>CAWUFW010002553.1:1255000-1855000 GCA_963921515.1 Calotriton arnoldi | reverse complement strand
ATGAGTTTTTGGAAAATAAAGCTCAGGAGCAGTCTGATGATCTTAGCAGAGCCAGTGGACATAAGATGTTAGGGGACAATGTAAGGGAAGAATCTAAGGAAACTCAACCTTCCTTCTCCTGTTTCCAACTTACCTACCAAAAATCCTTTATTGGGCCGCTCATTCATTGCTGGGCCACTAACATCCATTATGAATCAATCTATTGTATCCGGGTGTTTACCAAAATTATGGAAAGAGGCAACGGTCCGACCGCTCCTAAAGAAAATCTAGTTTAGATCCAAAGAACTGAAATATTTTACTCCCATATCCCTCCATCGAATGCCAGCTAAAATTTTTGAAAAACACCTTAATATGCAAGTGATTACATTTCTTGAGGATCACCAGCTATTGGACTCTTCACAGTTTGGCTTTTGCAGTCGCCACCGTACTGAATCTACCCTGGTTTCTGTGGTTGACAACATCAGAGCGATGGGAGATGATGGTCAGACTGTGGTACTGATCCTTCTGGATCTGTCTGCTGCCTTGGACACGGCCTCCCGAATGATCCTCACCTTTTGCCTAGCTCTGGTCTGCTTTAAGGGTACAGCTATGAATATTCTGAAATCTTTGCGAACGGATATAACCCAGATAGTGAATACTGGTCAGATCAAGTCCAAACCTTTCTCTCTTCCCCATGGGGTCCATCAGGGCTCCTCATTAAGCCCCACACTATTCAATCTTTGTTACTCCTTTAGCCAAACTTATTTGATCATTTGGTCTCCAGGTTTTCTCCTATGCTTAGGATACTCAGATCATTGCATCTATGCCAAAGGATGTAGGAGATAAGGATATCAATTTCAACAACTGTATGATGGATGAGGGAAAACTTCCCTAACTTGAATGCTGAGAAGACACAGGTCATCATTTTTAGAAGTCAATCATCTGCCTGGACAGAAATTGGTGGCCCGAATCTTTGGGAAGTCTACCATTACCTGTAAAAGCTGCAAAAAATCTTGTGGTCATAGTGGATGATCGCCTTACATTTGACACACAAGTTAACAGAATAGTCTCCCCTTGTTTCAATCTCGTCAAAATACTGTGGAAAGTCATTCCCTATATTCCATAGGCTGGGTGCAAGGCAACTATTGTGGCGCTAATTTTGTCCAGAATTGACTACTGAAATTCCTTGTACTTGAATACCAACAAGTTCTCCATCAAGAAACTGCAAACTGCTCAGAATGCAGCAGCAAGGCTCATTTTAGATCTCCCCAGGTATCAGTTGGTGGCTGATGAGCTGGCAAGTAACTTTTAAGACCTTGTCTATTGCCATGAGGAATTGTATAATTCAGGACTTTGAGCTAATAGAACCAATTTTGAGTGGTACCAACCAGCAAGACCCCTATGTTCTCCCAAGAACAAACTAGTGGTCATTCCTAGATTTCTAAAGGCAAGATAGGGAGGAAGCTCCTTCTCTATAGCCACTTCCAAATTATGAATTCCCTGCCCCGTCATCTGAGCACTATGGAAAATCATTTGGCCTTTAGAAAGCTTTGATTAAAAAAAGATTTGTCTTATGTGACTGTCTTAATGACTGTATGTTGGGATTTTATTCTGATAGTGATATAGATCTGTACATTTCTTTTTTATATGTGTGATTTGCTTTTATGGTTCATTTTAACTGAATAAAGCTTATGTTGATTGATTGATTGTGTGACATCGAAGAAAGAGTCATCCCAACTGTCTCATTGATATTTGATTAATATTTGAATGCTTTACACATTTATTTTCATTTTACTTCATTTCAAGGATCCAAAATTCTCTGCTTTGAGTTTGCATGCATGAGTTTGCAGATTTCCAGAGCGTTGTTCTGCATTTATTTTTATTTTGATATCAGGGACGGTCCCTTTGGGACCTACAACTTGAGCCAGGGAATCAGGGGATGATGTCCCACCATCTTTACTGCTATTTAATTATTAATTTCGAGGATGCTGTGACTGAGTGGCTGAATCCACGAAATGGCAGCCACAACATCTCTATTCCAATTACAGCCAGCCAATCAGGGACCTTTGAGTCCATGTTCCCTGCTTTCAGTTTGCAGACCTGAAATTGATGATGGAAAAAACTCCTTTGTCTCATCAGGTTTATTCATTTTTTAATTTAAGTCAACAAATGGTGTGCGGATCATCACAGGACTATATCTACAACTTAGTTGACAGATTGGCTCAATATGAGACCCAGTTTATCTAAAACTTTTGATGGACTTACACCAAACTAAGCAAAGCACTTCCTTGAGTAAAGTTCTACTTTCATGCCAGGTTTGGTGTAATTTTGTTCATCCATTTTAGATTCATCATTGGAGATCCACAAATCTTAAGGGAGTTGATATGCCCCTCCCATTTTTGTATCCCTTGCATGGCATCTACACAAAACTTGCCATGCTGAACACAATCGGACCCCTTATTATGCAAATTTGTGCCGCTCAAGTTATTAAGAAATGTCAATGAAAATACCTATACCACAAAAGCGCTATCGCTGCATGTTATCTGTCTATCTATCTATCTATCTATCTATCTATCTATCTATCTATCTATCTATCTATCTATCTATTGTATTGTATTGTATTGTATGTAGTATTTGTAAAGCGCAGTGTGACCAAACATGGTATCCTGGCGCTAGTTATTACCACTATGTAAGAAAAAACGACTGATGGAGATCCGAAGCTAAAACAGGTTATTAATAAGGAAATAGCCAGGTTTTCAGTGATCTTCTGAGTTTTAATAAGTCAGAGTGAGATCTTAATGGAGCTGGTAATTTGTTCCATAACCGAGCTGCATTCGCGGTAAAAGCATGTCCTCCTTGTCGGACTTTTTGAAATCTGAGTTCTTGGACATAGTTGCCTGTGGCCAATCGGAGGTGTCTGCCGGGAGTATATTTTATTAGTTTGGCTTGTAGGGGTTTTGGTCCTTTGTTGTGTAGTGCTTTATGTGCAATAAAGAGAGATTTAAAAATAATTATCTGTTTGATGGGCAGGCAGTGGAGATCTTTCAGAGCCTTTGTGGCAAAAGAGTGCGTTCTAGCTTCTTTAATAAATAGCTGGGGGCTCCTAGTAAAAGGGCATTGCAGTGGTCCAGCCTACTTAGTATTACACCTCTAGAGAGCAATGATCTGACTGGCAGGTCGAGCAGAGGATATAACTTCCTAAGGGCCCGGATCAGTGTGAAGCAAGTCCCGGTAAGTCCGTTAACTTGTTTTTCCATGGACAGACCTTCATCTATAATCACACCTAAGTTTCGTACCGCCGCTGGGTTGCCCAGTGGCAATTCCGTGGGTAAAGGCCAGAAGTTAGGGGATAGAGATACCGGGATTTTATTATACGAGCAACAGAGGAGCTCAGTTATGCTTCCATTCATCTTGAGTGAATTAGCATTGATCCAGTCAAAAATGTCAAGGATGCATGCCTGAAAGTTACATTGAGTGTCCTCCTGGTCTGTGTTCAATGACAGAATTAGCTGAGTTTCGTCTGCATAGTTAATCAGCTTGATCTTGTGGGACTTAATAAGAGAAATAAGGGGTTTGATATAGACATTGAATAAAATATTGAATACAATAGGTGTATTTTAAATATAGATCTATCTATCTATCTATCTATCTATCCATATAAGAGCCTAATTCACAAAGGGGCTCCGCACTCGTGGTGGAAGCCTCGCAGTCGTGAGGGAGTCATTGAGGAGATTTCACCCCAAGCGCGGATACTCCCCCACAACTGCAGGACTACCACCACAAGTGCATAGGCCCTTTGTGAATCAAGCCCATATATATGTATATTTACATGCATATAAAATATATGGAGAAAAAAAACAGTTAAAGTGATGTTATAGTGTGTCATGTAATAATATAAAACCATTGTTTTAAATTTAAAAAAAATGAAATTCCCTTGTTATATTTTACTGAGCTAACTATAACCTGTGCCCCACCACGCACTGCTTATGACCTCAAATATTACACCACTCATGACACGTTCAATGACTTCTCAAATGACATCACTGATGACATCTTAAATGATCCAACGATGCACCCTCAGTGGATCAGCTTGGCAGGTTGTTGTTGCTCTCTTGTCAGTTCTCCGAGCAAAAAGTCCTGAAAATGTCCCATCTTTTATGTTTGGACGGGAGGAGTACACTCTGACACCAGTCAAGGGTTTCAGGACCTCAGGAATAGGACTTGTGGGTCAGGATTCACTCTAACAGAAGCTGTCTAGGGCAGGTCCAGTTGAAACCAGTCAGCTGGACTCTCTCAGGAAAGTAGGCTTCATGCAGCTTTTGTGTCCCTGTAGCTTAACAGGAGGTCAGCCAACCAACCCTTTGAGTCAACTTCGTGGCCCTGGACAAAAATGGGATAAGGTCCAGCCTTAGAGCTCTCCTCACAGGTCTCAACAGCAGGTGCAGTCCGCCTTGTGTCTTCCACAGGTCAAGCAGCATTCTTAAGAAGATACCTAGACGTGCCACATTTATGCCTGGCTCTAGCCTGCGGTTGATTCCGGGCCCCTCTCTGACCAATAGGTAAATGGTTCTCATGGTAATCCTACCCATTTTTTCAGGGGTTCCTGTGTGTCCTACAACAAACAATACTGCAGTGCCCCTCTCTGTCTAAGACGAAATGGCAGAACCTTTCTTCCTTTTTGCAGAGCCCCTGTGAACACCCTAGAGGCGTGACTCAACATCGAAGATCTCAACCTATATAGTTTAGAATGTGCAATGCATCATATATAAATAACAACATCTGAAAAGCTGACCAAATATGTATCAAAGCATATCAAAATTTATTAGAATTTACATAATGAGCATGATAGGTTTCGGTAAAAAAACAATGTACGTCCCACAAACCAGACAAACAGACATACCTTAACTCTGATTCATACTGGAACTCATTCGTACCTCATACAGTCCAAAAAGAACATCATACATACTCTCTCCTAACAGAAAACATAAAATGTGGACCAAATGCAAAATTCATTAATAAAGTGCGTTGTGCATCATAGATACAGTTATATCAATTAAATCAAGCAAAAAATGATGATTCATTTTCTATATGCGATTTAAGTCTATAATACACAATTTAGTTTGTAAGTTGAAAAGAAGCAATCCAAAGGCAAAGTTGCAGTTCAATATAAGATTTGCTACATAGATGTAGGTCCATAGAAGTGTATCAGCGCCGAAGCGCGTTTCGGTGACAGATCCGATAGGGTCTCACCTTCCTCAGGGCGATGGTTTGAAGTACAGATATCAGAGGGACGTATCTTAAAACAATCAATAACAATATATTCAAAAAACTCAAAATATCAAAGTCAGGATATCTATATATATTTCTAGGGCACATAATGCTACTAAATAGTTGCCCTATAAATACCACAATTCAGCTTAGACACAGGTTGTCAATAATAAAATGAACGTCAACTCGTGAAGAAAGGACAGGCTCAACAAGAAATAGTAGAGGCATGTGGAAATGAGTATAAAAAGACCGACCGCTGGTTTAAAGAATCAACAGAAGAACAAGCCCCAAGGAATAAACCAAGGACATTAAGGCGTACGTTACTTGAATTGTTATTCCTATAAGAAGGCCATGGATGCAATGAATAGTTTAATAACCAGCAAGTAGAAAACAAATGAAAATCAAACGAATATTTTAGTTAAAGAAGAAACACATAAAGGGTGCATAATAAATCAAGAAGTGCAATATAAAAGGCATGCAATCCCATCGTGGGCAAGATTATAGTACCTGTACGCTGTAGTAAGTGAGGCAAAACGTTTAAAACAGGAACTCCTGCCAACAGACGGCAACTAAATTAACGGCCATAGGAATAGTCCTTCAGGGAAAATAATAAATAAATAAATAAATGAATGAATACAGCTCCGTAGGTAATAGCGACAAAATTAGCATAGTATCCAAACATACGGGCTACCAGTGTGCAAAAGATTAGTTCTATCGCTGGGCTTACCGTGGAGAGACAGTGATAAGTCTCAACGGTTGAGGAATATCTTAATTCAAAAAAAGAGGGCAGTCAAAGGTTCCCTCAGTCCAGGGAAACGAATATCCCAGGTAAGGCTGAGTTCGCCTCACGGAGCCACGATGAATGCTGGCAGGGAGACGAAAACTGGCCAAGTAGTTGAAGCTCTGTAAAACGAGCAATAAATATTGGAGTAAGACAGAGTAAACCAGTCGGCACTAAAATGGTCCCCAATAATGGCCCATTGACTTACCCGAAAAAGAGTGAATGCCGTTCTGAATGGAGACGCCGGTCGGTCGCCGGGAACAGAGAAGCGCCATCATGCCTAACGTGGAGATTAAATAGCACAGACTACGCGTGATGAAACGTCAGGCGGAGTCTAATACCACGTGATCAAAACAGAGGGATACAAGGAGCCCAGGGGCTGAAGGTCTGATGGAAACCGACAAGGGGTAATCCCATAAAGGGAACACAACTTCCCATAATGCACTGAGCCCTACATTTAGTTAATATATAAAATAAGTATTTATACCAAAAATCATGGATTGAATGAACACCTCCCTTGGGAGAATGCCATCATATAATAAACTTTGTCTGCCCACCCCCCTGTGGCCACCTATTCAGCCCTGTTGATACATCTACTTCGCAATATTTTTTCTTTTTTTCTTTCTATATCTTTATGGTCATTCCTGACCTTTTGGTTTGATCAGCTTATTTTTGCCCATGATTATAAAATATTTATTGTTATATCGTGGGTAACGATGTCTCTTTTTCGACAGTGCCCCTTGTTTATTTTATATATTAACTAAATGTAGGGCTCAGTGCATTATGGGAAGTTGTGTTCCCTTTATGGGATTACCCCTTGTCGGTTTCCATCAGACCTTCAGCCCCTGGGCTCCTTGTATCCCTCTGTTTTGATCACGTGGTATTAGACTCCGCCTGACGTTTCATCACGCGTAGTCTGTGCTATTTAATCTCCACGTTAGGCAAGATGGCGCTTCTCTGTTCCCGGCGACCGACCGGCGTCTCCATTCAGAACGGCATTCACTCTTTTTCGGGTAAGTCAATGGGCCATTATTGGGGACCATTTTAGTGCCGACTGGTTTACTCTGTCTTACTCCAATATTTATTGCTCGTTTTACAGAGCTTCAACTACTTGGCCCGTTTTCGTCTCCCTGCCAGCATTCATCGTGGCTCTGTGAGGCGAACTCAGCCTTACCTGGGATATTCGTTTCCCTGCACTGAGGGAACCTTTGACTGCCCTCTTTTTTTGAATTAAGATATTCCTCAACCGTTGAGACTTATCACTGTCTCTCCACGGTAAACCCAGCGATAGAACTAATCTTTTGCACACTGGTAGCCCGTATGTTTGGATACTATGCTAATTTTGTCGCTATTACCTACGGAGCTGTATTCATTCATTTATTTATTTATTTATTATTTTCCCTGAAGGACTATTCCTATGGCCGTTAATTTAGTTGCCGTCTGTTGGCAGGAGTTCCTGTTTTAAACGTTTTGCCTCACTTACTACAGCGTACAGGTATTATAATCTTGCCCACGATGGGATTGCATGCCTTTTATATTGCACTTCTTGATTTATTATGCAACCTTTATGTGTTTCTTCTTTAACTAAAATATTCGTTTGATTTTCATTTGTTTTCTACTTGCTGGTTATTAAACTATTCATTGCATCCATGGCCTTCTTATAGGAATAACAATTCAAGTAACGTACGCCTTAATGTCCTTGGTTTATTCCTTGGGGCTTGTTCTTCTGTTGATTCTTTAAACCAGCGGTATGTCTTTTTATACTCATTTCCACATGCCTCTACTATTTCTTGTTGAGCCTGTCCTTTCTTCACGAGTTGACGTTCATTTTATTATTGACAACCTGTGTCTAAGCTGAATTGTGGTATTTATAGGGCAACTATTTAGTAGCATTATGTGCCCTAGAAATATATATAGATATCCTGACTTTGATATTTTGAGTTTTTTGAATATATTGTTATTGATTGTTTTAAGATACGTCCCTCTGATATCTGTACTTCAAACCATCGCCCTGAGGAAGGTGAGACCCTATCGCGTCTGTCACCGAAACGCGCGTCGGCGCTGATACACTTCTGTGGACCTACATCTATGTAGCAAATCTTATATTGAACTGCAACTTTGCCTTTGGATTGCTTCTTTTCAACTTACAAACTAAATTGTGTATTATAGACTTAAATCGCATATAGAAAATGAATCATCATTTTTTGCTTGATTTAATTGATATAACTGTATCTATGATGCACAACGCACTTTATCAATGAATTTTGCATTTGGTCCACATTTTCTGTTTTCTGTTAGGAGAGAGTATGTATGATGTTCTTTTTGGACTGTATGAGGTACGAATGAGTTCCAGTATGAATCAGAGTTAAGGTATGTCTGTTTGTCTGGTTTGTGGGACGTACATTGTTTTTTTACCGAAACCTATCATGCTCATTATGTAAATTCTAATACATTTTGATATGCTTTGATACATATTTGGTCAGCTTTTCAGGTGTTGTTATTTATATATGATGCATTGCACATTCTAAACTATGTAGGTTGAGATCTTCGATGTTGAGATTAGTCTGTTTACTTCCCCTGCTCATCTCTTCCTCTCATTTACCCCAGGGGCCCCCTTCTTTCTAGTACCCTAGAGGCGTGGACAGGGAAATGAGCACCTCCTCCTCTGTAGTCACTCAAAACTGCTTCTTGGGCAGCTCCTCTCCAACTGGAGTTGGTGCCTGGCTGGCTAGATGGAAAAAAAGAGGGGGCAGGCCTGGTGTTATCTACATCTGCCTTGATAGGGTATGCCCCTAGGAGGTTAATTACATTCCTGGGGACTGCCCAGATGGTTATTCTGTCAGAAGAACAGAACTGCTTCCCATACCTAAGACCTTTGTCCTAGCTCTGGGAGAAATTTTACACCTATTCAAGGAGCCATTCAATCCCTGGGTGACAGCTAGAAAATCATGCAAATGGGCTTCCAGAGGCTTAAGGGAAGCAAAAGATTTGATTTGTGATAAATATTTTTAAAAGCCCAAGAAATAACTTTTTATATGGTTCCTAGTCAGGGATAATATTTAATTTTAATATACTCTCAATGATTTCCTATTGAAGAGCTAATACTGCTACAGTGAAAATAGCTTTGTGGGCCCTGTCACTGTAGGGAGATGTTTCACACTTAAGCTTTACATGTCCTTCTTTTAAATATCATGCACCTTGCTTTATGGGAACTTAAAGCTTATTTGGAGTTGGCTTATTAATATTTGAAAGAATGTTTTAAGTCTGTCAAAAGGTGTTAATTTGGCAGTTCAAATTTGCAGTTTAAACCTGCACAGCCAGGCTACTGGTGGCAAGCTTGATGTCATGATTTGCATTGTCACTACAGTGGTGGCGACAATGCTAATCATGACAAAATGCTTGCCACCAGTAGCCTGGTGTCATGATTTGCACGTCTATTGGCTATTTATCATTTGGAATAAGCAGTGTATTTACGGAAAGGCAAGAATGCCCGTAAAACAAATGGTCAAAGTATGGGCTCCCCTGAGGGATTGGAGTTTTATAAGCACTGTGGGGGAATGATCTATGAAAAAGGGGGGAAAAGGTTTGTATAGGCAATTATGATTTAGTAAGGAGTGCGGTCTACGGAGTAACTTTTTGTATTTATAGAGAACTGCTTGCACCATTGTATGTTTGGAACTGGTGTAAAACTTCTATGCTCTTTATGTTTTCGCCTGTTCTGTCTCTCCTTTTAATCGCTGATATTTGATTTATTTGTTGTAAACTATGGGAAATGTCTGCTCGAGGGGGGAGGGGCGTGTTACTGTTTAAAATACATTGAAAAATATATTTTTTTTAAAAAAAGAGTTGGCTTATTAATATATAAAAGAATGGTTTAAGTCTGTCAAAAGGTGTTAATTTGGGAGTTCAAATTTGCAGTTTAAACCTGCACACCCAGGCTACTGGTGGCACGCTTGATCTCATGATTTGCATTGTCACTATAGTGGTGGCACAATATATGCTGCAGTCCACTTGTGACATTTCACTTACAGGCCCTGGGCACATTTTTTATCATATACTAGGGGCATATGTGTAAGTTAAATATGCCAATTAGCAGTTTAGTTAATTTTGCCATGTTTTAGTGGACAGAGTACATGCATTAGGGCCTGTTAATAGAGTCCCAGGGCACAAAGTCAAAATGCCAGCAGAATCAGGCCAAACAAATGGATGGGGGTGAAAATACGAAATGATGCATTTTCCTACATATACCATCACTTTAATGTTTTTTTTCTTCATTAAATACGTTTTTTTTAAAGTACAGTAAAATCATATTACCATACATAACTCTAATGTGACTTTAACCTTTGTTTTTTCAGTGCATTTTTTTTTTTTTTTAAATCATATTCAACCAACTCCCCTACTGAGCATACCTTTAAGCAGGTACCTCTCCTAGCCCCACCTAGGACCTATCGCTGACTTACCTCTGCCAGGAACTCTCTCTGGGCAACGTCGTTATGGACCCTGCTACAGTGCCTTGAGGCTCCCACCTCGCTCCTCCCCTAGTCGCTCTCTGTCTCATTCTCTATGTCACTATTCCTAAGGCTTGTTCCAGCCTCTGTCTTTTGCCTTTTCTATTCTCTTCTTTCTTCACTCTGTCACTTATCATCTTGCTCTGTACTGTACCATTGCTCTCATTGCCCTTTGTGCCTTTTTGCTCTCTTTGTCTCCGCCCTTTTTACCATTTCTTGTGGTCATTACCCTTTGTTTTTGCCTTTTCTCTTGGTCTCTGTCGTTGTAATTTCTGTTTGTTAGTGCCTTCTCTGCCCTTTGTTTGTGCCTTTTCTCTATACCACCACCCTTTATTGTTCCCACTCTTTCTTATCCCCTAGTGCTCCTTACCTTTTCCTGCTTTCCTGCATCACACCTCTCACGCCCCTCACAGCACTGCTTACCATCTCCTGCGATCCACCCGTCTCCCAGGACCTATGTAATGGCAGACACATTGTGGATGCACAGCAGGCACGCACAGCTGGCATACCACTGCTGCACTGAAGTCTCACGTAAGGCAAGCTGGTCAGCACCCATCCGTGCCCAGCACCAGGATCCTTGGTAGTACTCCCACCCATTGCTACCCAGCCGCAACCCTCCTTGCTCTCAACCATGGCTGCCGCATTGAACAACGATGAGGGAATGTTCTCCTGCGCAACCTGCAAATTCTGATGCGCACACCCACAACCCACTCTCAAAGGCTCCACACCAACAGAGCCAATCCCTACTTTCTCACAATCACACTTAAAACTCCTCACTCTCATGCCTGCTTCTCAACACACGCTCTCTCATCAAACACACCATGGAGACATGGAACCTGCTGCATGACAACACCCTGGACTTGCTGTTGCTCGCAGAATCCAGGCTGAACTTCACTGTGGCAACAGACATTGCCACGTCCATCTCCCCAGAATCTAAGTTAGTTTTTTGGACCATTCTTCCTCGACGCAAGCAATTGCATCCGCCTCGGGGACCTAAATGTCCACCAAGAAGGCCTCGCTAACCATCTGTGTCAAAAATTCATACCAGTCACCTGGTTTGCCACGCTCTTGACAATTTCAGCATTTCAACATGCACAAACCACCGCCAGATCAGCCCACTGCAAGTGGAACAGCATTTTCGCCAAGGACTGGGCCACCGCTCTCAGGGGGATATTCTCAAGAACGTGCGATAATCATCGCCAAAATAGGTTAACGCAAGTCATCATATCGCCGTGTAGCACGGGAAAATAACCCCGTGTTAACGTGGCATTCACAACACGGCGGTAACATGCGATAGTACCCCGATAACGCCGCAAATGTCCGCAATAAAACTACCGGGACGGCGATAAAAATCTCAACCCGAAAGTGAAAAAATTTGCGATGTGCCCAACCGCGATAGAAAAATCGGTGACAAGCATCGGCAGGCTTGCAATTCCCACGTCAGGCGGGTAAAATCACCATAAGAGCAGCAAAAAAAGACAGAAAGAAATAAAAAAGACATAACAACTGCGAAGCACAATGGAGGGAGTTGGAGCAAGTACAGAGGACAACCCGAACCCCACAAGCCCCACGGAGGACCAGCCTGGGACCTCGGGGCCAGGGAAGGGCAAGGAGAAGAAGAAGAGGAAGACGCAGTTCAGTCCGCAGGAAAACAGGATCCCGATAACGGAGGTGACACTCCCACCATCCAATTGCCATTGGTAAAATTGTCAGCACTAAATGTTGCACATTCACTTGTCCGAGCAATGTGCCAATGCAGAGGAGTGACATGCACACAGGGAATGTGTCTAGGAATTAATTTATTTGCACATGCTGTGCCTGTGGTCACTCTGACCTGTCCCATGACTGCAAAGGACAGTCCCCATGTGACGTGCCTATGTGAAGAAATTGCGAATGATAGTGTCCCTTCGGGCCATTCCAGCTGCTGCTGCACTGAGGTGTGGTCCACCTGCCTCATCATCATCATCATCATCATCGTCCGGCACATCAGGTACTTGGATCCATGGGGCATTGGTGCGTACACATATGTTGTGCAACACACAACATGCAATGATCATCTTGCACACTATTTGCGGGCTGTACAGGAGTCTTCCACCTGTGATGTCCAGGCACCTGAAACGTGACTTCAACACGCCAAATGAGCGCTCCACAATGCCCCTGGTGCGTATGTGGGCCGCATTGTACTGCCTCTGGGCCTGGGTGTTCGGGGCTCGGAGGGGTGTCATCATCCACGGGCAGAGTGCATATCCTTGATCACCTGTGACAGGGGAGAGAGATGTGTCAATCGGTGGTTCGGCATTCTGTGTTGGCAGGCTTATTAGTATATTGGTGTGTGACGTGTGGGACTTTGGGATACATGTGTGACATGTCTTGCATGTGGCAAATCAGCGGCATCCATGTGTAGTACGGTGCCTCACAGCTGCTCCTCACTCCCCCCGAGCCTATTTACTTGTGTGCGCTGCACGGTTGCCTCACTTGCACTCCTAGGACACACCATTGTCATGACTGTCTGCGCAAGTCTACAAGCCTGACAACGACACTGTGATATTGGCTGTTGAAGTTGGTCAGCCACGTGTGTGTAGGCCTATGGTCAGGATATGGTGGAAACAGAGACACACGCAGTATTTGCCTTGGTGGCCATCCCGGGAGTGAACCACGCCCTGAGCCCCGGGCTATTGATTCCCACTCCTACGCTGGCCCAGCCCACTCCGCTTACGCTTACATGGGGGGACGACATAGCTACATGTCCAGGGTCTACCCCACTGCCTGAGGTAACATGGTTGCGCCCACTGTCTACGACACTACAAACACCAGCAATATATGTCCATATGGACATGTCTGTGCTCTGCATACTCAAGTCTGTCCAGCACATCCCCGCCACACTTGGCATTGAGTACATTCTGATTCATGGGTCACTTGCCTCCCTCGCACATACTTGGTTCCCGCCTCTCACCACATCCTGCTATTGTGTGGCAGAGGTGCCATTACGTGGATGGGTTGTCTGGATGTCTGGCCCCTGTTACCACATTTCCATGTGTTGCCGTGTCTGGTAGGTGGGCATGTTGTTTGGCATGTCGTATGTGATGTTGTAACGTGTGCATTCCCACAGTTGTGAGTTGTCTGATTGTGGAGTTGAGGTGTGTGCTGTGTTCCGTTGGTACTTACCGACGAGCAGTGCATTTCCGTAGGTGCCATCCTGGAAGCGCTGGTTGATGATGGACTGTCGTAAGAAGTAGAAATCATGCACACTGCCTGGGTAGTTGGCGACGACGTTGGTGAAGAGTCCCCGGTGGTCCACTATTGCCTGCACATTGATGGAATGCGTGTGCTTTCTGTTGTGGTAATTGTGTGCAGTGTCGGCAGGGGGCACAAGTAGGACATGTGTGCAGTCAATTGCCCCCAACACGTGCGGGAAGCCAGCTATGTTGTAGAAGCCTTGCTTGGTCTCCAGCTGTTCCTGCGCAGTGTGGGGGAAGTGAAGGTGATGGGGTATGAAACTGATGATGGCATCCAGGACAGGTGTGATGGCCTTTGATAGGGCTGGCTGTGAGACTCCTCCGACTCTGGCAGTTGTTGGTTGGAAGGTACCAGAGGCCAACAGGTGCAGCACAGCCAGAAGCTTTGTCTGCGGAGGGATGTTGGTTGTCCGCTGTGTTGGTACCGTCAGCCTGTGGGCAATGTGGGTCAGGATGCGGAGGATGGTCGTCCTTTTGAGCCTGTAGTGGGCAATGACTTCCTCTGGCGTTAAGTCTCCGAGGCTAGTGCGTTTTAGGAAGGACCGGATGTCTCATTCTGCGCTGCCTCGGTGGTAGTCCGGGGGATGGGAGTGGTCCTGGGGGGGGGCTGGTGGGGGTGTGAGGCCTGGGGGGGGTGGCGGTGGGTGTTGTGGGCCTCTTGGGTCTCCGAGCTGCATGATCAGTAGCTCCATGGCATCTGTTGGTCTTCAGATGTGGCTCTGGACTGGGCTCCCTTTTATACTGCAGTTTGTCGTCCTGCTTAACACCAGTAGAGGCAGGTGTTAAATCCCTGCTGCTAACGCGCCTTATCGCCTGTTTTTGGGTCGCATCGCAGATCTGGCTGGTCGTTGTGAATCTCGCGAAGTGGAGTTTTCGTGGGTTTTTGCACGGGAACGCCTACTCTGCATATCATTAGCGTTAGTTGTCTCTCTCATCCGTGGCGATGTTTTTTGCGGTAGCTATCGCTTGTAAACTGGCAATATAGGCAGTTTGCACCAGCTTGTGAATAGGGCGATTAGTCTATCGCCACTTTTGCGGCGCTAATGTGCCGATAAATCAGCGATAAGTCCTTGAGAATATGCCCCTCAGTTCTCAAACATACTAACAACCTCCACAAAGTCATCAAGAATGTCAACAAATGGATCACCTCCTGCACTGATGCTCTGCCCTCACACTGATCCTTACAAAATGACAAGATCTACAACCCAACCCAGCTGGTGTACTGAGGAACTCGGGCTGAAGAAGCACCACTGAAAACATCTAGAGCACCGATGAGGAATAAGCAAAGACAACAAAGATAGCAGCACATTCAATTCTGTGCTGTAATGCTACCACCAACTGATCCAGACCACTAATCGCACCGCCGTTGCATACCGCTTCTATGCCAGTACCATCAGAAGTAAAGAGATCTTCGCCGTCGTGAATGATTTCACCTCTCCAGGGCTGCTTCCAATTCACCCACCCACTCACAGCACCTCTGCAAAATCCTCTCCCCATTCTTCAGCAACAAAATCATCATCATTAACAGCAACTTTATCCTGAAACTTGACCCAATAGATCTCGCCAATCGACTCTCCACCTCATCCATTGAGTCAACACTGACCTTATGGGTCAACTGACCACATGAATCAACATCACCATGGACAAATACCACCACCAACATAATGTCCATCTGCTCCAGGGGGGCCGTCCGACCCTTGCCACACTTACTCCAGAGGACTGCTACCCATCAGCACCATGCTCACATCTAACCTGTACACCTCAATTTCTTCAGCTCGCTTCCCAGATGCCTGGAAACATGCCACAGTCCACCTCTTGCTAAAGAAACTCTTCGCAGACCCCTCTACACTCACCACTTACATAAAGATCTCCCTGCTTCCATAGGCAGCTGAAGTATTCGAGAAAATTATAAAAAAACTCTTTACTAAATACCTCAACAATCTCCAACACCACCTATTGTTGAGTCAAACCCACACACAGTCCTGAAACTGCCATCATCACTCGACAGAAGATGTCTGCATGATCATGGACAGAGGACCCACAGAGTCCGTCGTCCTGCTGGACCTCTCTGCGGTTTTGACACAGTCTCCCACCCTATCATCATCCACTGCCAGCGCAACATCAGAATACATCACACACTGGATCTGCTCCCTCCTGACAGTCAGTCAATCTGGCACCCTTCACCTCAGATGGCCATTACCTCATCTGCAGAGTTCTGCAAGGATTATCCCTGAGTCTGACCCTCTTCAACACTTACATGATCCCTCTGGCCAGCATCTTCCGCTCTCATGACATCAATGTCTGCACCTATGCTGAGGACACCCAACGTTTTCTCTGTCTCACTGATAAGACACCCAGCATCCAGAAAAAGTTCATGGCATATATGACCAAAATCAACAACTGAATGAAGCAGTGGTGACTGGTGAGATTCAAAAGCGGCAGGCATAAATGACTGTTCCACAGTTCAAGGAGCAAGCAATTATGGCTATTTTCAGTATATATAGCGCAAACTCGGCCCAAGAACTTTGGACTTGAGAACTTTACATGAGCACCTGTTATAATTCACAAGGTCTGATTCTTTCTTTTTTAGGCAGGAGGAGATTAAGTGATTTGCCCCGAATAACAGGATGTTCAGCCAATGCCAGGAATTGACCCTGGTTCCCCAGTTACAAAGTTGACATAACGCCACATCACTATATTGTAAATTAAAGATTTTTGTCTGCAAACTCTGTGTAAATGTTGGACACAAGCTCTGTTTGTTCAGGAGTGGAACAAATCTGCGCTGATCCTCATTCTTTGTGAGCACGGATCCTCAGCTTTTGCTTTTCACCTGCCCAGCTGAACCCGATGTGCTCTTTAAAATAAAGAGCAGACGGTTCTTACAACAGTGTATGCAAACTTCTTCGGGTTTGGCTGGGCAGAGACCTCAGTGCTTTATCGGACAATGGATGGTGCTGTGACAGTCCACCTAGCTCTCTAATACATCGCCAGTTCACACATTTCTAAGTGTTCATACCTTTTAGGCCATGACCAAAGATTTGTCCAGCCTTACATACGCACATTCTTAGAGTAGCCCTTGTCACTCCCTGAGTAGTGCGAGGAGGAGGCCTATGCGTCCTGCACTACAGAATGGAAAATTTGCAGCATGGACTCGGCCCAATGTAAATATGGGGTATTTATTGCTCATATTTTAAAGTGCCTTTCACAGATCTCAGGTGGTCGGGTGCCGCTCAACTGCTCCTGTGGAGGAACCGCCTCTGGGATAAAGTCCAACTGTGTGAAGCTAAACACTGAGAAGACATTGTGATCTTGGGGAAAAAATCCTTACTGTGGTACCTCACCTAGTGACCGACAGAGCTTTGGCCGACACCCATCCCCATCACCAATGCCAAGAACCTCGTGCTCATCATTGACGGCAAACTCAACATAACTGCACACGTCAATGCCTTCACTGCCTCATGCTTCCACACCCTGAAAGTACTTAGGAAGATTTTTAAATGGCTCCCAAACCAAACACCCACACCTTCATTATCAACAAGCTGGACTATGGGAACACCCTCCACGCTGGGATCAACAAACAGCTCATCAGGAGGCTGAAGACCATTCAGTACCCGGTGGCCAGAATCACTTTTAACCTCCCATGCTGCACACATATCTCAGCTCCAATCAAGAGTAGGGGTGGTCGGTAAACTCTCCCAGCAGAATTTGCAGAGTTTTGCCACTCTGTGTCCTGCTTGGGGCACGGTGTTCAGCAAAAACTCATCCAACTGCTGCATAGCAGAGTTTACCGGTACCCTTGCCCTTTCACTGTGGTTAAAGAGGAAGCAGACGTGGGAAGACTACATTTCCCAGACTGCTGGAGGCTGTGTCAGTCGACTGGGCAGGGGCATGAAGAGGTGACTTTCCAGGTGTATGTGAGAGCGAGGCTGGCAATCCCAGAATCCCCAGCGGAGGAGTGGTAGTAACTGGGCTGTGGGTGGAGACGGGAGGGAGAAGCCGTAAAATGGCAGAGATGCTGGAGGAGGAGATCCTTGGCGGCAAGCGGGTGCTCATCAACAGCTATCAGAAATCTGACCTGGGTGGCTGACTACTGTGAAAACAACTACGTGCAGCTAAGAGCTGGGGTGGCCAGGGAATGGGTCCATGACGGGGCCATTGTTACCCAAGGAGGAAGCACTACATGAAATGCAGCATATTCAGGGCAGGGGCCTAAAAATTACAAAACACATGTAATCTTTCAAAATCGTAGGGTTTCTAGTTTGAATTCTCTGTCCTGTGGGGCAGCTTATCTCACAGGATATTGTTTGTGCTTGACCTTCATGTCTGGCAGAGCATCTTCTCACAGCTCTTGTGTTCTCGCAGCACCATGAGTCAAGTCTCAGGTTCCCTTGGGCTCAGGGAGGTCCATAAAGCGTTCTTGAGATTGCATTTTCTCTGTGACTGGTGCGTTTTTTTCCTGTTTGCCGTTGGTAGTCAGTGTGACTAACAATGTTTTCACTGGATTTTGACATCTGGGTAATGCATTTAGCAACAAATTTGCCCTTTGGTTGTAGAATTAAATGGCAGTTCATGCAAGCTACTTGCTTGGCTGCAGAGTGTGCAGTTCATGATAGGTCATCGTGATTATGCAGCTGGCATTTAACATATCTTAGAGTCATTACCCCAGTGTCAAGTATCAGTCCGCTGAATAGATTCTTTTGTTTTCGCAAAAATGAGTGATGAGAGAGCAGTGATGTAATGACAAACAATCCAACTTCTCTTTTACTTCGTAAATGTTGTTGTACACAGTCGAGCATTGGAACACAAAACAAGTGTATGAACGGGGCATTATTACAGGGTTTTGTATTTGTTTAAAAGTATGTTATATACCTGCTATCAGACCGGTGATTCTCTGTGAGTATGAGCACAACTAAGGGCATATAAACAATATTGCCTTCTTGCCTGTGCCATGGTATCATCCATTTTCCATCATTCAGCATTCCGGGTTGCCGGAATATCCTGCAGTGTTTTATTAGAAATTAAACTCTGTACTTGGTGTAACAGGGGTATGAATCCAGCAGAAATAAATTATTTTATGCTTCTTTGGAAGGTATTTTCTGTGAATATTAGCCATGCTGCATAATACCTCGTTGGCATCCCAGCCATATTCACGATTATTACCTCTCAGACACAGTCCTTTACTAGGGCTTAACATTTAATTGATGTGGGGACCTGTCTGTCAAACAACAGTGAAGCCTCTCAGTATGATTTCACAGCTTAAATTGTGATTACAAGTCAACTAGGGGTGAGCGGAACTCCATGGAATCCCGCAGAGTTTTCATGTAACTCCCCGGAATTCTGCTCACCCCTTATCAAGAGCTACACTGGCTACCTGCGAGACCTGTTGGCCTTAGGGTGGTCTTCCCTTAAACCTTTTACTTTCACTCCTCCTATTTTTGCTGACCTCAATTTTGTTGGCCTTGGGACTCTGTGCACTTTACCACTATTAACCAGTGCTAAAATACTTGTGTACTCTCCCCTAAACTTGGTAGAATTGGCTTGTATCCAATTGGTACCTTTACTTTACTTGTAATTCACTAGTGAAGTGGTACCCCATATACCCATGGCCTTTACATTAAAGGGTACTCGTGGGCCTGCAGCACTGATTGTGCCACCCACTTAATTAGCCCTGTCAAACATGTCCCAGGCCTTCTATTGCAGCTTGTGTGTGTAGTTTTAAACTTCCATTTTGGTCTAGCAAAATAAAACTTTTGCAGGCCCAAACGTTCTTTTTTAATACTTATACGTCACTCCTGGGTTATGCCTTGAACACTCAGAGAGGAGGGTGCAGTGTATCTAAAATGTTGAACATGTACTTTTAAGTTTTACCTGTCCTGTTGTTTTTCACTACTGCAGGGCTTACCTCTACCATAGGATAACATTAGGTTTCCTTAGTACATTTAACAAGTCATATTAAGGTAGGCCTGGGACCTGATCCAGTACTCTAAGAATTTTCTTCTTTATTTATGCACATATACGTAGAGTCAACATGCACCCTTTAATTCTCTTTTCCCACCTCCGGTTCTCCGCTTCTCACCACCCCCTAAACTTCATGAGGATAATGTTGGTCGGTGAACCACGTCAGACAGTATCAATCATTTGTATCTGATGTGGATTGTATTAAGGTTATGACACACGCTATAATATCTGCACTGAATAATGTTGTGTGCACTGGGAACCATGTACATACCATGTGGATTGATTTGCGGTACACAGTTGGGATTACATGTAATGCACTTATTTTAATTGGAACAATTGTGCCCGAAAGCATGGGCTTATACTCTGTTCTATGTATGTTTTCCAGCCCTGAAGAAGTCGCGGGTGTCTTGTCCCGAGCGACGAAACACGTGTTGGCTGGAGTCTTGACAAGAAAATATTAAACTATTTTAACTTTGATATGCTTGTTCTTTTGATAAAAGTTTTTACTTATGATACAGTATATATGAGTGCCAGGGCTTGATAATATTATTGTTGTACAGATCCGTGGATCTGAACTGTGGGGTGTTGGATGATTACCTCCTCTCTGGGCACCTAACTCTATACTTATTTAACTAGATATACACCGTTCAGAGAGAGCGCCATCTCCACCCAGGGCATAATCATCCCAATTAGTATTACATTTAATAAGTGATTACTTTCAATTGGGAACAGGTTGGAATGTTAGGTTTGGTGTCTAAAGATTTGTAAATTAAAGCCCTCAGATCTGAAGTCACAATTCAGAAAATGCCACATTTAAAACGTTGTCATTGTGTTCTCTTAAACATTTAGTGCCCGTAGTCTGTCCCTTGGTCACATGACTAGCTGCAGCTGGCAGTTGGTCTTTCTGTATTACTCCCAGACAGTGAGACAAAGGAGGCTAGGTATTGGCAGAATGGGCCACTCTGACTCAACGAGGGGGAGGAGCTGTCACCTACTATACTTGCACATCACAAAGGCTCTGCTTGAACACACTCATGAGGGGTTTGTCACTAGTATTTTGTCCCCCCAGACCATCAGGGGTCAGGGCAGGGAGGAAGGGAATGCCTGACACCACAGGAGAGTGGAAACCTTCAGAACCTTCTCCTACTTCAAAGTGGGCACCTGGTTCAAAGAATAAACCATCATACCCAGATCTTTAGTGCACATCTGGACCTGTGAAAGACTGAAGAAGGACTCCTGTGCTCTTTTGCTGCAAGAAGGACTGACACTCTGCTGCCATGCTGCCCTTCTGTCCTCCTGCCTGAGTGAGAAGGACTGGACCAGCTTCTTGAACCCAGGAACACCAGAGTGACTCCAAGGGCTAGTTGGCAGGCCCCTTATCAGAGACTCAGGCTCCAACAACTTTGTACCCAGCACCAGGACTCTGCCAGCTGTGAATCCTGTCCTCCCAAGTTGTGCCAGCCCAGTCCTGGACCCATGGAAGGGGGCTTAAATGTGCTCTGCCAGCCTAACAATGGTCCCAGCAGAACCCATTGCCTCCCATATCTCTGCATCGAAAACACAACACAACGCATAGCCTCACTAAACTCTGCCTCTGAACCACTGCATGAGGCATCCCCAATGCAGGACTTCACATCGTGATACCATCTACAATATGCCTCTTGTAGATGGCATCCTCAACGGCAATGTAGGACTCATCATCGCAAGCCTGCACCTTCTTCAGAACCAGACAGAGTGGAACACATCTTCAATGCAGGACATTATATTGCAAGCGCCTTGTCGACAGCATCCTTGACAACGATGCAGGCCCCCGCATCACAGCTTCACAGCTTCTCAGAACTGATGCTGAGCGATGCATCTCCACACCAGAACATTGCATCGCCCCAGCTGTGCGACGCATCCTCGACGCGGGATGTTGTAACGCCTCGCAACCAGGATTTGAGGTATTCTTGTGCAACAGGCCTAACTTGGTCCTTGTAACCGGCCCATGGTCCATCGTGGTCAACCTAAACTTGTGACTTTGTCCTGGTCCGGCACGACGAGATAACCCAAATCACATTGTGCTTTTTGTCGCTATTTTCCGCTTAAATCTTTAAAATTGCATATCTCCAGTTCTACTGATTGGATTTTTGTCGTTTTGGTCTTAAAGTATTTAATACATTTCACTCTGTTGTTTTTGTTTAACTTGGTGTGGGATTTTTCTTCTGTTGTGTTTCAGTTTATTACTGTTTGAATTGCTGCATAAATACTTTACACATTGCCTCTATGTCAAACATGACAACTCCTTACTAAGCTTCTAGAGGATTGGGCACAGGTTAATTTAGGATGGGCTTGTGACTTCACCGTGACAAGGATTGTGGTTGCTGCATTAGTAGGGTTTCACCCCATCAAACAGTAACCCAATCTCTTACACTACCCACAGACACATTCAAAGTACTACATAACTCTTGCCCAGCATACCTTTTAGGGAATGCCTCTTTTTGTATGGTCACCCCCATGTTTTTGGACTGATGCTGAACCCAGAGGATCAGACTTCCTCCCTTCCGCTCCGAACCCACCGATATCAACTGCGGAGTACCGCAAGGATCATCGCTCAGCCCCACGCTCTTCAACATCTACATGGCCCCCCTCGCCGCCATCGTAAGACAGCATGGGCTCAGCAAAGTATCCTACGCCGACGACACCCAGCTCATCTTCTCACTCACGAAGAATCCCGAAGACACCAGACTCTACTTCCATGAAGGAATGAAGGACGTCGCTGCCTGGATGAAAGACAGCTGCTTGAAGCTCAACTCAGAGAAAACCGAGGTCCTTATCCTCGGACCCTGCACCTCTGCCTGGGACAACGCCTGGTGGCCCTCTGCCCTCTGCCCTCGGAACTCCACCCACCCCTACGGACCACGCACGAAAACTCGGCATCATCCTCGACTCCTCCCTCTCCATGAACCGCCAGATCAACGCCGTCGCTTCCACCAGTTTCAACTGCCTGCGCATCCTCTGCAAGACCTTCAAATGGATCCCCCCCGACTACAGAAGGACCGTCACCCACACGCTCATAACCAGCAGACTGGACTACGGCAACGCCCTATATGCCGGAATCAACAGAACTCTTCTACACAAACTCCAAACCATCCAGAACGCCGCAGCCAGACTCGTCCTGGGGACACCGCGTCACGAACACATGACCCAACACCTACGAGACCTCCACTGGCTCCCCGTCGAGAAGAGGGTAACCTTCAAACTCCTCACCCATGCCTACAAATCCCTCAACAACATCGGACCCAACTACCTCAACGAGAGAGTCTCCTTCCATGTACCCAAGAGGAACCTCCGCTCCGCTGACCTCGCCCTGGCAGAGGTCCCCCGCATCCGCAGAAACAGAGCAGGCGGGAGAGCCTTCTCCTACATCGCAGCCAAGACCTGGAACAAGCTCCCTGTGAACATCAGACACTCCCCGACCCTGCACACGTTCAGGAAGGACCTCAAGACCTGGCTCTTCGACTGATCCGGAGCTGCACCCCCCCCCTAGCGCCTTGAGACCCTCACGGGTGAGTAGCGCGCTTTATAAACCCCTGATTGATTGATTGATGCTGCTGGTTTTTCGACTCTGAGAGTGCTTTGAGGCCTGCTAACGAGACCTCAGTGCCAGTGCACTAAAATGTGTATGTTACATTGGCTGTACCCAATTGGCATAGGCTAACTTACCTGTCAGTCAAGGCTGGACTGGCCGTACCGGGCATCAGATGTTTCCCCGGGAGGCTGAAAGGGTGGGGGCCAGTTTTGTTAATGGGGGCTGGTTTTGTAAGGTAGCGCAGAGGGCTAATATGCCAGTTGCAAAGAACGTGCACTATACATATCAAAGAACAATATTTTATGTGCATAACTCAGTGGGTTACTGCTTTGTCACAGATATTCTTTTGTTACTGTGCAGTTCATAAGCTACAATCGTCTCCTAGCACAGTGAGCTATGAACTGCCATCAAAGAGCTGCATGCAAGCTACAGGTTAGAAAGTTCTTTTTTGCCAGTATTTCATTATCCTGATGTTTGATGGAGTAGAAATAAGTTCTTAATATTAAAGTCAACCCTGACCACTGTGTTATGTTCTGAATCCTGAGTTTGACCTTCTCCAGGCCAAGCAGTATAGATGGCATGTGAATCCTACACCTTGTAGTCCCCTTTGCCTTATGTAACATTTTCTATACACTGATTTACACATGTATGATCCTTTATCTCTGTATGTGTGTGTGTGATGTAAAGTGCTACATCTTCCTACACTGGTATCAGAGGTGCTATAAAACAAATAAAATACATGTGAGAGAGGGACTATGGAAAGATGAAAGTCACTTTTAGAGGATCATAGTGATGGAATCATTGAAGAGCCCCCAACAAAGATTATCGTATCCTGGTGCACAGTAAGGTCATCATTTACTATGCTGTAAAAGCTAATACAATTGACTGTATAATGGCAAATGTGTTGTAGAATGCACCATTTTTCCCCAAATGTTTTTGGGGGGAAAACCATGGATGTTTCTTCACCAAAATGCCAGGGGTTGCGGAAGTGACTTCACATGCCCTTTGACCTTCACTTTCACTCACACATACACATGCTTACACATACACACACACACTCACACATACGCACACACTCTGCCCACACATACACACACATTCACACACTCTCTTCTGCACTCTTTTCACACTCAAAACTGCACGCACGCACACAACATACATACATTTAAAAGCATTTTTTTTACTTACCTCAGCTGCCAAGGAAAGTCATAATCCAGCTATTTGCACTCCATTTTTTACTAAACTAATAGTGAATAATGTAATATTATTCATTATTAGTATAATAAAAAACATATAAAAAACAGGGAGATTGAAGCTCCTACCGACGTCCATAAGGACAAGCTGCTTCTGTTCCGGGCACTGATTTTGCCACTGCTGACGCTAGGGGTCACAAAGGCAGTGCCAGGGGGCACAAGGGGCATGCCAGGGGTCACAGCAGTGACCCCTGGTGACTCCTAAATGATGTTCATGGGGAGAACCCTCCCAAAATCCCCCTTTGGCTCGCTCATAGCACTCACTATTCACCGTACGGGGGCTAGTTTGACAAATTTTGCCAGGGCTGCTTTTGGTTCCCAGCCCGGGCCTGCTGTCAGTCCCTAGTTTATGGTACCCAGATTTCCAAGGGCATGCTAGTTAGAAGGTCACTCCAGGGATTACAGCACTGGTTTTGTCCATCTGTGTGTGAACCAAGTAAAACAAGCCTCCAGGTCTGCCATTGCAGAGTGGATGAGCATTTTAAGCAATGGCAAAGCCAAACCTCGATCTGTGACATGTGTAAGTATCCGCTATGGCAGGACTACCATGCCCTATGGCAGGGTGCAGCATATGTTCTCGCAGTAGAAACTCAAAACTGTCATTTTTACTGTGGAGAGACTTGGTCTCCCCATTAGCGAGTAAAGAGTTACACTGAGACCCCTCAGCTGTGCTAACTCCTGAACAGTGCGACCATAATTGATACTCCAGGGTATCAAACAACTCATTACATTAACCCTGACTTGATTTCCATGTCAAAATTAATGTAACATTAATAAAATAATGTTATCATTAAATTATGTTTATTTTCAATATATAGAATTATATTTAACATTCAAATTCATTTATATTTATTTTGAAACACGTAAAATAAATTATGTTAATTTAACATTATTTCCTATGGAGTTCTATCAGAAGTTCCTGCTTTCATTAATTTCTATGGGAGGATGTTGCAGTATGTCTGGATGGCCATGTGTGGTTTGGACTTCCTATTGCTCATTTTTAGCTGCAGTAACTTTATACTTGGAAATTTGTGTAAGGAGATGGAGACATTTAAGTCTACACTTTCGAGTGACATTACACTTTAAATGATGTAATGTCCAAAAGTAGTAAAGTTACTCAAAAGTGTAACAGTAAACTTACACTTATAGATTTACTCATTTGTATGTTTACCTTTGTGATTAGGCTTCTTGAGGTCATTCAGTAAATATACATGTTATGTATTTGGAGTTTGTGTATTATTAACTGTCAAAATTCCTTTCTTTCAACTGCTATCTGCCTGCTTGCTTTGGGTTGGCAATGGATTTTTAGAGTCGGTGCAGGCAACGTATAGGTTGGCTGCAAGAGTGAATGATAGGTCTAGAATTTTAATGCTTGAGAAGAGAATTACTTGTCTCCCCAATAGCTGTAATTTGATGGAGGGAATGGTCAGTCTTTGGAGTTTCACAGACTGTGGTGCCAGAATATTGCTGTCAGAATATCCTCTTACATAAATATTGTGTTCTAAACATCATGTGCAAATATTTCACCCTATTGAAGTCAATAATAGCAAATCTTTTTTAAGGTGACTAAATCTTTGTATATAAATACCATGAATAGTATAGTCAATAAAAATGGAAATTACAGCAATCCGGATACTTTGACCCAGAATGCAGAAAACCCCTATTGGAAACCACACATTGTTTTTTTCAGTGAATTTCTACGTTTTTTTATTCCATTTCCTAGTTATGACGTCCTTTTAACCTTTGGTTTTTCAGTCGGGGGTCTCTGAGTGAGATTGCGAGTGCGTCTCTAAGTGACTGGATGCATACATCTCTGAGTGGGTCTGTGAGAGGGTGTATGAGTGACTGTATGGGTGTGTGAGTGTCTGAGTGGGTCTGTGAGTGGGTTTATGAGTGTCTGAGTTACTCTGTGAGTGGGTGTATGAGTGTCTCAAAGGATCTGTGAGTGAGAGCATAAGTCTCTGGGAGGGTGAGTGAATGGGTGCATGCATGTGTGTCTGAGTAGGTCAGTGCCTCAGGACCTCTGTGACTCTCTTGGTGAATTCTTCCAGGAGAAAATCCTTACATCTACTCAAAATTCCCTGCTGCTCCCTTGCAGGACACAGAGACCACCATCTCTAAAGAAGAGCAGCCAAAAGTAACCCTCCATACACTAGACAGTTTTCAGCCTTTCACTTTAGAGGAAACACACAGCTCCTTGGCTGCAGCCAAGTCTGGGTCACCCCGGGACCTTTGTCCACCTAAAATAATATCCCTTCTAGCTACCTGCTGCGCCCTAATGGTCCAAAAGATCTTTAATTGCTCAATAAAAACAGGCATTATTCCGACAGAGTGGAAGGCAGCATGCGTACGGCCCATTTAAAAAAAAGCAGCGCTGGACCAAAAATCTCTCTGCAACTATCGCCCAATATCCTTGTTACCTCTTCTGGGCAAACAGCTCGAAGGCCTAATAAACAAACAGCTGGGATCCTATCTTGAACTCAACCATATCCTTGATCCCTCTCAATCTGGCTTTCGCCCAGGGTACAGCACAGAGACGGCGCTCCTGGCCGTGACTGATTCATTGATGGGGGTGGATGCAAGAATGCCAGTGATACTGATATTATTAGATCTCTCCGCAGCCTTTGACACCATCTCTCATCTAAGGCTCTTGGAAAAGCTGCAAGCAATCGGTGTACAGGGTCTGGCATTCAAGTGGCTTCAGCATTTTCTGACAGACAGACAGCAAACTGTCATCCTGGGCCCATACTCATCACGTAAAATAAGCTGAGACAAGGGGTGTCCCGCAGGGCTCATGTCTGAGCCCCACCTTGTTCAATATCTATATGGCCCCGTTAGCGAAGATTGCAGAGAACTTTGGCTTTGAGATAATATCATATGCTGATGACACCCAGCTGATGTTTACTCTAGGCCAAGACCTGATGACAGCAAAAAAACGTTTTGTATCAGGTATGCTAGCAATCTCCAACTGGATGACCGAGTACTGTCTCCAGCTAAACCCAGAAAAGACGGAGATCATGCTGCTTGGAACCGCCCCCTCCATCTGGTCGGACGACTGGTGGCCCCACCAATTGAGTGCTACCCCTGTGCCCAAATTAACTGTAAAGAATCTGGGGATAAAACTGGATTAAGCGTTAACGATGAAAGATCAGATTGCGGCAACTGCGAGCGCATGCTATTACAATTTGCGCCTTCTGCGCAGAATTTTTCCCTTTCTCCCCACTACAGTCCGTAGAACACTGGTCCAGGGCCATGGTGATAAGCAGATTGGACTATGGAAATGCCCTTTTGGCAGAAGCTAGCAAATAACTGCTCTCAAAGCTCCAGAACACGGCGGCCAGGCTTATTCTGAACCGCCCTTCTGGAACTCCCTCAGCGCCTTTGCTGAAGGAACTACATTGGCTACCAGTGAAGAAGCGCTCCCATTTGAAGATCTGCGCCTCATGTACAATACCTTAAAAGGCAAAGGTCTGCTTTATCTCCAAAAAAGATAACAGCTTATGCCCCTAGTTGCAATCTTAGATCCAGCGACAAAGCCTTACTGTGTGTCCCCGCATCCGCCAAACACGCACTGGGGGTAAGGCCTTCTCCTATCTTGCCCCAAGGTACTGGAACAAACTTCCCCTAACCCTGCGATCCACCCATACATACTGTAAATTTAGGAAACTACTTAAAGCCTATTTATTCTGAATCATCTGGTACGTGTTTCCTGTTATGATCCGCAGCATCGGCGAGATGCCCCCAGGTGAGTCGCGCGCTATTGCAAATAATGTTAACATAACATAGCATAACAGTGCCTGGGAGGGTGAGTGTCTGGGTGGGTCTGTGGTTGGATGCATGAGCCTTGAGTGGGTGAGTGAGTGGGTGCGTGTATATCTGAGTGAGTTTGTGAGTGGGTGTGTGAATTTCTGAGTGTATCAGTGATTGACTGAGTCCAGAAGTCTCTGAGAGAGTCTGTGACTGAGTGTGAGAGTGAATGTATGGGTGTGTGAGTGGGTACATGAATATCTGAGTGGATCTGTAAGGGGGTGTATGAGTGTTTCAGTGGGTCTGTGAGTACAGACATGAGTGTGTGAGTGGGTCTGTAGGTGGGTGCGTGAGTCTGAGTGGATCTGTACATGGGTGCATGACTCTCTGAGTGAGTCTGTAAGGGGGTGCATGAGTATCTGAGTGGGTCTGTAAGTGGGTGCATAAGTGCCCAGGCGGTTCTGTGAGTGGGTGCAAGAATTTATAAGTGGGTATGAAACTGTATGCATGAGTCTATGACTGAGTCTCTAAGTAGGTGCATGAGTCCCTGAGTGGGTCTGTACATGGGTGTGTCACTCTCCAAGTGAGTCTGTAAGTGGGTGCATAAGTACCTGAAAGGGTAAGTGAGTGAGTGCACAAGTATCTGGGTGGGTATGTGAATGGATGTATAAGTGTGTGAGTGGGTATGTGAATGGGTGTATAAATGCCTGAGTGAGTTTGTGAGTGCGTACATGAGTGTGTGACAGTGGCCAGCGAGGGTGTGTGCATATATATATATTTTATATTTTCACCAATATTTGTGATGACATAGCAATATTTGCGATGTCCCTGCGATGGTACACGGGCGGGCCGCGCTGGCAGTTGCGGCTCATCATGAATATCGCGCGCAATCCCAAAAATCTATTTTAGATACATAACTTGTGTCACTAGCACACCCATTTCTCAACAATGGGGTCAGAGTATCTACACCCTGACACCTTATGTGGACTTTCACACAAATTTTCTGCCCCGGGGAACCATTCCCCGGGCGATAAAATGGCTGCCGCAACTTTCTGTTCAGGTTGCATCCAGCCAATCAGAGCATTCCTGTTGGCGTGTGCTTCCGCGATTAATCGCGAAACCGTTGTGAAATATCCATGGCCAGAGATATATCTATAATTTTCAGCCTAAATTTCTCAAAAACTACTGGATGGAATTGCACCAAATAACAAAAAGCACAATCTGCATAACGACATCTACTTTTCTGCCAAATTTGGCGTAATTCTGTTGAGCAGCTCAGGCTGTAGGTTCGACAATGCGTTCCTATGGGAATTAACATTACAAATGCACCCTTTTCTCGCACTCCTATTCATCGGTCTCCACTGCACGCATCACCGCCAAACTTTCTGTGACGACCAGAACCTAGTTTGTATATATATATATATTTGTATATATATATATATATATATATATATTCACTGAAAAAACCATAGGTTTCAGGCACGTTATAGTTAGAAATTAGCATTTAAAAAACCTTAGAAATTCACTGAAAAAACCATAGGTTTTAGGGAAAGTTATAGTTAATGGACATTGGTACAAAACCAGAGAAATTCCCCCGTTATAGTTAGTTCAGCTAACTATAACTCGCGCCCCCGCAATGCACTGCTGATGACATCACATATGACATCACTCATGACATGGTCAGTGACATCACTGATGACATCACTGATGACATCTCAAATGACATCACTGATGACATCACTGATGACATCATCTAGTGACTGTGTGTTTCTGTAAAGTTTAAATATGTTTAATATATATAGGGAAAGGCGTATTGAAGAATGAGTGGGTGTATAAGTGTCTGAATGGATGATTTAGTAGGTGTGTGACTGACTCTATAAGTGAGTGATTAAATGTATCTTACTGAATGCACGGGTTAGTGACTAAACTGTGTGAATGTCTGTATCCGTCTGTCTGTTGGTGTGTAAGCGGCTGCATGGGTTTGTGAATAGCTACATGAGTGTCTATATGGGTTATTGATTGGTAGTCTGAGTATCTGTATGGATGCCTGAGTGTTTGTATGGGTGGGGTGTGTGTGACTCTGTGCATAGATGTGTGAGTGGGTGATTCACTGGGTGCATGGTTTCAAGAGTGCATCTGTGATGGACTGTATGGGTGTGTGAGTGTGTGTATGGGTGTGTTAGTGAGTGAATGTATATCTCAGTGGTACATGTGGGAGTAACTACATATGTGAAAGGCAGTATATATGTGTGTTGGAATATATAAATAGCTATAAGTGAGAGTGTGTGATTATGAGAGTGACTGTATGGATGAGTGTGTGCTTGTATCAGTGATTGTATAAGAGTGTAAGAATGTCCTAGTATTTGTATGAGTAAGTGAGCTGGTGTGTGTATAACTGTATAGGTGAGTAAATGGGAGTGTGATTAATTATTTGCATGACTGACTAGGTGTGTGAGTACCTCTATGGATGAGTGGTGGTGTGTGAGTGTCTATATAGGCGTATGAGTGCATATGATAGTCCTGTACTGAGTGATTGTAAGTATGAGTGACTGTACGGGTGAGTGAGTGGATATGTGTTTAGACCTAAGAATCAGTGAGTGGGTATGTAGTTATTGCTGCTGGAGTGTCTATGGTTTTGAGAATGGCAGTCTGTTATTTAGAGTTGGTGTATCAAAGGTTACATTAGGGTGTGAGAAGATGCATCAAATTATCACATGGATGATGTCATCAGTGATGTCATCAGTGATGTCATTTGAGATGTCATCAGTGATGTCACTGACCATGTCATGAGTGATGTCATATGTGACGTCATCAGCAGTGCATTGCGGGGGCGCGAGTTATAGTTAGCTGAACTAACTATAACAGGGGAATTTCTCTGGTTTTGTACGAGTGAAATGTCCAACTAACTATAACTTTCCCTAAAACCTATGGTTTTTGCAGTGAATTTCTAAGGTTTTTTAAATGCTAAATTAAAACTATAAAGTGCCAGAAACCAAAGTTTTTTTAAATGAATTTCAAAGGTTTTTTAAATGCTAATTTCTAACTATAACGTCCCTGAAACCTATGGTTTTTTAAGTGAATTTCAAAGGTTTTTTAAATGCTAGTTTCTAACTATGCCTACAGAGGTAGAACATGTGAAGAAAGAAGAAGAAAAGCGCAGAAAGAAGGAAGACAAATGCAGAAAGAGGCAACAGAAGTCCAGAAAGACGAAGAAAAGTGCAAGAAGAAGGAAGAGATGTGCAGAAAGAACCAACAGAGGAGTAGAAAGTACTCCTGTGCCCCCAACTTTTTGCTGATGGGTACTGGTGGTAACTGACTCTGTCTCTGGTGGTAAAAGACACTTAGAATACAGTGAAAACACCTGCATACACTAGGGAACACTATGTTTTGGGGTACCCCTGTGATTAGCATGACCTCCTCTGTATTTGCCATGAGTTAGTGCCTGGGTCATTGGATGAGTACATGGGTACTGACTGGATGATTAGAGTACTGCAAGGAGAGTGGATGGTGAATTTATAAGTGCTTGTGTTTTGGCGGAGTGATTGGATAAGTACATGGTGCTCGCTGGTTGATTGGAGGAGTGCATGGGTAGTGACAGGGCGATGGCTGGACTGCATCAGTAGTGCTCAGGGTAAGTTGGAGGATTAATTCCCCTTTATTCCTGAGGGTCCCTATTTGATAAAAGCCCTGGCGGTGGCGGTCCCCGGGGCTTGGGGGCCTTGGAGGCCCCCAAACATTAAAAAACAAGCCCCGGGAGGTGGCGGTCCCCGGGGCTGCGGGGGCCCCGCGGGCCCTGCATATATTTGTTGGCAATGCCCCCGGGACCTGGCCCACCCGGGGGTTCTCAATTAAATGAAGCGCGGTATCCCGCGCTTCATTTTTTTTAACATTTCGGCGGGATTCGCGACCCCAGCGCAAATTTCGCCAATTTTTTTTTTTTTTAAATGCTTTTTTTGGCCCTGAGCAGGCCTAGGGGGTTAGGGTGTTTCTACCCTGCCCCCTTTTCTTCTTTTTCACCTTTGTTTCCCTGTTTTCTTGTGACTCAGTTCTACTGAGTCACAAGATGGCTGCCAACACTTCCTGGTTTGGAGTGTTGGCAGCCAATTAAAATGAAGCTCGTGGTCGGGAGGGTTCGCGGATCCACCGCGCCTCTAGATATCGATATTTGTTTTTTTACAATTTCTCAGCAACTACCGAACGGATTTACACCATTTTTAAAAAGGTCGCTTTCTGAGCCAAGCAGTTCTCAAATAGCGACAAAGCACTTTTGAATTATTTGTTATCTCTATGTTTTTTTATCCAGTTGACCACTTGATTAAATGTTACGCTTAGGGGAGAAAATGTGGTGTTACCAAGTTGGAGTTTCTGCTTCAGCTCGTCATTCTGTGATTCTGGTCAAATCACTTAATCTCCCCATGCCTACAACCAAAATGAGTTTGTCCTTGTATGATGTAACCAATGCTCATGTAAAGCACTCCAATATCTGACCAGCCTGCACTATATAAAACTGCAAAAAAACAAAGGATAAAAAGTGTTTTCCACACTTCTGTCATTGGGCTATATGTGGGCTACATGTGGGTGATATTTGTGCTACATTTGGGCTCTGTTTGCTCTGGTGGTCATCTTGGGATACTTATTTGTTATGAAGTTTCCTAATTTCCTCATTTACTGCAGTCTCCTCAGTAGGAAATGCTTTCAGTTTTTTACTTTGATTCCATCAAGAAGGCATTCAGATGTGTCACACATTTGCCATAAATTCAGAATGTTAGCACTCTAGTTGCTCATTAGATCACTGTAGTAAAGCTACTGCTCACCAGGGAGTTAACTGGAAGTCTACTGCTGGTATTGAAAGTGATTGTTTCAGTCTGCTTGTCAGAATTTTCTAATGAAATAGAAGAGGATTTGAGATCTCACTTAAAACCTGCCCTCATTTTTCTTTCTGCAGAACTAACCATAATGTCTATGGCAAAATGAACCCCCTCATTTTTTTCCTTTTTAAATTAAATGTTTTAAGTGTTACCGGTTTATTCCAATCAAGATGGCTTCAGGTGTGCCATAATTTTTTCATAAGTAAGACTGTTAGCGCTCTAGTTGTTCTTTAGAACACTCTGGGAAGCTGCAGTAGAACACAAAGGAATCAACTGGCAGGCTGCGCCTGTTGAAATATAACAGGAAGATATTTGTAGATCTCACTTAAAACATGTCCTAATTTTTCTTTCTACAGCACTAACCATAATTTCTATGACAAAATGAACCCCATCATTTTGTTCCTTTTTAAATTAAATGTTTTAAGTGTTACCAGTTTATTCCAATCAAGATGGCTTCAGGTGTGCCATACTTTTGTCATAGGTAAGGCTGTTAGCGCTCTAGTTGTTCTTTAGAACACTCTGGGAAGCTGCAGTAGAACACAAAGGAATCAACTGGCAGGCTGCTCCTGTTGAAATATAACAGGAAGATATTTGAGATCTCACTTAAAACATGTCCTAATTTTTCTTTCTACAGCACTAACCATAATTTCTAAGACAAAATGAACCCCATCATTTTGTTCCTTTTTAAATTAAATGTTTTAAGTGTTACCAGTTTATTCCAATCAAGATGGCTTCAGGTGTGCCATACTTTTGTCATAGGTAAGGTTGTTAGCGCTCTAGTTGTTCTTAAGAACACTCTGGGAAGCTGCAGTAGAACACAAAGGAATCAACTGACAGTCTCTGCCCTTGTTGGATTTACATGTTTTACTGAGAATGTCAGACTTCATTCTCACATGACTGAGAAAGATAATGTGAATTTACAGAAAATATGCTCTCATTTTAGCTTCTGGAGCACCTTCCAAACCTCTGTGGGACAAGCATGAGAAAATTGTTTTCTCTCAAACATGATTCATGAAATCCCAGCAGAAGGTTTTTCACAGGGTAAAATCACCCTAGAACACACCACAATTCCTAAAATTAGTATGGTACCATCAACAAATGAATTCTAATGTAACTAAAGTCTGTTATCACCCTTTATAGTTCTCCTTTTGGTGACCCTCAAAATCTTCTATTCACTACAATGCATTTCATTGGGGTGCTATCATGTATATTGGTCCCAAGATGGCTGCCAACACTTCTTGGATGAAGTGCTGACAGCCAATCAGATCTCACGATGACATGTGTGGTTAGGCTCCGCCCAGATATATATAGTTCTTTTTCCTTTAATATTTAAAAAACTACTGAACGGATTTACACCATTTTTGAAAAGGTCGCTTTCTGAGCCAAGCAGTACCTTTATGCCAAATTTGGGGTAAATCCGTTCAGTAGTTTCTGCTGTAGCCTTGCACAAAGTTCCCTATGGGAAATTGATTTTTGACTCTTATTTTTTAATTTCTCAGCAACTACTGAACGGATTTACACCATTTAACAAAAGGGCTCTTTCTGAACCAAGGGCTACCTTTTGCAAAATTTGGTGTAATTCCGTTCAGCAGTTCGGGCTGTAGCTTTGTCTAAAGTTTCCTATGGAAAATAACATGGAGAAAACACGTTTTGGGACCCCCTTTTTCTCGGCCCCCGCTTGCCGAATCACCCCAAATCTTTCACGATAGGAGCGGACTGGAGCGCCCCACAAGTTTTGAAAATTTCGCGAAGATTCGTCGACCGGCGCCAAAGTTATTGGGAATAGAATGTTGTGAATTTCCTATGGAAAATAGGTCCTAACTATAACTACCTACTGGCGACCGCCAGTAGGCAATATATATATATTTATATGCACCATCGCTGAATCCTTAATCTCCAACAAAACAGCATGCCATGGACATCAAATGTTGCAAAGCGGTCTTTATTTCAAAGCTTCGACAAACACCCTACGCGTTTCGGAGCTTGCGCCCCTTGATCACGAGTCTTGCACCCCTTGATCTCGTGATCAAGGGGCGCAAGCTCAGCACGTAGGTGTTTGTCGAGCTTGGAAATAAAGACCGCTTTGCAACATTGATGTCCAGCATGCTGTTTTTGTTGAGATTACAGATTCAGCATTGGTGCATGTTTAGGGATTCGCCATCCCGCCGTGGAACGACGTCATTTGAGGCTGGGGTAAGGCGACTGCGCTTTGCTTTGATGTGGGATGCATATTTGTATGTGCATTTATATATATGTACATATATATCTGCATATATTCAAATATATGTGTGTGTATATATATATATATATGCTGAAAACTTCGCCGTATCACTCCATATACAGCTGGAACAGACGAATGCAGACCCAGGTCTAAGTGCAGAGTTTCTTTATTTCTTAAACGCCCAACACCACCGCCATGACGCGTTTCGGCTTTCAGGAAGCCTTGATCACATGACGCTTTTGAGAAAATGTATCACCATTTAAAGTGCAAGTGCATTAACACGTGATTATTGAAATCATAAACATGAAAAAGTTACTTCATGACGAACCAAGCAATATTGTCTAAGCAGTCAAAGTCACAATAAATATTCATGTTGTTTGCATAAATATTTAAAAGAATTTTTTAAAATCAATGTTGTAAAAAAATATATACTTGCTTATATACAAAAAACCACTCTCATAATAGGAAGTTGGTAAAATGCAGGTATACAAAGCATATAATCTTGCCCAAGTGGGCATGTGTATGAGATGTTGCCACATTCTTTTTTTTAAACAACATCATAAAATTGATTTAAATAGTTATTAAGTCATAAATATTAAAAAAACAATTTACAATACATCATACAGTTGGAAAAGTAAAACCTTAATAAAAACAGGTTTTAATCCATCATATATACCTCATATGTAGACCTGTGCCTAAAGTGCTGCTGCATGAAAGCTGTCAAGCCCAAGTGGGCCTATAAAGTTATCTCCATGATTTATTCAATAGTAAATATATAGAGTGGCCAAAAATTGCCACCCTACTGGAAAAAAGTGCAAAAAGTTATGTGTTAAAAAAATATAAATAACAGCAGCATTTTAGTAAGATGTTCAGTAAGGTTTCAGGGCTATAACTTATTAAGTGTCACAGACAGGTAAAAAAATCTTCACTAGAATTTAACCCCTGGGGTGTCTTGGTATCTAACTCAAGAATATATTTGGTTTCCAATTTGCGTAGAATGGCCTCACGGCTGCCTCCTCGTCTGAGTGGTAGGACTGTGTCTACCACAAAATACCTAAGGTGTTCCAGTTTGTTAGAATGGACATCCTTGAAGTGTCTGGCAACTGGATACGATGGATCACTGTTATTGATTGCCCTTATGTGCTGGAGTATCCTTTGTGGACCTGCAACTTGGTACTACCAACATATCGCAGGCCACAAGAACACTCCAGCACATATACAGCGTATTCGGTTTTACACGTGAGCATCTTTGAAATTGGAACCGGGTCATTTTTAAACGGGGTTCCTTACGATGTCATATTGGTGCCGTATTTGCATGCCTTACAAGATGTACACCTAAAGAACCCTTTTCTGGAGCTAAGCCAAGTTTTAGTGGTGAACACTTCAGGACTGCTTTTCACCAAAGTGTCACCCATCCATTTTGCTTTTCTAAAGGTGATATTCGGGTTTTAGCACATTTATCACCAATCACAGGATCATTACAAGCCAGAACCCAATTGCGATTAATAATCTTGCGTAATGTCTAATGTTGACGGTTGTAGGTCATTATTAGTCTAGGTGATTAATTAGTTTGAATACTGGGGGTATCAGTGGCCTCAGTCCTTCTCGCTAAAGCATCTGTTCGTGGAATCAGACTAGTTTTTTAATCGCTTGGTTAATCGTGGCAGTAGAAAAGCCCCTGGCCAGGAATCTATCCCCACTATCACTTTGTGCCTTGACATAGTCCTCATCTCTGCTACATATTCGCCTAATCCGAAGCATTTCTCCAAAGGGAATGCTGCGGATTAGGTGACCAGGATGGTGACTAGTCGCGTGGAGTACAGTGTTACCCGCTGTAGGCTTCCTGTGTAGCCTAGTTTCAAGTTTAGCATCATGGACAAACACCTCCACATCCAGAAAACAAACAACTTCCTTGCTTGTATGGGCAGTGAAGTGCAAGTTAAGATTATTGTGGTTGATCTGATCAATAAAGTTAAGTGCCTGCTCCTCACTGCCCTTCCAAATAAAAAACAAATCATCAATAAATCTATACCAGTGAGATACATGGTTTTTCAATATGTCAGCATATTCCACCATGAGGACCTGCTCCTCCCACAGTCCCATGTGGAGACAGGCATAACTAGGGGAGAAGCAGGCCCCCATCGCTACTCCCCTAACCTGGTGGAAGATTTGATTTTGGAATAAGAAAAAGTTGTTATTTAGACACGTCATAATCATGTTGAGTAACATTTTGTTATGGTTGTACATATATATGGGCCTGGTACTCAGAAAGTGGTCCACTGCTTTAATTTCATCCTGATGGTGGATACTGGTGTATAAGGATGAAACGTCTAACGTGACCAACACATTGTCTGAGTCCCATACAACTTTACCAATTTGCCTCAAAAAGTCACTGGAGTCTTGGATGAAAGAAGGTAGTTGTTTGACATGATCTTGAAGAAAATAATCCACGTAACGGGATGTATTCTCCATTAAGCTGTTACGTGCTGAAATTATAGGCCTACCAGGAGGTTTAATCGAGTCCTTATGAATCTTTGGAATAAAATACATGACCGGGATAAAAGGATGGTCATTTTTCAAAAATGTAAATTCATCTGTACTCAATAGATATAGATATAAAATCTGAGCCTAGCTATAACGTCCCTGTAACCTTTGTTTTTTTCAGTGACTATATATATATATATATCATACAGCCATTCAGACACCCAATCACTCACCCATACAGTCACTACACACCCATTTACCCACCCATACGGCCACTCACACCACCACTCACTCACCCATATACACCCACCCACAGACCCATTCACACTAACTCACACACCGACTTACACACTCACACAACCATTCACACACCCACCCACTCACACATATATATATATATATAGTCACTGAAAAAACAAAGGTTACAGGGACATTATAGTCAATATAGTTGGGCTCAGATTGCACTCATTCAAAACCAGGTAAATTTAGCAGTTATAGTTACCTGGGCTAACTATAACTTATGCCCCGTAATGCACTGCTTATGACTTCACATATTGCATCACTCATGACATGGTCAGTGATATCACTTATGACATCTCAAATGGCATTACTAATGACATCATCAACAGAACCACTCACACCCCATACAACCGCTCATATGCTCACTCACACACCCAAACAACCACTCACATACCCATTCACAGACCTATACCAGTACTCACTTACCCACTCACTCCTCCATGGAGGCACTCACACACCCACTTGCTCACTCGTACAGTCACTCACAACCATTCACTTATCCATAGAACCACTCATACACCAGTCACTCACCCGTACAGCCACTCACATAGCCACACACCCATCCATACAGCTACTCACACACCCAACTAATTACCTATAAAGACACTCACACACCCACTCACTCACCTATACAGCCTCTCAACATAACTACTCACTCACCCATAAAAGCACTCATGCACTCACTCACACACCCACATAACCATTTACATACCCATTTACCCATCCATACAAGCACACCCACATTCCCTCACTCGCCCATACAGCCATTCACACAGACACTTATTCTCAGTACAGCCATTCACACACCAAGTCACTTAACCAAACACTCACTCAAACAGCCACTCACTCATACACCCACTTACATACCAAGTCACTCACTCATACAGCTATTCAGACACCCACTCACTCACCCATACAGTCACTACACACCCACTTACCCACCCATACAGCCACTCACACCACTACTCACTCACCCATACAGCCACTGACACATACACTCACTCACTAATACCACCTCTCACAGAGCATCTAACTCACAGCCGTTTGAATCCATGATCGATAATCAGATCCAGATCTCAATTAAAAAAATATACACCCACCCACAGACCCATTCACACTCACTCACACACCGACTTACACACTCACACAACCACTCACACACCTACTCACACATCCATAGAGCCATTCACACACCCACTCAGAGTCCCTGAACAACACGCACACACTGATACAGCTAATCACACACCCACTCAGAGACCCAGAGAATGACTCACATACCCATTCACACACCCACTCACATACACACCAACACTCACTCATACACCCACTCAGAGACCAACAAAACCGCTCAAACACCCACTCACACACACACCCACACTACCCACTCACACACTCACTCACACACCCATACAGCCACTCAGCCCCCCCACAGCAAGTCACACATGCACTGACACACCCACCACACACTCACACACCCACCTACACCCCCCCACAACTACTCACTCACCCAGGTCACAGGAGCATTATGATTATGAAATAGCATTAAAAATATTGACTGAAAAAAACAAAGGTTACAGGAACGTTATAGTTAGCAAATAAAATGTAAAAAAACTTTAGAAATTCCCCCAAAAAACAAAGGTTACAGGGACAATATAGTTAGGTTCAGATTTTACACACACAAAACCATAGAAATTCAGCAGTTATAGTTATCTCAAGTAAGCATAACTCGTGCCTTAAGGTAACTATAACTCTATGTGCCTGGATACCCTCCCAGGTGCAAGCGAATTTTAAAATTCAACAAAAAATGACATATCTTGTTGACTGTGTGTAGAAGAGGGTTGGACACAGGGCCTGCTAAGATCTATTAACATACCTAACTATAATGTCACTTGATAAGGTCATTACTTTCTCAGGGGGCTGTTAGGAAATTCTCACCTTTGAGTGACTTGTTTTTTAGGTGAAATTCGAAGTTTTTTTAAATGTAAAGTAAAATCTTATTACCATGCCTAACTATACCGTCATTTTAACCTTTGAGGTTTTTTATGAAATGTAGTTTTTTTTCCCATCATTTTCACCCAACTCTTTCATTCCTCAACCCTTGGGCATACCTTTTGCCCACGCCCAGGAGCGGGTTGGACACAGTGCCTGCCTTTACACCCCAACTAGAACACCGCCATCTGTCATCATCTCTTCCAATGTGATTACAAACAACAGAGACTTCCCAAAAACCCACCTGGAACTGGGGCATAATACATTCGGTAACAACAATGGTTCCTTAAGGAATATTTCAATCAACAGACAAAACACACCGACATAGAACAGTATTGACTGTGTGCTCAATCTGTGGTTTTATATGCCAGTATGCACAAATCAATAATATTCAAGGGCATATATCAGATCAGCAACACCAACGGTGAATCATTCAGATTATTTAGTTGACACTGTAAAAAATCAAATACATTTTATACAGTATCAGTACTCGGGAAAGTGCTCACAGTGGGAGCAAAAATAAAAAGTGAGTGCAAACAGGTGCGAGAGTTTCAAAAACAGGAATTGTGGAACCAAATTTGATTAAATCTGTTTGACAACGGTTGTAACATTTTGAGCCCAATGTCACTTTGAAAAATCTATGTTCCTATTCCTGAATGTAACTTTTTAAACTTCTCACCTGTTTGCACTCACCTTTATTGCACTTTTAGAACTTCTCTGAGCACCAAGCACTGATACTGTATGAAATATACTAGATTTTTTGACTGTGTCAACTAGATAATCATATTTTCTAAGGCTGACAAAGAGGAAGTCAGCCTAAAGGTCCTGAGTCTGGGCAGCTTTTCCGAACCAAGTAATCAGTTTTTTACCAGATCCAATTGTGCGAAGTGCCTGCACCAAGGCATGAGGCTGAGGTTCAATGTCAGTTAATGTCCAGTGTATAATGCCCTAACAAGGTTACTGTGCACTAGGAATTGTCTAGGGTATTATTCATACTGTCTACTAGGTTAGGGGGCAGAGTGTCATTTCCAGATCAGTCATCCACTAACAGATTGTCTGAAGCTTCCTAATTCCCCACTTAAGCAAGTTTTGCCTGTAATTGGGAATAGTCTGTAAAGCGATAGCTGGGGCATATGCAACTGTTTTGCAGGTGATTTTGAGACATCTTCCATAGCAATTTAATGTGATTCAGGAGGAAAGATGAGCTTTTAGGGATGGGGTCGTAGGAAAGAAATATTCCTGCAGTCTAGCTATTGATAGAAGGGCAGTCAAATGATTACTTCAACTATTAAGTGATTCACTAGCCAGCGTGAGGTTTATTGAGGCTGTGCTGCTAGGTAGTGGTCAAATTCAGGGGCTCCCTTTTCCTCTGTTCCAGTGGGAGCTTCATCTTGGGGCAGAAAAACCTTGTGTCAGCCCGCGTTCTAGATGTAGTCACCCAATAAAACTCCTAATGAACAAAATAATATTCTTGAAAATTGTAAGTGTTGAATGGGAAAGTTCTTTAGTAAGTGAAGCAACATGATTATTTTGACACGGGCAGTACTGCATATTGTAATGACCTTGGTTAAATTCCCATCCAACAGTTCCTGGGTTAAATGATGTATGTATATTCCAAAATAAGGAATTGTGGGTTTCCATTTGTTAATGTCATCCCCCAATTCAGTTCTGGTTTCTGAACAGGAGGGGTGTAAAGGAAAAATGCATGTCTTGAACCAGTTGACCCTAAGCCTAATGCCTCATCTAAGATAGATGATCTACGTGATTTATCAACGCAGATGTCCCTGATGTAAATCATCATATCGTCAGCCTATAAAGATAATGCATGAGAAGTATCTGACAGGGGTGTCCATTCTGCTCTGTATGGACCATCCCTGGAAGACACAGACAGAACTTTGATGCAATAATCTTACTCAGAATCTTGTGATCAGTATTTAGTATTGCCAAAGGTCTTTATGATGTTACATCAAGCGAACCTCTCTCTAGTTTAGGCAAGCAGCCGATTAAAACCCTTTTCATTGATGAAGGTTACCACATTATATACCTCAGCCAGCTGGGGGGCAACCTGAGCTGCGTAAGTGTTGTAAAAGTCTATGGGCAATCTATCTAAGCTTGGCTTGTTGCCAAGACCAATTACAGTGATCACCCTTTGGATTTCTTGCTTTGTGTTCGGCTCTTGCATTGCCTCAAGTACAATTCCAGACAATCTTAGTCCTTGGATAAAATTTGGTAGAATTACTTATGGGTTTTTCTAAATTGCTACTATACATTATGGTATAATATTCTTGAAAAGCAGAGTGTATTTCATGTTGTGTAAATACTGTGGTGCCTGGTGAGAAGTAAATAGCTACAATAGGGAGTTTTTTTTTCCAAGTAAGGTGTGTGAATAATCTACTGTCCTTATTGGCTTCAGCAATGTTCTTTGCTATGTATGTGCTGTAGTCTCTGCAACTCTTTTTTTTTCTATTAAGTATTCAATTTGTTCCCTGGGCTGGGCAAAGGGAGCAATACATGCTTCCCAGTTGGCAGTAACGCCTGGTCATCCGATGGGCCTCAGTAGGGTTTCCGCCCTGGTCATAGTACTGAATCCGCTCTTCTTGGGGTCACTGAGAATCTCCGAATGATTTTCAATACAGGAAGTACTGCAGCCCTGGTTCTCCTGTATTTGAGTGTGGCTTTTGACACAGTCTCCTACTCTGTGCTTCTTAGGAGCTTCGCGGATAGTAGAATCCAGGGTATGCCCCTTCAATCGTTCAGTTCCTTTTTGCATAATCCTTCTTTTCAAGTCGTATCTAAACCTTTCTCATTTACTGTACAACAGATGCCTTTTGAGGTCCCACAGGGATCTTCTCTGAGTCCCATGCTTCTCAACGTATATTTCCGGGCTCTGGTGAGCATTGTGGAAGCTTTCAGTCTTACTTTGTTTTCGTACGCTGATGACACGCAGATTGCCATATGTCTATCTACAACGGAGGACAACAGATTTTCCAATCTTAGACCATGTCTTGTCACAGCGGCTTAATAGTTGGGAAACAATTTCCTCAAACTAAAGGGTAGTAAAACAAAGTTCTGATCAAAGGAGCCAGCTGCCTCTTTAGGGCAGGCATTGGTGGGCGGTAGAGCTTGGGCCACTTCTCATTATGGAACAGGCTGTCAAGGATCTTGGAATCTCACTGAACATCAAGGTCTCAATGGACTATCAAATTAGCAAGTTATCTGCTAGCGGTTTCAGCGATCTCAAATGCCTGAGTAATATTCTTTGACTTCTCCCATTTCAACTCAAAGGACGGTTGTCCAAGCACTTATCATCTCTTGCCTTGATTATGGCAATTTTATCTACCTGGAGGATCTTAGTCGTCCCTGAAGAGGCTTCAGATTATTCAGAATGCTGTAGCCTTTCTCCTCTGTCATGTTCCAAGGCATGTCTTGGTCTCCACTCTGCTACAGAACCTCCATTGCCTCACTATTGTCAAGTGAATCATGTTTCAAGTGTTATGCTTCATGTGCACAGCCATGACCCAGACAGTCCGTCAACATCTTAGGAAGTTAGTACATCCGTACCTCCCTAATCATCTTCTATGCTCATGTAATCAGAAGTTAGAGGTGATTCCACAAGTTAATTTGATTAGAGAAGGAGGACATTCCTATCAACATCTTGGGCCTAAACTGTGGAACTCGTTGCTCCTCTTGTTATGGCTCTGTACTTCTGTTGAGAGTTTTCACAAGCAGATGAAGACCTGGCTACTTTGAATAACCCAGTCCCGCCTTGCTTTGTTATGGTAGTGCTGGGAAGACCTGTGGGACAGCCATTCACTTTATAAATTACTATAACATAGCACAACAAGAGAGATTTCCCACTCACAGTCGATAATTCTGCAGGATTGTGGTCTATATGCATTTTACCCTAGTGACACCTTAAACACCTCCCATTCTGTTAGGGGTGAGACTGCTGTCTCCTCATTTACTTAAAGAAACTTCAAATGTTAACCCTGATGCAGCCTCTTGCAATTTTTATGTTGCCGCTTGGACCAACTGCCCCACTGCATATTGACTAGAATAGGATTACAATCTGACACTGTTGCCCATACATTTGGTATGGAACACAGTTGGTTTGTGAAGTTTCTGAAAGAGTTATACAATCCATACTTGTGTTTAAGTTGTGTGGGATGAGTAGATACAACACACCTTAATATCCAGGCTTAGCCTGCCAAATGTTGGACAATCACCAGTATGAAATCCTCTGTGCTAATGCAGTAGCATTTTGAGTTATGGGTGATTGAGGTAGTGGGGGGTATGATCTGCTAGATGGACATCCAGAACCCAGTTGCAGTCACCCACCAATATCCAAGGCAAGTGTACCCATTTTGCTAAGAAAGTAGACAACTTAGAAAGGAAGGGTGGTTACTCACATCTGAAGGCAGAGATGTTTCTGAAGTACCGTTAGGTGAACCTTTGACTGGGACATATCACACCTCTCTATCTATTTCTGATGAGGCTGGTTTGAAGGGTACCCTGGAACTCAGCCAGGTGAGTAAGCCACTTGTTTATGCTGAGAATTTGGTGTAAAATAGTTTCTCTTCCATAAATTCTGTAATCCAGACCCCTCTGTTTCACTTAAGTGTGATTTATGAATGAATGTACTGTGTGCAAACATATGTATGAGGAAATAGTATATATTGTGTCTTTATTTCATTGTGTTCATGCCCTAGACAGTCAAGGTCATAAAGACGTTTATTAGGTGGGGCAGTTATAGCTTATCACTATGTAGGAATTAAAGGGTGCTCCACTATGCAATTGTTCATATCCTTTATGATGCTGGCCTTTTATGTAGTATGAATCTTGTGCCTGGCTTTAGTCCCTGTTATGCCTCTGAAACTGACTTTTAAAACTTCTCATCCCCCATCCTCAGGACCGAGGGTCAATGCCTATCCTCCAAAAACTTGTAATTAAGACTACAAGAAAATACAAGCTCTCAAGCCAACATGCGGATCCATTGATGTTACATCAAGAGGATCTCTCCCTAGGTTAAGCAAGCAGACTATTGAATCCTTCCTCATTGATGAAGGTTGCTATATTATATACCTCAGCCAATTTAGGGGGCACCTGGGCTGCGTAAGTGTTGTAAAACTCTATGGGCAATCCATCCAAGCCTGGAGTCTTGCTAGGAGCAAGTTCACCAATCACCGTATGCATTGTTTGCTCCGTGATCTGCTCTTCCATTGCTTCACAGAGCTCAAGAGCAATTCTAGACACACTCAGGCCTTGAAACAAACTGAGTAGAGCTTCAGCTGGACATGTGAGTAATCTACTGTCTGTATTTGCTTCGGCAATGATATTAGTATTATATATGCTGCAATCGGGCCATTGTAGGTTATCAATTGTAGGAATTAAAGTGTGCCCTACTATGCAAATGTTCACATTCTTTATGATGTTGGTCATGTAGTGTGGACCATGTGTCTGGCTTTGACTGTCATGCATTTTAACTTGACCTTTAAAATATCTTAACTCACATCCTCAGGACTGAGGGTCAATACCCAACCATCCAAACTGGTCGATAAGACTAATAAAAAGTACACACTGCCTACACAACATGCGAATCCAAAGCAGAGTTTGTGGGGAACGGAGGGTGATGCACTTGCGCTTCTTCAAATAGTGCTTCGCAGTTCACGCAGTGGTGGCCCTGCCTACTTGTCCCTATAAAATAACAAGTGATAACCCACTGATCTCTGTAGTTATGTGTAATCCCACATAGCAGAAAGCTCGCTGTATCCTTACGGTCGAGGTGCCACACTTCTCTCCACAAATTTGTGCAAGCTTTGTGCATGCCTCTGAATTTCATTACTGGGCTGTGTCCTACCATTGTAGTGGACCAGCATTCGCAGTAGAACAAAAATGACCTTTCTCCTGTGTCTCTATATTCTCTTCAGTTCAGTTCAATCAATCTTTATTCGGATATAAAAATCCATAAAAGATACAAATAACTTCATATGAACCAGCAATCAAAAAGCAAGTACACTGTGATCAGTAATAGAACTATAAATGCCCATAAAAAAAATATCTCGTTAAAACAGCCATACAAATTATCATCAGAGAATTTATAATCACATTCTGCTAGGTAGATATATGCAGTTAATCACTCTCAAACCGTAAATTTATCAAGTGAGCATATATTTTCCTATGTTTTATAGCATGTGTAATATATCTATATACTGCGAAGCAGACTTCTATAGTACTTAAATTACATAGGAAGTTAGAAGCATTGTTAAAACAGATCAATCTATTAGCAATAAATAATGGATTTCAAAATCTTTTCCTGATTTCCTGGTAAAAGTTGCAAAACAGAATAAAATGTTGAGTCGATTATGCAAATTTACCAATGCAAGGGCAATTTGGTAGTTTCTTTGTCCATTACCCCATCTGTGGTAATGCAACCATAAAGTGTAGCGTGCACAGCCAAAGCCTGGTTAGATAAAACCTGACTTGAATACCTGTTACTGCTAAAAGATAACTCTGAATACCATTAGGTACATAATAGTTAAAATACCCTTTAATGGATGGTTTGGTGCCTTTGCAGGTTTCCCTCGTCTTTGGCCCCTGAGAATCATCTTTAATTCTCTTTTGCTATAATAAAAGATACTGCATGGATCACCCAAAGTAAATTTAGTACCTACAATTTTTAAGAGGTTTTTCACGTGGGTAAACCAGGGGATTTTATCTCAACCATCCAAAGCCAGACAGTCTCTGATGATTTCTATAGTAAACTTTGTTTCAGTTTTGGACCAAATTCCATGCCTTGTCAAAAATGCACTGGTCTAAATACTGTCTTTTAAGTAGGGGATTGTAAGTTCTTTGAGGATAATATATGCTGATGTAGAGCAGTATACTGGAAGCAGCCTACACAACAAATGATTCTCCTTTGTCTGAAGTGCTTTCATTGTTGACGACCCCCACAGTGCAGCCCCATAATTAACGCTAATAATGCATTTCATTTTATATAATTGTAAAATTTCGCATATGGGTTTATTCCCAATTTTAGCTGCAAATCTAAAAGTTGCTTCTATAGTTCTGGTGAATTTCATATTTGCAGTTTTCAGATACGAGTTCCATATATTCTTCAACAAATGAAGGCCCAGGTATGAGAAATCAACCACTTCTGCCCTTTTTCGCTAATGTATGTTCATTCTTGATCAAATTTAAATTAATACGTTGGTCCAACATGCCAACCTCTTCTCTAAAGCCATATTGTGCATCCGTAAGTATGTTATTGTTCTACCCATGTCTTAAGTCTCTTCAGTAGAATCCTGCCCAGCAGTTTAGCTGAGGTATCAAGGAGGGAGATAGGTCTATACATTTTGCATCCCCCGTTTTTCCCATTTTAAAAAATGGGAACAATTATACTTTGGGCCTACATAGCCAGTATATAACGCTTTGTTAACGCTAAATATACTTGGGTTAATATGGGTTCTCAAAGCATAAGGCTTGATTTATAAGCATCTACAGGGACCCCATCAGATCCTGGAACCTTCCTAGTTGCAGAATTCCCTAAGGCCAGGCTAACTTCATCGACAGAGATCGAAGTTAAAAAAGAGGGATCCAGCAACAGAATGTTTTCGTTAGTGGGACCCTCGATTATATATTCTGGGTTAAAAATCTCACTGAAATGGGCTAGCCAATCTGACAAAAGCACATGCGTCACGATTTCGGGGGCAGATGTGTCACTAAGAAACAGTTGGTCAATTATTTTCCAGAACACTCCCTGATTATAGCTGCCTGCTCCAGATCTTCCCTTGCCTTCTCTCGTAGGTAGGTTTTCCTCTTCTCTAGTGTACATTTATATAATAGTTGTACTTCTTTTAATTCTTCCCTATTCCTGGATTGTGCTTTTAAGGCTAGTTTGAGCTTTTGGTTCGCCTGTGTGCAGTGGTGGTCAAACCATCCCGGCTTGGTAGTTTTATTTGCTTTGGTCCTAACTTTTAAGCTATCTACGTTGACAGTTATTCTATTCTGTACATTCAATTAATTCATCCCCATTTTCCCTAATTATCTTTTCCAACAGTTGTGATTCATTTATGCCAGCCCATCTTAAACAAATCCCATTTTTGCCTTCAATTTCAAGATGGGTCGCTATCCGATCCCCTTCAATATGGTCGGTCTGAATGTTATAGGCCAGGGTTAGTTGTTGGTGATTGCTAAAAGAGGTAGGAACCACCCTAAATGAGTTAAACATTGTAAGACTATACTTAGAAATCAAAATGTGGTCAACAATCAAAGAGTGCCCTCCTCCCTGATAAGTCGGTAACACAACTTTTCTTAATTCAGTGTTCTGCACCATCAGTTCTAAGTCATGCTTATACATTAATTCGTTCAGTGTTTCCCCATACTCACTATGCGTAAAATGAGCTTGGCCATTTCCAAAGTCATCCAAATACTCACAGGCCTTCTCTGGTACAACATGACATTCACTTATATTAAAATCCCCCATCCAGATAATAATGTATGTCTCTATAATACCCCCACAAACACTTCTACTTTGTACCTTCTACTCATGGTACTTTATGCAATGTGAGATCCCTTCCCAAACACGCGACAGAAATATGGGACCTTCTAAGCTCTTTCCTTCCGGATTTAGGATTTCTGACCGAGACTTGGCTTAAACCCCACTCCACGCCTGCTATCACACTAGCACTTCCCCCTGATTACAGGCTTCTTAGATTGGACAGACCCTCTAAAACAGGGGGTGGAATTGCTCTAGTTCACAAAGATAGCATTTCAGTCTCTGTCCTAGAACAACGCAGTAATCCCAAAATTGAAATTATGATTTTCCGCATAGATTTTCATCCTCAATTAAGCTGGAAAGGTGCCCTGGTATACCGACTCCCCGGTCCGCTGGCAGATTTTTCCATCCAGCTGACCGAACTTATTGCTCCTCACGTCATTTCATCAAATAATTTTTTGTTATTAGGCGATTTTAATGTGTACAGTGAAGTTGAGGACCTCCCAGACACATCAGTGCTCCTCACGGATCTTGCTTTGCTAGGCCTCACCAAACTTAATGAGGGCCCGACGCATGTCGCAGGTCACACACTAGATACCATTTTTTCTAATAATCCCGGTATCAGATGTGAACCCCCACAACCCTTGACATGGACAGACCATTCGTCCATAGAATTTACCATCCAGGGTCGTCATGCTACGGCAAAAAATACTGCGAGCTCGCTTGCCGTTCATAGACAATGGTATAAGATCTCCCCTGATATTTTTCAGGCAGTTTTCTCTCCTATCTGGGAAACCAACGACGCTCCCACTAACATTGAGGAGGGATTAGCAAGGTTTAATTTGATCGCAACTCGGATCCTTGATCTGCTGGCGCCTCTCAGATCCATTTCCAATGCCACAAATCGCTCCCAATAAGTCTGGTTCACCCCGGAGCTGCGCATAGAAAAACGAAAATGTAGAAACTTGGAGAAACGCTGGCGTAGGTCACATAATTTAAAAGATAAAGAAATTTTTAAGGCTGCCATCTCCTCTTATCACAGCAGTATAAAAGGAGCACGGAAAAAGTTCATCGCCCAGCAACTCAATTCTGCCGAAAATAGGCCAAAAGCCTTATTTCAGATACTAAAATCTTTCACAAGCCTGAGGGCTTGTGAGAAACCTGAGATTTCCTCGCAATCCCTATGCGACAACATCGCTCAGCATTTCACCAATAAAATTGATCTAATTTATGATAAGATTGCTCTTGCCGAGAAACAATCCACAACTCCATCTTCCCTTTTCTCTGAGGTTCCCTCAGTCTCACAAACGTTAAGCAGCTTCCCCCCCATGACCAATGAGATGGCGGCTGACTTACTCCATTCGGTCAAATCGGGTTCCCCTTTAGATGTTATACCTGCAAAAGTAGCTTCCCTCCTTGCAAATGTACTTTCTTCTCCTGTTAGTACCATCCCTAATCTCTCCCTTATTGAGGGTTATCTCCCTCAATCCTGGAAGGCGGCGCAGGTCATTCCAATTCGAAAAAACCCCGAGGCCTCTATGACAGATCTGTCCAATCTTCGGCCCATCTCCCTCTTTCCTCATCTTAGCAAAGTCTTGGAAAAATATATTAATCAACATCTTTCAACCTATGTCGAAACCAACATCTGTCTAGACCCTTCACAATCAGGTTTTAGGCCCAATCATAGCACAGAATTGGCCCTATTAGAAGTCACGGACAACATCAGAATGACTCTTGATAGTGGCCATTCCACCATACTGGTGCTATTGGATCTCTCTGCTGCATTCGACACGATATCCCACCAGATTATGCTTATGAGACTGAGGGAGATTGGACTCAACGGAGCGGCCTTACAGTGGATGACTAGCTTTTTGTCATCTCGAACTCAGACCGTCAACCTGGGCCTATTCCGGTCTCAGACCAGGGAATTGACCAAGGGTGTCCCGCAGGGCTCGTGTTTAAGCCCTACGCTTTTTAACATCTATATCGCTCCCTTGGCCCACTTGCTTAGGTCTCATGGTTTCCAGCCCATTTCCTACGCTGATGACACTCAGCTTCTCTTCACCTTTGGTAAAACCTCAACGTATGCTCTGTCATCCGTTGCTGAAGGAATGACCGCTATATCAGATTGGATGAGGAGAAATTTTCTCCAATTAAACGCAAGGAAAACCGAGATAATGCTCTTCGGAGATGCCCCTCTCCTTTGGTCTCCGAATTGGTGGCCGGTCGTTCTTGGCCCACCCCCCACCCCCAAAACCTCAGTTAAGAATCTGGGCATTCATCTTGATCAGGCACTTACATTGAAGGAGCATGTCGCCCGTACTGCAAGCAATTGTTTTCATGTGCTGGGCATGCTACGTCGAGTCTTTCCCTTTTTGCCAGACTGCACTCGGAAAACTCTTATTCAGACTATGATTCTGGGCCGCCTTGATTAGTGCAATAATCTTTTGCTTTCTGCAAATGAGTCTTCAATATACAGGCTTCAGGTGGTCCAGAACACTGCTGCACGGCTCATTACGAACTCCACACCTGGAACCCCTTCCTTGCCGTTGCTACGTAAACTCCACTGGTTACCAGTCCGCAAGCGGATAAAGTTTAAGGCAGGCTGTATAGTCTACAGAGCTATCCATAAAAAGGGTCCCTCTTACATCTCGAGCAAGCTCAAGCCTTATACCCCGTATAGGACCCTAAGATCCAGCTGTAAACTTCTTTTACAGGCACCAAGGGTCAGGAAAGCTAGACTTGGTGGGAAATCCTTTTCCCTCCTCGCCCCCCTATACTGGTATGAGCTCCCCCTACAGCTCCCACAATGCCCGGACTATCTACATTTTAGGAAACTGCTTAAAGCCTCCCTGTTCTAATCTGTCTTTAGCCCGCTCGTAGATCCGCTACAGCGCAGAGATACCCCTTCGGGAGTGATTCAGGTGCTCTACAAAACCCTTAAATAAATAAATAAATGGTGGCATCAAACCTTTCATTGTACTAGTTAATCAACACAATACTCAGCTCATTGTATACTTGAAAATACAAAATCTGAAAGTATGGGGAGCTTGTGAATGACTTAATTAGCCTATATGGGATTAGAGTAGAAATCACTATTGCCAACCCTCCTTTTGCTCTCTCATTAGGTGTTGGGTCTGCTGGTGTAATAATAGAGAAATATCCATCTATATAAAATTGATGCCATGTCTCTTGAAAAGAAATTATGTGTGATGATTTAAGGAAAGCAATAAATAAATTGTTGTTTAACTTATTCTTTACACCAGCAATGTTCCATGTCATGAATAGTATTTTCATTCTCTGCAGAACAAGGTTCGAATTCTCATAAACAGTGGGAGGTGTTACTATATGGGCAGAGGTAACAGCAACTATAGAATTTTCTGCCAACTCAGTTAACATGATCTCTTCAGATGAAGAATATAATTGTCAATCTCGATCCTCGCAGCCACTCGGGGAGGTGGCGCAAATCTACTTGTGCATGCCCATAGATTACTTCTATCTTCTCTAAAGGCTAAAGACAATGGCTGATTGACTGTGAAGGAAGCTAATTATTTAACAACTACTGATCCAGTCACCCCATATTTTTACGTCATTCCTAAAATCTACAAACCCCAGCGGCCACCTTCGGGCAGACCAATCATCTCGGGATGGGTTATCTCTTAGAACCTCTATCCCAGTTTGTGGATTTCTTTCTGAGGCCTCTAGTTCTTGAGATTCCGACATAACTTCAGGACACAAAGGATGTCCTTTGCCTTTTGAATGACTTGCCCTTTACAGTTGAAACTGATTATTTGGTACTTTTTGATGTTGAGTCACTGTACACCTATATTCCTCAGGATGAAACTTTGACCACTATAGAGGCCGTACTTCGGGAAAAGGATCTTGATACCACCATTCTATTTTCTTTCATTATGGAATGTGCACGTTTGGCAATGAAAGTAAACGAATTTCTCATGAGGATAGGCAAAGAAGATTAGCAATGTGTCAGTAGTTTTGGAAGTCATCTGTTTCAAGGAGACTGTTTATTTAAAGGAGGACAAATTGCTTTCGATGGTCACAAATGTACCATAAATACAGGAACTGGTTTAGCATCTTGAGAGAGTATGGTGTTTTAACAGGCGTCATTTAATTGGTGATCACCTCATATAAAGCATCATATTCAAAGCATGTGCATATCATTTCAATTCCTTCAAGTGTTTTTTGATAGCAGATTCCTCTACCTACTCCTGAAAATCAGATTACTGGAGAGGCTTTAGTCAGGGATACTGAAGTCTGGGCAGATTAAAATGCAACCTGTTTGTAGAATGCCATTCACTTGCAGTTTTTGTTTTTACCTATTTCAGCAAATATTTGAATGGTGAATGCCTTAAAAAACATATTGACATATTTCTGCACATTGTAACACATACTGATTAAAAGATAAATTTGGAGCACATGAAATCTTCGCACATACTAAAATAGATGCAAATATTGTTGATTGTAACAATACATATTTATTTCATGTAACAGATCGGAGAACAATGGACAAGTAACTGCCAAATGTGTTCCTGTGATATAGAGAAAAGTGTGACTTTTGTGACGTGCGAATCTATCATATGCGAAACATCAAAAACATGCAAACCAGGCAGTGTTGCTATTCAGATGCAGGCTCCTAGTGACAAATGTTGCCCAAAGATTGAATGTCGTAAGTATTCTTCTGCTTATTCCCTCTAATGTTAAAATATGTCTCATTTAATTGGCTGGTGCTGCAACACAAATTTCCGAGCATGATGTACAGATGAGTTCCCCTGCCCTGAGTGTTGCGCTTCATTTATCTGATTTCCTGGTAGTGATCTTTGGTCATAGCCTCACACTAATCTTCTTTGTGCCCAGAGATATCGGCATGTACCTTGATAGGAGAATTACAGCAGAAGTCAAATATACTTTCAACATAACCTTAACACTCGTAGTGGGCTCACGCAGGTAGGATTTCTATTCAGGTTCAATACTTAACCTCAGAGGTGATGATCCTCCAATGGACCTTTCTCTGTCGCAGTGAGGGGTGAGGAAACGGTATCCCCAAATGTCAACTACCCAATGAGGACCATTAATTGGTACCCAACTCACAAATTGGTAATTAGGTTCGTGCAAATTACTCTCAAATCCATGTTATAGAAATAAAGTTTGGCAACTGGTAGACTGAATCTCCCAAAGATGTTTAGTCTAACAAGAATCATGCAAACCAAAAGCTCTGCTGTGGCTACAAAGAACAAGAACAAACAAATCTGATGTTTTGAAAATATTCTATGACGATCTCTATTATACATTCAGAAATTAGCACAGTTTCTGTAAAAGAACATTAGACACAAAAGACTCAGACAACTTTAGAGAATTTGGTTATTTTTTAAAGATCCAAAATCAATGCTTATAAGTAACAATTTTAAGAAATTCAGTCATAAATCTAACAGTTCAAAATATAAAACTAGACATCTAGTTGAAATAATCTATCCCTAAATGGAATCCATAAGAAGATGTTTTTTGTCGACAATACAGTTTCTATCACCAACAAGGCAAGAAGTTGGTTCTCGAAGGTCCTCTAGGCATGGGCAAGGGGATCAAGTTAAAGTCCACTAGGGGCAAAGTCCATGGGAAGAGGCAAGGAGGAATGGAGCATAAATCAGGAAAGTTCAAGTCTGGTTTCTCATCAAATTGCTCCAAATCGTCTGACAGGCAAGTCCATCAGCAATGGCAATAAGCAAAGGCACATGAAAGAGAGAGTCCGGCAGTCAGGTTGGAGGCAAGGAAAAAGTGACAAGGGGCAGCCTGAGTAAGACATAAGCTCTTCTCAAAAGGTGCAAAAAGGGCAATAAGGGCATGCAAAAATGTAATGTGATGTGGGGGTACTCCTCCTCCTGTGCATCTTTGTTATATAGTTCATATTTGTTATCATGACATCAAGGGTCGGTCCACAATGGTCTGATCATCATGTGATCGTTCGTCTATCTTTCCAGAAACGGATGTCCTTCCATCCTCACACGTTAGTTGACAAAGAGCTTGTTAATCTTGCTATTTTCCACAGATATAGGGGAAAAGGCAGTTCCTCACCATTCACGCACAAAGGGATAAAAGAGCGGTCTTTGTTGTTTAAAGGAATGTCGCATGAACCAAGAACAAATAAAGCAACATTTGAGAAAACTTATCAAAGTTCATTGCACAAGGCTATGAAATAATGCAGCCTAAGGAGAAAAAGCATTTCAATGTTATTGAATTCAACATTTCATGTTTTAGTGTAATAAACTCCTGATATAAGTTTTAGCATAAAGAAATAAATCACACATCTCATATATATGCAATTTATAATGTTGTCAGTAATGATTAAACAGAAATGTTCAACTTCAAGTATGGCCTACTGCCACTATTTCAGAAAGTAGCAACATGTAAATCAATTAAGTCATTCTAGAACGTAAATGTTCTTTATGATATCAAGCACTTACACTGAAAATTTCAGTCATCTAATACGTTTAGTTTAGCAATTGCACCACAGTCGAGTTTGTTAGGACATTCTGCAATGAAGTCAATAGTAATGTTGAGTTATCATCAAATTTGATGACATCTCTGTGAATGAATATAAGGTCATTAGTTACTTAAAGATCTTAAATTCACTAGTTGATTAATCCTACTGCTTCTTCCTAGTCAAGCACGCTTTTACGTTGCTGGTTCCTGAACTTTTCTAAGTTTCTGTGTCGTTGTCGAGATAAGTTTCAAGTATTGTGTAAGGCAAGATCAGCTTTTACGCTGCATCATGGGCGAGGGCCTTAGCTTCTCGCAAACCTAAAAGGGGCACACAAAGAGCATCCTCATTGTACAGAGAGTGCGCTACTGTCGATATCATGGGTTTAGTACATACAGCTTCCACCAGTCAGCGTACTGTGTTTTGGGAATCCATAGTTGTGGCCAAACCTTTATATCTATGTGACCAGAGTGGCAGCTTACTGCTCCACTCATAAAGTTCTGCTTCTTGTGCTAACCCAGGACCTAGCACTAACATCCAAAGTGGATGTTGTGCATGCGTGTATATGTGGCCTGTATGGTACATTTATTTGTACCAATTCATACTAATTCACAAAATGTTTTATTGTATATTTAATAGTACTAAAGTACTAAAAAATGCTATTCACAAACCTATGAGTGTAAATCTCCACCTCCACCTCCACCTCTTCTATCTTTTCTGTGGGGAGATGCTCACACATGTAAGTTTAGTACTATGGGCCCGATTCTGATGCGGTTAGGAAATCTTCCCGATCAAATCGGTTTGGAAATGGTTTCCGACCGACTCGGATCGGGAGAGACCAACCGACCGAGTATGATGCATCCGGATGCTTCCAGATACGATTCGGTTGTACTCCCATTGACTTCTATGGGAGCCTATGTTCCTAACCGCATCGTAATCTGGACCTCGGTCGGGAAGATTAGGAAGGCCTCCTAACGGCATTTGCTCCTTCCAAATCGGATCGGGAACGTGTGTTTCCGACTGACTCGGAATGGTTTCCGACCGACTGAGTACGATGCAAGTTAGGCGTTAGGAATATCCCAATCCGAACCTGAAGGCACTTGGAATGACCAAGCCATCCGGAGCAGAATCGTACATCTCTACGGGCTGCGTTTCGGAAGGACCGAGTACGATGCTGGATTTGGACAGCCTTTCCGAATCGTGCCGTCTGACTCGCAATGGCAGTCGGAATCAGATGTTGGGGGCCCATAGTGGGCCCCCGCACCTGGAGCCTTCTTAATCGGGCCCGTGGGGGTACCCATGGGTCACCCCTTACCAGCCATGCACAGTGTGGCAGGCACGAGGGGGTGCCCGCCACAGGGTGCCTGATTTTCCCCAGCCACCCCTTTCTTTAATGGAAGCCTATGTATTCAGTCAGAACAAAGGCTCCCATTGAAGTCAATGGGAGTCCAACCAAATTGTATCTGGAAGCATCCGATGCATCGTACTCGGTCGGTTGGACTCTCCCGATCTGATTCGGTCGGAAACCATTCCCAAACCCATTCGGTCAGGAAGCTTTCCAAACCACATCAGAGTCGGGCCCTTACTAGTAAATGTGGGTGGGACTAGGGAAGGGCTTGAAAAAAAAGACAGTGGTTGAGGAGGATTAAGAAGGAGTTTAGGGGTGCTAGGGAAGAATTGAGGGAGGGACATGCCCCACCCATTGCTATTTGCACAATTCACTCCTATAGTTACTCAAGCCAAAAAAAGACCCAAACAGTAGTATATTTGGTCAACCACTGGTGCTGCAGCACCCTCCCATGGACAATAATGGAGGTAAGTACTTAAAATTAAACCCCTTGGGAAATAAATTAAAATAAAGTTTTGAAAATAGTTAAAAAATATAAATAAATATAATTTAATGTAAAACAAACTAACATTAAAACGTTATTATTTAATCATTAAATATTTTATTAACCCTTTAAGTTAAAAAATACAATAATGTAACAATTTTTTTATTTAAATACAATTACATTTAATTTCATTAACTTTATATATCACCTTTAGGTTTAACTCTGTTTTATTGAGTTTCAAGAAATAAACAATACAGAACAATCTCCTCACCTACATCTGTTGGCCGGTGAGGTGTAACAGTGGGAAAGGGAGGTTAATGGGGGAAGATGGGAAGTTGGGATTGTAGGCTGGCATAAGAAGGGGGGAGGTGGGGTAAAGAGGAATGACAAGGGAAGGAGGATCAGAGCCTGCTCGACAACCCCCGTTATCAGGAAATGCAAGGAGCTCAGGCCAAGGGTAGATGATACAGCTTAAGTCGCTACTTCCACATCTCAGTCAGCGTCATGGTCTGCAAAGTACCTGCAAGAAGGCTGGACAGGAGAGTTTCCTGAATTCTTGAGCTAGAAACCGTATACAGGGCCCCCAAGTTTTATCAAATTGCTGCAATTTATGGTCCACTATTGCTGTCAGCTTCTCCATGTCAAGGAGTTCCCACAGTTTATTCTGCCAATCCAGTTGCGTCAGCGTCCTATCTGTCACCCCACTTGGACAGTATGACTTGCTGGGCTGCACAGAGGGCAAGGGTGATAGCCCTCCTCCTTGCCGATGTGCAGGGGGCATGTTAGTGCATTAGGGAGGCCCAAAAAAAATTAGCTGGGGAACCTGGGCAGGTTGGTATTGTACATCTCATTAATGTCCGGCAGGATGTCCATCCAGTATTGTTGTAGTTTGGGACAATGACAGAAAATGTGTCAATGTGCCTCGATGTCCGCATTGCCTCCAGCATCTATCATCCCTGCCCTGTTTCCATTTAGCTGTTCTAGCCGGGATGTAGTACCAATAATGCATAATTTTAAGTGAAGTCTCCATACCAGAAGCAATTCAAGCAGGCATGCGGGCTGGTTGTAGAATGTCAGGCCACTATTTAAGGCTAGAAGGACATTGGCACTTTAGTTCCCATCGCCGCTGTGCTGAAGATTTAGTGTTGGCCATTGGTGCATTAAGAAAGGAGTAGATGTCAGAGAGAAGGCCTTTTCCCGTGCTGCAGGTGAGGAGCCATTTCTCAAAGGATGTGAGGGGTCAGCTGGCATGAGGGCATATGTGTGGTTGTGTAAATCAATACCGAACGGCAACATATTACTAATGTGCACTGGGAGGGATGCCATAAATTGACTGGACCTGCACGAAGTCCATAAGATCATCTTGGTCAAATTAGTCCCCCGCCCTTTCACAACTGGCCTTTTGCCACAGTGAGAATGCGGTCCCCTGGAGGGCTGGAGGGAAATTGGGGTTCCCTAGAATCGGTGTATTTAGTGGGATGTGGCTCCTACCATCACTCTAACTATGAGAAAGATATAAAACCCTGGTCGTCGGTGTGACTTGGAGAGCCATGGCACTTTCCAGATGTGGATCCCAGCTACTGCTTGGTCTATAAAGCACCAGTGCTTCTCAGTGTGAGGCCTAGCCCATCTGTCCAAATATCTGAGCTGCGCTGCCTGACAGTACCGCACCAAGTGGGAAATGCTTCCGCCACAGCAATGTATGCTTGTTTCTTTGCCATGCATGCCTTTTTACCCTCCCATATGTAGTCTTCAATTAGATGCTGTAGATTACCAATGAGGTGGGAGTGACTGCAGCAGCAATGTCTGCATAACATAGAGTATCTTGGGTAGTAGGGTCATTTTAACCACCACCAGCCTTCCCAACCAAGAAAAGGAACCTCCCTTTCAGGATTGCAGTTCTGATTGGGCAGTGGAAAACAATGTTGCGTAATTGCCCTCCACTATATGCAGGGTATATAGCGTAGGGTATATCTGCAGGCCTAGATTGGAGACCCCGTGGGTGGCCCATGTAAAGTGGAAGAGGCATTCTAGTTTGAGTTGGTCAGCTTGGGGAATCGTAAGGTTAAGGGCCTGTGATTTCTGGAGGTTTACCTTAAAGCCTGAGGCTATTCTAAAGGCTTCTAATTCCTGCATCAGTAGGGGGAGGGATGTGAAGGGTTGTATAATGGCTACCATGATATCGTCAGCATACACCCTGTTGCTTGAACATGATATTCCTTGAAAAAACAAGAGAAAAGAGGCATTTGAAAAAACAGTTACAGTTCATTTAATTAAACAATGCGGCCGAGAGCACAGGCATAGGGTCTGAAGACTGTCTCAATTTACAATCCGACTAAACCACAGAATTTTATACAGTTCTTTACATGTAATGAAATGCTTGCAGCAATCCTTTCTTGGTAAGGAATGTGTACCTCTGTCTTTGGAGCCATAGATTAGGGTATTGGATGAGGAATCCAGGTGGGCCTCAACCTTGCGTGGACACAATGTGGCCAATGGTAACATGTCCAGATGTCTGGCATGGAGAGTGCATGATCACTGCATGTACTGTGTGTGCTTTGTCTTGTTTGGCTAAGTGCTCTTAACTTCATGTGGCATCTGATGTTATGGTGTTTTGGGAACGCATACACCCCTCCGGCCATGTGTGCTTTATTGGGGCCAATTTCCCTGGACCATTGTGGTGTTGCTGCACCTATCTGTTGGATCGATCTGGGATTTCCTGTTCGTACATTTGCATTCTGACTACAGGCTACCCCACCTGTGATTTGTCAGTCAGTAACCTCTGGCCTCTTTCTTCGGGCCTGCCTAACCACATAGTTGGGGCTGATGGAGAGTTCACAACGGGTGAATTCGTCAGTAAAGATGCAATTTTGTTTTTATACATGACATCGACTTTCTCAATATTAACACCCCCATGGTGATACCCTCTATGTGGGGGTGTCTACCCACTCTTTCCACAAATGGCTCCAGATAGAGGGCAAAGAGGAGTGGTGACAAGGGGCACCCCTGTCTAGTGTTGCGTTCATATGCAGCGCTGGAATCTGGCTCAGAGATAGGCTTTGGCCAGTACCAACTGGAGATAAGGCCAGTGTACCCAGACAAATGCCTTTTCGGCATCGACTGAAAGTAGAAACGCTGATGTATGGGAACAACAAATGTTTTCTATGAGATGGAAAAGTCGTATAGTGTTAACACTGCGGCCCCTCTCAGGTATGATCCTGCCCTGTTCAGGAACTACCAGGCCCTGCATCTAGGAGGCAAGGCGGGCTGCCAATATACTGGTGAAGGTCTTAACATCAGCATTTAACAATGAGATGGGGCGATATGAAGAACAGAGAGTGGGGTTCTTTCCAGGCTTGAGGAATACTGTAATGGTAGCCTCTCTCATAGGGGCATATGTACAAGGAGTTAACGCTGCCTTAGCGGCACTTTTTCGACGGTTTTGCAGCGAGATTTTTATCGCCTTATGTATAACCCTGGGCGTAGTTCGCGTAGTAGTGCTACGCGAAGTGCACTTCGCACTACGCGAGCTACGCGTAGCACTACGCGAACTGCGTAGTGCGGTAGGAAATGCTGTTCGCAATGATTGCACAGTGCCGGATGCTTGTCCGCACTGTGCAATCATTGCAAACGGCATCTTGCACAGTGCAAGCGGTCGTTTTCTGCCGCTCGAGTAGATTTGTACTTGAGCAGCAGTTTTCTCAACGCGGACTGGTAGTTTCTCATCACGAGCGGTCGCGAGCATACGCGACCACTCGCAATGAGAAACCTGACCTCCCCGCGTTGATAGTCTCCCCGGGAGGTTTATTTTCCACGCTCGCGATCGGCAACTTGATGTTGCTGATCGCGAACAAGGAAAAAGTCTCGCCGGGATGTCATTTTGCTCGCTCGCGGTCGCCAACTTGACGTTGAGGACCGCGAGCAAGCAAAAAATGCCCGCTACGCTACGCATTTTTGCACTGTGCTACATGCAATTTGCGTAGCTGCGCAAACTACGCAAACTACGCGAGCGTAGCGTAGTTTTCCGCCCAGGCCTACTTATGTACAAGCTGCCGCTAACCTCTGTTAGTAGCAGTTTTCCGGCATAAACGTCCATTATAAAGATGGCCACTTCTGTTAGCGATAATGACATGCAAGGGAGGCGTTCCCGTGCAAAAACGGCCGCTAACCCCACTTCGCGATATTTAAAAGGGGATTCTTGAAGTTTGGAGGACCAAAAAAAATGCCTCTAACTGCAGTTAGAGGCAGTTTTTTAAGACCAGAAAATTGCTGGTCTTAAGAATGGAGATAACCCTTGGGGCCTCATTTCAGCAGGTTTTGGTGCTGGACAGTGCTGCAAGCTATGTTGCTGCGCTGCACTGCGACAAAACTACAGGGCAGGACTGCGCACCATCAATAAGATAGTGCGCATTCCTGGGCCTCACTCATGAAAAGTGTTGCAGCGCTGCGACAAGACAGCGTTGCAACACTTTTCACTACCCCCTTCTTGCGACACCACGGATGCGCTGTATTCACTGGACAGCGCTCCATGACGCAAGTAATGACAGATACGTCTGGAATCCTGACGTATCTGTCTGCGCTAAAGTCACGCATTGCTGCAATTGTGTCACAACCTTGACGCAACTTCAGCAATGCATGGGGCCAGCCTATCCCTGTGGCACTGCGTCACCCTTACGCCTGCAATCAGGCAGGCGTAAGGTACTGACGCAGTGCCGTTCTTGAGGGGTGCCCGGGTGTCAGTGCAGTTGGAGATCCATCAGTGGCAGTTGCGCGCTGCGGTGTCATCGTCTGTAAGTGTTGGCGGAGTGGTGGTGCTGAGGGAGTTGACAAGACGTACTTCGGTGGCCTTGATCCAGCAGCGAGGGGGGAGGCGTTGATGGCGGTGGTGTACGGTGGGCATGGTGAAGCTGTGGTGTATACAATGATGGTCGGTCCAGGAGAGTCCGGTGGTGTGGCTGTAGTTGAAGTTCCCACAGGCAGAGGAGACGTGCTCGACCGTGTGTCCTACTATGTGGCTTGCTGCGGTGACTAGCTGCTTGAGTCTGATGTTGGGGAGCTTCCCCAGGAGGGGGTGCTGTTCTGGTCACTGGGGTTGTCCAGGTGGAACTTGAGTTCGCCGAGTAGGATGCCGTCAGTGGATGGGAGAGCCTGGTGTGCAATGAGGTCTACAATGGTATCGGAGAATGGGTGTCCATGGCCCGGGGGGCCTGCAGATGAGGGTGCCCCAGAGGATGGGGTTGGGGTTGGTCCGGACCTGGAAGTTGAGGTGTTCTATGGTCACCGTTGGGTCATTAGAGTGCGTGGACAGTCGGAGTGTGCTTCTGTAGGTGATGGCAATGCCTCCTCCTGGACGGTCGGGGTGGTCCTTGCGGGTGATTTAGTAGCTGTCAGTGATGGCGATGTCCGGTCCGGAGCAGATGTTGCTCCTGGCAGGCTATGTGGCGTCCAGGGTTGATGGCAAGGAGGGTGCTGGCGCCGTAGCGGTGGAGTGTCCGAGAGGAAGGGTCCTTGGTGCTGAGTGCAGTCCAGGGGCAGACGGACGCAGACAGTCTTGCCTATGGCTTGCGTTTGGCACAGGAGACGTCCATTACAACGCAGGCATTACATCGTAATGCCTTTACAACGCAACTCCAACAATGCATGTGCCTTTACATCGCATTCCATTACAACGCAATTTAAGTTTTAGGGTGGGTATGGGTTTCGGGTGTCGGAAATGAAATGTGGGGTGTCTTATGGGGTAAAATGTGAAATTTGGAGTGTGTTTTGGGGTCAATCAGGAAAATTGGGTGTGCATTTGGGTCAAATATGAAAATTTGGGTGTGCATTTGGGTCAAATATGATTTTTAGGGTGTGTTTTGGGGGCTCAAAGATGAATTTTAGTGTTCAAGGTTTGCTTTGGGGTGCAAGGGTTGGTTTTAGGGTTGCACTCACTGAAGTGGGAATAGTAATGTTCACATCCCCACAATGCAACACCTTCCCTACTGTTGCAATATGCCTAGTATTAGTATGCATTGCAATGGAATGCAATGTAATGGTATGCGTCGTAACTCCTTATATACCTTTGGCACACCAGTGGTATGCCCCCTGCGCATGTCCGCACAGCAGCCGTCATTGAGAAGTGCTGCCGGGGGGACTGGAAAGCTGGGAGGTGGGAAATGCCGGAAAGAACACTGGATGGGGCGTGGACTCGGGGGTGTGTGTGTGAGCGGTGTTGTAAATATTTAAATGAGAGAAATCTTACCTTGAGGCTGGGTCCCGTGTCTTCGTTGCTCCTGCTCTCCTGAGTCTGCTTCCAGGAACAGGAAGTAGGCAGCCAGGCTCCCTCCACTAAGCCAATCACGCTGCAATGCGGCGTTGGGATTGGTCATTGGCGACGGGACGAGGCGTTCAGCCAGGGGCAGGAGGGGTGGGCATGTTCTCCATGCAGGCTGTTATGCAGCCTCAATTGCGAACGGGACAGTGCGCATGACTGCTTTGGGTGGCATGAGCGGGCCAACCAAACAGTCACTGTGCACTTGAGTGGGCATGCCACTCCGCTGCTGCCCTGCTCCGTGAGTGGAGCAGCCCTACCCACCCTCCCGCCCGCAAAGGAAACATGGCACGATTACATCAGGAAGTTATCATCATGTGATGATTGTTCCTCTTCTTCACTGCTTGAAAGCAGTGGGGCAACGCTCTTCCACCATAGCGGATGAGCCGCCACTGGGGGTACGTCATCTACAGGTGCTAGGCCTGGGCAACTCGACCCCCGGGCCTCCTCCGCTACGCGTCCCACCTTCTCCTTACCTGGACATTGACACCGTGGCGCAATCTGCTGCACTCTCTCCAAATTTGTGACTTAGCCAGCAGGAGCCTCAGCCAGGAGCGATTTCACAAGCCTGGGTACAGCAGTCGCCGCCAAGTCCGCTGGTGAACCTCCCGATGCAGTTGATGCAGCAGGGCCCCCTTAGGCGTGAAGTTGCAGCGCTCCCGCCACACAAGTTCGGTGCAGCTCAGGGGCCTCACCCTCCACAGGGACCGGCCAGCGCAACATCATCCGGCCTGTGATGCAGAGAGGCGCCGCCCACCATTGGTAATCCCCTCCGTGCACCCCGGTGTAGTGGTGGATCGTAGTATGCGATGCAGACCTCCCTACATTGGTGCGCAGGAGCCCCTCTACCATTCACAGCTCCAAGGGGTGCAAGGCGGTCTTCTCACACAGGTAAGCAATGTGTCTCCATGCGACCGGCCAGACTTCACCACCAGGTAAAGGCGAACGCTGCGCCTCAATGTCTACTGCCACGGCTCATCGAATCCACAGCTCCTCCGCATCCCACTCCAGGCTCCAGGCGCAGGTCCAGCGAGGCATCCAGGCTCCAGGCGCAGGTCCAGCGAGGCATCCAGGCTCCAGATGCAGGTTCAGCGAGGCATCCAGGCTCCAGACGCAGGTCCAGCCAGGCATCCAGGCTCCAGACGCAGGTCCAGCCAGGCATCCATGCTCCAGACGCAGGTCCAGCGAGGCATCCAGGCTCCAGACGCAGGTCCAGCGAAGCATCCAGGCTCTCATCCTGGTCATCCTGGATGTCGGCTGGCTTGAGGGGGTTGTTGATGTGTGCTGCACTTGGCCCTGGCTGCTCCATTCTGCATTTTATTGTTTTCTTTGCCTTTTTTCTATTGGAGGTCGACTGATCGGCTATTTTTTCCATTAGAGGCAAAAAAAAACTCACGTTGGGCTGACTAACATGCGTTTTTTTGCCGCTAATGGGCCTTTCGTTGGCTTTCGCCCGCTAATGCCGGAATTCCTATCGCCATCGCGCTAATGTTAGCGGCAGTTTTCGCAGCTGATCCCTGAAGCCATCGCCATGTAGCGACGGCTTGTAAATACGTCGCTAACATGGCGATAGTTTTCAGTGGTACGCGGCGGTAAGAAAACTGCCGCTAACTAACGTTAGCAATAGTTTTCGCCAGTCCTTGTACATATCCCCCATAGTGTCTATGAGGGAGCCGGATGCGCTGAAAGAGTTTTAGAGGGGGGCAAGTAGGGAAACCAGGGTGCCACAAACGTTTTATAAAAGTCAGAAGTGCGGCCATCTAGAGCAGGTGCTTTACCTGACTGCAGGTGACCTATGGCCATGAGCAACTCATTGGGATGGATATCACTGTCTAGTTGTAAGGTATTGTCTACAGGGATGTGGTCTGTAGGGACCCAGGCTAAGTAGGTCTCAGGGTCCACCAGATTAAGCGCCTCTGCTGTGTATAGTGTAGAGTAGAAGTGCTCAAATTCTGAGCTATTTGCATGTCCTGCTATACCTTGCAGCCCTGTGACCCTCAGTCTCTGTAATTCTCTGTTTGAGTACCTGAGCGCATAGTCAATGTGCCAAAAGATGCCCTGCTTTATTGCCCCCTGCATAATATTTTTGTTTAGTACGAAGGAGTGCACATTCCACCTTATCCATGTCTATGGGCCTAAGTTGCCTTCGGACTACTGCGAGTCGGCGCCGTACTTTATAGGAGCCAGTCTGCTTATGGGGCTCCTCTAATTCCTTCATGTGCCCCTCTAGTCAGAGTTATTTGTCCTTTCTGTCCCTATTAAGTCAGGCAGTGATAGCTATAAAGCAGGCTTGTAACACTGCGACAAGGGTTTCTGGCGTGTCATTGATGCTGAGAAAGATGCAAATTGTGTCATTGATTTCCGATATAGTTGAGTCGTATGTCAGTAGTTTTGATTAGGGAGCAGGTTCGAGGCTGCAATTTGGAGTCTGGGATGTGCAGTGTGATAGAGATGGGTGAGTGGCCAGAGAGAGTGGCTGCGCCAATGTCCACCAATGTGGTACCTGCTATAAAGGGCAGCAAGATTAGAAAGAAATCTATTCTGGCCTATTCTGGCCTATACTGGAGAATTGACGCTTCAGATGTTCAGGCTGAGTATTTTAACCATTTTCTAGAATGGGTAATAAAGCCAGGTAAGGGAGGGTGGGTCGATCAGCAGTGCATATATCCTGTCGGGCCAACATAGCCATCACCGCCTGAGGTGGGGGCATCAGTGGGTGAGTCGTCAAGGAGAAGGGGAGTAACACAGAAGAGTAAAACTGGAGCATTCACCTCTAGGGAACATAGTGGACTATATAGAAGAGGTCCATGTCGTCGGCGAGTAATTGTCTCTGCGCTAGAGTTGGAATGAGATTGGAGCTCAGCTACATGAATAAGAAGTGTCAATAAAGAGGGGTAAGGCAATCAAGGCTTCTTGGATCTGAGCTGGGGGCCCCAGGGACCTCGATAATTTAGTCAGGTGCCTGGCACACAAGGCACAGGCAACTCATCATTCTATCAGTCATTGTCTGGGTCTGATACACTGTCCTGGCACTGGAGCTGGCGCAATAAGGCTGTTCTCTCTTTGTGGCTCCCTGTTTCTGTAGGTTTCACAAGACACTTTTTCGCTGATCATGAAGGGTGCTGTGACATGGTGGATGAGTGTGGTGGGCTTCGTGGCTTCGAGTGGTTGTTCTCCTCCTGCGGTGCCTATATGCCCAGTACCAAGCAAGCTTCCTCCAGGGTGCGGACCTTATGGGTCTCGTATGGGTCTCATTATTCCAGATGAAGATGAACCGAAAAGGGTGAACCTACTTATACCAGATTCCCTTCTCTCTTAGGAATGTGGCTGCTAGTCGAAATGCCGTAGGCTGCTGTAGCGTTATAGGAGACAAGCCTTAGAATAACCATACATTTGCTACCACAAAGGTGATAGCATTGCGGTCTTGCACCACCAATATGATGGCTTCTTTCTGAGGGGAGTGATGCAAGCAAGTCATGATATCCTGAGGCATGCCAGCGGATTTAGCTGGCCGGCCCCCTCAATGGCTGCGATCAATGTCCTTGTCCACAAGGCCTAGCACCATGTGGTGCGATAAGAAAATGACATAGTCCTCCAGTTTCCAAGAGTCTGTCTGGAGAGAGAGCCCTTTCATTCTGATGTTGGATTGGCACAATCTGTTTTCAAGATCTAATAGGTGGTATTGCAGCTCTTCGTTTTTCTCATTCTATTCTAGTAATTCACGTTAGTGGCCATCGAGCTCCTCTTCTCATGAGTCTCTGGCTTGTTCCAAGGTGACCACTCTTTGACCCAATTCTCCCAGGTCTTTCTTAAAGTCATTGACATCTGCTGCCATGTCTTGCTTGAGGACAGCTAATTCATCTCTCAGGGTGCTAAATTTGGTCTCCAAAGAAGTCTGTTGTAACCGCAGCTGCGTGGGAGGGCGCATTGGGTAAAGCATGTCAATGTTGCTCAGATCCTTTGGCTGTGGGCTTACTGAGCATGTCCTTCAAAGTGGTGTCCTGTTTATGTGGTGAGTGGTCACTTTAGCACCAGGTCAATCCCACCAATGGAGGAGAGATGACTTCAAGAAGTCAGGAGTCATGGGTCCACTGCCGCCAGTGGTTTGGAGTGCTCCCTTACAATTGGGGGGTTCCCTTGGTACGGAATTCTTTTGCGGAATTCTGACAGAGGAGTGAGAAGGGTGGGAGGGCCGACACCCGTGCAGATAAAACATGAAGGTCTTCCTGGATGTAATCTCCTGTAGTTATACCCCCAGGTCTACATCTGCATGTGGGCATCTCCCCCCACTGCAAGTCTCACCAGGTGTGTCCGCTGAAACAGTGATGCCAATGCCCCACTGCTGCTAAAAAGGAAGGGACCAGAGGGGCCTGAAGGTCGCCGAAGACGCTTAGCTGTGGATACCCCTCGGTGGGCAGAGGTTGAGAACGCTGTGGTATGGTCACCTTTTCATGGTGTGCGATTGGGGTCTTGGAACCTCACCAGCCATGGTGCTTTCCCCCTGCAAGGCCCCCGCTCCATTACGGCCCACACCAAACTCTGATGCTGTCAGTGAGTGGACGGGTGTTCCTCCCCGCAGTGTCCCTGTCTTCCTCTTTGCAGGGTGCCTTGGTCTTTCTCTGTGCCAGGAAATTAGAATCACTACAATTTATGTCCTGGGGCCTTAGTAGCAGTGCCTCACCTCCACCAGCATTATGCGGCATCCTGCGTTTCGTCATCGTCCCAGGGCCTCCCGTTGTGAAGTTTTGTTTCCTCTTGGTTTCTCAGTGCAGGTGGAAGATGGCTTTTTTTGTAGGGGCCCGATTCATCCAACCTTCGCTGCCGTCACCACCAGAGCCCAGCGCCGGGCTCTGCACTGCACTCCCACCCCATAAAGTGCATTGGCCACGTACCACAGGACCAGCACTGCCACAGGTCTCACCGCTGTTGTGTGCTGAGCATTCCGTGTGATACGGGGGCCAAAAGCAATTCAGCGTGGCCCGCCGAGGCCATCAGGATTAATGCTCCGCAGCCACCGCCATTTTAGTTGTGTTTGTGCTCTTCCTCACAGGCCGGAGAACTTGTTACAAGATTACAATGCCGCTGCCCAATGTGGTCAGAGGGCTTCCCTCACAGTGTTTAGTCGTTGTGGTGTCCCGGAGCATGCTGAACCCTCTACTTTTGTAAAAGTGGGCAGCAGAGCTCTGTGGAAGCGCAGCTACTCATGCGTCCTCTTGGAAACATCCCCTAGACATCACCTTTAATAATTAATACTACACAAAAAAAAAATTAGGTGGGAAATATTTTTAATTACATTTCAGAATGTATTTTTTATTTATTTGAAATATGTTGAACTAAAGATTTACTTCAGAATTAAGCTACTAGTGCTGTAGTATTTTGTTATTTTGCTCTACATTTAAAATTAATATATAACAGTTTTTTAAAATAATATTTAACGTAAGATATTTTTATAATTTTTTTTAATTAAATAAACTTTTTTACTAGTCTCTGTACTTTATCAGAGGGAGAGTCTGCGGTTGGGGTGGAGATCTCTGTATGTAAAGTAGAGGGAAAAGAAATAAACCTTATTAAACTTGGAAAACAGTTGGTAAAAATATGTTATGGTAAGTATTAATGTATATTAATTTTATGTATTTATTTAAATAATGCTGTTGGATGCACAAACGTGATACCTTTCACCTTCTTCATGCTGGTGCCATTGACGGGAATGCAGCCCATCATAAATGTCCAAAACAACAAATTTCCATAAAATAACTCCAGTGTTGTCACACTTTTTTATTGTGTGGAAAAACACAATAAACACACATATAAAGGCACGATAAACAATGGGTGACAGCATTGAAGTGTAATTTCCATGAATTTGTTTGTTTTGACATATTTATTTAAATGTTGAGTTAAAGAAAATTGCCACAGAACTGTTTGGTTAATTTTAAATTAAATCTTTCACATAACTAAATATATTATATTAAAGGAAAAGTAATAATTATTAAAAATGTGGCATAGAATTAGTTTAAAGAAATGCAATCATATTTTATTAAGATTTAATGTTTCAATATTTTTAAATTTAAAAATGGATGTTAATTAATTTATAATTAACTAATATTTTTTAAATATATTTTTAACATTGAATTATATTTAGCTATATTTTTAGCTATTTAAAATAATGTAATTTAATGTAACATTATTTCCTATGGGGTGTTATCATTTTCTGTGGGAGGGTGTTGAGTATCAGTTGTTGGCCATGAGTGGTGCTGGACTTAATACTGTTTCTTTTAGGCAGGAGTAACTTACACAGGAAATTTGGCTCCACACCATGTTTTATAGGACCTGAAGTGTACATTTCTGAGTAACATTATACTCAGATTTTGCGAAAAGTAGTAAAGTTCCTAAAAAATGTAAGAGTAAACTTTCACTGGTAAATCACTAACAAGTTTTGGTTACCTTTTTGAATAGCCCTGATTGTGTCTGTGAGTGAACCAGAGTAATGGAGGCCTTTGGGATCCATTTTGAGTGCCACTGTCCTGGCCTTGTGAACAAGATGGAGGTGAGGTTGTTTTCTCATACAATAGAAATGTATTGCAGACATTCTGGAAGCTAGAATAAGGAGACCTAGACTCCGAAGTGGAAAGAGAAGAGACAAAGCTCCATTTGAAACTAAATTAAGCCCTTTGCTGAGTGTAGCTGCTGATTAGCATTCCTATTGCACTGCCGTTTGGTAGATGGTGGGAGTGAAGTGTGGAGCTGCAATCTTAGTTTTTCAAGGTAAAAGGAGCGCTTACAAGAGGCTAGCCCCTTGTTTTTCCCCTGATCTCTTTTAAGTATGCCTTATGCCACTGACAGCTAGGTGCAGAGAAATCACACATCTTTGTGCTTCTGTTGTGGGTGATTCAGCCTAGAGCCCATCCTGTTGTGAGGATCATCACTCTACTCAAAGTCTGTGTCTGGAGAGCGGCCTGGAATGGACACTTGAAAAGAGAACCATCCCAAACAGTTTCTGAAAGTTCAGGCTGTGAATCCCTATCTCCTTTCCACTGTTGTTCCAATTCCAAGTTCTCTATGACCAAGGAAGGGAGTGCTCATAGAGTCCTGAGAGGACTGCATGATACTAGAGCTGATGCCTGTCTAACAGTCAGCTTCCCAGAGGTGCGGGATATCCCTGGCTATTAGAAGCCCTTTGTCTGACTTGAAGTGTCTACAAGCATGCCTGGCTGCCTGCCTGCTGAGAGAGGGAAGGAGCCTTCCAAGCTTGCAGGATGATTGACTGTCTAGAAGAGCTAGGTGCTGGTGGGTCTGCCAGAGGAAGAGGATGGAGGAGAGCAACTGCAAGTGTCAGCCAGTACTAGTCTCTCTGATCGATGGTTCCAAGCAGGAACTGTGGTAATCAAGGGTTGAATGATCTGCTGCCACCAAGACTGCAATCGCAGCTTGACCTGTGACGCTGTGGCAGCTTGACTTGTTCCACTGTGACCCAAAAAGAAGATTGCATCTATTCCTTGCACAATTTTACCTGAGAAAAGAGTGGCCTAGTCTGAGCTGCCTTGCCAAGGGAAATGGGACCTGTGAGAAGCCTTGATACCCCTGAAGTTGGCCTGTGCTTGGCAACAACATGGTTGACCCATATGAGGCCGCTATTACCATAGAACAGCTGCCCACCTACTCCTTAATTACGCTGACATTTGCCACGGCCTGCTCACAAGACCGCCGCCTGCCACCTGCAACTACGTTGAAGATGAGACTGAAGCATGAGTACCAATAAGGAGCCTTGCTGGAAGGGGAGAAGGGCTGCTCATTGAAAATGTCAGCAGCGGCCTGACCATTACAGTTTCCATGAACCAACATCACTTGGTGAGATCAGACCACTTTACCTTTGAGAAATTGAAGCACACTGTTATATAAAAAGAGGGACATTTCCACCTGAGCTTAAATCACGCTATCATGTTTATTTATGAGGGGGAACTGCCTGTGTTAGGAAGCTATAACCCAGTGGATGGGAGAAGGTAGCAGGTAAATGCTCAGCTAGCCCCATCACCTACAACATTAAATTGCATATTGACAATATTGTATGTGTAGTATTTAGTTCCAGTGTGTATTAAAGTATGTTTTTCCTTGGAAGTAAAGCACTGGGTTGCAAATCAATTATTGTGCTGTCATGTGATTGTTGAGTCTTGAGCTTATGCACTTCCACACTACCTCCCGGAAAGCGTGTGACTGCTCACCATTGCAACTACTGCGAGTCAAATGCTGAAGGGGTTGTACTTGGCCCAGTTTGCACAGCCATAATAGGACAGACCCCGGGACATCAGAGGCAAATCACCTCAACCGCCACGGTTGAGAACCAGAAGCCGTCCGCTTGCCCCTTGGCCATCATAATGAGGTCTGACAGCTTGAAACTTGTTTGTTACTATCTTTATTTCCTTGTACTTTAATCATCACACTGACAAAACTGATAAAAATATACATTTAAAAAATGTTCTTTGAAAGAAAATACCACTTGCATAGGAAGCTCCTATTTTTTATAATTTTGTTTCCCTTTTAAAGGTATTTATTAAAAGAGATTAAGCCCTGTTGTAACTTCTGTTACAGAAAACGTGTCGTTGTCAGAAATGTTTTCTTAAATATCTGCAAGACAAAGTTATGTTTGTCAGTGGGGTTAATTTGGTACTTATTTTTGAGGTAAAAATGCATTCTTTCTCACCATTACTCTTCAATCCATAAAGCGGTGAGAATGTAATGGAGCGGAGATACAACATATGCATATTACAATCTTCTGAAAAAAGACAAGACACAGCCCTGCGCTCCTGACCACACAAGCGCAATTCCAATTTATGTATTTAGTCATGTCCCTCCCTGTTCTCTACTGTTTGAAAACTGCCTCTATATTGTGGTATTTCCTTTCCAGCAGTTCACCAAGCATTGCATTGGGAAATGTGTGTGCTGGAATTAGTAAGGAACACATCTAGGTAGTGAGCGTCAGAGCACTGTTCAAAGTAGTATGGGATGGGAATAACTTTGAGTCATGCATGATGTTGGTTATGGCAATGATGCAGAACTGGGAAGGGGAGTGCTAAGGGAGGAGTTTTTCATTGTAGGCCACAAGGCCTAATTTAAAATATTTACCATAGCCCAACAGACCCAAGCACAATGGCAGAAATTTGGTGACCTGGCATCCATATGACAGCATCAAGGTGACTCTGAAAATCGATTAAATGAATGAAAAATAATACCAGTGTCACACCAAGACCAATCACAATGGCAGAAACGTTTGAAACAAATCTATAAAATGGACAATAATATGTGATGTCCTTTCAATTAATTGAGAATAATCATGGCCAACAGACTACAGCCAGCCATCCAAGACAAAAGCAGAAAATGTATGAAAATACTGAATAGCGAGCTAAATAACTGTGGGCTTCAAAAGAGCCCTAACATAGATGCAATGACCTCAGCAGAAAACGCTTGAAAGTGGCAGAAATATTTTTTTCGCCTAGTGGCAAATGAGCACATAGCTATTTAACACACTCTGGTTTTACAAAATGGCATATGAGCAGGTTGCTTGACTAGGAACAAGGTGGCAAGGCAAGGAAGAAGGAGGGATGGATGTTACATCTACAGACAGAAATCACAAGACAGAGGCCTCGGTTCAGCCTAAATGTCATCTGCTTCGCATTAGTAGATAGGAGGACAATTGGTTTGGCATACAGGAAGGATTCCTCACCTGCTTTGCTGCTGAGACTTAATAGTAAAATTGCCACCAGAAGGATTAACTGGTTGTAAGTGGGAAGAAGTATTAACAGTCCTTGGTTTAGTTTGCCCCAAGGTTAAAGGACCCCAACTCTGAATTTGAGTTTCTAGTGGAGTTATCTTATTATGTAAACCATCAGTCAGATTTTTCACCAGCAGTACAATTTGCGTATTAAAATTATTCAACAAGGATTCATAATACATCTTTAAATCGTCCATCATAGGTTAAAATCAAATGAGAGTCTTGGATTATAGACTCCATGGCTACTGAGCATGCCTTAGAGCCTTTACTGAGGCAAGCCTTCACTGTAAAAGTCAGATTTCTGACTCCCACATCCTTCTTTTTCTTCTTCTTAGGGTACTAGTCCGAGTCAAAAGAGGAGACATCTGGATCATGATGAATTTCAGCCACAGTAACCCCCTTTTTAGCTTCCTCCCTTGAAGGAGGATCCCCATTGGCAATTTCCCGTGTCAAGACTAAGTCATCCTTGCTCTAATTCTACCTGGAAGTCACCATACTGGCAGTATTGTGAGTTAGTAGGGGTCCCCCCCTCAGACCATAGTTCTTTTTCCACTCACTGAATTTCATCTTTTGAAGCTCCCACTGGTGAGGTAAGGAATGAAACAATCGACTGACAGTTCCGTGGGCCCTTTAAGGTGGAAGGGCCAGAAGAACAGAGAGATCTTCCCTTACCCATTGCGTTCGATAGTACAGCAGATGGAAATGAAGTGGCCCAGCCTCCTCCAGGCAGGAGAGATGAAGCGCTTATGAGCACGAAGAGCAACAAGCCCCTTCCTCCTGGTCACACAGACGCTGTAGGAACTGCAAATCCAGCTGGTGATGTGAACCCACCAGGGCCGGACTGACCGTGGCGGGCACCAGGCGTTTCCCCGGCGGGCTGCCAGGGTGGGGGCTGGTTTTAGGCCCCTAAGGGGCCGTTTTTGTTACCAGGGGGCCGGCAGTATTGGCCCCCTGTACCAAAATTGGCCGAAGCCGGCCCTAGCAAACAGCTTGGCCGCACCTCCCTCCTCCTCCCCAGGGGGGCCGGACGAGCAGTGTGACAGGGCCGGTTTCGGTTCCGAGTCCGGCCCTGAGACCCACCCCAGCAGGTCCAAACACTTAGCGCAAAGAGCAAGGAGCCCCTCCTCCCGATCACACAGAGGCTGTAGGAACTGCAAAGCCTGTTGGGGGACGTAGTTCCACCCCAGCAGGCCCAAACACTCAGCCACAGAGTCTTAACTCATTTCTTTCCCTTTCTCATCTCACTTGGCTCCCCCACACTTGATCCACTCCTCCTTCATGCATGTGTGTGTGGGGGTTAAGTCTGCCTTGCTATCCCAAATGCTTGTGCCATACCTCTGCTGTGTGAGCTAGCAAATGTTATTACACATGTCTCACTATATAAATGAATGAAAAGCTCAAATTCGTGGAGGACAGTGCTTGGCTTCTGAGGCTCAGCTGACAGTGTTCTGTGTGGTCTTTGCTTAGCTAAAAGCTGGAAATTCTCGTCTTCTAGATAAAACTCCCCCACTCTTGGCAAAGAGGAAGAAGAGAAGAGTTCATGTAGAACGTGACATCTTGTAGCCAGTTAGGGGCATATTTATCAACAAGTTGCACCGCTCTTGGGCTACGCAAATGGGTGCAAGGGTGACACAACTTCTAAGTTAGATTTATCAAGCCACGCAAGGCCACCTTGCGTGGCCCTGAGTGGCATCATAAATCTAGAGTAACGCAACGCAGAGCAAATTGCTGCGTTGCGTTACTGTGCCCCAGGGAAGCGTTCCATGGGTGGAGCGTGGGTACATCTACACGTGGATTTTGGTGCATTTCCAGATTTGCCATTACTGGTAGACCTGGGAATGCGTCAAAATGCTACGTCTCCCCAGGTGAGGCGTAACAAGGAGAATTATCTTTATTTCTCCTCGTTTCTTCCTCTTTCTGCAGCACATGTAGAACACGGAAAATGGCTCAGAGGAATGTTTTTGTGCAGGAAGGTGTTCCTTCCTGCAGAAAAACAATCCTGTTTACAACGCAGGCACCCTTGCACAATGGTCAAGGGTGCGTGCATTGGCTCTAGCCAGCCAAGAGTGCTCCAGTGCATGAAAAAGACAGGAATGCGCCGTATGATGTTAAATGTGGCACATTCCTTCCCTTTCACGCAGCGCAGCAAGGTGGCTCGCTGCGTTGTGCTGCATGAACATTTTATAAAAGTGCCCCTCAGTGTCTATAGCACTGACTAATGCACAGGATTGGCTTAGAGTCTACCTCTGTGACACAGAGCAGGGCCCAATCAAGACCCACTTTCTGGGAGGAAGAGATGAAAATGGAATAACAATCATGGATATTTAGAGACGCTTTACCTGGGCATTGTAAGGCTTAGGTACTGGTGCTACCTGTGCTGGGATAGTGGGACAAAAATGCATGAGAACAGGTGAAAAAAAAGGTGAGATTTGGCACATGATTTCAAAAAGGACAGTTTATAAAACATTTGCCATCAGATACATAAATAGGTGCTGTGCCAGTGTTCAAACAGGATCCAGTGAAGGTGAGAATGTACTACAGAGTATGATGTGCCTTCTCCAAAGCTACAGACCAGCCTTCTGCAAAAACAAGCACGGCATTTAGCTGCATCACAGAGTTTGTACAGGAACATGCCATGTTGCAACCCCAGCATCTTTACAAGGCATGAACATGCATTGCCTGTACCCCCAGTTGTAGTATCTCCTATTGTAGGTACGTGCTCTACATTCAGGTGCAGCAGAGCACATTAGAACTGCAGGAGTATGTTCTGCCTTCACCTCAGCTACAGCACCTGTGCATTATAGAAGTAAGTCCTATCTTCATTACTCTCTAAACCACCTGTGCACAGCAGGGATCTGCCGTGATAATAGTTTGGTGCCAGATGCACCACATGGGCATTGCAGAAGTAAGCCCTGATCTAGCTACATTCCTCAGCAACGTGCCCTTCAGATGTATGCCCACTCTCAATATTACCAATAGCATTACAAGGCTTTTGTAAAAATACAAAGACCCCAGTCTTCACCTGGCTCTGAAAAAGAAAGTGCGGAAATGGCAAAGAGCTTGTGCTACAAAAGATGGGTGGGTAGATCTTTATCAACAATGTATGAAAGCGGGGAGCTGTAATGTGTCTGACACCATCTAAATGTCATTCTGTAAATCCAGCTCAGTCATTTCATTGATTCTTTTCTCCCAAAATCTCATGAATGACAATGACGTCATTCTACTTTAGACCCTAAGGTTTGATCATGAGCTGATATTAGAAGTGTTGTTACCCATTCAAGCAGTTTATCTAAAGATTAACAGTTCTGTGGGCCTCTCTGACTATTTGTTCTATTAAGAGCAAAATGTTTGAAATATAGATCTTACAGTGCAATGGAAACAGTGCCCATCATCACCTTCACACCACCGCATTACCCTTGTTCACACTTGATCTAGGATTTCTCATTGGAATTTGAAGTTGTGGAATTTTGTCATTAAAGTGAAAGACGTCTACTTTTAGATCCAGCATATTGAAGGAAAAATCTTTTAATGTAGGCACTGTTGCTTTTCGTGCCACTTTGTCACGTAAACAAAGATCACCTGACACCTGCCTCAAAGATGTTCCTCAAACTCAGGTGTGATTTCCTCTGAAGCGTGTCACTGGCGTCCCTGTGACAGGCCTTGAGGTAAATATTTCAAACCAACGTCAATACTATGAAGAGAGCAGGAGGGCAACAACAGCTGCTGTTTTCGTGCCCTCTTTCTCGGGTGCAATGTCTCAAAAAGCTGAAGTCGTCTTCTGTCATCCGCAGCTGATCACGAGGAAAGAATGCTTGAATGGGGCACCCATGATAAGTGGTGATGGGTGATCCGTATATATGATTGATACATATACTTCACTCCCCTGGCAACCATGTGGGGAGCTTAAACTGCCTCGGCCCTTGCGGCACACGAACTTTATCCTGACGCAGAGCCCTTCAGTCTACGGCCCGCTGTGGGCTTGTTCTGCATGTGCTTGGTTAGATATGTTTGCAATGTAGTGCTTGAGGCGTATCCGCACTCTTGTTTTTTTCTAAAAGAAGGCTTTCCCATTGTTTGTGCATTGACTGTTCCATAAAGCCAGTCAGATAGCTCCGTGCACTGGCCATCGGCCTAGCGCCCTTAAGGACCCACGTTCGAACAGGGCTCAGTGTGAATCAGCCTTCTTCGTCCTGAGGATACACAAAGGTGGGTAAAAAGAAGGGTCTCCAGGCAGCTAGAGTCTATTGTGGCCCAAACTTTATGAGTAGTTGCATTCATTAAGTGGTACCTGTTCGGTGCTACTGAGGGCAGTAAATGCAACGGTCTGTGTTAGCACCATTGATACACACAAAAAGTTGATAAAAGGACAGTCAAATCGTTTGTCACTGTAACCCCCTCTTCCCTGTTTGTCTCGATGCACTCAGTTCATGGATGAATGCTATAATTAATAATGCTTAATGTTTTTCTATGCACAGGATGCACAAGTCAAACCTGCAGAGAAAAAGATGTACGCTGTCCAAGAGGCTTCGAAGTCACCTGTGTCAAGTCAGATGAAGATGGCTGCTGCCCGACTTTGAATTGCAGTAAGTACTAATCCTCCCGCAACCAATACCTATGGTCAGGTTTAGTATTCAACAGCGGGAGATGCTACAGTCCCACCATACAAACACAGCTCTAGCACTGAGCAACTGAGTATGGCGTAAAGATGTATTTAAGGGGTAAAATCAGTGGTAAAATGTCAGGAGTAAAACGCAGACCTCTCTGAATACTGTTTCATGTTACTCCCAAGATGGACAGCCATCAAGCTAGTCGAACATCCTGAATAATTCACTCCGCATTCTAAGGTCTGCATAAACATATGAGTGTTTAAAGAATAGTCTTACAGGTGTTTTTCTAACTGCATGACTTGATAAACAATCTCATTACTCCAGCAAACACTTTGATAACATACCTGTTCTATAAACATGATTCAGTCTTGCTCACATGGAGAGTTATCCCAATATTACCAATGCATATAGCATTTGAGAGTTTTGATTCAATCAGAAACCCAGATGTTAGTTAATTAGAGGGTTGAAAGGAACATATGCAGCAAGCTGAGGGCAATGAAATATACGGTAATTTTAAGAAATTGGATTATTGGTTGACTGGGGATTGTGCATACTCAGGGAAAGGCACAAGCAAACCCCAAATTAACCTGTACTCAGCGCCCTGGTAGCTTGGCACAGAGCAGTCAGGTTTAACTTAGAGGCAATGAGTAAAGTGTTTGGGCAACACTTCAAACAGTAAAACATCGAAAACACCACTCAGAAAGATCCCAAACCAGGCTAGAAAGATAGAGCTCAATTTATTAAATAAAACAAGACCAACATGACAAACATCCCATCAGTAGAACCAGAGATATTACATTTAAAGTTTTTAGGTCAAAATGGTGCCAAAAAGCACAAAGCGCCAACTGTGGGTATCTGGTCGCACCGCACTAGGACAAAGTCACAAGTTCAGGCTGACCGCAATGAAATGAGGGCAGGCTACAGGGACCCAATCAGGCTTGTTGAACAGAGTATGTAAAATCCTCATTGTGGAGCGTTTAGTGGATTTGCGTTGAAGACGCACCATGCTGCCAAAGCGATGCATTGATTCCGAGATGCACTGAGGCAGTGGGGCGGTGTCCTGTTGTGTCGTCATTGAGGATCCTATTGATGGGGCTTGTGATGGGAAGTCTCTTTTTATGTTTGAAAAGCTTTATTAGTAATTTATTAATACATAAAGACATCAGCAATATATAGAAAGAAATCAAGTATAACAATATAACAAAGGAATTGGCTGATATCTGGAAGAAAAGAGTAAAAGCAATTTGTGGAATTTATATAGGGTGGAGGTAAGGAAAAGAGGGAAGGAAGGAAGAAGAAGGGTAAGAAGGGGAGGTGAGGGAATACTGATAGTGTGGTATAAAGGAATAAAAACAGAGAAAAACATACTAGATTAAATACTGTAAATGAATAAATATAAAATTGTCTGAGTAAATATTTGTATTAGCTTAACAGGGTAGATAATGAAGAACAGAGATAAAAATCTTTCAAGGGGGTTTGAAATTTTCAGAGGTTATATGCGAAGTATTTTTAAAACAATTCGATCTAAATAGGTGGTAAGTGGCAACCAAAAGAGATCCCTAATAATGATTGGTTTGCAAGAAGAGGAGAAAGCAACATCCAGTCTATGGAAATGACAGAGAGTATTCCACCAATGTTGTATGGAAAGTTTTGTGAGATTTTTCCAGTTAAAGGAAATGTGTTGAAAGGCTAGAGCAAGCATAAGGTCAAAAAGACCATGACCGTGTGGAGGAAGATCTAAAGAGTCAGAAAGGCTTCCAGCAAAGAGGAGAGGTATAGAATAAGGAATGGAAATTGTAAACAGACGAGAGATGTAAGACCAAACCTTCTCCCAAAATTCGGAGACTATAGGACAAAAAAAGAAAAGATGAAGGAGGTCAGCATTAGGAGAACCGCAGGTCCAACAGTTAGAGTCAGCAGAGGAAGAAAAGCGTGCTAAAGAAGCAGGGGAGAGATAAAGTCTGTGATAAAAGAAGAACAGAGATTGGGTAAGAGAAGCAGAGCGAGACATTTTTAAAGATCTGGACCAAAGTTTATCCCAAAAGATGATAGACCATTCGCATCCTAAATCCGATTACCAAGAAAGTTCCAATTTAGATTTAGCACGATCTGGATTGGGGGCTAAAAAGAATTTGTATATAAGAGAAGCTTTGGGGAGGATAAGAAGTATTTTGAGAAGAGGATTTTGGATATGAGATAAAGATGAAGAGGGAAGGGAATAGTATACGTAAAGAATAATCGCCATAAGAGTGGTAAACTTCTGCAAAAAAGAGCGAGGACAATGAAACAAAGACTGAAATTGGGGAAAGGAGCAAGGTGAAACTCCATCAAAAAGCTGTTTAACCCATAAAATACCTTTTAGTCTCCACGCAGTCCAAAAAATGGGTCTGTTGTTGAGGAGAATAAGCGAGTTGTGCCAAATAGGAGAGTCTAAGAAAGAATCACGGGAAATGTTAGTGGAGTGGACCAAAGGTTTCAAGAGGGAACAAGTATGTTTAAATAAGGGGAGGGAAGTATGAGAAGTTTTGGCAGAAAAACGTATAACTTCTTTGAAGGAAAAGGGTAATAATAAGATTTGTTCAATGTAGAGCCAAAGAGGAGTAAAGGGAGAGGGATCTGATATAAGCCATCTTGAGGCATGACGCAGGGAGAAGGATTTATGATAAAGGCGAAAATCCGGAAAGTTTACACCGCCATTAGATTTTGGTTTCCGAAGAGAAGATAAGGCGATTCTGGATTTTTTATTCTTCCAGAGGAATCTAGAGAGGCACGAGTCAATACGTTTAAAAATAGATAGAGGGGATGTGAACGGGGAGCATGGAGAGAATATAAATTAAAATTGGGGCAATCATCATCTTAATCGAATCCAACCGACCCCACCAAGAAAGAAAAAGAGGGTTCCAAGAGGAGAATGATTTCTCAATTAGAGATAGAGCTGCAGACATATTCAGTTTGATGGAAGAGGTGATAGAATTGGAAAACCATATGCCTAGGTATTTAATTTTGGAACTATTCCAAGCAAATCCAGTGGAAGAGAAGAAATGGGGAAGACAGAATTGTGTGAGAGGGAGAATTTCAGTCTTGTCTGAATTAATTTTGTAACCGGAAACCTGCGAAAAGGAATTAAATTCAAGTAGTAAAGGAGGAATAGATGTTTCAGGAGCAGAGATGAATAAAAGAATATTGTCTGCATACGCAGAAAGTTTCAATTGGTGATCACCATAAGGAAAACCGGAAATAGAGTCATTGTTACGGATAGAAGTCAAAAAGGGTTCAAGGGCTAGAACGAAGAGAAGAGGGGATAAGGGACAGCCTTGACGAACGCCACGTTGGAGAGGAAAAGAAGACGAAAAGCGATCATTGACTAGGACCGAGGCTTTAGGAGCAGAGTATAATAAGGAGATTAGTGATATGAATTTAGGACCAAAACCGTGCCAGCGTAACGATGCAAACAAAAACGACCAATCTACTCTATCAAAAGCTTTCTCTGCGTCAACAGAGATAGCAGCCAGAGGAATAGAAAGGGAGGAAACTTTATTTAAAACATTGAGAAAAAGACGAGAATTATCGGAAGTGAGTCTACCCTTAACAAAACCACATTGCTCTTTACCAATAAGATGGGGCATGATGGGATCTACACGTAAAGCAAGCAATTTAGCAAATAATTTATAGTCAACATTAACTAGAGAGATCGGGTGATAATTTTTACAAAATTGAGGATCACGACCATCTTTAGGAATGAGGCAGATAGTTGCCTCTTGAAAGGTGCCTTCTGTTTTACCAGTTGAGTAAAATGAGTTGAAAAGCATTAAAAGTTTAGGGAGTAACAAATCAGAAAAATGCAGGTAAAATTCAACAGAAAACCCATCTGAGCCAGGCGATTTCCTTTAGTGAGGGTATTTAAAGCATTGGAAAGTTCTTTAAGGGAAAGATCATTTTCAAGGTCGAGAAAGTTAAGATGGGAAGTAGAAGGAGTGGGGAGTTTATCAAGATAAGTCTGGATGAGAGAAGGAGTGGGGGAGATTCTGGTGTGTAAAGGTTTTGATAAAAATGTTTAAATTCATCAAGTATTTCCTGATCTTTATGTAGAAGGGAGTTTTCGGAGGAATAGATAGAATCAATAAGAGTGCGTTCTTTACGTGTTTTAAGATAATTTGCTAAGAGTTTCCCTGCCTTATTTCGACTGCCATAATAACGAGCACTGCGCCGAAGGAGTATTGAAGATGCGTTGTCAGTAGAAGTTTTGTTAAATTCAAGCTTGGCTCGTATCAATTCTGGTGAGATGGAACTTTGTGAAGATGTGTAATATTCATGCTCCAAAAGTTTGATATGAGCTAATACAGTTTTCCGTTTCTGAAGAAAGCGTTTCTTTTTCTTAGAGACAAAGTCTATGATGAAGCCTCTTGCCGTAGCTTTAAAAGAATCCCATATAATATGAGGGGAGGTGCTAGAGTCGCAATTAAGTAGAAAGAATTCATTAGTGAAGGAACGAAAGGAGGAGGAGAATAGAGGGTCAGATAGAAGGGAGTTATTGAAACGCCATCGGGAAGACTTTGGATGCGGAGGGAGTAAATCCAGGTCTGTTACAATTGGAGCGTGGTCAGAGATAATTATTGGTTCAATAGAGGAAGACAGTAAATTTTGAGACAAAGATTGAGAAAGAAAGATGTAGTCAAGACGAGAAAGAGATGCATGAGGAGGAGAGAAAAAAGAATAGTCAAGAGTATCAGGGTGAGAAAGTCGCCAAGAATCAATGAGATGGGTTTGAGAAATAGTATCAAGGAATTGTTTGTGAGTCTTATTGAGGACCGTAGACTTGCGATCCAGAAAAGGGTCTACAATTTGGTTGCAATCACCCCCCAGAATAAACAAGTCATCCCGAAATTGAATACATTTTTGCGTAATCAAAGGCCAAAAAGAACAATCAGGCTGTGTATGACCATAAATATTAAAAACAGTTAAAGGAACAGAATTAATTGACAATTTAGCTAATATCCATCTACCTTCCGTGTCATTTTCTTGCAATAAAACTTTACACTTCAATTTCTTATGACATAGAATGATATCACCATTTTTTTTATTAGTAGATGGAGAGAATAAAACCGTACCCACCCAGCTCCTTTTAACTTAAGTGATTCAGATTCTGTAAGGTGGGTCTCCTGTAAGAGGACAATGTCAGGGTTATAAGAAGCTAGGTGGGAAAGGATTCTCTGTCTTTTAATAGGATTGATAAAACCCTTTACATTCCAGGAGATAACTCTGAATGTAAAAACATTAAAAATCTAGAATAAACATAATCTACAATGATAGGAACAGAAAAGAGAATGACAATGAATAAAGGGAAAAGTGGATAATGAAGGAGGAGGAAAAAGGGAGGGAAGAGAAGGAACCTGAGAAGAAACAGATGAAAGACTCATACGTAAAATGAGAGGAATCGAACATGGGAAGAAAAGAGAAGAGTAGAACCATTAGAAGAAAGGTAAAAAGAAGGAAAAAAGGGAAAAGGAAAGAGAGAACAGATACAAGAAGAGACAGTACATATCCAAAAAGGATGAGTGAGAATAACATACCTGAGGGGAACAAAGAACAGACAATGGGCAGGGACAACGCACAACAAGACAAACCACCCGAACCTGGGGAGTCCAACCGCATCAGGACGGGAAGGAAATAGGAGAGGGACCATACGAATTGGAGAAAAAGAGACAACTCTGTATGAATAAACAAAAGAGACAATTAACATTAAAGTGATATATAGAGAAATATATAACTAGCTAACGTGTAACGAGAAATATGATAAACATGAAGAATGCATTTTGCTGAAGAAACATCTAAAAAACATCAGAGAACAAAACTACTACTCAACAAACAGAGCCAATGAAAAGTCATCGACAGGAACTCTGCAAAGAAAAGAGATTAAATATTCAACCGTTTGAAGAACCATTTGAAGAATTAGTGGTGTCCATAACATTGGTAGTATGAATATGTATAAAATTCTTAAGTTCTGCAGGATCTTGAAAAGTCCACGTTTGGTTTTGGTATGTCACTTTGAAGATACATGGATGAAACAAACCATATCTAGCGCCAATAGCTCAGTGAGGAGGACGTAGATTCAGGAATTCTTTCCTTCTGGAGGCTGTGGCGTTGGAGACATCTTGAGACAAAAACATCTTCTGACCAAGCCAGGAAATTTGTCTTTTAGATCTAGCTGCAGAGAGAACTGAGAGCAGATCAGTGAACTTCAAAAAGAGAATGATGACACCACGTGGTTTAACTGGAGCTGTTGAAAGGGGCAGACGAGGACCAAGCCTATGAGCTCTTTGAATGCTAAGTGAAGTAGTAGATGGCATATCCAGGAGTTTCGGCAGAAAGGAGGAGAAGAAAGATACAGGATCGTCACCTTCCAGAGACTCAGGCAAACCATAAATACGAAGGTTGTTCCTCCTATTTCTATTTTCTAAATCTTCAGTGTGTTGTTGAAGGCTGTGGACTGTTTTTTCTAAAGATGAGATTCGTTGAGAGTTATCCTGTATCTCTGAGATGTGGAGTTCCATTGAAGTCACTCTACTTTCCATTGTAGACCATTTTTCCTCGAGAAATTGCATTTTATTGTTAGTTTCCTCCACAAACGGGCGTAAAGCGCGTATCTCCTCCAAAAGTAGCTCCATAAATATGGAAGATGAAAATTTGTCAGGAGATGGAGGGTCGTGCTTCAAACGCTTAGATGTGGAGGTAGACGGAGACGATTTGTTTGAAATAGATTGTGATGAGGAACTGCGATTAGAAGTTACTCCAGCCATCTGCAATGTAGTAGAAGAAGAGTCTGGTGTTGATAAAGATGGAGGAGTTACCAATGGTCTGTGTTGTGATGAGACAAAAACAAATTTCGGTTTGCGCAGTTTTCCCATAAAGGACTGCCTACCAGTGAGTAGAATAAGTGTTGCACAGGCTTAGAGAGAGCTGTGGTCATAAAATTCTCCAGAAGAAACAACAAATGAATTGACTTGCAGTGGTTTGAGAAGAGAAGGAGCACATAGGCGCATGTATCGCCAACAAATTATAAAGTAACAGGCATTGGAAAAGTTAAAATGTTGACCATGTGGTGAAAAATCAGAAATGTAACTGTATTATGCGAAGGAGAAGGCGAAAAACTCCAATCATGTCTCATAAAACCAGGTAATTTTTGAAGTATTCAATAAACTGTCATTGGAAGGAGTGACCTGGCTCTTTAAGAAAAGCCAAGCTAAATGTGGAGCTTGTGATGATAAAGTAGAAATGCAGCCATGTAATATGATGGGAATGATGAAAAAGTCCAGTCATGTCACATAAAGCCAGGTGTTCCTTGAGGCGTGCAATACTCATTCACTTGAGAGAATAAGGTGGCTAGACATGATGACAGGAAATTTGTGAGGCAAAAGAAATCCTGAGGCCAGAATCCAGCATAGCCATAAAGCAGAAGAGATGACATCCACAGTCATAGAAAATGCGTGTATGTCTCTTTAAGAATATTCAGCAAACCTCTAGGGGGTTAACAGAGGCTCCAGAGTGCCAACCGCATTCCTGCCGCTACGTTGTAATATTTCTGAGGAGACGCCCGCCTCCTAAATGGCGGGCGTTCTGAGGGAAGAGAAAGCGGCAGAAAAAGAAGAGGTAAGCGCGGTAAGCGCAACGCGCTCAATACTGATAATGCGCTCACCGGATTCCTCACATGTTCCGATTGTGTAAGCGGCCAAGGTCCAGGAAAAACCGGCACAGGAAACGCGTCGGCGGCTGAAAGAGCGTCCCGGTGCGGCGGAGCAAATCCCCTAGGCGGCCATCTCGTCCGGCACCGAAACCACGGCCCCGTGATGGGAAGTCTCTGTCAGGGATGTTGCACACAGCTGGTGATGCGTCAGTTCCGAGGAGCTGAGAGGCTGCGATGCGGAGTCTGGCGTCATCACCCAGGCTGCTGTGGACGAAAGATGGTAGTACCTGGCTGTTGATACATCGCGCTGTTGGGGCAATGCGTCAGTTCCAAGTCCTGCGTGGGAGACACAGGTCTTTGTGAGGGGTCCAATCCACGCCATAACAGCGATGCGTTGGTTCTGCTGCGGGATGCGCCGCTCAGCCAATGAGATGCATCGGTTCTGCTTGAAGATGAGGAGATGCTTTAGTTCTGCTGGCAAGCACCTTAGGCCCACTTCCAAGGGTCCAGGACTGGGGTGGCACAACCTGGCAGGGTAAACTCACAGATGGCAGAGTCCAGGTGCATGTGAAAGGTTGTTGGAAGCCTGTTATGTCCCTGAGGCTTCAGATCAGGAGGCCAGCCAACTAGCCCTTGGAGCCTCTCTGGGTTCTGGGTTCAAGAGATACAGGTCCAGTCCTTCTCACTCAAGCAAGAGGGCAGCAGTCAGCAGAGTATAATAACTGTCCAGCAGCAAAAGGACAGACCAATGGCGGACTATGAAAGCCGCACTTCACTGCTATGTTCCTTATGTAATAGTTTGTTAGAGAGTCTATAGGCGTGTGCACATGCAATTCCTGCACCTGCCGTTGTTGGGTGCAAACTGCGAAGCAGATCAGGAAGTGAATGATTGTGGAGAGATGCACCACTGGGTAGTCTTTTCCAAATGATTTAAACGGACAAGAAATCCTTTGTATTTTAATTTCCTTTATTTCAACGATATCATAAAACAGGCTCCAGCCAACGTGTTTCGTTCAATAAGAATTGAACTTCATCAGGGCTGAAAGTGACAATATAAAAGACATAAATATACATATACGCAAAGTAAACATAACATGACAATACACTTGACTTAAGAGACATATGGTATGGCAAGAGACACAACACAATATAGCAACAATCCATTAGACAAAAGAAAGAGAAACTGGCAAGAAGAGACAAGGCAAACAAAGATAACCATAAGCACAGAAACTGTACAATATAAAAACACTCATGTTGTGCTACACATAGATATGTACAACACCAGTACATAACCACATAACCCGTGATATACATGTTAAAAGAGGCCTAGTATGTGTCAGCCACGCAGCCCACAAAGACGCCATCCGTAACCACCACCACCTCATCAGGTCCGCCAAGAGAATCTCCTTCAAAGACCGCCTCGACAACAACGCACACAACAGCAAGGAGCTCTTCAACATCGTGAAGGAACTCTCCAACCCCAGCTCCAACACCAACGACATCCCGCCGTCGCAAGCCCTGTGCGATTCCCTCGCCACCTTCTTCCACCGCAAGATCGCCGACATCCACGACAGCTTCAACACCCAGACAGCCCCTACTAAGATAGATACACCAGACCCGCCGCACACCATCGACCATGACCCCTTGCCAGTCTGGGCCAGCGTGAACATCGATGACACCATCAAGACCATGAGCACAATACACTCCGGCTCCCCGTCGGACCCTTTCCCGCACCACATCTTCAACAAAGCCAGCAGCTCCATCGCACCCCACCTGTGCAACGTTATCAATCTCTCCTTCGAGACCGCGACCTTCCCAGAGAGCTGGAAACACGCAGAGATCAACGCCCTACTCAAAAAACCCAAGGTGGACCCGAGAGACCTCAAGAACTTCCGGCCCATCTCCCTGCTTCCGTTCCCAGCCAAGGTCATCGAGAAGATCGTCAACAAACAGCTAACCCGATACCTCGAAGAAAACAGCATCCTGGACCCATCCCAATCAGGGTTCCGCAGCAACCACAGCACTGAGACTGCCCTCATCGCCACCACCGACGACATCAGGACCCTGCTGGACAACGGTGAGACTGCAGCCCTCATCCTGCTGGACCTCTCCGCCGCCTTCGACACTGTCTGCCACCGCACTCTACGCGCACGCCTCCACGACGCAGGGATCCGAGACAAGGCCCTGGAATGGACCACCTCCTTCCTCGACGGCAGAACCCAGAGAGTCCGCCTCCCACCTTTCCGATCCGAAGCCTCCGAGATCATCTGCGGCATACCCCAGGGATCTTCCTTCAGCCCAACACTGTTCAACATCTACATGGCCCCGAACGCACGCATCGCCAGACAGCACGACCTCAACATTATCTCCTACGCCGACGACACTCAACTGATCCTCTCCCTCACCAAGGACCCCCTCGCCGCCAAATCCAATCTCCATGAAGGAATGAAGGCCGTCGCCGATTGGATGAAGATCAGCTGACTAAAGCTGAACACGGCCAAGACAGAGGTCCTCATCCTCGGCTCCAACCTCTCAGCCTGGGACGACTCCTGGTGGCCAACGACGCTGGGAGCAGCCCCGACACCCACCGACCACGCACGCAACCTGGGAGTCATCCTCGACTCAACGCTCTCCATGGCCAAGCAAGTCAACGCAGTCTCCTCCTCCTGCTTCAACACCCTCCGCATGCTTCGCAAGATCTATAGGTGGATCCCGACAGATACAAGAAGAACAGTCACCCAGGCCCTCGTCAGTAGCAGACTTGACTATGGGAACGCCCTCTACGCGGGAGCCCCGGCCAAGCTCATCAAGCGACTGCAACGCATACAAAACGCCTCCGCACGCCTGATCCTCGACGTACCACGCCACAGCCACATCACCCCCACCTGAGGAACCTGCACTGGCTCCCCGTCGACAGGAGAATCTCCTTCAAACTCCTCATCCACGCACACAAGGCACTCCACAAGACTGGCCCAGCCTACCTCAACAGACGACTCTTCTTCTACGTCCCCAACCGCCAGCTCCGCTCCGCCGACCTCTCCCTCGCCACCGTCCCTCGCATTCGAAGAACAACCACCGGCGGCAGATCCTTCTCACACCTCGCCGCCAAGACCTGGAACACCCTTCCACTAAGCCTACGATAGACCCAAGACCTGCTGACCTTCAGGAGGCTACTGAAGACCTGGCTGTTCGACCAGTAGCAGCACCCCCCCCCTTTTTCTCTCCCCAGCGCCTTGAGACCCTCGCGGGTAAGTAGTGCGCTCTACAAATTCTGTGATTTATTGATTGATTGATAAGTACAAGTACACTGAAGAATGCACTATAACCCCCGTGGTCCATGTGTGGGTACCAGTATCAATTAAATTAAGGACTGAAGACGTATCATGGTGGGGCTCCCAAGTATGGGCCCGGCATCAGTACCTGAATAACAAGAAATGAGGAATCATGAATGGAGACACACTGCAAAAGAGAACAAAATTAAATGAAAAGAAACAAAAGGCATAGTGTAATATGCCTCATGCACGGTCTGCATAGACAGGACATATGCAGCACAGTGAAAAGAAAAACGGTAACTAATCAGTGGCAAGGTAATAATAACAGTAATAATAATAATACATGGGCGCATATCAATGCTTGCGCCAAGAATGGCAAGGTGTACTATAGCAAAGTGCACAGCGCTAAGTTAATATAATAATGGCGTAAAGAAAAGGCGATCGTGCACCTAAGTGCTTCCCCCCTGTGCATTGCCTGTGCTCATGTAGCGCTTGAAATAAGCAAAGGCGGGCAAAACAGGTAATGCAATCATAAAGCACAGTCTGAATGACATTGAACGCACATAGGTCGCTTGAAAACAAAGAGTAAGTAATTGCGTAAGTGACAGAGCAATGGCAAACTCGAGTATAAAGTGCCCAAAAAATAAAGCAAGCATGAATTTGTTCACACGTGATGAGAGGCAGATAGGAGATCCAGAATGAGCTAAAACGCATGCACAATGGTCGCTAAGGATATGTGGAACATCTAAAGGCTGGGGGCAGGAGAGTGAAGATATAAACATGGTATTGAGCGGCCAAGCGATTTCGAGCACAAAACGGCTCCACGATAAACAGAGGAATAAACAATGTCATGTGACATGACAAGGTATTTGAATCGGCCTTGGTAAGCGTCTAATGTGGGATATGGGATGCAGATGGAGTACCATATGCATCAATGCCCACGAACATTAAGAGCGAAATGTGTCCCCCTGTCAGGCTGCTTAGGAAAGTGCCAGCGTGGGGGACACAGGCCAATGTAAGAATACCTACGGCACTCAAAGCCGAACAACGTATACCAAAAATGCCTCAATCGCCGGTGAAAGAATGACATAAAATGAAATAAAGCCCCTAAGCGATTCTCTTCTTTTTTTTTTCTTTTTTTTTTATTGAAAACAGGGAAAACAATCAACACAGTATCAAATCAATTCGATCATATACCATCCGATAATTTGGCGGAGGAAGCCCTTTAAAAAATAGATTTAAACAGGAAATTTGATAGAATCAGGAAAATATATAATTAGTAAAAAGTACATAAAAACTACAATCAATAAGATATAAATACATCATTTTGAAAATCCCACTCCCCCCAATTTTTTTAACTTTTTTTTTTTTTAAATCTAATACAAAATGCATTGAGTCTAGCAGCAATAGATACCTCCAACAGATGCCTTCAATCAACTAAAGTGCCATATTCCAACGCTTCGTAAACATAATCAAATATTAGCAAATGTTACCAAAGTGCATTGTGCAATATAGATCTAAGCAAGATTAGGGGAAAAAAATCCAAATACCTCTAAATTTCGCGATTGCTCCTACGCGTTTAGCATAGGCCTCCTCAAATCTACAAGTCCGAGCCATTTTATTGAACCAATGTTCAGTACTAGATTGTTTATCGGATCTCCAATTTTGGAGAACCAATGACCTGGCAACAGCAATGGAGATTAATATAAAATACTGCTGGTTTTTAGTAAAACATTTTACCTCACCTGAGGAACCAAATAATACCAGCATAGCTGATGGTTCAATTCTTACAGGTAAAATCAACGAAATCTGAGAAAAAACCCCTAACCAAAACTGTCGAAGATAGCTACATTCATAAAATATATGCACCCAACCACCCTCCCCCTGTTTATTACATCTAAAACATTGATTAGAACATGTTTGATACATTGTGGACAATCTCTGAGGTGTATAATAAAGCAACCATCGTGACAGGAAATTCATTCTCTTAAAATTGGCCCCTCTGAGTGCTTTACTTGCTAATTCGCTAAACTGTTGCCATTCCTTAACATTAAACCTGCAGCCTGTAGCAAGATATAGTCTTTGAAGTTCTTTCATCATGATCTCATCAGAGTGGGTCTTTTGATGGAGTAGGCGATACCAACAACCAACCCCCAACATTTTATTTACCATTTGTTTCGATATTTGACGTGTGGTTTCACTCATCATTAAATAATTCTTTTTAAGAAAATTGACTAACTGTAAAAAACTCAGAGAAAAGGCGGTGGTCATCGTAGTAAATCGCATTTGAACCGTTTCCCAGGTAATTAATGTTTCGTAATTATAGAAATCCCCAAGCTGTAGAAAACCTAATTCTTGCCAGGCCTGTAGGAGCCTTCTAGACAGTATCAAGCCACCTGCTTCAGCATCCTGTATAAAAGTATATGCATGAAATGCCGGAATACCCTGTGATTTAAAAAATAACTGTGTTCTTTCGGCAAGACTCAATATTACCTTGTATCTTGATTTCTTAGGGAGTTTCGCCTGTCGTAAAAAAACAGGAAGTCTTGTAGCACTCTCCTTCAACATTCTTATTAACAAAAAATTATCATAAACTGATTTTTCCTCACCTAATCGGGAAAGTAAGTTGGCTAAAGAAGCCTGATAATATGTTAAAAAATGTGGAAGGGCCAAACCCCCTGATGCTATATCCAATTGTAATGTTGCCATTCTGACCCGTGGATGTTTATTATTCCCAAAAAACTTCCTTATTATTTGATCTAGCTCCTTAAAATAATATTTCGGGACTTTCAAAGGAAGATTAACAAAAGAAACAAAAACAGTGGAAGTATCGACATTTTGACCATTGATATCCTCCCTATTAAAGATAGTTGCAACAGCGACCACTTATCTAATAGTTTTTTCATCTTCGTGAGCATACCGTTATAGTTCAAGGGAAATAATTGTCCAAAATCATTTGTGACTAATATCCCCAAATATCTAACTGGATGCGGTGGTTTTAGCTGGACAGAAGGTGGAATATCGGAGGAATCACATTAAATGCTAAAATTTCCGTTTTTGCTTGATTGATCTTATATCCACCAACCTGTGTAAACCTGTGAATTTCATCTAAAGCATTTTGTATGTTAGTCGCCCCGGCTTTCAAATATAAAATAATGTCGTCTGCATAGAGCTTAATTTTTGCCATCCCTTCTAGGGGGCAAAATCATCACGCTTTCCCGTATTCGAACCGCTAGAGGCTCGATAAATAATGAGAATAAAAGAGGGGACAATGGACATCCCTGGCGTGTGCCACGCTTAATATTGATTTTACCAGCCTCCGAACCATTAATAATGATTTTAGCTTCTGCCTCGGAGTATATTTCTTTTAGCATTTGTAAAAATTGTAACGGAAAACCAAACTTTCCCAAAATAAAAATAAAGCCCTCCAATCTACCAAATCAAACGCCTTCTCGGCATCCATCATCATAATCACAGCATTAGATTTATTAATAGAGAAATAATCGATGGCTTGAGCTAGGTAGTATGTATTAGATGCCATCGAGCGTCCTGAAATAAAACCATTCTGGTCATTATGAACCAATTGTTCTGCGCATGGGGCTATCCTTTTGCCCAGATTTTCATAAGTAATTTATAATCTGTATTTAACAGACTAATAGGGCGGTAAGAACTAGTATCACAGGGATCCTTATCTTTCTTTAAAAGATAACTAACACTGATTCCTTAAAACTTTGAGGAATATCTATACCTTCCTTAATCTGATTAAACAATTTTTCTAAAAAAGGTAATAGTTCTTCTTGAAATACTTTATATAAGTCTACAGGAAACCCGTCTCCCCACTAGCCTTTGCGTTAGGCATACTTTTCAATACAGATTGGATTTCTAAAATCCCTATCTGGGCTTTTAATGTCTCCTAAAGCTGATGTGATAATAATGGTAGCTCTAATGTTTCAAAAAAAATTGTTAATTCTTCCTGCGCTATTACTTGCGTTTCCCCATAAATTTGTTTAAAGTAAGCAAAAAAAATCTCTGCAATGGCTGAATTGTCATCTTCTACTCTTCCTGTCATCAAATTTTTAAGAGCGAAGGAAAATCTGAAGGACTTTTTTCTATTAGAGGAAATAGCGGGGAGTAAGGCTTATCAGCAAAAAGTATATGAGGAGAGTCAACAAATTGGCAGATTTTTGGCGTGGTCCACAAAATGTCAAAAATCGGCCCAAGTAATAACCCCTAAGCGATTCTCAAGCGCGAACTCCAAACAAAGCGACCGAAAAGGCCGCTGGTAACATACAGAGTCAGTTACCTCTGACGTGTGCGTTAGGCGTCCTCTCTCCGGACCGGTTCCACAATCAATGGACCGGCCTCGAGCACGTCCTATTTGAAGTACCGGGCATGTCAACAACAGGGAAGATGGCTAGCGGCGCAGGGGAGCTGGTGGAGTGCGTGCAATATCCACATTCCACAGCATGACCTGCGCTTCTCCCTGCTGCAGTGTCCGAGCCTGTCTTAGTACTTAGGCAGGCCCCCGGGTGGTGCGGCCCGGGAAAGACATTAATCGAAAGGACTATCTAAACGCATGTTTTGCAGTTGTGACTGCACCTACTGGAAAGCGCCCAGCAGATTGGCAGTGCTTTAGGAGCACACCAGCACTTCTTCCTGGCAGAGTATCCACAGGTCCATAAGTGTACTGAAGTGGTGGTGTCTGAGGTCCTTCTTTTTTATATACAGTTGTGCCTTTGAAGTGGGGAGAAGCTTCTAGAGGCATGCCTTTGAAGTGCACAGATGACATGCCTTCCCTGCCCTAACTCCAGACTAACTACAGGGGGTATGCAGCCTTTGGTGTGGAGACAGGATACAGCCTATTCAGGTGTAAGTGAGGCTGGCCGTGGCTCCTCCCTCCCATCCTGCCAATGATGGCCCATTCAGTCACACACAAGCTCCCATTTTGTGTGGATCTCTAGAAGGAATACACAAAGGCACACTGGCAACTAAACCCAGTCATGTGATCAGAGACAGGCTGCAGGCACCAAATGGCTAAGGCAAGAAAATGGCAACTTTCTAAAAATGGCATTTTCAGAATTGCAATTTAAAATCTGACTTCACCATAAGTTAGGATTTCAAATTGTGATTCTAGAGACAGCAAACTTGAAGGGGTTATCTCTTCCTATTTGGAAATTACACTTATAAAATGTAATAAGGCAACTTCAATGTTATCCTTTGAGAGAGATAGGCCATGCAGTGGTGAAAACTAAAAGTAAGAGTTTTTCACTACCAGGACAAGTAAAACTTAAAAGTACGTGTCCTGCTTTTTAAATACATTGCAACCTGCCCACTGGGCTGTCCAGCGCCTACCCTAGGGGTGACTTGTATATATTAAAAAGGAAGGATTAGGTCTAGCAAGAGGTTTATTGTTGGAAGATGGTTTATTGGCAGTGGTAGGTGGGCACCTAACACCAGAAACAAGGCCACCGACAGGGTCCTGGCTCCTAATTAGGGTCTCTATAAATTAGCCCCTTGCTCAACCCTTGGTAGCTGACACCGACCAATAAGGCTTAACTTGGGCAACAGGCATGTTAAGCATTTTAAAAAAAACACCAATACAGTAAACAAGTAAGACACAACACACAATAAAAATCCCACACAAACTTATAATAATAGAAAATATTTGTATCTTTAAAATGACACCAAAACGGCCAAAATCCAATGTAGGGAACCAGAGATATGATTTTTTTAAGAATAAACACTTTCAAGTAATAAAGAAATAAATAGCGCCACTTCTGGACATCTGGTCACACTTGACCGGGACATAGTCAAAGTTTGAGGCCGACCGCGATGGATCCATGCAAGGATACCCCACACGGGAGGCCTCGGTCAAAATGTTACCTTCGGACTTAGAAACCTTTCTGGAGCTTTTTCTGCCAGCAACCCTTGCTGCTCTCCACCAGTCCGGATTCGGGAAGGGTTCAGGGCTTGATTTTCAGGGAGCTCCTGGTCAAACTCTGGAAGTCGGACCTCCAGAGCTCTTCAGCGGGACGAACCTGGAATCCGGACTGGGTCGCAGTTGAAGGTGGCGGCTTGGCTCTCTCGTCAGTCCCCTTATGAAGCTTTTTCCCCAAAGTTTCCCAAACATCTGGCGGTCCTTATAGAAGGTTTCCTGGTGGATTCCAAGTGTCGAAACACAAACCCAAGGGTCTTGAATCTCTTAGATGTTCCTTGGCAGGCCTGGACTTCACTTCCCACAATGCACTTGGTCAACCCCTTAAAACCTCCACTGGACACACTCTGGTTAGAGAAGGGTCAGTTAGGCTCAGTTGACCTGTAGCTGCAGGGAGTCCTCTCCTTACTGCTTCTTGAAGCCAGGCAAAGTCCTCAGAGCTGTAGTCCCAGATAGTGCAGCAGGTGCAGTCTTCATCCGGTTGGCTTTGGGTTCAGATCAGGATTCCAGCAGGACAATCCTCCTTCTTCCTGTAGTTTCAGTCAGCAGAAGCAAGAGGCTCTGCACCTCTGACATATTTATCCAGTGTTCTCTCATGACAAGCAGGGGAGCACCCCTGCCCAATGAGGTGCAGGGCAACACCCCAAAGCATGACAACTTCCTCCAAAGTGTGGCATAGTCTTGTCCCAGAAAGCACTATTCTCTCAAAATCCATCATGGCTGAAATTTCAGCAGAGCAGCAAGAGCTAACTAAACCAAACTCAGAGTATGGCTTATTTCCATAAAATCCCCCCACTCACATCTGTGAATTCCTTCCTTAAGCCTCCCATCTCGCAGGGAGAGGGGCTGGCCCTGGCTGACAGGCGTGCTTGGCCTGTTCTTCCTTTGAAGCTGACACTTTATGACCCAACCCCCTGCTCTGGCATTCCTGTTCTCCACAGATCACTCTCCATCAGATAATCTATGCTCGGCCAGGCCACTTATCACCTAATCAAGACAGCTTGGCTAATCCCATCAGGGCTGGCCAATTGTGGATGAGTGCTAGAGGCTGGATTTTGGCTTTCAGAAAAGAAAGTCTTATAACTTATTTTCAACACTGCCAAGTTGATGGATTTATCAATGCCATTCTGTTCAATCTTTGAATGAAATATTTTCACAATCTCCTAGTAATAGTTATGCATCCATAACATATTGCCATGTTAGCCAATGGGGCAAACTATCTTCAATGGGGAAAATGAAATGTGCAACTTCTTCCTCACCAGGGTTTTCAAAGCCTCTTTTATAAAGCCCCTGCTAATAATCACAGGAATCCCTACCCCTGGAACACCTAGGGGAGACCTGGGGGGTCCTAATATGCAAAAACAATTTTGTTTAACACTTCACAGTTGCCACAGCACCAAAGTCGACTTTGTAGTGAATTTCCTACACTGGGGAAAAAATAAAAATGGGCAGCTTTTACTTGCCAGGGTTTCTAAAACGTCTTTTATAGGGACCCTGTTTACAGTTGCATGACCCCCCCACCCCTGGAACACCTGGGGGAGACATAGGGGGTAACCACAAGGTAAAAATAAGTTAGATTATCACTTTTAAAGTGCCCATACTACCAAAGTCAAGTTTGCCATTCATTTTATTTTCAAAAGCAGTGCTGCATCACAGGGTTTCCTTTAAAATGGCCCCAGGCTCTCAGCAGTGCACACATGCAAGTGCAACAAAGACTGCTGGCCTCTAAACTCCCTTGCCCTATTATCTACTAGGGACTTATAGAGTAGGTCATGCCAATTATGTGTTCCTCAAGGCAGGTGTTTATCTTAAAAATAGCACTGGCCCTGGGCCTGGCTAGCAGAGCCCAGTGTGCAGTCAGAGTCAGCTACCAACAGTGTCAGTCAGTACAAAAATTATGTGGGGTGAACAGGCCAAAAAGGACGATTTTCTAACTTTCACTTTGCCAGGTTAAAATAGCAGTTTTACCTACACACCCAGGCTCCACAATGGCAGGCCTGAAACATGTTTAAAGGGCTACTTAATTGGGTGGCATAATCAGTGCTGCAGGCCCAATCGCAGCATTAAATTTACAGGCCCTGGGTACATATAGTGGCATTTTTCTATGGACTTATAAGTAAATTAAACATGCTCATTGTGTATGAGCCAATGTTACCATGTTTTAGGCAAAGAGCACAAGCACTTTAGCACTAGTTAGCAGTGGTAAAGTGCACAGAGTTCTAAGGCAAGCAAAAACAAAGTCGGCAAAAACAGGGGGTCTGAAGGCAAAATTTTAGGGGGAAGTGACGCTAAGGATGCCAGGTCTAACAATCATGAAATATGTACACGTGTGTATGTGGGTGTGTATTCCTTTGTAGGAAATTGGGTTTTTGATTAACGGAGGTGAAGGAAAAAAAACTTCTCAAGCTACAACCACAGTCTCTGTCAGAGTGAACCACAAACGTCACTGAATTAGCCTGTGGCTACCCCTCTGGTAGCTTGACACAAAAGCAGTCAGGTTGAACTGAAAGAGAAAACACAACACAAAAAATCCCACACCTATTTAGAAAAATAGAGAACATTTAAATAAATTAAAGGAGACCAAAACAACAAAAATCCAATTGGTAGAACCAAAGTTAGAGATTTGTAAATGTTTTAGTGAAAACTAGCACCTAAAAGATCAAAGTGGCAACTGCTAACATTTAGCCCTGTGGGACTGGGGTAAAGTCGAAACGTATGGCTGACCCTGATTGAGTTCGGACACATGAAGTGAATTGGGCTCAGCCTCGGCTTATGTTCGTTGAGGCTGTGAAGAAGAGTGTAGGCGGAGCCACTACAAAGTCAGGCTGACGTCAATGCACCTTGGGCGAATCGACGAGCAGGTAAGTCCCGGTCTTCTGTCGGTTCTCAGGACACTTTTGGTGAAAAATGTTCCAAGTCCCAAGTTTCTGTATTGAGCTGTTTTTGCACCTTTAACACAATTTTCAAGTGTCCAGGACTGGGTGGACACCACTTTGGGGGGTAGGACTCACTGCAGGCAGGGTTTAGGTGCAGGGTCCAAATTGTTGGAGCTTTTTGTGTCACTGTATCTCAGCACAGGAGGACAGTCAACCAGCATTTGGAGTCACTCAAGTAGTCCTGTGGTCAGGTAGCAAGGCAAGTATCAAGCAACAGGGCAGTCCTCTGCGGGTACAAGGCAGGCTTCTAGCAGCAGGGCAGTCCTCTGAAGTACAAGGCACTCCTTCTAGGGGTCCTCCAAAAGTCCAGGATGGAACTAAAGAGTTGGTCTGAGGGTAAAATATTTATACCTGGTGCCAGCCTTTGAAATCGGAAAAGCTTCTAAACTTCCCTCCACATCTCATTTTGAATTCTCTTTATCCCCTACCCAGACTCCAGGGAGTCTAGGGGGACAAAGGACTGGTGTCAAGTTTGTGTGAGTGTGCTGAGGCAGCCCCTTTGAAATGTGAGTGAGGCAGGGAATGGCTTTGTCCCTCCCCTCTTGGCAGGATGGCCCATCTAGCCCACACCTAGTCCCCCTTTGTCTCACTGTCTCAGAGGAATGCACAAATGCCAAATGCCAGTCTATTTGGCCCAGGAAACAGGCTGCAGGCACCAAATGATTAGGATTGGACAATGCCAACTTTCCAAATGTGGTATTCTCAGAATTGTGACTTAAAATCAGACTTCACCATTACAAAATATTAAAATACAATTCCTTTTAGACCAAACATGACATTTCTATCTGTCCCCAAGCAAAATTTAATACTTACTAAACTTAATAGGGTAACCCAATGTTATCCTGTGGGAAAGGTAGGCCTTACACTAGTGAAAAATGAATTTGGGAGTGTATCACTACCAGGACATATAAAACTTAAAAGTACATGTTCAACTTTTTAAATACACCTCAACTTCCTCTATGGGCTGTTTAGGGCCTATCTTAGGGGTGCCTTAAAAGTATTAAAAAGGGAGTTTTAGGTCTGGGAAAATGTGTATTTTTCCCAGACAGTGTAAAACTGCACACAGACTGCAATTGCATGCCTGAGACATGTTTTAAAAGACTACTTAAGTGTGTGGCACAATAAGTGCTGCAGACCCACTAGTAGCATTTGATTTACAGGCCCTGGGTACCCATGGTGCCCTATACAGGGGACGTACAAGTAAATTAAATGTACCAATCAGGTGTTAGACAATTGTACCATGTTTCTCAGGGGAGAGCACAAGCACTGCTTAGCAGTGGTAAAGTGCACAGAATCCTGAAAGCCAACAAAACCAGTTTCAGAAAATAGGAGGGTTGAAGGCCAAATGTTTGGGGTTCCCCTGCAGAGAGGGCCAAGTCTAACACCCTATAAGTGAAAAAAATGCTTATAAGGTTACACATTGTTTAGAAAATCTAGAGAAATTCACAAAGAAACATTTTGTCAAAGTGTGGGGGTCATGGTTATGTTTTTAATTTGGAAAAGTTTATGGTTGTCAACACATATGTGACTCAACCCCAATAATCTGCTCATTCATCACACAAAAAAGGTTTTATCACAAATAACATCATCCGGAACATTAATGGTGATGTTAGTTTTCTAATATATGCTTTTTTATGACAAACTACATCCATCTTCCATGTTCATTTATTGTATTACACACAGCCTTTGATCACATGCAGAATGCTCTTGATGAATGGCCTGGCATAAGACTATCACTTGGGCAATCAAACTATGTTCAGTATGTAGTTAGCACCAAGCATGGCCAGTGCCCAAGACTTACAGCAACCTGTCATTCCTTCAAGCCTGCTATACATGGGTTGGTGATGAACAGTGGGTTATGGGTGCAGGCTTAGACTGTGACCTGGCTCTATCCTGAGCCAATGCTGCAGTGCCTCCTGAGCACACCCTTTCATCACGTGCAGTGCAGTCTTACAATACCCCAGAGCACCAAACAAGATGTGCACAACTCACTGCAATGCAACCAAGCCTGCTGCATGTCTTTTACTTTGTACACTGTGCTCTGATCACCAGGCAAGGCAGGTGAACAAGCCCTGCCAGTTGTCATGCCAACAAACATGATCTCCTCAGCTTATTCAAGTGAGCAAGCTGTGCATAGCCATTAGGCATACTTACAGTCATAATAACACACTGCCCGAGCACACACTCAGCTTAATCAAAACAGATCAAATATTATGACACAGTATTTGGATTCATTCTTTGTCTTTCATTTTCTTCCTCTTTTGCCCCACCAGCCAACACGTGTTTCGTGGCTTGGGGTGTTCCCCACGACTTCATCAGGGCTTTCTTTCTTGAAAGTCTCTTGGCAGTATCTCCAAGCCGGTTCTACTTTCGTCCCGGAGAGACCTTCTGAATATCCCTTTGGGTTTTATGTTTCAACTTAAGTTGCATCTCATCTGATGTATCCTATGTATATCTTGATCTCAAATTGTCTCTTAAATTACTTGCATGACCTGTGTATCTGCCATCTAAGAGGATGCCATTTCTCGTCCTGTGCACTCCGGTCCTCTGCCGAGTGTGGCAGAATGTTATTGTTACGAAGAAGATCAGCCATGGTCTTATTCAAGGGGGTTGGGTGATTCCCCCTTCCTATAGAGCACTACCATTTGGATAGATACAGATGTACTCATCCCCATAAATAAGTGAGCACCAGGGTAACCCAGTAGATCATCACCCTACAAGGTTGAACTGATACTTGTAATCATGCCTTAGTCCAGCCCCCTGCCAATGAACCTGTTGTGTATGGCTGCAGCAGACTTTTCCCTCTCTCTGTGCCACCAAATCTGCTGGGCATAGTCTTTGGCCATGTGTATTTTGGTCTGTGCCCTGTAACTGTGCATGGCCTTTGACTGTGTTAATTGTGACTTGGACACCATGCTAGGTCTGTGGTGTGGCCCTGCAGCCGCCTTTATGCCACAAAGCCCACTGTACACAGCTGAAGAGCAAAGGTGTGGTCTGCAGTGAACCCCCATGCCACTGAATCCAACTGTGCATTGCCTCTGGCATTGCAGTGGTTGGGCTCTCGACGTAGGACTTCTCTTGGTACAAGGCTGAAGCCAGAATTTTGTAGATGTCCTGAATCTCGAGATGGCAAAAGGATCATTTTAAACTTTTCCCATTATATATGTTTAGTTCTACTTGTTTACTTTGGGGCAATTAGCATGAAAACTGTGTCTTTTTCAAATGGGAATGTATATTAAAAACATCCAGTTAAATACTGAACTATTGACTTCAGGTGTCTGTGTTAAAAAGAAAGGAAATAATCAAGTATGTAGTTGCTAGTACTGAATTTTATTCAAAAACATCCTTTCCCGTGCCAAAAATCACATTGTACTTGTAGAAAGGAGAGGTTTTTGAAGTTGCTTTCTGCAAGCTGCAGATAACAATGCACATATAGTAGTTTGTCCAGGATTTGTTTACCTTTCATGAATAGAATGTTGATCTAACAATGGCCATGTGAAAGATATGCAGAGCGTGTAGAGGCTGCTACTATAATAATGAAACCTACATTTCATAGACCTGTGAAATATTTTCTATATTTCATATACATACATATACAGACATAACGCCGAAGGAGTGAACAGCTTAGCTCGGGGCTCCCCTTGGCCAATTCCCATCCAGTGCCATCCTGTGAAGATCCCACCAGCCTAGGGGCCCACATCAAACGCAGTGGGTCGCTACATACAGAGGGGACGTCATGCTCCTGTTGACTCCTGCTTCAGCCGATTTTCTACAATTTGAAATGTTGCCAGCTGAAACTGCAAGGCCGTTATTCAAGATGGCAGCGACCTCGTGCTGTGGATCCCTCAGGGAGCGGTGGACCCAGTAGTGCCTACCCCTGAGGGCTGGTGGAGTGGAGAGACGAGCAGTGATATTGCCTATGTCCCCCTCCCCCCACCTGGGGGACTCCCTTCCACCCTTACGGCGTGGCCCAGAGTAGTGAAGCCAGTGACGACAAATGAAAGAAGTGGCAGGTGCGGGTCACTGAACCCCGTGTTTTAGGGGAAGGGCAGCCCCACAAGCCGGGATGGGCAGATACAGTGATTACCTGTGCCCCCGTTCCGGGGTGCGTGAGGGCGGACAGCTATCCTGATTGATTGATGAGCGCTGTGGCCTTGACCCCCACCGGAGCGGAGACAGCGAGGTGAAGATGCGACTGAGTGATTTCCGGCTGGCGGGCGGCAGCTCCCGAGGCAGGGGCAAGTGACGAGAGTGTCTGCTGCCGACACAGGAAAGAAGTGAGTGCGCACAGAGCCAGGCCTGCCCAGCCTGCATATTGGCATGCGGCCGGGGCTGCTGTAGGTGCAGAAGAAGGGGCCGCCTTGCAGTGACTGACAGAGCATGATAGCAGATAAATTAAGAGGAGGTGCTACTTACTGAACTGTGGCCACAGAAATTCCACATTCCACTGCGTGGTTTAAGTTAAGGGGGACCTAATATATATATATTTTTTTTTTATTGCATATTTATATAGCGCGAACTCGACTTGAATGTATTGGAGCACTTTACATGAGCACCGGTTACGTTACACATTCTTGGCCAACGGGGCTATCAAGAGGGGTTCAACACTAGAAGTTGGCTGTGGCTGCTACTTCCACTACTTTCTGGGGCCAAATAAAGGATGGTATCCCCTGCCCTATTCTAGACTTGCACCCTCTCAATGCCTTCCTGAGAAAATACAGGTTCAAGATGCTCACTTCTGCCCAAGACCTGTCTGTTTTGGACCCTGGAGACTGAATGGTAGCGCCTGTCCTGCAGGACCCTTATTTACATGCTTCTGTCTTGCAGGCCTGCAGACTTTACCTTTGGTTCTCGGTGGGCCAGGAGGATTTTTAGTTTCCTGTTGCCCTCACCAGTTCCCTTTGGGGGTTCGCGAAAGTGAGGCTGCTCATCTTCGGAGGTTGCGGGTCCCAGTCTTCCCTTACCTCGCTGACTGGCTATTGAAGGCGGGCTGGCCCCAGGCAGTCATTACCACCTCCAGGCTTTAGCAAACCTTCTTCACTTGTTTAGGTTCACTATCAACATGCCCTTTCTAATAGAGACTCTTCCTAACCACAGATTCCTTACCTTTGAAAATTCCCCAAGCACCAGACTGGCACACCTGACTCCTTCTCAAACGCTCCCATTCATCAGTTTTGGAAACAGTACAGATTCCCACCTATCCTCTGGTGCAGAGAGTCTGGGGCATTCAGTCTATGATCCCGATATTTAAGCCTTGGTTCTGGATTCCGGTAAGACTGACTCTGAGGCTGCTTGGTCTGATGGCTTCCTACATCCTGCTGATGAAGCATGGCAGCTGGCATATGCTGATTCTGCAGTGGGATCTGAAGTTCCAGTAGGAGTAGCATCAGGGGAATCACTCCAATCATGTCCAAATATCAGATGAAACTGCAAAGGATCTGCAGTGGTGGCTACTGAATTGCAATCTGGTCAGAGGCAGACCCCTCTCCTTTCCCCTCCCAGAGCTGACAGGAGTGACTGGTGCCCCTCTTCTGGGATGGGATGGCCACCTTCAGGAGGTGGAGATCAGAGGACTCTGGTCTCTGGTTGAGACCTTGCTCCTCATCAACCAGTCGGAGATGCAGGCCATCCATTTGGCATTGAAAGCATTCCTGCCATCCATCAAATGATGGCAGGTGCAGGTGTGAACAGACAAGACCACCACCATGTGGTACTGCAGCAAGCATGGCGTGGTGGGGTCTTGGCCCCTGTGCCTCTGAACAAGGCTGGACTGTCAGGACATCTTCTTACTCATACAATACCTAGCGGATTCTCTAAATGCCTGTCGAGACAAACTCACCCATCAATGCCTTGCAGACCACGAATGGCGTCTACACCCAGAGGTGGTGCAAGGTCTCTTGCGTGAATCGGGAAAACCTTGGATTGATTTATTTGTTACTGCAGAGAACTTGCACTGTCATCACATTTGAGTGTTGGAGTTTCCAAAGCTGCTTTCGCTCAGATATGTGTTCTACTTGGGAGTAGAATTCAGGACTCCTGTATGCTTTTCTGCCGAAACCACTCCTGCTCTGAGTCCTCAAAAAGATAATGACCAACTAAGGCCAAGTCATCCTACTGGCTCTGAATTTGGCAGAATGAGTATGGTATCCCAAACTCCTGGGCATGAGTGTCTGTCCTTCAATCAGTCAGCCCCTACGGGAGGATCTTCTGTTACAGCAGCAGGGTTGGATCCTGCACCTCAACCTGCACACGTTGCATATTCATGCTTTAGTTTGAGTGGCGGCAGTCAAGCATTTTTGATCTTCCCTCTGAGATCATTGGTGTTGACCCACTTCATCCATACTGTCTGAGGTGCTTCTGTTTGTATTATCATTAGCTCAGCAATGCCTTGCTCTGGGCACTGTTAAGGGGTATTTTTCGGCTATATCAGCATGTCTGCGATTGTCAGATCAGCCCTCCCTATTTGAGTCACCTATTGTGGCTTGTTTTTTGAAAGGTTTACAACACATGTTTCCGCTTCTCCCTTTATTACGCCCCAGTGAGACTTGAATTTGGCTTGACTTATCTGAGGTGTTCTCCCTTTGGGCAGGTACATAGGTGTCGATCCATAAGTTCATGAAGGACAGCCAGGAACTTTTTGCAACATCGGTCCTGCAGGACTTTCTAGTTTGAGTCAGTTCGCAGTCACTCCGCCAGAAAGGTTATTGCTGTGGTATCAATTCTTATGTAAGTGTGCAAGAACAAATTACTTACCTTCGGTAATGTCTTTTCCGGGAGACTCTATCTAATTACAGACTCTTTACCAAACTTCTCTTTCTCCTCGCACTCCGCACTGCACTCCTTCCGTTGGAAGGCCGTACTTACTTTCAGCAGACTGGTCATAACCATTCTGATGTAACTCTGCATCTGTTGGTATGGAATGTACCATGAAAGAAACTGATTTTAGCGCACCGGAATGGTGCCTATATAGGTGCTTTGCATGTCAGATCTGGCATGAACGACGTCGATGAAGAGCCGTCCGCACCACCTACTGGGATGCAGAGGTACTGCACAAGAATTTCTTGATCCAGTCTGGAGCTTGGGGAATATTCAAAGGTAAGGAATCTGGGGTTCAGTAGAGTCTCTATTAGAAAAGGCATTATCAAAGGTAAGGAACATGTTTTTGGTGTCATCGTGCCCAGAGGACTTCAAACATTGGTCTATTGGATAGGTGTGGGCCAAACTTTGCAGAGTTTCCCTTTGCAAAATTCCGCAGACTTACAGAAATACTCTGCAAGATTCCACGGAATTCTGCCAACGGTTGGAAAATATTAGGTTTGCGCAGCAATTTAGCATTAGTAGCGCGAACAAAGCTAAAATCAGCGCAAACGGCACCATGCGTTGTGCAAGAGCGCGTTGCCATTTTTGTTGTTTTTATTGCGCTTGAGTAAAAAATCTACTGAGCGGCAGCAAATCTACTCAAATGGCAGCCACCTGACTGTGAACACTACCTTACGCGGCCACTGCCCACATTAGAAAATCGTTCTAGGGGATGCTAAATTTTGCTTGCCAGCTCGCATATTCTGGAGCCTTGCAGGAGAACAAACTTCACAATGCGGCATCCGCTGCATTTGCCCAGAATGCAGCATTACAGAGTAACATGGAGTGCCAAAAACTGAACATTCAGCCCACACCTACTTTTGGCTAGATTCTGTTTTATCCTGCACCACATTTTATTTGTTTTTCCTCAGATCCATTCCGCTACATATCACAGCTGGGCAGCTTGGTAATAGCGGAACAAGTTCATTATGCACACCGCTCCTGCTTTGAGTTTTGTACATGTTTTCAATTTCATTCTGGGCTTTCCCCCCACATAAAAGCATTGCAGATGTCTTGGATGCAGGGAATTTCACCCTATGGATCAGTAGAGACAGTGCTTGGATGATGTACACAATCTAGGGGAGAAGCATCATCTCCAGTGCCGCAGTCATCCCTACACATGATAATGCACAGTTCTTCCAAAAGGAAAGCATAGACTTTGACTTTGACTCTCTGAAGAAGACCTTGACATTTCTCATGGCACAGATGTGTAGGTCAGATTAAAGGGTGATCCCCAGTGCATTGGCCCCTCCTATGACACTCTGAATGGGGCTGTGTTTCAGAGTTGAAATGCTAGGACTCAGCCTCCCACCAGAATCGGATCCCTTGATTCACTAAGATTGATCTCCAGCCTCATCACCCTCTTATATTTATTTGGAGCCCGTGTCAAGTCCTGTACAGACCAGCAGGATCTTGTTAGCAATAATTAAATATTGTCTGCAGAAAACAATAATTTAAACATGTCCTGTCAGATTCCAATACTTTTATGATGGGATGTTTCCTGTTATTTTGCTGGTGGGTCTCCAGAGACAGCACGAATAATAGGGTTAAAGGGTAAGCCCTGCCTTGTTCCCCACTCATAGTAGATCTGGTCCAACACACTTCTGTATGAAATCGAACACTTGACTTCAATCTACTTCCAAATCCACATCTCTTAAGTGTAGCCACTATCATCCCCCAATCCATCCTGGTGAACACCACCTACACCTTTAAAGACAGGAGTAGCACCTTTCTGCCCTGTTTGTTTGTTATGTCAATTGAATGGAAAGCTTTTTCGTGTTCTTATAGGTGCAGTTTAAAATTAATTCAGCTTGATATGTGTGGATCACATAAGGTAGCACTGACTCCAACCTGTTTGCCGGAACCTTGGGAAAGAATTTTTCAAGGATGAAATAGTTACTTATGACGTACAGAGTGTGAGACCCTTGCAATGCTTCTCTATCCATGAGATGGAAGCTTCTGCTATTGTGGGTGTGATTCCCTGGCCCCAATCAAATGTATTAAAGGTTTCTGTTTGCGTGGTTAATAGTAGCAGATGACTGTTTTGTAGAAAGTGGTGATAAGTTGTCAGCCTGCAGTGCTTTAGCTGATGCCAGATTTTGTATTGCTCTTGGGATCCCTTACTTTGTCATAGGTGCTTCAGACGTCTCTATCTAGCTTATGTGAGGGAGGTTGCATCTAAATAATGATCTCATTTTTATGTGTCTGGTGTCTCAGCCACTTCTAATTTATAACTTTTTTGGAATGTTATTAGTTTCTCTTTTTCAGATGTCTGCACTACCGCCTTTTCATAATTGATCTCTGTGATATAGATCTATGTCAGGCGTGCTAAGAGTTTTGTTGGGAGGATTGTTGCTGCCTTATTCCCTTCCTCATGATATTGAACTCCCCTCCTTGCTTATGTAAAGTTCACACTATCAATTTTCAAGGTCTTTAGTTGCCCCCAAACTGCTGTTGATTTTCCAGATCGCTTATGTTTATTCTGGCCTTCAAGCTCTACTAGTTCCTTTTTTTAATTTCTAGAGGTTGTGTATTCTTAGACATGATTAAGTCTTTCTGCTGTAGTGTAGTTCCTATTTCCCTGATAGGTTCTGCGCATTGGAATAACATACACTAGAGGCTTGGCATAGGACTGAGGTCGGTATGCCCCTATCGCGTATATTAAACTTAATTACTGTGTACCAGCTAGCTCAGAGGCCACTAGAAACTTCTTGACAACAAGAAGGGAATAGCTTCTGGCAACCACATAACATAAAACCCTGATCCCTCAGGATCGTGGAAACAATATACTACTTTTCATTCAGTCACTCATCTCAGAGAAGTACATAGAAGAAACAGTCGGGTGTGTTTACAATAAAATTTATTGCACAGTTGTTATTCTAGTACTGGTAATATGTGCTGCAACAACTGTTGGACAGTAGCAGAGAAATATGGCCAGCAGTGCAGTTAAATAAAAATGCATGGTACAGTTTTACCATTGTGCAATAGTAATGAACACATGCATGAAATGCAGAATGCATTTAAGATAAAGCCTATACCCCTATGATGCCTAACTAGATGTACCTAAGTGTACCTAGCATGTGTGTAGGTCTTAGAGAGCCAAGAATCCCCCTAGGATTTAGTTCTAACCCCATTACCTTAGTGGGACTTCATCCTGATGTTGAGCTGGACACCCCAGGATGGGTGAATGGACCTCTGCCAGCTGGAGCTGTGGCATGACGCAGGTTGCAGCGTCTCGGGTCAGAGTGTCGGCATGGAAGTCTCGGTCCACTCTGGTTTGCTTGGGCAAAGGGAGGTATATTTATACCTGATAGGTGCCTTGGAATGTTAGTATTGACGTAAAGTCGGTCAGAGGTTGACGTCAGGAATGAACCCTTAGGAAATAGTGGTTCATGCATATTTAATGAGTTCTTGGAGAAATCAATAATCCTGTGCTATGGCAAATCCCAAGTGCTTAAGGGTCTGTTTCTAAGAACTCATTGTGACGTAGGTTAGTCACTGTTGGACATGGATATGACGTATTTAGGATGGACCGTCTTCTGCACCCAGAGCACACGTCAGATAAGGGACAGCCTCTGTTGCTCGTTATTTGTGAAGGGAGGGCTAATGTAGGTGAAAGGGCCTGCCTGACTTTGTGGCACGAAGGATTTGTGCCTCTGAGACGGCGCACCTATGTTAGGGCCTCAATCCAGCACAAAACACCCACTCCAATCTATGGACAATCGTGAATAACCCATTAAAAGCAAACTACGTGACTAAAATTGGCATTTGCATATAATTGGCAGGTAGTTGCATGAGAGTGGTTTATGAGCTGAAAAAATAGCAGCTGTTAAAATATGTAAAATTACTATAGACTCTGTGGAGACAGGAAAAATCTATAGTGTCATTAAAAAATACTCTCTTAGAGTAAATAGTTACTTATAAAAGTTCCTGTTTATAAAATTGAAAACTCTTACAAGCTGTTCAGAAGACCATGCTTTCTTTAGAAAAAAAAAAGAAAAAGGGCAATTTAGAGGGAAAGCTTCAAGCACTCGGTGAGAGTTGAAACAATAAGAAAAAAAATGTGTCTCAGGACATGTTTTAGCAAAATAGAGATAACAAGTGGCTGAGAGACACAACATTTCTGTTGCTAGTTACTGCAGGCGACGGACCTTTGTAATACCTCTCAGAATCGTTGTGGGAGCACAGAATGAGCAGTGCTGCCAGTTGCTGGTTCTGAGGCAGCCGGTGCTGCTAAAGGAAGCAAAAAGGCACCCACTGGATTTGCAAGGAATGCTTTGGTTTGACGGGAATACGCTTGGGACACAGCCAAGCATGGGACTTCAGCAGTTCCAGCCTGGTGGTAAATGCCGCTGGCGTTTCCTTTGGAAGTGTCAGACAGATGATGACCACGCATTCTTCACTGCAAAAAACAGGCGTCAGAGAACAGGTATGTTGCAGTTGCAGTCTTTTCAGACTGGTTTTTAAATATTAGAAACCATGAGAAGCATAGTTCCTGTTCGCAAGGTATTACCAAGGTGTATCACACTGCTTGTATGTGAAAGATAAAATTTATCAAAAAGGAAAGTCTGTATTTAAGAGTGCTATTTTGCAAAAAAGAAAAAATATTTCTTTAGCTGATGTGAAATGAAAAATAAAAGTGCTGCACAAGCATGGTTTTCAAATTGCTCAAAGCATTTGAACTTTATAAAGGAAACTTTTGGTTCACTACTTTCAGTGTTGGGGCTTCTCGCCAAAAAGGGCACAACTTCCCTACACTGTAGGATTTCACTACCTCTGGATGTTATCTGTACATAACGTAGGTCTGGCTTATGTTTACTGAGTCCCTTGGTGATGTTCAGGAATAATTTTTGTGACAAGTATTTGTGTCAAAAGGCCAAACCACCCATACTTTCCTAACTGGGTCTGTCCTGTTGTTTTGTAAATGGCATCTAATGTTGCCCCTGCTGATGTATGTCAACTATTCCACCCCCGTGCGATGGTGTTTGGTGGTGTTTGGCAACGTTCCTACTGGTGTTTAAACAACCACATTTCTAGATGCATTACAATTGTGTAGGAGTTGATACCCTTAATGAAGGTAACACGTTTAAAGCATCACAATAAGAATAAATCTCTAACATTTCATGATCTGAAAATGTAGCAATTATTCCTAAAACAGACAGCATATTATTCACTGTATCAGTAACCCAATTTTCAGAAAAATTTACTGCAGGTAATGACATCACTGAATGAATGATAAAATGAATGAATGTTCAAAATACATTAATCAGAATTAAAAACCGGATGATTAAATACATCATTTAGAATACAAAGGCTTGTTCAGGCCGAATACATTTATAAGTCTCTTTTGCATTTGAATTGAAAATGGACGTGGCTTCAGTTTTATGTTGATCCTGTGTTGTAGAAAGTGTCCACTAAGAGTCATACTAAAAGCTAGCTCTAAGCAAAGCTAGAACAGAAAAAGATGAACCCAGAAATACTCCATAGTTCTACCCATGGTGAAACCAGATATGTATCTTATGGAAAAAGAAAAGGTTCAAAAGTTTGTACTTGCATGTTTGTTGTTTGTTTTTGGGCTGGCTTCACTTTCTGTTCACGTGGAGCCATGGAAAACGTATCACAGTTAATGAAATAGCCAGTAGCTGTATGATCAATTGTTGAAATTGCATCATGTTTAGTTGAAGTTATTTCTGCTGTTTTTGTTGAAAAACGTTGAAATGTTGAAGTTAATAGTTGATGTCTTTGCTGAAAAACGTTCAGATGGTGAAGTTAATATTTGATGTTTTTGTTGAAAAACATAGATGCATTTATTATTTGATGTTTTTGTTGAAAAAACGTTGATGCATTTATCATTTGATGCTTTTGTGAAAAAACGTTGAAGCATTTATTATTTGATGCTTTTGTTGAAAAACGTTGGTATACACATTTGTTTTTGGCCAAATTGCAACTTGAGTGATGTCTTGACTCTTATTTTGAATTTATGATCATGTTCCCACATTCGTAAATGGAGTCAGACGTCCTAGAGAGCTTCTTGGCTGGGTGTGTATTGCCCCCTGAATCCATGTAAGTGTTTGACCTCACTAACGCCCCGCCTAATACCCTAGCTGTTAAGGATTGCTCTATGCCCCAGTCCTTCCTCTCCTCTACCTAAATTCCCTCAGGATGGCGTTGGAGAGGAGTACCACAATACTACGTTCATCCCTTCCATGGCCTCTTTGTCAGCCCAAGAGCTAAGCGTGGAGCCACAGTCAGGGTGTAACGTTGATTGTGTATCTCCTGTTATGGACTCGCAAATCTTTCTATAACAGTTTTGAGCGTCAGCCGAGTGCAGAGGTCATACCTATAGGAAACTTGAGCAAGGATCCACTGCCACCAAGATAGATTTTTAAGCCACCTCAAAATTTGAGGGGCCGCAGTGGTCCTGTTACACGACACAATCTAGTGGACAGTCTGATGCTGTCTAGCAATGGGACCTGCGCGGGTCTTGTGATGGTGGAGCCTGGCATCTGTTTACAGATGTTGCAGTTCAAGACAAAGCCAATAGTCTGACTTCTGATCCCTGGCCACCAATAGCACTGTTGCAATGAAGAAATAGTAGCTATTACCCCTGCTTACCCGAGCCCAAGCCCTTGTGTGCTTTAAATGATTAATTCCTGCCTACTATCCATATTTGGAAATACTCTATCCCCCACTCCAGGAATCTGAGCATATGGAATGTTGTTTGCACCTAACTTGTAGGAGTATATGAGTGGAAATTTCTTAGGCACTGCTGTGCTGCCTTTGCGTGAAGCAATTACAGCCACCATATTCTAACCGTCTATTCTCGTTGTTGAACGAGTGTGCGCAGATAGAGAAGCTGTGTGAACAGCCCCCTCTGTGGCTTCTACTGCCAATGAATTCCCTGCAATGTGCACGCCATCACGTTGATGACTCAGTGTGTTAATTACATGAGTTTTTGTTTGGTAGGTCGTTTTCAACTCCACTACCTGGTCCCATAATTTTTGTGTTTAATTATGCCACCTTTTTCATCTTTAAACCCATTTTGTTCCCAATGGTGTAAATATTTATTATATGATTGCACACAGTAAAAGGAATCGCACACTATAAGTGTGGGGAATTCGCGATCTGTATTTTCAAGTGCCAGTTTGAATGCTTGTAGTTCAGCTCGCTGAGCTGTACAATCTCCTAGAGATTGAGTTTTAGTGACCATTGGTCTGAAGTTACCATCGCGCATGCGACCGTTAACGATTGCGCACGCTGCACTGTAAGCTTGCTTTGCTTACCCCCTGTAGCGGGTTGTGCTGATCTGTCAGTATAAATCGAGAGACAAAATTTCAGTGGCCAGAGGTAGTTCGTTTCTCAACTGAACTACTTGTTCCCAAAGCGTTTTATGCTTTATTGTATGATTGCACACAGTAAAAGGAATCGCACACAATGAGTGTGGGAATTCTCGATCCGTGTTTACAAGTGCAAGTATCAGGGCTTTAAAGCTGCCAACCGAGCCGTGCTATTACCTAGAGGTAGTTTTTTGGTGCAATGAGGACGGAACTTGCCATCCAGCATCTGATCTTTAACAAAGGCGGCCGGTGGGGCAGACCCATCAGTGTAAATTTTAAAAATTCATACTGATCTAGAGGCAAGATTTCATTTGGTATATGATGTTCTTTTTCATATTGCAGGAATGCCTGTGTTTTTAAACTTGGATCAAATCTGGATTCAAAGTCTGATGCAGCAAAAGAATGAGCCCTTTGTATCCATTCTGGATGTAAGGCTTTGGCATTAGGAATGCCAGCCCCGGTACTGGGGTGACGACAATAATGCATCATCCCATGAGCCAGTGCTCTTTCTTTTGCTACAGCAGTCTGAATGGTTGTCAGAATTTTTTCCTGTTGAATTAAAACTCATTTCTGTGTATGTGTACAGATGAGATTTGTATGCGATTGGTACAGTTTCACCTTCATTAAAGGTTTAATAAGTGTACCCGCATTGACCCAAAATGATACTGAGTACCAAGTGGTGCAAGTTTACATGTGTGTATGTGTTTGGAAGCAATAATATCTTCCTGGAGTGAACAAAGAATATTGGTGTGTTCTTGTGTCCAGCTCCATACTTGTTCTGTATTTGTCGTAAGACATCAGGAATTACCGCTAAGGAATTAATACCATGATTCCTGGTATATATGGCAGCAAAGACTGTACCCCAAGTGGTGCAGTCCTCTAACTGTGGTGTGATCCCCATGGGCAAGCAGAGTGTTAGCATTATATGCTTTCAAATGGTGTGGTATTTGGAAATACTGCTTCTAACTGGGTAATTTTCTGAGCTACCCAGAAAGGAATCTGTTCACATTTTGTGGGCAGTTTACCCATTAGTGTGTGTAATGTTTGTGGAGTGATTTTAGTAGCGGTGCTCTGTGTTGGAGCTGTGTTATTTGTAGCTACTGTGGGCTGGACACCAAGGGGTCGATTCCGATTCCGGCCGGAAAACGTACCGACCGACTCGGAGCCGGAATTTATTCCGACCGACACGTACTGGTGCAGCCCGACCCGCAAAGTACGATGAAAAGCGTGCAAAACCCGACCGACTCGTACGGAACACAAGCCCAACGACCGAGCCGCGCGGTAAACAGCAATACGGCCGGAAAAACGCGCGAATCTAACCGACCGACACGCACCCGGAACAATACCGAACGAAACGTACCCGCGAACTCCCACCCGCCAAGTACGATGCAACGCGTGGAAAACACGACCGAGTCGCACGGAGGACAAGCCGTACGACCGACACGCATACAAAACTGCGAGCCGAAGCAACCCAAAACACCGCGACCGACGCGTCCGCAGCATAGAAAACAGCACCAACACAGCGTAAACGAATCGGAGAAGCCCGTACGAGACAACTGCAGGGTCAGACTCGGCCACAAGAACGTCTCCTACATGCACAAAAAGTAGAAAGGGAAAATACACAAAAAAAGGCCAAACAAGCAATTACAAAGCCAATAAATACTGGGGGGGCAGGGAACAAAGACACACACACAACACCCATATAAAGGACACAAATCCCTACCATGATCCTTTGCAAATTCAAATTACCTGCCAGCACTCAACAGACAGCAACCATACACCCACAGCTCATCCATCACACAAGCCACACACCATCAGCATCTCAACAAATAGCAACCTCACATACACCCAGCAAAACACACACTCACACACCTTCACCTGCACACCAACACACACACCACTCACCATCACCACCCATCACCATGCCCCCAAAGAAGAATCATAAGTTCCTAGATAGTGAATTGGAAGTCCTGGTAGATGAGATCCTCAGGGTAGAGCCACAGCTGTTTGGTACACTGGTCCAACAGACACCCATGGCGCAGAAAACAAAGATGTGGGAGAGGATCGTCGACAGGGTCAACGCACAATCACCATGTTTGCGCACAAAGATAGACATTCAGAACAGGTGGTATGACGTGCGCAGGAGGGTCAGGGAGCTGTTGAAGAAGGACTACCTCATGAGCCAACACACCGGCAAAGGCCCTCCTGCCAAGCCAGTCTACCTCAGGCCCTGGGAGGAGAAGGTGCGGGCCATCCTACCACCAGTGAGCGTACATGGACTAGATAACATCCCAGAGCCTGGTGAGTACACAACAAATGTACACAATATTGTGCCACAATACACACACATCACTGTCAAGGGGAGAGTCAAACCATGCACCCTTAGCAAATACACAGCAACCAAAACAGAATCATCCCAAGATGTGTATGTTAGTCAGATAAACACAATACCTGCCATCTCATAGTGATATGTAACTGTGTCATGACATGTACAAACCTAACAACAAATAGAGCAAGGCAGTGGTACAAATCTAACCATCAAACACAGTCAGATATTTTGCCACCACTAGAACACCACCTCACAGGGAAGCTCACTGAAAGGAAGGAATTCTGTGTATGCTGGGCAAGTCAGTGTAGCCAATAGCATCATGGGAGTCGTAGTCACACATATTGCCCACCTTCACAATGCGCACATCAACACCACCATGAACCATGCTCACATCACAGGGAGTGGAAAACAACTGACAAGATGGCTGACACTGGCTACTGCTGGGGGGAGCACAAGGCCCTGCTGGGAACTGTGCACCAACCAACAGCAGGACACCACTGACTGACATCCTGAAAGACAACTTGCACTCCCTGCAATGGAAGCACGTTCCATGGTGGGATATCTGGCTGGGTGGGAAGGAGGACTCACAGCACAGACCATAGTCACCAGCAGCTCCACCCACACCCCCTCAACACAAACTCCACACAACTCACCTGGGAGAATGCATTGCCTCACACTCCAATCAAATAACCCACAAAGAACCACAACCCTGGGTCATGCTGTGTGAAGCACAGGGACACACATGGGACCTGTAGCAGAACTAACCGCCAGGATAACACTGTCAGCCATCTTGTCAGCACAGGCACACAACCCCACAGGGAAGCAGAGTCAAAGGGAAGGAAGCATGGGCATGCTGGGAAGGGGGGTGGAGGCTATAGCATGATGGGAGTGGTAGTCACAGCTCAACATCCCTCACCCACATGGCCCAGCAAGCTCACAACCAAGCATGCACACACCACAGAGAGTGGAAAGCCCCATCAAAGATGTCTGACACTGGTGCTCTGTTGTGGGGCGCACAAGGCCATGCTGGGAACTGGCCACCAACCAACAGCAGGACACCACTGTCAGCCATCTTGCCATTGCTCTCACACTCACACACAGTGAAGTTCACCCAAAAGCAAGTAAGTATGGGCATGCTGGGAAGTGGGGTGGAGGCAATAGCATGATGGGAGTGGTAGTCACAGATATTGGTCAGCCCCACAACTGTCCCATCAACACCACCCTGAACCATGCGCACATCACAGGGAGTGGAAAACAACTGACAAGATGGCTGACACTGGCTACTGCTGTGGGGAGCACAAGGCCCTGCTGGCAACTGTGCACCAACCAACAGCAGGACACCACTGACTGACATCCTGAAAGACAACTTGCACTCCCTGCAATGAAAGCACCTTCCATGGTGGAATTACTGGCTGGGTGGGAAGGAGGGCCGGATGTCAACCAAATACAACCAATGCAGACCATGTACACACCCCAACATTCACATAGAAATGGCCAAATAATGCAGGACAATGTGCTACACCAATATCAACCCCTGACTGTGACAACTTAGGACAATGCAATGTACAGGCCCGCATCCAGAGGCACAGTCACAACTGTCAGGTGTGTCAACCATTGATGGCTGCAGAAACATAACATACATTGTGTGTGTCTCCCAAAAACAGGTGATGATGGGGACACAGCAGCAGACGCTGAGGAGTCCCCGTCCCAGGCTCAAGAGGATACGGAGCTCACTGGTGTGGAACAGCCTCTGCCCTCCTCGGATGAAGAAGACCCACCTGGCACCTCCGGAGCAAGTCATCATGCAGCACCAGCAGGACCACCAGCTGCACCCCCTGCACCCACCCCTCCAACGACTGTCAACACACATACCACCCCTGCCGACATGGGCAGACCAAGGAGCACCACCACCACCAGCACAGGGACCCTGGACCAACGTGGGGGCATGGACACCACCACCACCAACAACCCCCAAGGTGGCCCAGGGTCACCTGTGCGTGCCACCTCAGGTACTGCACGTGTCGCCAGGGGTGGTGGGAGGGGTGGGAGACATAGGTCGCTGCTCGCAGAGGGGTCTGGACTGCATGATGACCCACAACTGGCACGCATAGCCGATGCGTACCAGTCCAGCACCGGAGAGTTCAGCCAGGTAGTGGGGCTCCTCAGGGACATTAAACAGCAGCAGGCTGCCCATCATGCCCGCTTGGACTCACACATGTCCCGCGTGGAGTCCAAGTGGGACACACTGCAAGAGATGACGGCGGTGCATAGGGACATATTACAATGCCTCCGCCAGATGAGCAGCAACCAGTCAACACCTCCCTGTGTGCCCACAACATCTGGTGCTGAAACAACTGCAACTGCCACAGGGAGGGCGGATGACTCTGGCGAAGAGTCCCCTGCACCGCAGCAGCCTGCACTTGAGGGTCCCCCCCAAAGAAGAGGGGCCGTCCGAGGAGGGGCAAGCTGAGAGGCCGATGGCCATGTGCAACCCCCAGGAAGCCAAAACCTGTTCTGGATAATCACCTTTGTGCGCAAACTGTTCACCCTGTTGACTGCAACACAACTCTCCCACATGACATGGGGAGCTCAAGTTGGACCAATGTCTCAGATTACTGTGGACTTTACTCTGGACATTTCTGCTACCAGGACTTCCAAATCATCTAGGAACTTTGGATTACAATCACAATGTACAGCACCCACCATCCTGTGCACTATACTCACACATGTATGTCAATAAACTCACTAATACACCATACTTGCCTCTGTTGTGATTCCTACGTTGTCTCTGAAGTGGCGATGATGATCTGGGAAATGACACTGTGCATGCTAACTGCTACAGCAAGTACAACACCGGCATGTGAGTCATGGCGACGTCACACATATGAGGGAGGCACACCACCAGGGCTACACAACACATACACACCATGGCCATCTGACTCATCGCCTACACTGATGTTGCCAGGAAATACGTTGCATTGCACAGACCCAACACCTATTCACAGTCTGTGTTAACTAGCCCACTGGTGCAGTAAGCAAATGTCAGTCAGATGTGTGACCACAGACAACGCACATCACAAAGTGAAGCACAGGTTTATTACACATTTGCAACATGTTGTAACCACCACAGATGCAAGGTAATCCCACCTGGCAGCGGGCACACAGTCAACAAGTGTAGAAGGAAGGAAGTCCATGGGTGTGGTGCACATCACCTGTAGGGACACGACAGCTACCACCCTGGAAGTCGAATCACGGTGTCGGGGATCACAGTTGACCAAACGACTCTGAAAGTACCCTGTGAAGGACAGAAATGACACACAGTCAAAAGCACTGAAGAACAGGACAGAACTGCAATACTCATGCCCAATACATGTCACAAGATACCCACCCAGAACCAAGTTAGCATGTCAACACTGTTGGGGAGTACAGACTACCTGTAAGGACACATCGCTACACGCATACAGTCATGTAGCCCATGGACACACTCAAACAGCACCAGAGCACCACCAACACATATCATGCAAACTCACATCATTGACATGACATCTCTGGATACTCACATTCAGCTGAAGAAGTTGGTGATGAGCTGTGTGCGGACATCACCATCATCATCATCATCATCACTGGCATCGTGGTCCAGGCCAGGATCCTCCACAGGTGGCGGACGTTGGTCATCGTCATCCAGGATGAGAGGCAACTCCTTCCGCACTGCCAGGTTGTGTAGCATGCAGCAGACAATGACAATCTTGCACACCTTTGCTGGGGCATATGGGAGGGACCCTCCTGTCTTGTCGAGGCAGCGGAAGCGGCTCTTCAGGAGACCAAATGTCCGCTCAATCACTCTCCTGGTCCGACCATGTGCCTCATTGTAGCGCATCTGGGCTGGTGTCACACGGTTCCTGAGGGGCGTCAGCAACCACGCCATGTTGGGGTATCCGGAGTCACCTACATACAGACAATTGCACATTAGCAGAGTTGGAAAAGAGGGTGGAACACTACATAGCAGAACACACACAATGGTACAAAGTCAGTACACACCAACAAGCCAGGCACGCTGGTTCCGCATCTGTGACATCATCCTCGGGATGCGACTACTCCTCATCACGTAGGCATCGTGTGCAGAACCAGGGAAACGGGCACACACGTGTGAGATGCTCATATCTGCAAGACAGACCACCAGTGTGGTAGTGACCGAGTGGTAGTGTTTGCGGTTCCTGTATGCCTGCTCTTGGGCCTGTGGTGGTACCAAAGCCACATGTGTCCCATCAATGGAGCCAATGACATGCAGCATCTTCCCCAGGGCATAGAAGTCACTCTTCACGCCAGTGAGTTGTTGGAGTCTAGGGAAATAGATGTACTGGTTCAGGTATATCAACATAGCCTCCAAAACATCCCGGAGCACACGGCTGAACATGGTCTGTGACATCCCACCAGCAGTCGCCACAGTGTGTTGAAAGGTACCGGTGGCAAAGAAGTGTAGGGCTGCCATCACCTTCACCTTGGGGGTCAGCGCTGTAGGGTACGGCCGGCCAGGTTGCAAATGTGGTGCCAAGCGCACTGCCAAATCCTCAATCAGCTGCCTGGTGAAGCGGTACCGTCGGATGCTGTCACGTTCCACCATCGTTGCCAGGTCAGGGAATGGTCTAAGGACAGCTGGTGCCCTGCAGTGCATAGGTGAAGAAAGCAAGATTGTCAGTCACCCCACATATGTGGCATTGAACACACTCAATATCACATGATACATCATTATGAGGCACAAGTACATGATGTGTGCAGTTCCGTAAGGATATGTATGGCACATACATGGCCAACATCTAACATCACAGTTCAACAAGTGGCATCAATAAGTCCCAGGTCGTGCCATTGGATATCATGAGGCCGTGTCCCAGTTCCCATCTCCTGCTGCCACGTTACAAACACACCCCACAGTGACATGTGAGGACAGATGTGCCCCAGGCATCACAGCTCAACGACAGGTACATTCCCAGGGACCCTGTATTGCCACATGGACACTGGCATGACATGGTGTATCATGTATACACCACAGCAAAACAAACATGACCCCCACAGGTAGTGGTCCCTGTTGCCTCGGCAGGACAGACATGGACGTCTGTGACACACACACGCACAACATCAAAGTCCATGCACAAACAACGTGGATGTGGAGACTGCCTCCCATTGTGCACATGAAATCAGAGACATTGTAAACACAACATGCACACAGACTGTGGAGGACCATCACTATTGTGCCAATGGGTCACCCTGGGTTAAACATACCGTCCCACATGGGACTCAGGGGGTATGTGACATGACATACACATACACCACCGTGAAATGTGACCATGCCACATGCTCAGATATGAACAGTTGCACATCACAGTGGTCATGTACACGAAACACCAAGGATTCTGTCCCCATGAACACGTGCACAGCCTGGGGGTGGCTGCCCCCAAGTGACACCCACAGAACAACATGTTCACCCCCATACACGGAATAGGTAATGCAGCCTTACATGCCGTAGGATACAGTTTGGACAGGCTGTGGTGTTGTAGGTGTGCCCCTCACTCCCTGGGAAGTATATGTGGCTGGCATATGTTCACCTGTGACAGGCATGGTGACATATGCCAGTGACTTGTACAGGGACGCGTTGGACAGCAATGGACCGATCAGTGCGCACACATTGGCCATTGCATTCAATGTGTGCTGCTTCGCGTTGTATTCGCAATACGCGTTGGACAGCAATGGACCGATCAGTGCGCACACATTGGCCATTGCATTAAATGTGTGCTGGTACGCGTTGTATTCGCAATACGTGTTGGACAGCAATGGACCGATCAGTGCGCACACATTGGCCATTGCATTCAATGTGTGCTGGTTCGCGTTGTATTCGCAATACGCGTTGAACAGCAATGGACCGATAGGTGTGCCCGGCCGGCCCATTGCATTCAGTGTGTGCTGGTTCGCGTTGTATTCGCAATACGCGTTGAACAGCAAAGGACCGATCGGTGTGCCCGGCCGGCCCATTGCATTCAATGTGTGCGGGTACGCGTTGTATCCTAGGTACGCGTTGAACAGCAATGGACCGATCGGTGTGCCCGGCCGGCCCATTGCATTCAATGTGTGCGGGTACGCGTTGTATCCTAGGTACGCGTTGAACAGCAATGGACCGATCGGTGTGCCCAGCCGGCCCATTGCATTCAATGTGTGCGGGTACGCGTTGTATCTTAGGTACGCGTTGAACAGCAATGGTCCGATCGGTGCGCACCCATTGGCTATGGCCTGGCCTGGCAACGGACGCGTTTTCAAAATTTGAACGAATCTGATGCTGTAAATTCAGTTGGTCACCCACAACAATGTTGCAATTTCATGGGTGTCATGAAGTTGAACATTTGAAGGATGCTGGGGGCGTGTGTAAGTGGTGCAATTCCATGGATTGGCCAGATTCAGAAGATGCAAACGACTTGGACCTATCACTTTGGACACATGGGACAGTATCTGCCTCTGCAGCACACATATAATGCTGGCTGTTCCCCTGAGAGCTCACTTGCCTGCACTACATGCTCCAGGACGACATCTGCCACTACACTGCTGCTGTATCTGCACCCTCTGGACCCTGCAATGGCACGTACTGTGGAGAGAGCCCCAGCCTTCAGCACTGAGGAGAACCAGGCCCTGCTGGACAACCTCCTTCCACAGTACAGCAAGCTGTATGGGAAAGCAGGGGAGCAGGTGAGTGTTCTGTCCACTGCCTTTCTAAATGTGCATGTTGTCTGACTAGCAAGGCTAACAGTCTGCACGCCACTGGCTAGCAGGCTCACTGAGTAGTTGTCACCCCCCATAGTGTGTAGTTACATGCACTGGACAGGTATAGTGCAGTGACAGTGCATTTAAACAAGGTTTTACTTCCCAGGCAATGATACCATGTAGTAACTGCTGGCATACTGTCCATGGCCATCGTTGCACTGCCTGTGTACATCATGTGCCCCTGTGATTGAGACATGTATATCCAACTGTGTAATGCACGGATATGTTGCATGTGTAGTAATGGCATTCTCACTTTGTCATCCTCACAGGTTGATGCCCACCAGAAGCAGCAGATATGGCTGACCATCGTCCGGGCAGTGAGATCCGTGGGGGTCTACAAGCGCCGGATCCGCAACTGCCAGAAGAGGTGGCAGGACCTTCGGGGCTGGACCCGGAGGATCGCACGGGTCCAGCTGAAGCTGTCGCCTCCTCGCAGGAGGGGCGGACACCGGACCCTGACCCCCACATGCTCAGGATCCTGGCGGTGGTCTTCCCTGATCTGGATGGGCAGCTGAAGGCCAGAGAGCAGCAAGGAGGGGGTGAGTCCATGACTGCATTGTGAACTATGTCTGCCATGCTATGTGCCCTCCTCTGGCCTGGTTAAACATCCACAGTACATCAGTCATGTGGTCCAGGACCCATGTCCCTCTATTGTGCACTGCCCACTCCTCATCTGATACCCTGGTGTGGCCCTTACAGTCAGGGAATTGTGTCACTTGGGTACTGTGTCCTTGCAGTTTGCTTGACTCAAGGTGGGGGACAGCATCTGTTCCCCTAACTCTGTGGTGGGCATCATGGGTGGGTCCATTGCTTACACAATGGCTGTGTTCTGACATGTAATCTGCGTGTTACTTTGATATGTGGTCCAATTGCTGAGCTGATCCACCACATGTGCCTGGGGTATCTGGCACACACCCATGCTGCGGGTGGGAACAATGTTTGGGCCCCAGGAGTGTGTATATTACGTGTGTCACACATACTTAGCCAGCTGCCTACTGTCCAGGGCTCATCCCTCATTCATGTGGGGCAGGACAGTCATGCCTACTCCAGGCCATACAATACACTCTGTACTCCCACTCCCGTGTATCAGCTGACACGTTGTGCTCAGTGATTTGTCCCCTCAGGTGTCTGCGTCTGTGTCAGTGTGCTGTGGCTTCGTTGTCAGGTCTGCTGGGGTGTTTCTCGGTTGGGGCTCAGCATGCCACCGGAGATGTGACCATGGGAGACGATACTTGTGTGACACATAGGTGTTTGATCACCTGACCGTGCAGACTGGGGTATGCGAATGTGAAGTTCAGGCAGCTGTTTCCCATTCACAGCAGATTGTGAGGTGCTCAGGTTCAGAGGGTAGTGTTACAGGTCTCCCATATGTCCAATCGGTATGACCTGGACAGATAAGTGTTCAGATGATGTGGTGTGTGGGGGATGTACATGTGCACTTGTTCAGCTCCAGGACTTGCATTCCCCATGACCTACTATTGTGACACAGTGCAGAGTGTTGTTGTCTGGCTGCCCTGCCCATGTGACTGGAGACAGTGATGTATGACTTAGCAGGCATGGCTGTGCCATGGCATGTGACTTCCTACTAGTGATCCTGCAGGGGAGTGACATGTGCAACATGCACACCATTGTGGCAATGGCTATCAGGACATGGGTGCATCATGGTGTCTGTCGCTGGTATGCATCACATGCATTTCCTATTTGACTCTGGGCATCCCTTTCATCCGGACACCTGTACTGACTCAGTGGCAAGAGTTGTGATGTGTGCATGTTCACATGCTTCACCGGGTTCTCTGCACTGTCCAACTACTGTGTAGGTGGTGCATGTGTCCACACTGGGGTATTGCCATCCAACAGACACCAGACAGATGGGTGCAAGGCCAGGTGGGATGTGAGTGCCATGGTTGACCATCAGACTGACAATTGGCTTCTCCTGTTCTGTTTGGGCACTTTTAGCAATGTTCAACTAAGGATGCCAGGGCTTGCTCTGTAATGTGCTGTACTTACTGTGGTGTGTGCGTTCGGTGCAGGTGACTGATGTCTGTCTGTTTCCCTATTGATTGCAGATACATCCACGGCCACAGGAGGGGACAGCTCCACGGACCAGGAGGAGCCGCAGAGCCAGACTGGGTCAGCAGCCGAGGAGTGGTCGGAGGGACCCAGTGGCACGGAGGGCGAGGGGAGCCACACCGAGGAGTCCTCAGCACCATCCACCTCAGCTGAGGACCGCAGCAGCTCGGAGGATGACTCCCTTATGGAGGCGGGTGTCAGCAGCCACCACACCCCAGCTAGTGTTGCTGTCCCGCCACCACCACCACCACCACCGCCCTCCCATCGGCTCCCATTCCCGAGGTCCGTGGAGGCTCCCATGTTCGGGAGCGTGTCTCCTTCGGGCCAGGCACCGCACCCCCTGCCCCTGTGTCCCCTGCTGCCCTGAGTGAGGAGTCTGTGTACCTCCTTCGCCAGCTCCATGTAGGGCAGACAGCGATGCTGACTGTCCTCCATGCACACACCACTCTGTTGACTCAGCTGGTGTCGTTCATGGAGGGCATCTCATCGGGCATGTCTGCCCTACAGAGGGGCAATAGGTCCATGGACTCCTCCCTGACGGCAGCAGTGTCCCTCCTCCGACAGTCCCTCACCCCTCCTGCCTCTGCCCCATCCACACTCCCCAGCACCTTACCTGTCCCAAGCACACGCACACCGGCACAGACACACACCAGCACAGACACGTGCAGCACACAGACACACACGCCACAAACAAGACGCACACGCACGCACAGTCAGGGGACTGAAACCACACTCACAGGGGATGGGGCCCAGGCACACACACACGCATCCACGAGCACTGCGCAGTCCTCAGTTGCCTCTCCCTCCAAAGCCCCCTCCCTTGCCTCACCTGCAACCCCAAAGACACAGCGGCTCTTCCTCAGTGACCTCGGCCTCTTCCCCTCCGATCCAGCTGATACAGCATTCAGGGGAAGAGGAAGCCCACCCACATGGAGCGGAGTGCCCTCGCCCACGGACACCCTCCCCCAGGCGCAGACCGACTGACGCCCCCACCCGCAAGTCCCCCGGACCCGGAAGAGCAAGACCCCGCCGCCGCCCTGCAGCTCAGGCACCAAGTCTCCTTCCTCCATCCCTCAGGCCCCCACTCCACAGGTGCCCCCACCACACCCTGCCCCAGGTTCCCCCACCCACAGATACACCATCCCCAAAAGGGTCAGGCCTTCTCCCCTGCCACTTGCTCTTCCGGCCCCACAACTCCCGCTGCGCTTGTCTGTGCCACTGGTGTGGTGAGGGTGTCCTCCCCTCTGTCCTGCCCACCTTACCTGATCCCCATTCTCCTCCCCTGGAGGTAGGCACTGCAGTGGAGTCCACTACCACCCTGTCTGACTTGGGCACTGCAGTGGCGAACCTGTCCACTCCATCTGCACGGTCCACTGCAGTCGTGCCGGCACCCACACCATCTGAGTCATGCCCCCAGTTGTGCCGGCACACACCATGTCAGACACCTCCACTGCAGTTGTCAGTGGCTCTCCAGCACCCACCACCCCTTCCCTGCCTCCTCCTGGTGAGCCCTGATCCTGTCCCTGCGGTGCCTGGCCTGCCCCCGTATGCCCCTCCTAGGGATTGTCCCTGGTTTATATCAGTGCAGGCATGCGTAGGGTGACATCTGCCACTGTCACCCTGTTTTGACTTTCATGATGGACTCGCCATTGGCCTTTGTTTTCTTTTTAAATGACCTCAAGTTTCGAACCCACATATGCTGAATAAAGCAACTTTCTGTTCTCTAGTGCTTTTGCTTCTGATGTACATGATGTTGATGATGCTAACCATGCCCTTGCTGCAGTGATGGTGATATTTGGTCTCATGAAAATGAAGTGTTACTGTGCCGGAACCCATGTGGTCCAGGGGGACTGTGTCCTATCCTGTGGTGTATCCATGTCATCCTTAGCAGCATCTGAGGGTGTCATGTTTTCAATATTTGGCAATGGGATTTCCTACTTACATTTGCAATGTCACATCTGTGGCTTCCACCCCTGCACATCTGTTGTGCTTGCCATTGTTCAATTAGTCTAGTTCCCTGACCGTGTGGCCATCTCCACTGGACATGCAGGTTTGGGCATCAATGGGGAAGGACTCATCTGTGTTGTCAGTGCAACTTGCTATACATGTGTGTTGGATCTGTGCTGATGATTTTGTTGACACTCCCATGACCAGGCTGATGTGACGGGAGCCTTCATTTGGTGCTAATTGTTGACTGTGTGACCAAGTGTTCTGCTGACATGATGGAGCCCTACTGATGCGACATATGGCACAGCTTTCCTCACACAGGAGTGGAGTCCCCTCATGGCAGTGTGTACTCCTGTGAGATCGCCTGCGCCCAAGGTGTGTGTTGTATGAGCATGTCTGTGTGTTCACTTCCATGTTGCTGTGCATGCTGGGATCCCTAGTGATGTTCCTGTTTGTGATGCTTGCTGAGTTGACCTATGTTCCCCCAAAGTCTTCTCCCTGGGTTCTCTGTGATGTGGGTGCATGGCACATTACTGGTCATCAGGGTGTCACCCATAGGTGTGTTTGCTGTCAGGGCTGAGTTTGTGGGCAGACGCTGATGGGTCACAGTCAGGATTCCCCTTGGCACTTGTTGTTTACACCTGTCATGTGATTTCCGGTTTGTGTTAGCTGTCATTGGTTGTGACACGTTGTGTGTGTGACTGCTGGCACTCCTCAGGGTCAGGGCTGCAATGTTGGTAGTTGTCTATGTGTGTTCTTTGTGGGTGACCTTGGCTTCTTCATTGGTGTGTGACTGTGGCAGGGATCCCATTGGTTTGTGTGGTATTGCCGTCATGTCCATGTACAGCGTAGTGTGCAGTGTGTCAGACATTCAGGAGTCTTGTTGAGTGGCCATGTGTGATGTGTTTCTGCACCTTGGTTCCCACCACCCCCCTGGGATTGTCATGGGTGCATGTGCAATGTCACCAGTGCATGTGAGCTTCACTGCTGCACATTGTTGGAGGTCGAGGTGTGTGGTGTTGAGTGTGTGCAGATGAGAGTTGTTGCCCGGCTAGTCCCCTGCCTCCATGTTGCCCTTGGCTTACTGGCCGTGCTGATTGATTTGTGCTTGTGTAGGTGTGATGGTAGTTTGTTGCTCAGGACACATGACTGTGGTTCACAGTGTGAACGACATCTAGCTTTGTCATCAGAGTGGGATTGTAATGCAGCCCAGGCTCACCACATTGTGGGGGCCCTGGGGGTAGTGCTGTGGTGTGTCTGTGTCTTGCTGTGTCAGTTGCTGTTCCTACATGCTTGTGTGACATGTGTGATTTGTGCTCCCTCTCATCTGACAATGCCTGATTGCCCACATAGGGGATTTGGATCCATGAGTTGCCTTTGTGTGGCACTGTATGCACATCTGTGTAATTGGTATTCAGGCCTCCTCATGTGTTGTGTGGTTGCCTGGGGACACTGGTACCCCCCTCACCTGATGTGTTTGATGTGCAGTGTGGGTCTGCCTGTTTGTGTTTGTGCATCTGCACCACTGCATTGGCATATCTTTAGTGTGCCATTGTCTGTATGTTGTTTGGTGTGTTTCCCCTGCTGTCCCTGGGACTCCTAGGTCATCAGTCAGCACAATGATCATTGTTTGTGTGTCCCATTGCTGCCATGGTATGGTATCTGTTCACCTCACATCTACAGTCTCCACAGGGTATCTGCATTTGTGTGCCCATTGGTGCAAATATGTGGGTCTGCATTCTGATGGTCACTTCTGTCATTGTGTCATTGATGAATGTTGACAGTGTCAGCCCCCATGGGTGATGTTTGTCTGCACATGGCCAAAGGTATGTCTTATTTGCACTGCACTGTTTGCCTCCCCCAATCTATGTTGCTATGGGACACAAGCACTACTTTGCCACTGATGTGTTTGTTGTTCTGTGACCAGGAATCCTCCATGCAGTTTGGCCCTTGCAGCTTTTTCTTTGTCGACACTTACATTTTGGTCACTGTGATGATGGGGGTTTGGACCCCATTGCCACAATGTTCAAGATGTGCTTCAGCTATGGACCCCACACTTACATTTTGGTCACTGTGATGATGGGGGTTTGGACCCCATTGCCACAATGTTCAAGATGTGCTTCAGCTATGGACCCCACACTTACATTTTGGTCACTGTGATGATGGGGGTTTGGACCCCATTGCCACAATGTTCAAGATGTGCTTCAGCTATGGGCCCCACACTTACATTTTGGTCACTGTGATGATGGGGGTTTGGACCCCATTGCCACAATGGTCATGGCCTGCTTGCATTGTGGGGGCCACACACATTTATGTGTGGCACATGTGATAGGGGGTCACATTGTAGGTTCAAAGTCATGTTCAGTGTTGTAGGCATTTGACACAGTCTACACACGCTTGTCATGGTGTTGGGGGATGTCTTTATGTTGCATTCTTTATGTTGGTGTGTGCTTGTGGTGTCATGTATTAGCCATCCTGTGAGTGGGGGTGTTGTTGGTGGTAGGCATCCAGCCCCCATGGGTGGAGGTGGTAGTAGTGGTAGGCATCTGGCACCCCCTGGGTAAGGGTGGTAGTAGTGACAGGCATCCAGCCCCCATGGGTAGAGGTGGTAGTAGTGGTAGGCATCTGGCACCCCTGGGTAGGGGTGGTAGTAGTGACAGGCATCCAGCCCCCATGGGTAGAGGTGGTAGTAGTGGTAGGCATCTGGCACCCCTGGGTAAGGGTGGTAGTAGTGGTAGGCATCTGGCACCCCTGGGTAAGGGTGGTAGTAGTGACAGGCATCCAGCCCCCATGGGTAGAGGTGGTAGTAGTGGTAGGCATCTGGCACCCCTGGGTAGGGGTGGTAGTAGTGATAGGCATCCAGCCCCCATGGGTAGAGGTGGTAGTAGTGGTAGGCATCTGGCACCCCTGGGTAAGGGTGGTAGTAGTGGTAGGCATCTGGCACCCCTGGGTAGGGGTGGTAGTAGTGACAGGCATCCAGCACCCCATGGGTAGAGGTGGTAGTAGTGGTAGGCATCTGGCACCCCCTGGGTAGAGGTGGTAGTAGTGGTAGGCATCTGGCACCCCCTGGGTAAGGGTGGTAGTAGTGACAGGCATCCAGCCCCCATGGGTAGAGGTGGTAGTAGTGGTAGGCATCTGGCACCCCTGGGTAGGGGTGGTAGTAGTGACAGGCATCCAGCACCCCATGGGTAGAGGTGGTAGTAGTGGTAGGCATCTAGCACCCCATGGGTAAGGGTGGTAGTAGTGACAGGCATCCAGCCCCCATGGGTAGAGGTGGTAGTAGTGGTAGGCATCTGGCACCCCCTGGGTAAGGGTGGTAGTAGTGGTAGGCATCTGGCACCCCTGGGTAAGGGTGGTAGTAGTGACAGGCATCCAGCCCCCCATGGGTAGAGGTGGTAGTAGTGGTAGGCATCTGGCACCCCTGGGTAAGGGTGGTAGTAGTGACAGGCATCCAGCACCCCATGGGTAGAGGTGGTAGTAGTGGTAGGCATCTGGCACCCCCTGGGTAAGAGGTGGTAGTAGTGACAGGCATCCAGCACCCCATGGGTAGAGGTGGTAGTAGTGGTAGGCATCTGGCACCCCATGGGTAAGGGTGGTAGTAGTGGTAGGCATCCAGCACCCCATGGGTAGATGTGGTAGTAGTAGCAGGCATCCAGCCCCCATGGGTAGAGGTGGTAGTAGTGGTAGGCATCTGGCACCCCTGGGTAGAGGTGGTAGTAGTGACAGGCATCCAGCCCCCCATGGGTAGAGGTGGTAGTAGTGGTAGGCATCTGGCACCCCCTTGGGTAGAGGTGGTAGTAGTGACAGGCATCCAGCACCCCATGGGTGGAGGTGGTAGTGGTGGTAGGCATCCAGCCCCCCATGGGTGGAGGTGGTAGTAGTGGTAGGCATCTGGCACCCCTGGGTAAGGGTGGTAGTAGTGGTAGGCATCTGGCACCCCTGGTAGAGGTGGTAGTAGTGACAGGCATCCAGCCCCCATGGGTAGAGGTGGTAGTAGTGGTAGGCATCTGGCACCCCCTGGGTAAGGGTGGTAGTAGTGATAGGCATCCAGCCCCCCATGGGTAGAGGTGGTAGTAGTGGTAGGCATCTGGCACCCCCTGGGTAAGGGTGGTAGTAGTGACAGGCATCCAGCACCCCATGGGTAGAGGTGGTAGTAGTGGTAGGCATCTGGCACCCCCTGGGTAAGGGTGGTAGTAGTGGTAGGCATCTGGCACCCCCTGGGTAAGGGTGGTAGTAGTGGTAGGCATCTAGCACCCCCATGGGTAGAGGTGGTAGTAGTGGTAGGCATCTGGCACCCCCTGGGTAAGTGTGGTAGTAGTGATAGGCATCCAGCCCCCATGGGTAGAGGTGGTAGTAGTGGTAGGCATCTGGCACCCCCTGGGTAGGGGTGGTAGTAGTGACAGGCATCCAGCCCCCATGGGTAGAGGTGGTAGTAGTGGTAGGCATCTGGCACCCCCTGGGTAAGGGTGGTAGTAGTGACAGGCCTCTGGCACCCCTGGGTAGGGGTGGTAGTAGTGGTAGGCATCTGGCACCCCTGGGTAGGGGTGGTAGTAGTGGTAGGCATCTGGCACCCCTGGGTAGAGGTGGTAGTAGTGACAGGCATCCAGACCCCCATGGGTAGAGGTGGTAGTAGTGGTAGGCATCTGGCACCCCCTGGGTAAGGGTGGTAGTAGTGGTAGGCATCTGGCACCCCTGGGTAAGAGGTGGTAGTAGTGGTAGGCATCTGGCACCCCCTGGGTAGAGGTGGTAGTAGTGACAGGCATCCAGCCCCCCATGGGTAGAGGTGGTAGTAGTGGTAGGCATCTGGCACCCCCTGGGTAAGGGTGGTAGTAGTGGTAGGCATCTGGCACCCCTGGGTAGAGGGTGGTAGGGCATCTGGCACCCCTGGGTAGGGTGGTAGTAGTGGTAGGCATCTGGCACCCCCTGGGTAGGGGTGGTAGTAGTGGCAGGCATCCAGCCCCCCATGGGTAGAGGTGGTAGTAGTGGTAGGCATCTGGCACCCCTGGGTAAGGGTGGTAGTAGTGACAGGCATCTGGCACCCCCTGGGTAGGGGTGGTAGTAGTGGTAGGCATCTGGCACCCCTGGGTAAGGGTGGTAGTAGTGACAGGCATCCAGCCCCCATGGGTAGAGGTGGTAGTAGTGGTAGGCATCTGGCATCCCCTGGGTAGAGTGTGGTAGTAGTGACAGGCATCCAGCCCCCATGGGTAGAGGTGGTAGTAGTGGTAGGCATCTGGCACCCCTGGGTAAGGGTGGTAGTAGTGACAGGCATCCAGCCCCCATGGGTAGAGGTGGTAGTAGTGGTAGGCATCTGGCACCCCTGGGTAAGGGTGGTAGTAGTGGTAGGCATCTGGCACCCCCTGGGTAAGGGTGGTAGTAGTGACAGGCATCCAGCCCCCATGGGTAGAGGTGGTAGTAGTGGTAGGCATCTGGCACCCCTGGGTAAGGGTGGTAGTAGTGACAGGCATCCAGCCCCCATGGGTAGAGGTGGTAGTAGTGGTAGGCATCTGGCACCCCTGGGTAAGGGTGGTTGTAGTGGCAGGCATCCAGCCCCCCATGGGTAGAGGTGGTAGTAGTGGTAGGCATCTGGCACCCCTGGGTAAGGGTGGTAGTAGTGGTAGGCATCTGGCACCCCCTGGGTAGAGGGTGGTAGTAGTGGTAGGCATCTGGCACCCCCTGGGTAGGGTGGTAGTAGTGACAGGCATCCAGCCCCCCATGGGTAGAGGTGGTAGTAGTGGTAGGCATCTGGCACCCCCTGGGTAAGGGTGGTAGTAGTGACAGGCATCCAGCCCCCCATGGGTAGAGGTGGTAGTAGTATTAGGCATCTGACACCCCCTGGGTAAGGGTGGTAGTAGTGACAGGCATCTGGCACCCCCTGGGTAAGGGTGGTAGTAGTGGTAGGCATCTGGCACCCCTGGGTAAGGGTGGTTGTAGTGGTAGGCATCTGGCACCCCTGGGCAAGGGTGGTAGTAGTGGTAGGCATCTGGCACCCCCTGGAGTAGGGTGGTAGTAGTGGTAGGCATCTGGCACCCCTGGGTAAGGGTGGTAGTAGTGACAGACATCCAGCCCCCATGGGTAGAGGTGGTAGTAGTGGTAGGCATCTGGCACCCCTGGGTAAGGGTGGTAGTAGTGACAGGCATCCAGCCCCCATGGGTACAGGTGGTAGTAGTGGTAGGCATCTAGCACCCCCTGGGTAAGGGTGGTAGTAGTGACAGGCCTCTGGCACCCCCTGGGTAAGGGTGGTAGTAGTGGTAGGCATCTGGCACCCCCTGGGTAAGGGTGGTAGTAGTGGTAGGCATCTGGCACCCCCTGGGTAAGGGTGGTAGTAGTGGTAGGCATCTGGCACCCCTGGGTAAGGGTGGTAGTAGTGACAGGCATCCAGCCCCCCATGGGTAGAGGTGGTAGTAGTGGTAGGCATCTGGCACCCTGGGTAAGGGTGGTAGTAGTGGTAGGCATCTGGCACCCCTGGGTAAGGGTGGTAGTAGTGGTAGGCATCTGGCACCCCCTGGGTAAGGGTGGTAGTAGTGACAGGCATCCAGCCCCCCATGGGTAGAGGTGGTAGTAGTGGTAGGCATCTGGCACCCCCTGGGTAAGGGTGGTAGTAGTGGTAGGCATCTGGCACCCCCTGGGTAAGGGTGGTAGGCATCTGGCACCCCCTGGGTAAGGGTGGTAGTAGTGGTAGGCATCTGGCACCCCCTGGGTAAGGGTGGTAGTAGTGACAGGCATCCAGCCCCCCATGGGTAGAGGTGGTAGTAGTGGTAGGCATCTGGCACCCCCTGGGTAAGGGTGGTAGTAGTGACAGGCATCTGGCACCCCCTGGGTAAGGGTGGTAGTAGTGGTAGATATCTGGCACCCCCTGGGTAAGGGTGGTAGTAGTGACAGGCATCCAGCCCCCCATGGGTAGAGGTGGTAGTAGTGTTAGGCATCTGGCACCCCCTGGGTAAGGGTGGTAGTAGTGACAGGCATCCAGCCCCCCATGGGTAGAGGTGGTAGTAGTGGTAGGCATCTGGCACCCCCTGGGTAAGGGTGGTAGTAGTGACAGGCATCCAGCCCCCATGGGTAGAGGTGTTAGTAGTGGTAGGCATCTGGCACCCCCTGGGTAAGGGTGGTAGTAGTGGTAGGCATCTGGCACCCCTGGGTAAGGGTGGTAGTAGTGACAGGCATCCAGCCCCCATGGGTAGAGGTGGTAGTAGTGATAGGCATCTGGCACCCCCTGGGTAAGGGTGGTAGTAGTGACAGGCATCCAGCCCCCCATGGGTAGAGGTGGTAGTAGTGGTAGGCATTTGGCACCCCCTGGGTAAGGGTGGTTGTAGTGACAGGCATCCAGCCCCCCATGGGTAGAGGTGGTAGTAGTGGTAGGCATCTGGCACCCCCTGGGTAAGGGTGGTAGTAGTGGTAGGCATCTGGCACCCCCTGGGTAAGGGTGGTAGTAGTGACAGGCATCCAGCCCCCCATGGGTAGAGGTGGTAGTAGTGGTAGGCATCTGGCACCCCTGGGTAGAGGTGGTAGTAGTGGTAGGCATCTGGCACCCCTGGGTAAGGGTGGTAGTAGTGACAGGCATCCAGCCCCCATGGGTAGAGGTGGTAGTAGTGGTAGGCATCTGGCACCCCTGGGTAAGGGTGGTAGTAGTGGTAGGCATCTGGCACCCCCTGGGTAAGGGTGGTAGTAGTGGTAGGCATCTGGCACCCCCTGGGTAGGGGTGGTAGTAGTGACAGGCATCCAGCCCCCATGGGTAGAGGTGGTAGTAGTGGTAGGCATCTGGCACCCCTGGGTAGAGGTGGTAGTAGTGGTAGGCATCTGGCACCCCCTGGGTAAGGGTGGTAGTAGTGACAGGCATCCAGCCCCCATGGGTAGAGGTGGTAGTAGTGGTAGGCATCTGGCACCCCCTGGGTAAGGGTGGTAGTAGTGGTAGGCATCTGGCACCCCCTGGGTAAGGGTGGTAGTAGTGGTAGGCATCTGGCACCCCCTGGGTAAGGGTGGTAGTAGTGGTAGGCATCCGGGCCCCTATGTGTATATGTGGCATTGGTGATGGGCATCCCGCCCCTATGGTGCTGCTGTTTCTGGTGTAAGTAATTTCTGCATCCCTCTGTGTGTGTGTGATATGTCGGGTACGTGCAGTTTGTTTTTGTGGTTGGTGTCTGGCTTACCTTCTGCGCCGTACGCGTCCGTGCCTGTTCCGGTAGTAGATGTAGAATATTGGTAGGATCGGAACGATGGGATTCATGGTTGGTTCGTCTCATTCGTCTTTGTCGTTGCTTCGCCTCGTCCTGCGTCGGCTGGCGTGTTCGTCTCGTAGCCGTGGATCGTGTTGTGGCGCGAATCGGAGCTTATGTGCGCCTCTCCCGGATGCTTTGACGTGCCGTGCGTAGCGACGGGTTCGGCGCGTACGGGGAAGCGCATCGTACTTGTCCGGCCGGACGGGGCTGCTTTTTGGCTTCCGCGCGACTCGATTCTGCGTTTACGGATCCGGCTCGGTCGGGGAACAGGACCTGGATTGGGTGAGTACGACTGGGTCGGAATCTGTGCTGTTGTGCGCATCGTACCTGTTCGTTCGGATTAATGTGCGGATCGGTCGGGAAACAGGCATTCGCATGGCTTTTTTCCCGACCGAATGGTGTTAGGTGCGCCTCCGACCGAGATCGGAATCGGCCCCCAAGTGTCCTCATGACGAGTTGCGTCATGGCTCTGTAAGAGTTTTACCAACTCTTTGTGTTGTAAGAGCAGTGCATCTTGTGGCATTATATCAATGTCAGGATGTGGTGTGTAGCCGGCTAATGTCGGCCATGTAGCTCCTGGTCTACCTAGTGGACCGAGCCTGGTTTTATTTATTTGTTGTAGGGCGCCATTAAACCAGAAATTGTAGTCCTGGTCAGTGAGCGGAATCTTAATCTCCTCGAACGGAGTGAAGACCGCTGGGACTTTTTCATGTATGTAAGAATGAAAAGTCTGAGTTATTGCATTTACTGCTGGGAATGTAACCCAAGAATAGAACACATCTGTTTGATAATCTTCGTGTGCCTCTATTAATATCACTGTACCTCCTCGGTCTGTTAAACCATGTCTGAGGAGTTTTTGTGTGAGTGTATGGCTGATTTTGGATGCAAATTGTATTGCATTTGCTTCCTCTTCGTCGTTTGAGACCTGTGTCCCAGTGACAGGAGCAGCTGCCTCGACAGACATTGTGTTGTGAAAACAAATTGTCCTAAAAAAAGGGTTTTAAGATAATGTTTTAAAAGGCACAATTGTTCGGGAACTATTTTCTTCAAGCTTGATTAACCAACAGCCAATTCATAGGAAGTTTGCCTACTCAGCTGTGGTGGAATTTTGTGCCTACCCACTCCAGACGTCTCTGGCGTGTTGTGAGTAGGGGTCTCTGAGAATAAGCATGACTGAACTACTCAGATTCTACTGTTAAATAAGTGCCAAATTCACGTTGGGCGCCATGTAGTGTAGTTCCTATTTCCCTGATAGGTTCTGCGCATTGGAATAACATACACTATAGGCTTGGCATAGGACTGAGGTTGGTATGCCCCTATCGCGTATATTAAACTTAATTACTGTGTACCAGCTAGCTCAGAGGCCACTAGAAACTTCTTGACAACAAGAAGGGAATAGCTTCTGGCAACCACATAACATAAAACCCTGATCCCTCAGGATCATTGGAAACAATATACTACTTTTCATTCAGTCACTCATCTCAGAGAAGTAAATAGAAGAAACAGTCATGGGTGTGTTTACAATAAAATGTATTGCATAGTTGTTATTCTAGTACTGGTAATATGTGCTGCAACAACTGTTGGACAGTAGCAGAGAAATATGGCCAGCAGTGCAGTTAAATAAAAATGCATGGTACAGTTTTACCATTGTGCAATAGTAATGAACACATACATGAAATGCAGAATGCACTTAAGATAAAGCCTATACCCCTATGATGCCTAACTAGATGTACCTAAGTGTACCTAGCATGTGTGTAGGTCTTAGAGAGCCAAGAATCCCCCTAGGATTTAGTTCTAACCCCATTACCTTAGTGGGACTTCATCCTGATGTTGAGCTGGACACCCCAAGATGGGTGGATGGACCTCTGCCAGCTGGAGCTGTGGCATGACGCAGGTTGCAGGTTGCAGCGTCTCAGGTCAGAGTGTCGGCATAGAAGTCTCGGTCCCCTCTGGTTTGCTTGGGCAAAGGGAGGTATATTTATACCTGATAGGTGCCTTGGAATGTTAGTATTGACGTAAAGTCGGTCAGAGGAAGACGTCAGGAATGAACCCTTAGGAAATAGTGGTTCATGCATATTTAGTGAGTTCTTGGAGAAATCAATAATCCTGTGCTAGGGAAAATCCCAAGAGCTTAAGGGTCTGTTTCTAAGAACTTGTTGTGACGTAGGTTAGTCACTGTTGAACATGGATATGACGTATTTAGGATGGACCGTCTTCTGCACCCAGAGCACACGTCAGATAAGGGACAGCCTCTGTTGCTCGTTATTTGTGAAGGGAGGGCTAATGTAGGTGAAAGGGCCTGCCTGTCTTTGTGGCACGAAGGATTTGTGCCTCTGAGACGGCGCACCTATGTTAGGGCCTCAATCCAGCACATAACACTGCCTTCTAAATGAATGTGCATTTGATCACTGCCATTAGGATGTCCCACACTATTTCCTTTCCTAACTTGCCTATATAATTCAGTGTGAGGTATTCACAGATTTGATCTGTAACCTCGTGACACACTATCAGTTTTTTTCAGGACATAGCTGTTTAATCAACAGATTCCCCTCAGGTGTTTCTTATCACTTTCGTGCCCCCTAAACGTTATGGTCAAGTGACTCTGGTCTGAGACTTTTAAAGGGCCTTGATCTACTCTTCTGCCCAGATGCTTATCTAATAGTAGGATGCCGATTTGGGCATATGTGTGGTGTGCCACATTGTAATGGTAGTAATCCACTCTCAAAGGCACATCAGTACTTCGAGACATGCATACGCGCTAGGTCCTCTAACCAGACATTCCCTTCTGTTGTCAGTTCCGGTGTACCCCCATCCTTTGCTGTAACCTGTCTTGAATTGAATTCATTAGTAGAATAAGGTCACTCCCTATAGTAGAGGGTAAGTCATGTCATCTACAATTTCTTGTATTCTTTTCCTCAGGAAGGTTTCCTGCCCAGCTTTTAGGATATATAATACTAGCAACGTGTTTGGCTGCCCCTCCCAACAATCCTAGATGTCCACACATCTCCTCTCCTTATCAGTTTTACTGCATTGCTCTATGATGAAGAGATTTGGTGCTGCTGCATAGGATTGCGATACAAAAGGGGATGATGGACGGAATGTTTGAGCCAATCAAACACTCTCCCCCAGTCAACTGATCTGGGTTTAATCCATCATCATTCTTTAGCTCACTCCACCACCCCAGTTCAGACATGGCCATATGCAAATCAGTCTGACCCTGTGCCTCATGGGAACAGTCCAGCCCGAACTGCCAAGCCATGTCTTCCCTGGACCGGAAACAAGCATCCTAGGACCGGTTTCTGGCATTCCAGCCGTCATCAGCCAGGCTTGCTTGAATCCAGTGGCAAAGTGAGCAAGGGACCCACGTCTGGGCATACCCCGCCAACTTAGGGCGAACAAGCGTATACAAAGGGGATGATGGACGGAACGTTTGAGCCAATCAAACACTCTCCCCAGTCAACTGATCTGGGTTTAATCCATCATCATTCTTTAGCTCACTCCACCACCCCAGTTCAGACATGGCCATATGCAAATCAGTCTGACCCTGTGCCTCATGGGAACAGTCCAGCCCGAACTGCCAAGCCATGTCTTCCCTGGACCGGAAACAAGCATCCTAGGACCGGTTTCTGGCATTCCAGCCGTCATCAGCCAGGCTTGCTTGAATCCAGTGGCAAAGTGAGCAAGGGACCCACGTCTGGGCATACCCCCGCCAACTTAGGGCGAACAAAGCGATACAAAAGGGGATGATGGACGGAGCGTTTGAGCCAATCAAACACTCACCCCCAGTCAACTGATCTGGGTTTAATCCATCATCATTCTTTAGCTCACTCCACCACCCCAGTTCAGACATGGCCATATGCAAATCAGTCTGACCCTGTGCCTCATGGGAACAGTCCAGCCCGAACTGCCAAGCCATGTCTTCCCTGGACCGGAAACAAGCATCCTAGGACCGGTTTCTGGCATTCCAGCCGTCATCAGCCAGGCTTGCTTGAATCCAGTGGCAAAGTGAGCAAGGGACCCACGTCTGGGCATACCCCCGCCAACTTAGGGCGAACAAAGCGATACAAAAGGGGATGATGGACGGAGCGTTTGAGCCAATCAAACACTCACCCCCAGTCAACTGATCTGGGTTTAATCCATCATCATTCTTTAGCTCACTCCACCACCCCAGTTCAGACATGGCCATATGCAAATCAGTCTGACCCTGTGCCTCATGGGAACAGTCCAGCCCGAACTGCCAAGCCATGTCTTCCCTGGACCGGAAACAAGCATCCTAGGACCGGTTTCTGGCATTCCAGCACGTCATCAGCCAGGCTTGCTTGAATCCAGTGGCAAAGTGAGCAAGGGACCCACGTCTGGGCATACCCCCGCCAACTTAGGGCGAACAAAGCGATACAAAGGGGATGATGGACGGAACGTTTGAGCCAATCAAACACTCTCCCCCAGTCAACTGATCTGGGTTTAATCCATCATCATTCTTTAGCTCACTCCACCACCCCAGTTCAGACATGGCCATATGCAAATCAGTCTGACCCTGTGCCTCATGGGAACAGTCCAGCCCGAACTGCCAAGCCATGTCTTCCCTGGACCGGAACATGTCTGAACTGGGGTGGTGGAGTGAGCTAAAGAATGATGATGGATTAAACCCAGATCAGTTGACTGGAGGTGAGTGTTTGATTGGCTCAAACGCTCCGCCCATCATCCCTTTGTATCGCTTGTTCGCCCTAAGTTGGCGGGGGTATGCCCAGACGTGGGTCCCTTGCTCACTTTGCCACTGGATTCAAGCAAGCCTGGCTGATGACGGCTGGAATGTCAGAAACCGGTCCTAGGATGCTTGTTTCTCGGTCCAGGGAAGACATGGCTTGGCAGTTCGTGCTGGACTGTTCCCATGAGGCACAGGGTCAGACTGATTTGCATATGGCCATGTCTGAACTGGGGTGGTGGAGTGAGCTAAAGAATGATGATGGATTAAACCCAGATCAGTTGACTGGGGGTGAGTGTTTGATTGGCTCAAACGTTCCGTCCATCATCCCCTTTTGTATCGCTTTGTTCGCCCTAAGTTGGCGGGGGTATGCCCAGACGTGGGTCCCTTGCTCACTTTGCCACTGGATTCAAGCAAGCCTGGCTGATGATGGCTGGAATGTCAGAAACCGGTCCTAGGATGCTTGTTTCCGGTCCAGGGAAGACATGGCTTGGCAGTTCGTGCTGGACTGTTCCCATGAGGCACAGGGTCAGACTGATTTGCGTATGGCCATGTCTGAACTGGGGTGGTGGAGTGAGCTAAAGAATGATGATGGATTAAACCCAGATCAGTTGACTGGGGGTGAGTGTTTGATTGGCTCAAACGTTCCGTCCATCATCCCCTTTTGTATCGCTTTGTTCGCCCTAAGTTGGCGGGGGTATGCCCAGACGTGGGTCCCTTGCTCACTTTGCCACTGGATTCAAGCAAGCCTGGCTGATGACGGCTGGAATGTCAGAAACCGGTCCTAGGATGCTTGTTTCCGGTCCAGGGAAGACATGGCTTGGCAGTTCGTGCTGGACTGTTCCCATGAGGCACAGGGTCAGACTGATTTGCATATGGCCATGTCTGAACTGGGGTGGTGGAGTGAGCTAAAGAATGATGATGGATTAAACCCAGATCAGTTGACTGGGGTGAGTGTTTGATTGGCTCAAACGTTCCGTCCATCATCCCCTTTGTATCGCTTTGTTCGCCCTAAGTTGGCGGGTATGCCCAGACGTGGGTCCCTTGCTCACTTTGCCACTGGATTCAAGCAAGCCTGGCTGATGACGGCTGGAATGTCAGAAACCGGTCCTAGGATGCTTGTTTCCGGTCCAGGGAAGACATGGCTTGGCAGTTCGTGCTGGACTGTTCCCATGAGGCACAGGGTCAGACTGATTTGCATATGGCCATGTCTGAACTGGGGTGGTGGAGTGAGCTAAAGAATGATGATGGATTAAACCCAGATCAGTTGACTGGGGGTGAGTGTTTGATTGGCTCAAACGTTCCGTCCATCATCCCCTTTTGTATCGCTTTGTTCGCCCTAAGTTGGCGGGGGTATGCCCAGACGTGGGTCCCTTGCTCACTTTGCCACTGGATTCAAGCAAGCCTGGCTGATGACGGCTGGAATGTCAGAAACCGGTCCTAGGATGCTTGTTTCCGGTCCAGGGAAGACATGGCTTGGCAGTTCGTGCTGGACTGTTCCCATGAGGCACAGGGTCAGACTGATTTGCATATGGCCATGTCTGAACTGGGGTGGTGGAGTGAGCTAAAGAATGATGATGGATTAAACCCAGATCAGTTGACTGGGGGTGAGTGTTTGATTGGCTCAAACGTTCCGTCCATCATCCCCTTTTGTATCGCTTTGTTCGCCCTAAGTTGGCGGGGGTATGCCCAGACGTGGGTCCCTTGCTCACTTTGCCACTGGATTCAAGCAAGCCTGGCTGATGACGGCTGGAATGTCAGAAACCGGTCCTAGGATGCTTGTTTCCGGTCCAGGGAAGACATGGCTTGGCAGTTCGTGCTGGACTGTTCCCATGAGGCACAGGGTCAGACTGATTTGCATATGGCCATGTCTGAACTGGGGTGGTGGAGTGAGCTAAAGAATGATGATGGATTAAACCCAGATCAGTTGACTGGGGGTGAGTGTTTGATTGGCTCAAACGTTCCGTCCATCATCCCCTTTTGTATCGCTTTGTTCGCCCTAAGTTGGCGGGGGTATGCCCAGACGTGGGTCCCTTGCTCACTTTGCCACTGGATTCAAGCAAGCCTGGCTGATGACGGCTGGAATGTCAGAAACCGGTCCTAGGATGCTTGTTTCCGGTCCAGGGAAGACATGGCTTGGCAGTTCGTGCTGGACTGTTCCCATGAGGCACAGGGTCAGACTGATTTGCATATGGCCATGTCTGAACTGGGGTGGTGGAGTGAGCTAAAGAATGATGATGGATTAAACCCAGATCAGTTGACTGGGGGTGAGTGTTTGATTGGCTCAAACGTTCCGGTCCATCATCCCCTTTTGTATCGCTTTGTTCGCCCTAAGTTGGCGGGGGTTTGCCCAGACGTGGGTCCCTTGCTCACTTTGCCACTGGATTCAAGCAAGCCTGGCTGATGACGGCTGGAATGTCAGAAACCGGTCCTAGGATGCTTGTTTCCGGTCCAGGGAAGACATGGCTTGGCAGTTCGTGCTGGACTGTTCCCATGAGGCACAGGGTCAGACTGATTTGCATATGGCCATGTCTGAACTGGGGTGGTGGAGTGAGCTAAAGAATGATGATGGATTAAACCCAGATCAGTTGACTGGGGGTGAGTGTTTGATTGGCTCAAACGTTCCGTCCATCATCCCCTTTTGTATCGCTTTGTTCGCCCTAAGTTGGCGGGGGTATGCCCAGACGTGGGTCCCTTGCTCACTTTGCCACTGGATTCAAGCAAGCCTGGCTGATGACGGCTGGAATGTCAGAAACCGGTCCTAGGATGCTTGTTTCCGGTCCAGGGAAGACATGGCTTGGCAGTTCGTGCTGGACTGTTCCCATGAGGCACAGGGTCAGACTGATTTGCATATGGCCATGTCTGAACTGGGGTGGTGGAGTGAGCTAAAGAATGATGATGGATTAAACCCAGATCAGTTGACTGGGGGTGAGTGTTTGATTGGCTCAAACGTTCCGTCCATCATCCCCTTTTGTATCGCTGCATAGGATTGCATCGGATAGTGTTTAGAACCTACCGTTATTCAAAATGACTTAAGCAGATGTGTCTCCTGGAGCATACAAATATCTGTGCCCATGCGCTTCAGTTTCCTGTAATGCTTATCCTTGTAGAAGGATTATTTAAACCTCTCATGCAACTCTAATTCTCATTGCTGTTCATATTGCATGTGGGAGCCTAGGTTGTGTGAACCCTCAGCTTGCTGGTGGTTGCCTTAAGGTTGACTGTTGTATCTGTAATTTACCTCAGATTTGGTGGGTATGTAACCGAGCCCCCTCTTAGCCCCTGTCCAACTTGTAGACCTAAATGCAACTTAAACTTTGATTCACATGTTTCTCTCCATCTCATCATTTTGAAAGATGTCTGCCCTGGATCGTATACTATTGTCTTTCTACCTGTTTTTAGGATATGTTTGTGGTATCTGCCGTGTGTGCAATTCTGAGTGCCCCCGCCAACCAGACCCACTAACCCACCCCCCACTTATCACATTATGGGGACTTTGCTTCATTTCTTATGTCTAGGTTGCCACTGTCTCTCAGTCGGAGTATATTACAGTAGATCTCTATAGGTGCTGCAAGACCCTTTCCAGCTTGAAAAGATCTCCTTACATGGTGGCTTTTTTCCACTCTTGCAGCTTTTGATTATGTTCAATTTTTTACTCATCAAAGGTGTATTGTGCCCATGGGACTTAGATTCCTCATTGTGTCCTCCTGGGTCAATTTCAAACAGATTTCATGCTTCTTTTATGGCGGATATTCCTGTTCCTGTTCTTTTCATCCCCACTGGAATATGTTTCATAAGGGGTGGCTCCATCTATATTTGAGTTCCTGGGAGCATAAGAGGACTGTAGAAAGAATGAAAATTCCTGAAATAGCTGCAAGTTTGATCTATTATAAAAAATGCTCTCTACCCACTCCATGGTCTTTCCTTGCCTATTATTCATTCCTGGTCTGAGAAGTAGTGGCTGCGTGTTTGTGTGTGTGGTTTGCTGCAGAATCTTTACATTCCAGTAGAGTTTCAATATATTCGCTAATATCTCTAGACCCAACTTCTGTGGGGATCCCTCAAATGTGGATTTTGTTCTTTTCGGATTGGTTCTCCAAATCCTCACATTTGCTCTGGAGGACTATGTGTTGCTTTTGAAGTAGTAGTATTATTCATTGTTGCAAGGTTTTTCAGTCTTCTACTTGTCCATCCATGTTAGTTTCTAGGGTGTTAAACCTATCACCTAGGTCCAAGACAGCATTTCGGATTTCTTGGGGTCTTAGAATAAGTCTGTTTTTACTGCTTTGATCTTGTTTTTTATCTCTTGGAAAGCTAATGGTAGAAAGTTGCTAGTGACCCCTCTCCTGCCCCACTCTTCGACTCCCATGGCACTTGTTTCAGTCTCTGTTCTCTTTAGTGGACCTTGCTGTCGCTTTCCTAGCTCCGCCCTTGAAATTGTGGCTAACAGTTTCACAAAGGAACCAGGAGACTTTGCCCCTTCTTTTTTGTAGGTGTGGGTGGCTTAACCCAGGCCCTGGGTGTAGGGTTACCACTGTCTTGCCTGCCCCCTCTTCAGCGCCAGATGTCACATTTCTGGTGTTCGGATTTTTTCTAGATATTCCACACGGGAGACAGATATCCACTGAGGCAAAACTGGTCCCCCTTTTTTTAAGAGTTTAATGTGTGACCCTTTGAGAAGGGTGATTGAAGAGCTTTCTCCCCTCTAAGTTTACGACTACCATATCTCTTTAGTGTAGAAGTATGTTGCTGGTTGGACTGCTTAAGCGTGGCTAGTCTCTATTCCATCCCTACAGTGTAGGAATTTCTCTGGGGTTTTAGGGTATTTGTTCTTCTCAATGTGGTGGGTCCCCACTGGTTATTTCTCTCAGGGTCTGCAGACGCAAGAGTGAGGACGACAGTGATTGGTGCATGGTACCTGCAACCGTCACCTCACAAGTGTGTTGTAATTAGTAGTCTAGTTCTGACCTGGGTAGAGTAGCAACACTGAAGTATATTCTGTCCTTACTGTCTTTAGCCGATTAGTTCAGATCACTGTGTCTCCTCTCTCCCCGCATGGTCGTGCTTCGTTATGGCTATTAGTTCAAACCTACCAGGGGTTTCCTTTACTCATTATTAGGACACTGTTGCTATGTCCACTCATCTTCTCCCAATATTTCAATTTTCCAGCCTCGGGCTCCAGCCACATTCTAGGGTTCCTGTACCTTGTGCAGCTATCTGGGGCCTTCTGGGTCCACTCTCCGATCCGGAGTCTCTTTGTTTCTTTTTGACAGTCTCTCCTCATCTCTGCTACTCTTGTTATCATGTCTTCCCAAGGCTCTTCCACCGGGGACCTAACTTTATTTCCTTGAGATTCGCAAGCCATTCTCCTTATCCTGCAACCATCTCTCTAGGCTCCCCAGCTGGAGTCTGAGCTCTGCTTCACATTGTGGCTGAATTGGCCCCAGCTGACTCTTGCTGCTCCTCACCTTTCACTTCATCGATATGGGGACTCGTGTCTGCTTGCTGCATCAGCAATTTCGTGCTCTTGCACAGCTCAGTACCTCTCTCTTCTGGGTTTCTGTGTTCATGTGGGTCCAACCACACTCTCAGCTGCTCTCAGTTACCTTGTTGGGTTGCAACTCAGAAGGGCCCGCCATCTTGTAGTGTGCCCCTGGTAGCCCCATAAATCTTTCCTCTGCAGTCACTGTTTACTCCAGACACCTCTGGAATGTAATTTTCTGAGAGCTGTGGTGTTGGTTTGTCAAATTCAGAATTGGATGGCTACGTGTGGGGGTGAACTAGGATGGATTTTGCCAGGGCTGGGCGAAGACCAGGAGTTAGGCAGCCACTATCTTTGACAGCCTGTTCATGCATCCTCCACTCCCCCTTGTTGATTTAGTTTAATTATACCAATCTGACACAAAAAGCATAAGCATCATGGAGCGAATTACAACTATTGTGGAGGGGACCTGGCCTTTCTCCATTAAAGACCCGCTATATGTCCCTTATACCTATTTTTTCATCAATGCTGGTTTTGTTTAGTAAGAGATACAATGATCAGCTCATCTTATTTTGGTGTAAAAAAAAGATTAGAGGGGCATTCTTTATTGGTATTGTAGCTGTGATGTGCATGTATTCAGGTACATTGTACAGCACAGATTAGGCATAGAGAGCTTCATTGACGGTATGGCTGGGGACCAGCAGCCTGCCAGGTTAATGGTCTGTCACATTGAGAGTTGCACTACTTGCTGGAATGGCAGATGTACTGAAGCCACAGATGAATGTGAGCTGCTGCCTTGTTAGTTTTGCGCGATCCATAGTTATTTTTTGTTCCAACTACAGGAGTTTGTTTCAGTAAAACAAAAATATATGATGACCGTGATGCTTTGTCAGATTTATCCATGTACGTGACAGCAATATTTAGTTTTGACTGTCTGGGTAAATAGGGTGGAATAACTACTATTTTTACCAGGCATTCTAGTGGTGGGCGGGCTGCTTGGGAATGGTTTCTGACAATGGAGCCAGCTGATGGCACCTTACAGGTACCCTGACTTTAAATGAGGTGGGGGAACCACAAGATGGTAGGACTACAATCCTGCCAAGTTCTAAATAAAGCTAATTTTCAAGGATGAACCTGAAGTATTTCACTATGTTTATAATGTCAATGTTCAGTATCTACCTGGATAATGACAGAAGCCAGCTGCGGTACCCACCACTCCCATTTTAGACGATAAAATAAGAAGGAATTATGGATGAAGATTTAGTAGTGAACATGTTTTGATTTAGAAAGTAGAAAATATAAAGTGTATATGGTTTTAACCACAACGTTAAAGCCTATCCACTTTAACACTCACTAAGTTAATAAAGCCGAAGGGCTACACGAAACCTATGCCTATTTCATCTATAATGTTAGTTAATTTACAATGGAAAAATTCACTGCACTGCCCATGTCATCCGCTGTCTACGACAGGAAGTAGTGAGGTGAAAAGTTCATATGGGAATGCAACAGGCAGTGGAAGACATAGCCAAACATGTATCCTTAAGATAACTGGGATGCAAGTTAATGACAGTGCTGTTCAGCCTAACTGAGGTAGGACTAAGTAGATTCATTAAAGGACAAAGGAAATACCAAGCACCTCTCAGAGCCGGGTTTGCAACACAAAAGTGATGAAAAACATATGCAAAAATGTTTATTTTGCATTTACTTTTGCAGTACAGAACTTTTAACATGCAACTACCCATTGATTTTGACGCAAAGTCCTAACTACTACCAAGGTTAGACAGGACGTTACACCAAGAAATAATGCCTTTTGAGACAGGCATTAAAATGGAGCAACGTTTTGATTTCTCCAAACCTTTCCAACTTTGCATGTGTGCTGCACTCAACAGCACACATCCAAAGTTGAAAAAGTTTTAAAGTCTGTCTAGGCATAGTATGGAGTCAAATCCTATGCTTGACATGATGCAGACACCTTTGTACAATGGTGCACAAGTGTAAGCATGGTGCTTGGCAGCTTGATGGTGCACCGGCATTAGGAAGAAAAAAGGACAGTGCCACTGTTGCAAATGGGTTCCGCCCATTTAGTATGCCTGGATTTTATTGCTTTTTATCATCCAGTTCTGGACTTTTCATCACTGGTCAGTCTCACTACTGGTGTCTCACCCATGCTAAACACATGGTAAATGGACAGCACATGTTTACATCAGTGTCTGTCCTTTAAGTTAAGGTTGCTGCAACACAGCTAGGGTAAGGGGTATTTTGCTCATATATCTTAAAACACACATGCGCATAAATGTGTGGGCTGCGCTTGTTAGACTATATTGCCAGTTTAGATGTTGACCTTGGATAGGCCTTATAACATTAGTGGGCACTCATAGGTAAGGTCAATAGGGTTAAACGGTTTATTTGCAGTGTCACTGTATTTTTCATATGAGGGAAATCTACCTTAAAGAGCAGTTTCACTTTCTTTAGGCCTGCAAAGTCCTGGAAGGTATCAGACTGAGGTGAAAGTGTGACAAGATTGAATGCACAAGCACATACATGTAAACATCCATGTACACCTTATGGGTCACTCAGAATTTATATATTCCTCTGGCTCATCTCGGGATCAAAGTCAAAGCCTTTTTTCACCCTGCAGAGCCAAGTTAATTACACTGCTTCCCAGCAGAGGGAACAAAGGCCCACCCCACACAAAAGGAGTAATTAACAGTTGTAGGAAGGTTGGATCCTTCTAGCATGGTTACCCCCACTTTTTGCTTGTGTTATACTGTTTTCTGACTAGTCTGACAGGGATCCTGCTAATCAGGACCCCAGTCACTGTGCTCTCTTCCTAAATTTCACATGGTAAGTACTTTGGTACCTTCCCGATTGGCTACTGGTGAACCCTTCTACATCCCTAGTATATGGTACTAAAGTACCCAGGGCATAGGTACACCAGGGGTCTCATATGGGCTGCAGCATGTATTATGCCACCCATGAGAGACCACTCAAACTGTGACTACAGACCTGCCATTGCAGCCTGTGTGAGCTGGTGCTTGCACCACTCACAACAGATATAAGTTTCCTTATATCTGAGGTCACTGCACTTAAAACCTATAAGTCACCCCTAAGGCAGGCCTTTCAATTCTGAAGGCAGTATGCTAGGTTATAAGTCTGAGGGTGCCCTGCATGAGCAGGACACCCCCTACAAACCCTAGAGTCGATTCTCCAGGCTCTGTAAGTGCTGTCAGACATTTAATACATATAGTGGACTCAAGTCAATTACGAGATGTCTAACTGTATATTGGCTACACCGAACTGGGTCATGTTTGATATCAAACATGTTAGAATCCTACCCCAACACTGATTCCAGTTTTGGATGTAGTATCCCCCTGTATTCCCTGTACCAGCCTTTCAGGGTCTAACAGCAATCTAGTGCTGCTGCCAACCACAAACCATGAGCCAGGCTCGAGCAGGGGAAGGTAGAACAATAGGTTACCTGTCACAGGGAGGTGCGACAACCTCCCAGACAGGACTTAGTGTATTGGGCTGGGTTGGGGGCGCTTGCCAGCACCACCAGACTGCTTTGAAGGGCACATTTGGTGCCCTCTTTGCTTACTCCAGTTGGAACCAGTTCAGGGAGCCATTGGATCCCACTCTGGGGCGAAACTGGACAAAGGGCATGGGAGTATCCTCCCCTCTGTCCAGCCCCTCCTCTGGGAGGGATCCCTAAACTGTCCCAACCCTTTCCTTAGGGTACCTAAGGGCTTACCTGTGGGTGGCTCTTCAAATTCGTCATGGGACAAGATTCAGATCCGAAACCACTTAAACATCAACTGTCTGGGCACCTTGGACTTCGTTGGACTTTGTCTGGGACCGAAATTACCAAGGAAGACTCCTGCTGGTCCTCGTCTTGTCGTCCTGCCAGCCTTCTGTGTCGGCTGTGCCTGTGCTTCATCCAGGTTCTTCTCCAGGCAGGTGGGCATCAAACACACCCAAAGTAATCTCCCTTGAAGTGAAGGAGTCACTCCCCTGCATCTGCAGGCTCCGCAACGAAGCTGACTGGTCTACTGCTTCTGAGCTCCCACGGACTCCGAAAGGTTCAGCAACATAGGTGGTGGTTATGCAACTCCCTCGAGGCCTGCACTGTCTTCTCACCAAGATTGAGCCCAGTATCCCTCGTCGGAACTGCTGCAACAGCACCCCTGTGTACCACATCGATTTGCCGTTGCCAAGGCTTGTTAACTGTGTCCTCCAGAGATCTTTGGGCTGCAAGAAGCTCCAACATCTCTACCTACCAAAGTCTTCATCCTCACCACATCCTCTGCACCGTGGGCCTGCATCTTTGTTGAGCTACTCAAGGTCATCTTGCGACTCCTGTGCTTTCTGCCTGCAAGTCCTCTTGAGAGTCTTCTATGGCTTCAGTGGGCTCCCCTGCTTGCTTGTTGCATGTTCTGACTCTCCTGCACTTGGTGAGTCACTTGGACCGTGCTGGTCCCAACACCGCACCTTCTTCATTTACCATGTCTGTTGCTGCTGCCAAGGCATGTTGGTGCTCCTGCTAGACACCAACCCCCCTGGTTCTCGACTTTGAACGTGGGACAGCTCGTGAACAGTTCCTGGTCTTCCACAGCATTGCCTGGTCTTCACAGCTGCAGCAACAAAGTCACCGTCAACTCTCCTGCATCTTCTGTCATCGGTGGTCATTGGTCTTCCGTGCCTCCTGGTCACTCCTGAGTGGCATAGACTCTGTCCCCTCTGCTTGCAGGTCCTCCTCTTCAAGAATCCATCCATGGATTCCACCAGACTCTTTCACCTTCTTCGCCAGCGGTATCTTTACTGAAGTCCTCCATTGTGGGCTACGGCGGTTTGCGATGTCACTTCGCACCTATGCACCCGGCTTCCCTGGTGTAGGTATCCTGGCTCCTGGGGTACCCACAGGTGGGGTGACTCTCCAACCTTCCAGCTTCCCTGTGGGTTTTTCAGGGTTCTCTGGGAAGGGTCCTTCTTCTTGAAGATTGCAACCACGACTTCCCCATTGACTTGCATCGAGTACGTGGCTGTGTTTCCACTCTGCACACAGCCTCCGTGGGGTTCCTGGGTACTTACCTTGCGTGGTTCCTTGGGTCTCCAGCTCTTCTGAGTCTTCTGGTCAAAATCTCAACTTCGGTCGCAGTTCGCATTTCACTTTCTTAATCTATGGTTTGGTCTCCTATGGAGACCACTGTGTATTTGTGCTACCTACCTGTTCTACTTTTGAAATATTATGTGTATTGTGTTGATATACCAATATGTTAGTGAGTATGTATAATAAATATTACTATTTTTATAACTACACTGTGTGGTTCTTTTTTCATTTAATCTACACTACATGATTAGTTCTGGTAAAACAAGCTGCTTAACACTCCTTCTGGGCCAAGCCTGAAGGCTGCTCTCCACAGCTACTACTTAGAGAGCTTTCTATGGTTGTCTAAGACCACTAAAATCACCATAAGTGTTGTCTGGATTAGTGCAAGGTACTTCACTTAAATAGGTATGCACCAAATACTAAGCCATCCTCCTACAACAGTCTACACTTGTAGCTTCTGAGTAGGAAGGGGTGGGGAAAAATATGCATCTGTTAATTAGCTGTCACACTTTCCCGTGGTTGGTTCAGCCCAGGCCTACTGAACAAAGGAGGAAGTCCAAACCTTTGAAGACAACACAGTAGGGGGCTCTCTTTGAGGTTTTGGTGGGAAAGTCCCTGGCAGTGATGTCAGCTAGGGGAGGGGAGCAGAGGCCTCCAGAGGAGATGTGAACAAGGAACACTTGTCAACGCCATCTTGAATTGTCCCAGCATGCTGTGCAGGGGTATTGGGACAGGGATGGAGGGGTGATGATGCACACTAGAATTGGCCGGGTTGCCTATTTTGTAGACCTTTCAACCCCAATTTAAAAACTATTGCACAATGGAGAGAAATTAAGTTGGACTCTGGACCTGGACTGCAGCAACACCGTAGAAAACTGAAAGGGCAAGGCCCCTGATGCCCTGATAGAATAAGGGCTTTGCATACAGCTGACCCCAGGACCAGTGGGTGTCTCTAGGACCAGTGAGGCTGGTTCCCATACACCCCTTGAGGACCAGTTGGGGGTGGACTTGGATTCCACTGCCCCCCAAGATGCCCTGCAAGACAGCCAGGAGGCCATGGGGTCTGTGAAGGGCACAGCAAAGGATAAGGTTGGCACACAGCCAGTAAAACCAGTCCCCTGCAGAGTGCATCCCTTCAGAGGCCAGGAGCCAATGCTAGAAATGCTCCAGGTGGCTTTTGCTCGCCATCAGGAGTAAAAGCAGCTCAAGATGGTTAAAATTGGGCCATCATGGCCGGAGTTATCCACATTTAAATATTCTTGACCTTTGAACCCTTTTCTAGCAATGCAGCATGTGGGGCTCCACTGCATCTTTGAACTAAACCCCTGGGGTGGGCCTGTGCCCCGGGGTTCACACAGCCTCATTAATAATTAATGGCCTCGGAAGGGTGCGTACATAGGTCTCTGTCCCCAGAGCTCTGGGGGCCAAGGAACCCCATCCCTTGTGCTGGTTTATGTGAGAATGGGGCCCGGGAACCCATCCCTGGGTCCCTGACTAGGAATGAAGGGGGAGCCCTGTTACATCCCTCGCAGCAAATGAAAGGGGAAAGGAACCCAACATAGTAAAAGAAAAGGGAGCACCGTTGCTCCACCCCAATGGCAGTGCCTCACCCCTGCCCCCACTACCCTCAATGGCACTGGCTCCTGGGCTGCATTCCTGTGTCTGGGGGGAGTGGTTAGGCCTCCACAAGATGCAAAACCCTGCCCACATGGACCGGGCAGGGAGAAGAAGACCACCAACTCCTGTGCTGGCGAGGACCATGCCAGCTTTAGGGGAAGTCCAAATGGGCTCCCCACGTGGCCCCAGTGAAGAAAAGGACGGGGGTGTCTGGGTGGGACCAGGCACCACCCTTGTAAAAAAATAAAAGGAAGACAAACAGAGGAAAAGACGCTCTGGCTCCTGAATACAGTGGGCGACCTGATGTTAATATATTCATTGGTCCCCTAGGGAGGCTTATTTGCATGTTTATTAGCCTTTCGTGGTACCCCTTGGACAACAGGGGCACCACCACTATTTTAAACAAAGTGCTTGAGAGCTGTAGAAGTTACAGTAGCCCCCTCTCCCCAAAAAATTACAAAAGTCATCCTATAGTTGTGGGGACAAGTAAATTATGACCCACCAGGATTTTCACCAATATTATAAAGCCTCCTAAGATTAGAACTTTTGTTCTTCAGTCTGGCAGTGGAGTGCTCTCTAGGGGTTAGTTTTGTGTCTGCATTTTTTTTGGGACTGATGGTGTTTACAAAAAACATGGCTTTAAATGCTTCATTGGTCATATAGTGCTAATATTGTTTTTTGATGAATATTGACATTCGTTATTGGTATTAATGATTACATTTAAACATGGTTGTCGATTATGGTCATATAATGATTATGTGGTGTTTGGTCTTTTAATGGGATTGCCTTATATAGTGTTGTAAGGTTCACCTGTTAAAGCCAATATACATAGATGTTATTCAATTGGCGCAAACAATTCAATATAAAAATGTATCATTCTAGTAAAGTGTACAATATTGTTAATTACAGTGCTGTTAATGCAAATGTTTTTCATTCTTCAACAGCCCGAAAACCAGTCTGTCTTGTGGAAAATGTAGAATATCCGGTAAGAAAAACATTACATCCAGACCTAAGGATTGTGTGTTATTTTACAATACTATGGAGATTATTTAGAGTTTGCCCAACAGGGTACTCCATCAAAACTGTGGCAGATGTCCTATCTGCAATATTATAAGCATAGGCAATGGAAGTGAGGGTGTGAGGTATGATGCAGCACCACCAAATCAACCATGCTGGATTTCATTAGGTGAATGAGTAACCATGATTCTTTCAAATTTTGTTTTTATCTTGTCCCATTTGCTTTGTTCAAAGACAGAGGTCAAGTGTCAGACTATATCTTCTGACAAATGTTGCATATTCTTTTACTGTGGAGACTGGTGTTTACTTAGCTGCACAGTGAGGGGATTTTGTAATAGGGAACTAGATGGCATCTTGCTGGAGTACAGGGAGTTTGAAATGAAAGGATGTAAGATGTCTGATTTTTGAAACACAACAAAATGTAAATATCAGTAAATTAACTTAACAAATATTAAAAAATATATCAGGAGTTAGGAGAGCATAAATGAAGCAAATTTTTTGTAATTCTGAAATGGGTTAGAATTACACACTTTCTTTCATACTCAGTCAATCATCAGTCTGACAAATAAAACAATAAGTGGGGTGGTTTTGATACACATTATTCATTATGTGACATAATGGCAGTTTCAGTAGTTTAGAACCTGTGTTCAATTAAAGATATTTACGTGATAAATCATTCTGAACCACCCAAAACAAAGTTATATTAAGAGGATGCAAACTCTCATCCACATTGGTGTCATGCTTCATCATTGGGTTGCTCCTCATACTGACTCAATTGCTAATAGTTTGAATGGGCTCTTTTGCCTAGGTGTAAATTTGATGGAGATCATTTAAGTTTTTTTGCAGTAACAGATAGCGCTGGATAGATAGTAGGATAAACAAGAAAAGACCTAAAGTTACCTGTAGGTAAACCTAGAATAATTTTATTATTAGCAAAAATTGTATGTATTCTAAAATATATAGCCCTAAGGCCCTTCTATTTGGTTGAGATGTGTTGGTTACTCTTTTGGAATAAATTTACACTCAGATTTTGTTAATAATCAAAAAGTACTAAACATAGCAAGACAACGTGCTGCACTGTGCTGAGTCAAATGGAGAGAGCGGGAATGCACAATATCTATTAAGATATGGAATATTCCTCTTCTCTCCATGCACCGGTGCAATGTGTGCTACCTATAGCCAACACAGGCCTGCTTGTGCCATGGTGGAAGGGTGCCTACATTGCAGGCAGGATTGTTTTTGTGCAGGAAAAGACACCTTCCTGCAAAAAAAAATGCAGCACACCTAGAAGGAGGAAACAATGAGAAGAAATAAAGATATTTTCCTTGTTGCTTCTTATTCGGGAAGGCGTACTATTTTTACTTATTCCCAGGTTTACCAGTCATGGTAAATCTGGGAATGCACCAAAAAGCATGGGTGGATGTGTGGGAACTCCCATGCTCCACCCATGGAAACACCTCTCTGGTGCAGCAATTCGCACTGCCTTGCATTACTCCAGATTTGCCATGCAACACATGGCCATGCAATGTGGCATTGCCTGACTTGGGATATCTGTTTTAAGGATTGTGTTGCCCTTGCAGCACCTTGCGTGACTTAATGGCAACACAATCCTCTGATAAATCTGGCCCTTGATCTTGAGCAAGTGCAATAATGTAAACAAGAGTGTGATTTGCTCCAAGCCATGGTCGTGTCATCAACTTCTGCCACGCAACACAGAGTACCAGTTTTATTTAGTAAAGCTCTCAAAGCAAGCGTCAATCTTGTTATTTCAAATGAGCATGGATAATCGTTGCAGCTGTGGTCAGGAATCAGAAGCCAAATTGTGTCATCTATAATGGGCCTTTTTACGCCCCGGTGCGAATTGAACTGTTTGTGCAACTACAGTGCAAAGTGATCATTAGAAATTATTCCCATTTTTTCCCTCATGTAGTATGTCTATGGAACACCTGTGAAAGGTTAGCAAGCGTGAAAATTGTTATCAGATCGTTACAGAGAACAACACCTCAGAATAGACTCTCCACAGTGTGAATAGAGGACACATTTGAGGCATTGCTCTATCTGCATTGCATTGCTTTATCTGCCTGCTCTATTCTGCCCAGGTATACACCTTCACAGAAAGCATTTGTGAGTGGATTGCCATCCATTACTAAAAAATATTTTGTAAAACATGTGGGCTATTGGTCATTGTGATTAAGACTCAACAGCAAGGCTTTAAACGCAGAACAGGTGCCTTCAGCACAAGCAGAAATGCATTTTCTTTTAAGTGTACATCAAGCCAGGTCCCAGAAATGCGGGTACCTGTCAGGTGACCCTGCAGAACCAACTGTGTTATCACCACAGCCTTGGGAGTAGAGAAAAGTGAGGAAGCATTTCAGGGTTTTGTGTGCACACAGACCACAGCTTTTCTTCTCTGTCAAAAAATGTTATTTCTAGATCTTGTGCTCACTCTTAGGACAGTGCCATTTGACTAGTTTTAATTGCATTTATGAGTATTTGACAGTCTGAAGCTATGGATCCCTGGAACCAACAACCTGTGGCTATTTGTCCCGTATGGAAATAAACAGTTAGTGGAGACAAGCACTCAGACTGAGGAAAATGTCTACCTTTCTCTGTACCTTGGAAGGCCACTATGGAAGCACTTGTCAGGAGTAGCACAAAAGCAGAAATCTCAAAGGAAATTGCAGTCAAATCCAGTTGGATCCCTTATATGCCCCAAGCTCTTTATGAACTGTTGCACATCATGACCTTTAGTAATTTACTGGATAATGAAATCAAGCTGGAGGAAAGCTCTTTTAATTTGCAGTATGATGTTGTGACCACAAATCTGGGTGTTTACTCTTACAGTGTAAATTATTTCATTGAGTATGTATCCTAAGGCACAAGGCAACCTTCACTGTCCCTGAATCGTGGCTTCTCTTAACCAAACGCCAATCAGGTTGACTTCTCAAGTTAAGTTCTTTGAAAGAGACATTTTGCAAATAGGAAATATTTCCACAATTAAGTTTTAATGTTGACTTCCTCTCAACGGTTCTTTCACTGTACTATATCAAAGTTTCAAAGTTTTCATGTGTTGGAGCTCAAGATGTAGAACTTTTTTTATGGTTTTCTTGGTATTTTTGGTAGTTATGTTATTTCTCCTTATTTTATCATACTTACTCTACTACTATTTATGTAAGTGATACCTTCAAAAGCATCCACATTTTACTGTAAATCATAATGATGATGATTCAGAAACTAAAAAGCTGTCATTTTGTCTTTATTGGAGAAGCCTATAAAGTATCCTTAAACCTATATCACCACAATATAAAGAGAGCACGGAAACAATTCATAACCAATCAAATTGGACAAGCCGGTAACTCATCTAAAGCCCTTTTCAAAGTGCTTAACACTTTTATAAATCCTGATGCTTGTTCCCAAGCAATACATGTGTCTCAAGTACTTTGTTACTCTCTGGCTAATCACTTTGAAAACAAAATCAAAGTGATCTATCAGACTTTTTCTTGCTCTTCTGAACAGGTATGTGAGGAGATAGACTTTAGTGTACTCCCCTCCAATTGCGTCAATACCCTTAGTAAATTTGAATGTCTCTCAGCGGAAGCAATTCAGCAGGTGCTTGCTTTTGCTAAGTCAGGCTCTCCTTTATATGTTTGCCCCCCTAGAATTTCGGCAGATCGCTCCAGTCAGCTTCCTGTTTAATTTATCAATCAACACATGGAAAATCCCATCAGCATGGAAGGCGGCACAGGTCAGACCTATTAAAAAAAGGCCAATCTGACTTTGAACGACCATTCCAACTATCGACCCATCTCATTACTCTTTTTATTGGGCAAACTGTTGGAGGGACTCATAAAAAAAACAACTTATGGAAAATCTAGCGGTTAATGTGATTCTAGATCCTTCACAATCAGGTTTCAGACCAACTCACAGTACAGAAACAGTGCTGGTAGTGTTCATTGACCTTATCAGATGCTCTCTCGATGCTAATTTACCATCTGTGCTGGTGCTGCTGGGCTTGTCTGCATTATTTTATACTGTGTCTCATCCCAGGCTACTTCATAGGCTGCAGGAGATTGGAATTCACAGAACAGCCCTACAATGGCTTGGAGATTTCCTCTCCAGTAGTACTCTAACTGTCATTCTGGGTTCTTATAAGTCTTGTATCATGATGTTGAACAGAAGGGTGCCCCAGGGCTCCTATCTTAGCACAACACTTTCTAACATCTATGTTGCCCCCTAGCCAAAATTGTTAGAGGTTTTGACTTTGAAATAATATCCTACGCGGACAACACAGCTATTGATTTCCTTTGACGGAAATCTGGACAAAGTGAAATAATCTTTTTCTGCTGGGATGAAAGCTATTGCTACTTGGATGACAGAAAGCTATCTCCAGCTAAATGCAGGGAAAACGGAGATTATGTTGCTTGCGAAGGCTTTGGAATCCTGATTGGTTTCCTCCAGAACTTGACATAACTCCAGCACCAAAAATGGCAATAAAAAAACTTGGGAGTCAAGCTAGACCAATCCCTTAGCATGAAAGAGCAGGTTTCATCCATTATAGGCGTTTGCTTTCATATGATGCATTTGCGAAGAAGAGCCTTTCGTTTACTACCATTACAGTGAGGAAAACTTTGGTCCAGGGTCTTGTCATCAGCCAGTTGGACTATGTGAATTCCCTTTTGACCTCAGCAAATGAGACATTGCTACCAAAAGTACAAGTGGTTCGGAATACTGCTGCTCGTCTCATCTGTAATCTTCCATCTGGGGCCACTTCTTCTCCTCTTTTGCATGCATTACACTAGTTATCGGCACAAAACAGAATTTTGTTCAAGATCTGCTGTCTAACCCACAAGGCTCTGATAGGGATAAGACGTAGCTACTTATCTTCAAAACTTTCTCATTAGCACCCTTTAAGACCCCTAAAATCTAGTGACAAAGGTTTGCTCACTGTACCACAGATCAGAAAGTCTCGTTCAGGGAGCCGGTCGTTCTCATACCTAGCCCTTTTTACTGGAGTGAGTTGCCTCTTCAGATTCAATCTTGTAGTGATCACCTTCAGTTTAAAAAACTTCTGAAGACTGTTCTATTTTAATACTTTTAATACTGTTGTCTCTTTTGGTTAAAGCGTCTGGCATTAAACAAACACTGATTTACTTTGTCAGATTGATAGCAGCATAGGAAAAGGGAAATCTTATAAACCATTGAAGCCAAATCCAGAACCGCTCAGATACACTCCCCAGATGTATCATGATTCATTTGACATTTAATGACATGGCACTTAGCAATTTTCTGGAAACGCATAAAATAGCAACTGAAAGCTCTTTGAATTTTTGGTGTGAATGTCTGACCATCACCCTAGGACAAATACTGCTAGAAGATGCGGGTCAGGGTCAATATTTTCATGGGGGCCATACATAGATGAGCACCTATTTTTAGGTTTAAAAAAAATTATCCACAGAGAAAGAAAAAAACATGGCAACTGATGACATCTAGTAGCATATCCATGTTCTCATCCTCATCTCTCTTAAACATGGCAAGTTTGCTTCAAGATCTAAAAATAAATTATTTACCATGAGTGCAGGGCCCTGAAGCACGACAAGCCCTGAGGAATAGCGCCACCCTCCCCTCAACCCTCCCTTCTGATGGTACTGTGAATTAACTGCCAGATGCATTGAGTACATGCACTAGCCCATTTGTCAGGATATTAAGTAAACTGGTAGTAGGAGGGATAAGTCCTTATTTTACTATCTGAGCTGGCTGAAGGTATTCTGTATTAATGAGTATAAGGAATGCCAATCATTGGCACATTGAGGTGAACATTTGATTGCCTGACAGGATATGCTGTTGACAGACTTTCACATGATGAGAAAGAATGTAAACCGTTTGTGCTTTTATTTTGTGTATGAACTAAGTTTTTTTATATTTATAAAAATTGTCTTTATTTTATTTTTCTTTAGATCGGGGCATTCGTTTACACAGCCACTGAGTTCTGCTCAGAGTGTTATTGCTCTGATGAAATAGACCCAGTCACCCAAATGAATCTTGTAAAGTGTGAACCTACCAAATGTTTTACAGACTGCCAGCAGGTGAATAATTCGTATTTTACTTATCTTTGTCTTGCCTTTTAAGGTGATCTTTCCAATTGATAATTCTAACCTCAATTCGTCATCTTTAAAATATCTCAGCTGACTGATTGGATCCAGAAAATTCTCCCAGTATTAACCCCTGCATGCTATATGTGGTGTTGTGTGGTCCGTCGCGATCCCATACTGGCCCAGAAGTAACAGAGTGGGCCTCATATAGGTGCCTCTCCTGCTCGTTGATGTCAGTTCCTTTCTTTCCAAATGTTTTGGCGCTGATCCCAAGCTCTGTTCCTAACGTTGTCACTGCTCTTATGATCCCAAAAATTTTCAGACAGTGTTCTAGGGATGATGTCTCCCCCAAAGGCAACAGGATTCAAGCTGGGCTATGTCTAGAGGAAGCAGATGTTGGTTAAAGATCCGCACAGTGTGTGCCTTTGGTCCATAGGCACTGGTTACAACTCAAAGTTGTGTGAGAAATGTGCCCTGATTCACCTGACAGCAATCAGAAAGTGGGAGACAAGCAGTCTTACTCCCGCTCCATGTCCCAAGACAACTCCCATTCTCCGTCACAGGGGGAATCCAACGCAAAGTCCTATTCTCAAAGTCTTCAGATAAGTTGAAGTCGAAAATGTGCCATAGTCGCAAGAAATCCTAGCAAGGCTTGATTCCGTCTTGCCACTCAAAATTAGATGAGAAGTGACAAGTGGGACAATCAAAGGGCCCATTGCCTCCAACATCTTCAGAATCTAATCTGGTACCACAGTTGGTGTGCTCCAAACACCCTGGGCCGTCGTCTACCCCATAGCAAATTGAGGCATTCATGAAAGCAATGCTGCAGATCTTTTGGATACTGTTGACTCTCTCTGGTGCACCTTCAGGCCCCACTTATCTGCAAGGGTCTCCAGTGGACTTCCACTAACAGGCCCTCCCTAAGCTCCAGAGACCCCCCACTGGACCTCCTTATGGACCCGAACCAACACCAATCCAGGTTTCCACTCCAGCTCCAAGGTCCACACCTGCCCCTTCTGCGCTGGTGCGAATAGCTTGTTTGCCAGCACCTGAACCAATCCCAACATCTGTCTATGATCCCGAGCCGATGTCGGCCCGCACCAGACCTATGTGGTGCTATGAGATTACCAGGGTGCAGCCAGAGGTCATTCAAGCAAATCCTCAGCCTCCTCCAGGGCACCCGTTTTACCAGAGGCAGGAGGCCCTATTCAGTTCTAATGTTGACATGGTTCAGGGCCTATAAAATGTTTCCCACATCAATGATGATGATGAGAAGGAGGAAGAGGATCTGCTGCCCTCATTACCCTGGTGAAGAAGTTTACCTCGAAATACAGAATGCCTCTGCACTAGACACCTCCACTCGGAATGAGCAGGACTCACCACCTGACCCACCAATAAAAAAATCTACTTCTTTTTATTAGTAGTGCACAGAGCAGCACAGTCACTAAGGGGCACCTTGTGTGGCCCTGGGTGGCTTCATGAATCTCAAGCAATGTAACGCAGTGCAAATTACTGCATTTCATTACTCTGCGCCAAGGAGGCATTTCCATGGGTGTTGCATGGGCATTCCCATGCAACATCCATGGATTTTGATGGGTTCCCAGCTTTACAAAAGCTTGTAAACCTGGGAATGCTCCAAAAAGATACGCCTCCCAGGAGAGGCGTAATGATGAAAAATATCTTTACTTCTCCTAATTGTTTCCTCTTTCTATGTGTGCTGCATCCTGCAGTGCAGGGCAGTGCAGGGCAAAAGACGGGAATGCACCATATTGCCTTAAATACAGCACATTCCAGCCCTTTCCCAGTGACACAGTGCAGCAAGGTAACTTGCTGTGCTGTGCCGCTTTTTCATAAATATGACGCTAAATTTGCAACTGCCTACAGTTTAAACGAAATCCAATTTGCTGTCTCAAATACTTCAACCAGGAAAATATTTTTTTAGATCCTCTGTTGCCATTTAAAGGGGGCATTCCATGAACCACCATCATGGCCAATTGGTCAAAACCATGCTCGGCTCCTCAGGTTAGTTGACCTGTTGCCAGGAGACCCTGATTTTCTGACAAAACACCCTATACCTGGTAGCCTTGTGGTGTAAGCATTGACAAGTAAGGTGAATACATATGCCTTCCCTTCAAATTCCTTAGATAGGGAATCAAAGTGGTTGATACATTTGGCAAAAATATGTTTTCGTAAGCTAGTCTGGCCCTGCGCTCCAAGGATCTGGTGTATCTACTAGGCAGGTATATCCATGCTTTGTGGGAAAGGGACAGAAATATCTTGCCAGCCATCACAGAAGAACACAGGGTTTCTCTTGTCCAAATGATTCAGGATGGACAAGAGTACCAACAAATGGGTGTTAGAATAAGAAAAGGGAATGGGGTGCTACTTGCTCTACTTCCTTGTGCCGAAGGCCATACTTGACCTCTAGCTTTTGAGCGTCACTCTGAGAATGGTCACGTTCAGAATGCTCACTCTACTCTGGATCTTGGAGACTAGAAGAACTGGTGGGGATTGTATTTTTTTATAATCTACCTATAGGTTCAAGGAGGGGGTTGGAACACTTCCAGTTTACCGTGCTGCCCTCTGGGCTTATCTCAGCCCCTTGGGAGCTCACAGAAGTGTTGGCAGGGTGATATTACATGCATAGCTGTACTTCGATGACTAACAGCTCAAGGCAAGGTCAAGGTCACTACAGTCAGTCGCAGACTATCTCTGTATGACGCCCACTCTGTTTATTATGCCTGGCCAAAATTTCATTTATATTTGCATAATGTTACATAATTTACTGACATTTCTCGTTACAATTGTCATGCAAAATACACGAGATTCCAACTTGTCCCAAAACTGAGAGTAGTTGGGGTAAAAATCATATTGCTGGAGCACAGGAAGTATGTGAATGAACTTACACAAGCAATTGTTGTTCGTGTCACGTGATTTTGTGATTTTTGTTAGTGTGAAAACCTTCCTTGCACTGAAAATAGACATGAGGATGTATTCCGTGCTAACAAATAGTGCAATGGCATACTTAGGCTCCACAGTGAAACTTCAGGTTTCACTGGCCCAATCACCAAGGCTGCTTCCAGCCTGGTATCACAGGAGATGGCTCTGGATCTTCTGTGGTGGGGGAAAAACACCAGCCTGACCTGTAGCAGGCACCCTTCCTTTCCCACCCAAACGTCATGGTGGTGAGAGACGCTGCTGGGGTTTAATGGGGTCATCTGGGAGAGGTGGAAATCAGAAGTCTCTGGTCTCCAACTGAGCTCAAGTTCCATATTAATGTTCTGAAACTTCATGAAATCCAGCTCTCTCTAAAAGTCTTCTTGCCATACCCGGGGGAAGGCTGGTGTAGGTCCTCATGGACAACATGACCACCATGTGGTACTGACAAAAGCAGGGAGGAGGGGAGTCCTGTATACTGTACCAGGAGGCTTTGCACCCTTGGAGATGGGTTTTCCAGCCATTCAGGTGACCAACCACCTGCAGGGTGTGAAATTACACATCTTCGAACAGCAGGGCCTGCCATTGTTAGATCTGTTCACCACTGCTGTGTATGAGCAGTGTCAAACGTTTTCATGCTAGAGTTCCCTCCATGAGAGTCACTGGGAGTCCCATTTCATATAAAAGACCAGGCCCAAGTCATCTTGATAGCCCTGGATTGGGGTTTTGGTAACCAAATTCCTTGAGCCCAAAAATTTGCCCTACCTCTTGAGGAGTACCTTCGATCTCCGCAGCAATTGAGGGTCCTACATCCAAATCTTTGCAACATACACTTCCAGCCATGGGGACCGAGTGGTGACAGCTGAGATTTTTTGTAATTTCCAAGGTAATGAATGTCATCCTCGTAGTCAGATGCCTTTCACCAAAATCCATTTACACTGGACTTTGCAAGACGTTTGTCATCTGGTGTGAGGCCTGTCATCTACATCTGGTGTAGGCCAAATTTTTTATGTTTTGTTGACTGTTTTATCACCACTTTGCAACATACACTTCCAGCCATGGAGAACGAGTGTTGACAGCTGAGATTATTTTTAATGTCCAAGGTAATGAATGTCATCCTTGTAGTCATACGCCTTTCACCAAAATCCATTTACACTGGACTTTGCAAGACGTTTGTTTTCTGGTGTGGGGCCTGTCATCTAGATCTGGTGTAGGCCACATTTTTTATGTTTTGTTGACTGTTTTATCATTGGCCCAGCAAGGTTTGTTAAGAGTTACATTCCAACCAATCTTTTTTTTTTTTACAATTGCCACATCAGACTTCCTTTTTCAAGTCATCTGTTGTGATGCACTTTTCAAAATGTCTGACTGACATGTTCCATCTAAAAGCTTTTGTCATTCGATCATTTGCACCAATGCATAGTTGTTCCTTACGGCTCCTGAGAATCAACTCTGTCTTTCTCACCACTATCACTTTTGCACACCACATGAGTGAACTGCAAGCACTGTCAGTACAACTTCCCTACACCACTTTCTTTCCATACAAAATAGTGCTGATAACTCAGGGACCCTTCCTGTCGAAAGTTTCACCCTTTCATTTCAGACTGTTCATTACCCCACCTGCCTCTTCGTTTCTCCACACCCTTCGAAAGAGAAGAAGAGACTTTACTGACTTGACCGTAGAGGAGCATTGAACTTTTATACTGACAGTACAATAGATCACTGCATGGAAGACCAGGGGAGAGTGGTGCAGAAAAGGATTATATCATGGTGGATAGTCCTTTGTATAAAGATATGTTATGTGTTGCCTAGCAAAGAGCCCCCTGAAAGCCTGAAGGCCCATTTCACAAGGACCAAACTACAACAACTGTGCCGGCAAGGGAAGTGCCTGTCCTGGACCTCTGCCAGGCTACAATGTGGGCATTGATATAAACGTTCACAAAGCACTACTGCCTTGACACCCAGGTCTGCTAAGAGGAATATTTGCCTAAGTTTGTCGTGAAAGATTTTCTCATTTGAGTCCACTCCTCAGACCCTCAACCAATGGAAGGTACAGCTATGGTATATTTTCTAAAGATGAGGACTCTAAGGTTATAGGTACCCATGAGAAGATCAAGTTACTTACCTTCAGTAACGCTCTTAATGGTGGATACTCTGTTGAAGTGGAGAAGTGTGGCTCAATGGTTAGAGCGGCAGACCCTGATGCAGAGATCTGGCCCGGGACCAGGGTTCAATTCCCGCCTCGGCGGGTCTTGGGCTCAATTTCCTCGGACCTGATAATTCTCGCCTCGGTGCCTATTCTAATCATGGGTCCCACTCTGCAACTCTGGGCAATAGCTTGCTTAATCTCCACAACGGCCCCAACAGCGCTGGGATGCCTGGCTTCACCCTGGGGGTGGCCAGGAGTGGACATTTCACAGGGAAAAGCCAGGAAGGGTTCCACAGCGGTATGCGTACAGCGCCTGGACACCCCTTTGGGGGTATGGGTGCGCTTTACAAGTACAAATTTCATTTCAACCTCAGATTCCTCACTGCCCTCCCTGTTCTATGGAATGGACATCTGTACAGCTTAATAAGGTCCCACCTTAGATTTCAGTATACTGCCACCTGCAATAAGTTTACAATGATCTGCGTCCCAGGGCACAGAAGGTGAAAGGTTATGAAACTGATGCCAAAGCGCAGGGATGGCCCGCTCTGTCACTTCTGGGACAGTAAGGGATTGCTGCAGAGCCATATGCGGCCACATTTTGGCATGCAGGAGTTATTGCTGGTAACATTTTCTGGATCTAGATTTATCAAGGCATAGTAAATTTGGAGTAATGCAAGGCAGCACAAGTTGCTGTCTTGCATTGCTCTGTGTGGGGAAGGCGTTCTATGGGTGGAGTCTAGATGTTCCTACACATCAACCCATGGTTTCTGGTGCATTCCCACATTTACTAAGAGTAGTGCGCCTGGGACTGCATAAAAATGCTATGCCTGCCCAGGTGAGGTGTAACAAGTAGCAATATGTTTATTTCTCCTCATTATTTACTCTTTCAATGTATGCTGCATTTTGAAGCACACATAGGAAGAGGAAAATGCCTCTGGAGATTGTTTTTGTGCAGGAAGGTGTCCCTTCATGCACAAAAATAATCCTGACTATAATGCAGGCATCCTTGTACAATGGTGCAAGGGTGTCTGTGTTGGCGCTTGGCAGCCACAAGGGCACTAGTGCAGAAAGAGAGAAGGAATGCGCCATATGTTAGTAATTATGGTGCATTCCTGCTCTGTCCATTTAATGCAGTGCAGCAAGTTGTCTTGCTGCTTTGTGTTGCGCCAAATGATGATAATTTTGGCCCCCTAGTCCAGCACCTAGGATATTCTAAAGGTGAGGAATCTGCAGTAGATAGAGTATCTACCAGAAAGAGCATTACCAAAGGTAAATAACTTGTTAATCACATCTTTCCTTAATAAACGTGTTCTTTCACCATAGCTTCATTTCTAATCACTGGCATTTTCTTTGCTCCTCTTCCCAGATTTCGGTTACTGTTAAGTACTCTCCATGTGCCAGATTGTAACTCCACTTCTTTCTTCACAGCTCCATGGAACAACTATTCAATATATAGAAAATATCACTACTGCTAGTTTTAGGATTGACCTGTTCTCTTTTACTCCTGTAACACAGGGCTACGAATATAAAACGGTGTCAACCGAATGCTGCGGTACGTGTGTTCAAGTGGCGTGTATCTTCAAAAACACCACCTACACCACTCAAGTTATTCAGGTATGCATGAACAAAACTCTATTTTTTAGACATACAAAAGTGTCAAATAAGTGGGCCGTTAGTGGCAAAATAGGGGCGGTAGGAATGCATAACATTTGCCATTGCATATCTTGAAGTAGGCACTGAATAGTACCATGGTGTGTAACTGTAATACCTGCAACAAAGAGGTCGGTCCCAGTTCACTGGAAATCTTGATGGCATTTCTATTGATATCCTCATAAGAGGAACATATAATTTACAGTAAATCACTACACCAAAATTGAAATCTGGCTCACTGCTAGTCCTGCTGTATAGAAACTAAATTCATACCTTAGTACAGCACTGTTGAAACTCATGAGTCACAGCTAAAAATGGTGGGGGCCACAGGGCGAGTTTGGGCTACTGGGCCTCAAGCATAAGGATTGGAGTCATTTGCCTTCCGATGTCTAGGGGTCCATCCTAGTATTGCTTCGGAAACTGGGCCAAGTGCAGTCCCTCCCTTTAGTGATGGCAAGCAGTCACAAGATTCTCAGGAAGGTAGTATGGAGGTCCTTCAGCTCACAACTCAACAATCACCTAGCAGTGCAATAATTGACTGTCCAAACCATTGCTTTATTGCACACAAGACCTAGATACTACACAAGTAATAGTGAATAGACACAATTTAATGAACTGAATGCTGGATGTACTGTACCTTAATCTGCTAGCCACTAACCTCTCATCTCCCTGGGCAATTCTCCCTTCTGTGTAAGAATGTCTGTCAGCCTGAATCAAGGTCCAGGTGCAGAAAATAACCCTCTAGTATGTTTTTCACTCCCAGTTTACCACAGTTTTCATTAGTCTTTGGTATTGTACCACAATGCTGGTCTCTGATTCACATGGCCAAAGCTTGCAGCCACCCAACTACAGTACTTTGTTTCTTTCCCGTTTGTGAGAGAGAGCGCACTTCCTAGTCAGAAGCAACCTCCTTCAGCTCTGGTGATTGATGGGTGCAGGGCGCTAGTAGGAGTCTTCGTTAGAGTCTTCAGGCCAGGAATTTCAGGTAACCTGGATTCACAACGACATCAAGGGTCGGATCTGGTCCCGGTCGCACTCCTGCTAATTTCCGGGTGTTGGTCATTTTTAGACCTGACATCCTTGGCATAGTTACCTCAAAGTTTTTACCTTTACTCCCACTGTTTGCTGAATTAATTTTTGTTGGTTTTAGGACTCTTGGTACTTTACCACGGCTAACCAGAGCTAAAGTGCTTGTGCTATGTCCTTCAAAGATGGTAAAATTGGCCTACACCTAATTGGCACATTAGATTTACCTGTAGGTCCCTAGTAAATGGTACTACATGTGCCCAGAGCCTGTAATTAAATGCTACTAGTAGGTCTGCAGCACTCAGTACAGTAGCCTTTTAAAACATGTCTCAGGCCTGCCACTGTAGCCTGTACTGCAGTTTTAAGCTGCCATTTCGACCTGGCTAAATAAACGTTTTGCCAGACCTAAACCTTCCTTTTTAATAGTTTATAGTCACCCCTATGGGAGGGCATAAATGTCCATAGGGCAGGGTATATGACATTTAAAAAGTAGGACATGTGGGTTTACGTTTTAAATGTCCTGGTAATGAAAAACTCCTAAATTAGTTTTCACTAGTGTAAGACCTATCCCTCCCATTGGCTATTATGAGGATACCTTATTACATTTAATAAGTGCTACCTTTGGATTGAGAGCAGATAGAAATATGCTGTTTGGACCCCTATGAATTGTAATGTTAAATCTTCTTTAATGCTATAGTCACAATTCTTAATTCTGAAAATGCCACTTTTAGAAAGTTTACATTTTCTTGTCCTAACCATTTCTGCCTTCTGCCAGTGTCCTGGGTCACATAACTGTGAATGGCTCTGCTGTTGGGGTTTGTTTATTCCTTCCAGACAGTGACACCAAGGTAACTAGATGTGAACAGGATGGGCCATCTGGACACAATGGCTTGGGGCAGAGCTATTCCCTGCCCCAATTACACTTTTAACGGCTTGCCTCCAGCACACACAAAAGGCCTTGGCACCAGCCTATTGTCACCCCATACTTCTTGGAGACTTGACAAGGGAAGCAACCAGTGTCCCCCCACACACAAAGGCTACTTAAAACTGAAGATCTCTGGTTCTACTGATTAGATTTTTGTCATTCTGGTATAATTTAATTTATTTAAAATGTACTCTATTTTTCTAAATTGCTTTGTGATTTTTCTTGTGTTGTGTTTTTACGTTGTTACTGTTGGCATGCTACATAATACTTTACACTTTGCCTCTAAGTTAAGCCTGACTGCTTTTGTTCCAAGCTGGCAGAGGGTTAAGGACAGGTTTATTGAGTGGTTTTTGTGGTTCAACCTCACAAGGATGGTAGTTGTTGCCTGAGAGGGGCTTCCACCCTCCACAACCGATAGCCCAGTTTCTTACAATCAAGTTGTGAAGGTGCAGGTGGGCAGGACCAGTCTCTGGATCGCAGCTGCACAGGATAAGCCGCTGTCACACTTATTGGTCACAGTGGCACAGAATGATGCACAGGGGCACTTCTTGGTCACAGCCACACAGGGATGAGCCGGGTTTGCACTTCTTGGTTACAATGGAACAGGATGAGCCAAGGTTGCTTTTCTTAGTCGAAGCAGCACAAACAGCAGTGGTTCTACGTTTTCCATGTGGAACTGCCTGTCAGAGAGTCTGATGCCTGCCAAAATCTGGAGTATGCAGATTGCTGCCCTCCGTCCTTCTTCTGGCAGATCCCACCAGAACCTGGGTTAGAATCCTAATGGCTCTTCCCGGACAGTCACACATACTGCAGGTTTGGCAGGCTCCTTCCCTTTCTCAGCAGATAGTTTGGCTTCTAGGCACCACATATCAGATAAGCAGCTTCTTTGAACAAGTCAAGACATGGGGTGATGTCCCCTCACATTTGGAAAGCTGGCTGTCAGGCAGACACCAGCTCTGGTTGCACAGCAAGGACTGCTGTGCAATCAGAGCTGTTGTCTGAGTAATCTGAAGAGCATTCTCTAAATTGTCATAGTGAACCAGAGACTGGTTCGCAAATTACCGATTCAAAGTGTCCGCAATTCGTTCTATCTCTTGTATAATGATGAGGTAGGTCAGAAGTTGTGACCCACTAGGAATGGCAGCCATCACAATAATAGAGGCCATCTGAAATCAGCAGTCCACCATGTCTGTGACAGCTTTTAAATAAAGCACATTTTTTAAAAATGCAACCCGTTTTCCTAAAAAAAAACTGAATACATAAAAAGAAAATGAAAAGTGCAAGTTTAATTTTTTAACAGTAGGCAGTGGTCCATTGGGCCACTGCCCACCCTTAAAAAATGTTTTTGTAATCATTCACAAAAGGGAAGGGGTCCTGTTTGCAAATGACTTACCACTTCCATTGAGAAGGTGGTAAAAGATTATTGTTTTGCAACCGGAATTTGGCCACAAAACATTAATGCATCCAAATCTGATTCAGTATTTGTTAGAGATGCCCTAAACACGTCCCTTCCAAAAACTGAATTAGTATTGGTTCACAAATTGTCATTTGCGTACAAAAAGGGCACATTTTGTGATTGAGACTGGTATGCAACCGCAAAAATGCTTTGTACATCTGACTCTTTGTGTCCAATTAATTCTCATTGTCAGGCAGTGTGGCTGAGATGAATGAGACAGTTTGTTCTTGGATAATTTCTGCCTTGTCAGGATCATCTACCCAGGTATTTAATATAGTAGTCTATTTTGAGTACTCCAGTTGTGTGCTGGCAAACAGGTTTCCTGAAAGATAGTACTCAGGTTATCAAATCTATTAAAGAAACAAACATAAATGTCTGTGGGCTATCTGCTTGCAGATAAAAAAAGCTGTGTCCTTTGTGAATTAGCATGAGCTAGCTTAACCTCCATAATCTAAATGTATACCCTTTTTAGGCAAGTGATTTTCTTGTGCTTTGTTATGGTACCTAAAAATGAATGAAATCTCCTCATTAAACTTCAGAGTTGGCCTCTTACCTTCACAATCCTAATGAGTTTTACTTTGCGATTGTTATCCCTGCCAAGAAGTGAAGGTCCTGGACGTTAGTGAAAGATTGGAACATAGTTTTTTTATAAACCAATTTGTATTGATTTTTAATATAGCAACACATAAGCATGTAGCATACATATGGACATAAGAGACAAGATCATAGCGTGCCTAGTCATTGTATGACAGCAAACTTATTACAGAAGGAGTACTTGGTCCTAAAGTACAAACAGGTTAGTGTGTAATAACAGCCGTACATGCGATGTGGACTACCGAGGAGCAGTATATGAATGCTCTGGCCCTATGGGAGAACCCTCGTCTAAAGATACATTTCAGCGCAGAGGAGTTGTGCGCATATTGGTTCCGGATTTTTACATGTAATAACAACAACGAGTGAGAGCTCAAAATAGTAGAGGAGACAGACTGACTATGCAGTTCGTCGGAGTACCATAATGGGTAACGAGACGCAGAGGGTCCTCTCAGTCCGGTAGGTCCTCCTTGAGTACTTGCAGCTCGTGTAGCAGAGCATCCCATTCCATTGCTATGGGGACCCTATGAAGACCAGGGGCCTCATCACATCTGAGGGACACAGATTCAGCCTTACCCAAAATGGGAACTTACTTGACCTCCAACATTTTTTTTTACTAATAGCTTTCTATTAATAAATTCTGCCTAAGGGATGAATATTTAAAAGGCTGCACTCATTTTGTGAGTGACTGTCGCATTTCATTCTTACTGTGTGGCCAAGCCTTTCTCAACTGCCTAAAGCATCACAGTTGTTTGCTAATTTTGCATCAGGAAGTGCAGTGATGGTTTGGGGTAATAGGTCACTTTTTGTCCTTTCCAGTGTTTTGTATTTAGAAGATTGAGAAACCGCGACAATGAAACAAAAATGAAATGGATTAATGCCCTTTTTTTAACTGAATAAGGAGTAATATATGTCAAACCTGCAATTCAAAGCCCTTAACTGCATGTCATACTAAGGTGAAGCTAAGGCCTTGTTGAACCTGAAATCCTTGGTGTGGTTTTCCCCCAACATTTGCCTTCTAGCCACCTGTTTTTGCTTATTTAGTTCTTGCTGGCCTTAGGAGTCTGCACACTTTACCACTGATAACCAGTGTTAAAGTGCTTGTGCTCTCTCCTTTAAACATGGTAACATGAGCTTACCACCAAATGGTATATTTAATTAACTTCTAAGTCCCTAGTAAAGTGCTACTACATGTACCCAGGGCCTGTATATTAAATGCTACTAATGGGCCTGCAGCACACATTGTGCCAATCAGTCCAGTAGACCTTTAGCCATGTCTTAGGCCTGCCACTGCAGCCTGTGTGTACAGTTTGCACTGCCATTACAACCTGGAAAAATAAACCTTTTGCCAGGCCTAATGCTTACTTTTTAATACATATAAGTCCATTATTGCCAAGTACCACGCATCAGGGATTGGACTAACATATTTTAGTGCTGGTGTCTCCATCACTCCACTAAAATGCATTAGTCACACATATAGGACACTGTGGGGATTGTGAGAGCTTTAATAAAAGAAGTACAGAAGCACTTTGGTGCTTTTCATGCAATGCTGCTTTGTCTGCTGCTCCAGGCAATTTTTATATTCTTAGCCTGCCAGTTTTGGCTCACTTATTGCTATGGTGACCGATACACCTCTTCGGTGTTGCTGGCTGATACAATTGTTTCCACATGGGAAAAAGAAATCTGTTCTCCGGCAGCCTCTCCTACACACGTGTAGATCTGGTGGATGGATGGGGCGTGTTATGAGGGAGAGAGTTGATTTTCAATATAAGTAACAGCAAATGCCAGACACAGGATCACGTGGTTCTGGTGGCTTCTGTTTGTTGTTTCTCTGTAGAGTTAAAGGGCAGATAACTGTCATCTATCAAGGCATCTTGTTTACACTGGATGATTCAACAGGGTGAATTATGTTTGTGTTTACCTCAAATGTGTTGCAACGAAAATAGTGTGCAAGACATATTTCCTTGTTAATATGTGTTTTGTTAAGTTGGCCTAGAGCCGGGGCTGCCAGCTTGGAACTGGGGAATCAGGTTTGAGGCACTGTATCTTGTAATTCTGGACAAATCACTTAGGGCCTGATTTAGATCTTGGTGAGACTACCATTGTCACTCCGCAGCAGAGTATCCAAGTACTCCATCAAGCTGACAGAATCCTGGCCACCCTATTTAGATGTATGCAGGCTGAATCTCCATCTGTGTCGACAGAGCGGTTACCATTGCGTACGCGGCTTACCGTTGCTGACGTGGTGGACTCCTCTGCTGCCGAATAGTACTCCGTTGCCATTAGAGCAATGGGGCTGTGCTGAGCCTATTTAGATTTCTCAGTTGTGCTGGTGGTGTTCTAGCTGTGGCTTGCAGATGGAGTGATCCCTTCACCGGGCGCGGTCAACATCGGACTATTCCTGTGGCTGTAGGATGGATGCTAGAATTACACACCTGATGTGTTTTTCCAAATTGTTTTCACTGTCATACCACACTATAAAGCACACTCCATTTCAGCCCATGATCCTTTGCCACTCCACTGCACCACAACATTTGAAAGGAGAAATGTGTCCACTAAAGTAAGGGCATTTTATTGCTTTACCCCATTTCTTGTCCCTTTTTTCTCCTTTGATTTATTTCCTTGTCGTTAATTAATTTGATTTCATCATATTTATTTGGATAGTGGCACTGAGGGGTGAATTGTCAGTTATGGTGGATGAAATCATTAGAGTAGAGCTACAATTGTTTGGAGCCCAAGTTCACAATACAACCATATCTCAGAAAAGGTAAATGTGGACCAGAATAGTTGAGAGAGTGAATGCTGTAGAAACAACCTGTGCACAAACGAGGAAATTAGGAAGAGGTGACAGAAACAACCTGAGAGGGAGTGCGTTCCCTAGCCTCCAAGCATCACCGGGAGGCCCAGAGGACTGGTGGTGGTTCTCCCAGCCTCCCATTACAACTCCTTCTCTGAGAGGAGAAGGTCTTGCAGATCCTATATCCTGAAGGCTTGACAGGAATCCCTAGTGGAGTGGAGACTGGTAAGTAATACTTAGCAATGTGTCACTAAACCGAAATGTCCTGTTTGCTTGGAAGTTAGCTGTTGCTAATGTATTTTGCTTTTTTTTTTTAAATACAAACCTACATATATCAGTAACTTCTTGCTTGGCTTGTTTGTATGAATGTATTGTGCTGAATGTAAGATACCAGGTTTCAATCTCCATTACATTTCACATGATGTTATGGAGCTTGTAAGTGTTTGTATGCAAAATAACAATTAAAATAAATGTGTTTCATATAGTAAATGTATGTTCTCTTTTTACTGCAGATTTATTCTAGATATGTTAAAGTAAAATTTTTGCAAGCGTTTCAAATGTATCATTAAAATAACTACAACTACCATGACGCCTTGTTTCTGTTTTGTGAAAACCATATTGCAATGTAATGTTCCTCATTCTTCCTTTCAATAATTTTTTCACATATGGTAAAGTGTCATTTATTGATCAATCTCTGTTTAATGCTCTCTTCTGGAAACGGTTTGTGTTGACATTTTGTATGTTGTCCTTTTCTTGCCATGTAATTGAATTGATGTCATTAGTTGTTCAAATTAAAGTTTGTTGAGCTAAAATATTTTAGGTAGGTAAAATTGTATGCTGACTATAACTGGTATATGTGAAAAATGTACTCTGCACTGTTAATATGATCTCTAATGCTAAACATCCTTCTAAGTTGTATAAATGTCTGTTTTTTGCAGGCGAGGCCTTCGAATTGTTAAGTTCACATTTGTCCTCTCTAATGTGTTGGGTTGAATGGTTGCTGCATTTCATGTATAGTTACTAAGTGTTTTTTTTTACATTTCAGGACATCTTTTACCTGTTTATATTAAGCTGTTTTGTATGAAATTTAAACTGTCTGTGAAAATAATTACGGTACCACTGAAAGGTATAATCATGATATTAATTTCCTTTTCCATTTTAGGTTGCTACTTTTTTTGCTTAAAACTCAATGTGTACCACTATCTGGGCAGCCCACTAAACCTCTGCAAAAACTGCATGTTAAGTAAGGTGCTTCATGTTAGAAAGCTCCTTACGGTGCCGGTTAGCAACCCCCGAACTACTTTATCAAGTGCGGTGAGTGCCCATCTAAAACCCATAGCCCAAGATTTAAATGGCAAGCCGGATTTCTGGGTTACTATGAGGCACTGTAAAAGCTCCCCTACTACTTTCCCCAAAGTCGTTGAAGGACAGACTGCACCGTGGGCTCCGCAGCCGCCTGGAGGGCTTAGATAACATTTAGAAATGTCAAGAAGCGAGCTGACAGCTGGTGGTTTCTAACCCTGGGCGTAGTTCGCGAAGTAGCGCATCGCGAAGCTACGCAAAGTGAAGTTCGCACTACGCGAGCTTCGCGTAGCACTACGCGAACTGCGTAGTGCGTGTTCGCAATGATTACACAGTGCCGGATGCTTGTCCGCACTGTGCAATCATTGAAAACGGCATCTTGCACAGTGCGAGCTGTCTTTTACTGCCGCTCGAGTAGATTTTTACTCGAGCGGCAGCTTTCTCAACGCGGACTGGTAGTTTCTCATCGCGAGCGTTCGCGAGCATGCGCAACCACTCGCAATGAGAAACCTGACCTCCCCGCGTTGAGAATCTCGCCGGGAGGTTTATTTTCCACGCTCGCGATCGGCAACTTGTGTTGCTGATCGCGAACGAGAAAAAGTCTCGCCGGGATGTCATTTTGCTTGCTCGCGGTCGCCAACTTGACGTTGAGGACCGCGAGCAAGCAAAAATGACCGCTGCACTACGCTACGCTACGCTACACGTGTTTGCACTGTGCTACGTGCAATTCGCGTTGTGCGAAGTAGCGCAAACTTCGCAAACTACGCGAGCGTAGCGTAGTTTTCCGCCCAGGCCTAGTGGTTTCTCCTTTTAAACAGCATCGCATAGCTTCATCACAGGTCCGAATGTTTAGGGGCCTCAGGTTAGGTCGTAACCAGCATTCTCTGTATGGCAGTAGTGGTTTACGGCTACCAGTGCAGGTTACGGGACCCAGGGACTCGACTCGCATGGCGCCCAGCCTGCCCTGTGTTCTCTTTATGGATCAGCTCCGTTCTGTTGACTTAAAGTGTGGCAGGTAAAGAAATCACAACTAAAAGAACCTTTCAGCTTTTCGGCCGTATGTAGAGCCCCCATGTGCACATGTCAGAATTAGGTTTCCTACGCAAGTTTGACCCATTAATAATCAGATTAAATCGTATCACAACCATTGCAGCGAATTTAATTATCTAAAGCCCTGGGGTTACCTTAATTACATTGCGCCATTATGTTTAAGTACAGAAGAACCGAGTCATTTGCATGTTTGATTACTTCTGCAGTTCTGTCAAAGCATGGAATATATTATATATAACAATGGGAAATGATCACAAAAGATTTCCACATACAATTAGAGGACAGTAAATGCCCACTTCACAACCCCAGCTTCGTAACATTAACTTGTGTCATACCTTAAAATATGGAACCACCTTGTATAAATAATGCAAAATCTTTGTGTCATTTGAAAACTCAAACAATATGCTGCTGAAATATGACATGTAAATACTCGTATGACTGTACAACAGAGGGGGATAATAATTGTATATGGCATTTACCATTTCTCATAGAAAACAGCAATTATAAATAAATGCACAACCACTCTTCCAAATGGACCACCCCAAATTTAAAACCCAAGAACCAGTACGGTCGGCTATAGAAGACATTTTCCCTCCTCTGCTCACCAGCTCTGTACTGAGTCTCACACAATCCCACTACACACTAAATGCAATCTTTGTTTAAAACTAAACCATCTAAACTCCTATTGCACACCTTGTCAGAACACAGCTACTATAGTGTACTTAATTAACCATCAAATTGAGCGGCCAATAAAAGGGACAGAGCTGCAGCCCTTTGTTTATTGTACATATCGCAAATTTAATAAAGAACAGGCACAACTTCTGCTTCCTTAAATAGATATCTATACCGGGCAGTTGACCAAAAAGTGGGACACAATGTCAACAGGTTCTATTCTACAACCACATTAATTGTGACCTGTGCCCCAATAATAAATAAATGATCAAGGACCGTGATTCTTTGATTGATGCTTGTGGTGGTGGGACATCATGGTCCTCAGATCTTCCTCCCTGCACGAGGTATTTTGATAGCTAGCTAGTGTTTGAGTGAGGACAATACCTTGATAGTTGATCTGTGAGTACCTTGAGATGTTATAAGTGACCGATTTCTTTTTCTTCAGCAAGGCCCATGACACAGAAAAGGACCACCATAGGTGGGTGGAATTGACGAAATTCCAATCATGGTGGGACTGTTTACTGCTTTTAAATCAATTGTGACTGTGAAATGGTGAGGTGTGATTTTATTTTAAAAAAGTGACAGTTTTACTTTTAGGAAGTCATCATATACGATATTAAAAGAAAACTTAGCCGTGGTCCTATCCAGAATTCAGTGCTTCAAAGCCCAGTCTTAGGTCAAAGCTGAACCAGAAAATATTTGCTTTCAGTTTGTCAAGGCAACAAGCTCCCCAAAAAAGGGGTGTAGTGCCGGTGTTTGGGGATCAAGCAAATGGCAAGATAAAACTTAACAAATATACAAAAGTGGGGCTCAGGCACAGCCACGCCCCACTTCAAAGCTAACAAGCATGGCTTCGGGGAAAGAGCCTTTCCTATCAAAGCTAGCCACAGCAGAAGCCCCCATGGAAACCATCTGGACAAGAATGAATAATGCTAGTGCAACTCGTTGCCAGTTTTCTACAAAGTAGATTTCTGTAAACAAATCAAAAGTCTGGCTCAGGTCCAGAAACACAACGCAAAGACGACCTACTTAAAAGCCCACAGATTCAGCGGCAGCCGCCATTAACAAAGGGTGGTAGGGCGAGTGGAGGGAGCGTGGGGGATGGGGGAGAGCGTGCGGGGGCATATCAATAATAATAAATAAAAAAACTTACCTGACGTCGCCGGCCGCCTCCCGCGTCGCGTCGCTCCTGATGGCCTCTTCCTGGGTCTTTAAAGAGGTGAGTTTTCAACTCTTTTTCTAGACTGGAGTAGTGTTGGGGCGGCCCTGATGAATACAGGTATGTTGGTCTAGATCTTGGGTTCATAGAAAGAAAATGCCTGCTGCATTGTTTTTTAGGTCGAGCATTCGAGACCTCTTGTATATACTTTAGTATATACTTATATGTGTATGTACTTTGTGGACTCTGGAGATCAGCCCTAGGACTTGTCTGCTTCCGCTTAGGGACTTCTTTTTTCTGTTCAACTGCCTCTATTTAACTGTCTTGATAGGAAACAAGCAGTAGAGGTCAGTAAAATACCAGAATTGCTTTCTGCTGAGGGAGTTTCTTTTTTTTATTTTTCTGGCAACTGCCTCTATTTAACTTTCTTGATAGGAAACGACCAGAAGAGGTCGGTAAAATACCAGAATCACTTTAGCATTCTCTAGATTCCAGTCCATAGAAATTGTCTTCCACATGCACCCGTAGACAATAATATTTTTTTCAAATCTTGTATTTTCAGTGATATGACCACCGAAGGCCCTGATTTTATATTAAAAACAGAGCTTTGGACTATACCATTTCCCAATGAAAGGCAATATTTCTCTCCATGTGTTCCCATACCTGGTGTGTCACACAGTTTGGTGCTTACTTTCCCTCCGTGTTAAAGAACAGTAGATGTTTCAGCACGCAGGCTAATGTGCTGCACAGCTAAATACATATAAGGTCCCAAAGGCGAGACCGATGCATTGCAAGTGCTTGTTTTTACTTACTATTGCCCAAACAACGGTGAGGCAGGCACTGACTTTTATACTTTCATTCCTGTGTGTCATTTTGTCACTTACCTAGCCTTGACCTGTATGTTCCAGGACTATATTTGTTTACAATTGGCTTTATCTGCATCTTCTCACGGAATGCGTACCAATTATTAGACTCCTACTGTTGGATGTACTACTTTATCAAGTTGTCTTTTGTCTAAGGATATAAGCATGGACAAGACTGCCTACAGACTTGCCCTGTCAATTGCTGTATAGCTATTTCTTCCTTTTTGTTTGTTCAAATGATTTCATTGCAATATGTGACATGTATCGCTGTCTCATTACTGTTTTTCCATAAAAATTAATGAAGATTTTGAAATGAAAAAAAATGACTAAGAGCTAGTCAACTAAATGGTGCTATCTTAAATTTTGCTAGGGGTTTTGGTGATCTGTATGTATCTTCAATGTTAAAAATGTTTTCTGTTAGGAGTGCTTCCTCTGTGAGCTCTGGTGCAGGTATTTTGGGTTATGCCAATACTAAACCTTTGCAGGTAGAGGGGAAGTTCTTCAAAAGTCTATTGAGTTTACGTTCAACGATTTCATGTTCCGCTGTTTGTGAGGAGCCGACAGTAAAATATTAGAGGAAGTTCTAATGGGCACCTTTGGGATTATGGTTAACTACTTTTTTTGAATTATTTTTCCATTTTATCGCCTGGTCCAATACATTTTACCTGCTTCTCATATAATTCATTTAAAAAACTTAGGGGCATATTCACAAGGAGCTATCGCCGAATTAACGGCACTTTACCCCAGCCAAAGTCGTGATAAATTTACCTCCCCATTCACAAGCTGGTGTTAACAGCCCACAGCACCAGTTTACCCGCGATAGCAGCCTCAAAAAACATCGCCACAGAGGACCCCCGCAAATATCGCTAATGAGATGCAGAGGAGGCGTTCCCGTGCCAAAAGCCGAGACAACAGCACACCTCAACATTCACAACGAACAACCACATCGGCGATAAAAACACAAAACAGGCGATAAGGCGCGTTAGCACCAGGAAATCTACACCTGCTCTGACCTGGTGTAAAGTCGGACGGCAGCCTGCAAACCAAAAGGGAGCACAGCCCAGGGCTACATCGGAAGGGCAACAGATGCCATGGAGCCACCCATCATGCGGCCCGGACACCCAAGAGGGCCACAACACCCACCGCCACCACCCCCAGGACCACCTCCCCTGGCACCCCCCGACCAAAGACATGCCACATCAGCCACACCTAAACATGTACAAAATATTCCGCTTGATGTCGCACAATCACAACTGGTGATATGCATGTGTCGTCACAGAAATGAGCAGCACACATTCACTTCCGAAGCAACAAATGAAACTTTATTAAAATGAACACCGAAATGAAATGAAGACACATGGCCGCTCCCCTCCGGACAATACGTAGGTCACAGCCTGTAAGACAAAAAACATGATGAGAAGGTGTGTCCTGCGCACATCAGAGGACAGAGAGAGAGCGAAGGAGAGAGAGAGAGAGAGGAAGAGAGGGAGAGAGAGAGAGAAGAGGAGAGAGAGAGGAAGAGAGAGAGAGTGCCGCCCCTGCGCACCCAGGCCACACTGCTCACCTGCTGCCACTGGTGTGTCTCCAACCACGTGCCGGTATGTATAGCAGGACACCAGGTCACACATCTGAGTCAGAGCCGTCAGCTAAAACAGAGCCCAGATACATGACTGGCACAGTACACACACTTGCACAAGACAACTACGCCTGCCCGCCCATGCACACCCAGGCAGAGGCACCCCAACCCCTCCCGCCGCCCATCGGAGCATGCCCGCCCATGCACGCCCAGGCCTCAATGCTCACCTTCCGCCACCGGTGCGTAGACAGGAGGTCCCACCACGTGCCGCTGCAAGCCACAAGCCCGGGGCCCGCGGACATGGCACCCTCCACATCATGCAGCCCCGCTCCGCAGGCCACCAGGTCTCACGTTTGGTGCTGGGTCTTGATTACTCCATGGCAGAGGACATACCAGTGCACCCGGCACCATCGCAGGCTGCACACCCGCTCAGCCCAGTGGGTGCCACCAACTCTGGGATCCCGGAAGCCACGCCATGTGGCGGTAGGCCCACGCTGCCCGCTGGCTCTGGCCTACACTGTGGTCCAGCAGGGCACACAAAACTGTCCGGACCGCCGGGACGGGGCATCATCGCAGGCTGCACACCCGCTCAGCAGCTCAAGGTGCCACTAACACAGTGCACCCAAAGTCACCTTCCCGTGGCGGGGTGCCTGTGCCATCCGCAAGGCCCCGTGTGCCACTAACCCTGTGCAACCCCAGTCTGCGCAACGTGGTGGTAGGCCTGTGCCGTACTCAAGGCCTCGGATGCCACTAACCCTGTGCGCAACAACTCATGGGCCCTATATGAGTGCAAACCGTGGAGCGTCCGTCATCCAGTCACCACCGGAAGAGGGGAATGCGACGTCGTTGGCCCCTTATGTTGGCGGAGTCACATGGCCTGTGATGCCTGTGCCGGATGGGTGTGGTGTGTGTGAAAACCTGCCCTCAGGGAGTGGCTGTGACATGCTGACAACTAGATCAGTGACCTGCACACCACCAGCTAGTATGGCTGCGACGGGTAGCAATGAGGGCCCCCCCCTCGGGCGTAAGCGGAGTGGTCTGGCCTGCCGTGCGCCGGACCAGCGCAGGGCTTGCAACAATGACTCGTGGGATCTGGGAGTGGTCCAGTCCATGTCCGGACAAGGAAGTGACTGATGCGTGTGTCCCTGTTGTAGTGTTCACGGGACCCGGTACACAAAATGCAATGTCGCACCCTCTGACTGGCATCCCACAGGATGAACATCCTTGACGCAAGGGAAGGCACTGTCCCCACATTCATCCACACATCCATACATGAATGACGTAAGACATTACACAGCAGTGCGTCACTGGATGTTTATTTGCACATCCAGTGCAGTCATGCAGCTGGAGCGGTACAGGGCAATGGCGAGCACACTACACAATATGGGCCCGTGGAGGGCCAACCAGTGTACGTCCGGGGATGACCTGTACTGCGGAAGGGGAAGGGTACAGTCCGCAGTCTGTCCGCCGTGTCAATGGTCGTCAAACAGGATGTGGCAGTCCATGTCGCTGTCCAAGGTGAGTGCATCGGAGTGTGTCGGGGTCAGTGGTAGGTCTTGAGGCCATGTGCGGCACCAAGCAGAAACAGGCAAGGTGGCGGAAATGAATGCTAGTACCTCCTTCTGATCTCAATCCCATCCACGTCCTCGTCCCCGGATGTGTGCTCTGCCCCACCTGTGGGTGTTGCAGTACCGGCTGCGGCACTGTGTGCCACTGACACATCAGGGGCTGGAGGAGGATTGTCGGCCGCACTGTGGGGCAGTGACACATCAGGTGCCGGAGTGGATACGCCTGCCGCACTCGGAGGCATTGACACACCAGGGGGCAGAGATGTGGATGGTGTGGGGGCAGCAGCATTCAACATCGCCACGCCTTGTGGCAGCAATGCCATGATGAAGACATGCAGGGCCTGGTAGATCCCAGCTACATTTCGCTGATGTGCAGCGGGGGCTGCCATCCTTTCCACCTCCATCCGCACCATGTCCTCCATGAGCCTCTGCATGTGTGCCAGCTCACGGCTGGTATTGGTGGGGCCACTCTGAGCGGACAGGTATTCCTCCCTCCGCGTCATGACTCCAGCGATGTCAGTCAGGGCTCGTTGGAGACCATGGGGCGGACATAGACACCCAAGGAAGGCGTCCAGTTTGGTAGCCATGAGGTCGAACCCCACCCGCACCTGCTCGGCCGTCTCCCTCTGGCCCTCCAGCACACGGCGTTGGAAGGCCATTTGTTGTTCCTGGTGGTCTTGGGAGAGTACCGGGGCTGTGGGTGCCTCCTGCTGGGTGGTTTGGGTGGTGGGTGGGGTCTCATCGATGTAGCTGGGCTGCCCTGATCCTGGAGGTGGCTGGCGGATGAGGTCAATGATGTCTTGGATGGTTTGGGTGTCGATGCTGGTGTTGTCCTCCTCCTCGGCATCAGTGAAGAGTGGCTGTGACTGCTCTGCAGGAGGTGTTGAGGATGCCCCTGCAATGTGAAGGGGAGATGGTGTATTACAATGTGTCCACATGTATGTAGCCACATGGTACAGGTTGACATTCAGACAGCATGGCATTGTACATTGTGACAGTCTGTGGGTCTGGGCGAGGACCCAGGGTCATTGTGGGTGTGCACTGTGCCCTGCTTGCTTGTGCATGTGTGCCATTGTGGCCATCTCCCCTGTCCCCCCAGTACCTGGTGGTCACTCACCCTGTTGCGGTTGTGTTGTGTCCTGTCGAGCAGTGTCCGGTCCCCCGACTCCGGCCACAGTATCCATACTGATGACTGTCGACACCAGCTCCTCCATGTCATCCAGCTCCAGCTGTGGCGCTGGGCCCCCACCTCCGGTCTGCGTTGCTGCCTTCTGGTTGGCGCTGAGTTTCTCCTTGGCCTTCCGCTTGATGTCATTCCATCGCCTCCTGACCTCGTCCATTGTCCGCTTGTGCTCTCCGACGGCATTCACCTTGTCGACGATGTCCCGCCATATTCCAGTTTTGGTGCCCAATGACACGTTGGAGGTGACTAAGAGTTGTTGATGGTGTTCCATCACCTCCGTGACTATGATCCTGTTCGCCTGCGGACTGAACTTGGTCTTCCTCGTCTTCTTTTCCTTGCCCTTCCATGTCCCCGAGGTCCCAGGTTGGTCGTCCGGGGTGCCTGTGGGGTTGCGCTCGTCCTCTGCGCCTGCTCCGGCTGCCTCCATGGTGCTTGGGTGTTGGTCAGTTTGTGTGTGGGTGTTTTTTCTACTTTTATGGTGATTTCTGATGCCTGACAGGTGTGTATTGCAGGCCTGGCGCTGCTTGTCGCTGGTTTCCTCATCGCACTTTGGCCCATCGCGTGTTTTTTGGTGTTGTGGTTTGTGTTTTTATCTCCATCCTGGTGGTTGTATCGCGGACATTGTCCGCGGTTTCGGCAGACTATTGCTTGCTACCGCCTTGTTGTGAATTCCACGTTGAAACGGGGTTATTTTCCCGAGATAGGCTACGATTTGGAAAGTTGCGTTACGCTACTCTTGCGGTAGTTATCACACGTTCTTGTGAATATACCCCTAAGTTTTCTCTATAGTTTGCTTTGAACACGAGGCAGTTGAATTGCAGGATTGCAGAAATTATCTGTCAGAGTTTATGCTCCTATCAAAATGAGTCACGATCCACAACTCTATTTATTGTGGATGTTCCATCTTTATATTAGAAACCTTCATACTAGTCTCTCATTCCAGTGCTCCCTGGAGGATGTGCTAATTATCACACCTTTTAAAATCAAATGCCTAAGGGTTGGGAATTTGACAGGTCCAAAAAAAAACTCATATTACAAGTTTCGCAAAGCATGATGATTTTGGGGCTTTTCACACCAAAGTCTACATGTACTGGTATTGATCTGGCATTTTTCCCCAGTAAATGCTATCTGGTTTCACATGGTGAAATTTACCTAGGGAAAATTACAGGTGATATGGTAATTACCGTAATTGCGCAGGGATCGGAAAAGAACAGGCCACTTGTAATGCGGGTATTGGGGTTATTCTCACAAAGGAAGAGCAGGCCTTTCCTAAAATTCGAACATCAGAAAGAAATGACCAGTTGTTGTTACTGTGGCATTATATCTCTACAATCTTGTATGTATTAGCTATTTTTATTTATATCTTTCTTTATAAAAGGAAATATCTTAAACATGTGTCAATTAAGTTGGAGTACAGATCAAACAGAAAATAGCTTTTTAACCTTATATTATTAAACCCAGTGGTTATTTGTTTTCCTGGGAACAAGTGCATCAAGGCGACTCTATGGAATTGATCTCAGTTTTTTTATTGCAGTTACAGTAGGATGTACTTTGTGTTTTTTCCTGCGGTTTTTTATTTAACATTTATTATGACATTTGTCGAGATAAACTATTTTTCTTTTTCTGCTTCAATATACCGTATATTTGTGCTTGCTATAATACTTATCAAAACAATCTGCCTTTTAAATGTCTATCCAAATGCTCTTTTGTTTTATTTTCATCACTGACTGTAATACATATGTAAGCGATCATTCAGTTAAAAAATTCAAACATTTTTAAAAATGCATTAATATTACCTGATGTACTCCTTTTCATTCCAGCCTGGTGACACCTGGATCCCATATTTCAAGGACAGCTGTACTGCTTACACCTGCAGTTACGTCAAAGGGCAGTTTATCTTGTCTGAGTCATCAAAAAACTGTACTCTACCGAAGCAACAGACTTGTGTATGTTTTTTTTACCTTTTATTTTTATTCTGATTCAATATTACAATAAGAGATGCTGGCCCTCATTACGATCGGCCGGGTCCTTAACGCAAAAAATATTGTACCTGTTAAAATCTGATACCTGGGGATCAGAAAGGGACATGTGCAAAATATATTGAGCCTGATTACGAGTTGTTCGTAATATTCTGACCCATCCGATAACACCTTTTTATGCATGGCAGTCTTCGTTATATTTAGGCAGTTCAAACCTGCTGAAATTTAACAGGGGAAAACATAAGGTATTTACCATATCATGTGGAATTTGCTGCTTAAACACCAAAATCAGCATGCTATTCCCCTTAAACTCGTAATAGGTGTTATTTATCGCATCTGATAAATGACGTACCCCGTGGTATCATTATTTATCAGGGGCAATATATAACACCTTGTTAGAAATGGGGTTTCTGGTTGACTAGAGTATGCACCTAAACCAAACAAAACCCACGACTCTAGTCAGAGCAAGTCAGGTGCACACCAAAGATAACCTGTGCTCACCCTCTGGTAGCTTGACATCAGAGAAAAAGTATTTGCGCAACACACTCACAACAAGAACACAATGAATACACCACAAAGGAGACCCCATACAGGATTATATAAAAATATATAGTGCATATTGTACATAAAACAGACCAAAAACAACATGGAAGTACTGGAATAGTACTCATTATCTGGACAATGGCAGAATCAAAAATGTCCATGATGCTGAAACCTTCAGGGTAACTCCCAGCCTTGAGTTCATTTTCATCTAAGAATTGCAATTAATAAGTGTTGCATTTTCCTTTTAAAGTTAAGGAAAAACCTATGTTTATTTTACATTATTATCAGGTTGCAGATAGCAGAGCCTGATAAAGAGCACCGCTCCACTCAGATTTATGACCCATGTGGGTCACAGAGGTTCTAAACTGAAGCACTGGGGTATTTAACTCTTAAATTAAAGTTGTTCTCAAATCAATATTGGAGCATTATATCAAAAGGATATCTCTGAAGGCTTTTAAATGAGAGAAAATTAAAATGAAGAGTTAACTTAATAATTAAGTTGACTCCATTTTAATTTTCTCCCTTTCGATATGTGTCACATTTACAAACAGCTGGTATCGTGCTCCCAGTGGCTGGTAGACACAGTGCTATATTTATAACTGAAACATTCAGTCATTTTCTTTTACATCGGAGAAACTTAAAGTGAAGAAAAATGTTTCTATGAAACATTGTCTTAATATTTTTCTCTACTTTAAATTAAGCCAATTAAGTACTAATGTTTTAAGAAGCCTGTTTCTTCACTTTAAAATTCCTCACATTTAAACAAATGACTGTATTTTCATGTTATAAATATGGCACCATGTCTACAGGCCACTGGGAGTAATACGCCTGCTGTTTGTAAAGACACTTTGACACGGGAGAGAATTAAAATGATGAGTTTTCTGTAATGCATATAAACATAAAGTTAACTTTTAAGTTTAGTTTTCTCCCATTTCAAAATGTCCATCTACACACAGCAGGCATCTTGCTCCCAGTGGCTGGTAGACATAATGCCAGATTTATTACTGAAAAACACAGCCATTTTTTTAAAATGGGAGAAATTTAAAGCGCAGAAAAATGTTTCATCGAGTGCAGAAAAATGACCTAATTATTAGCATTTGTTCAGAACATTTTCTGCACTTTAAATTTCTCCCACTAAAAAAAACGGTTGTATGTTTGTGTTGTACATATAACGGTGCTCCTTATGGTGAAAGATATGTCCTTGCCACAAGTACATTCAACACAGTCTCTCAGTCACCCACACGCATATATCCCATTCATTCACATGCATGTTCATACATCCCCACAGACTATGCACTCACTGACAGCCCTTTCATAGTACCCTTAGTCACAGTATTTTGTTCAAACCATAGTATTGGGCTCCATAGACATTAGGTTTAAAGTCAATGAAGCTGGGTGAGGGGATGTCTGGTAACAATGCGCGAGTAACTTGCCCTTCAGTAGCTCACAATGATTTTAACTGATCAGAAGTAGCTCTCATTACAGAAAACGTTGGAGACCCCTGGGTTAGAGGTATGACACATCCATCATCAAACATCACCAGTAATGCAGAAATCACAAAATACCACCAGAAACATCCGAAACAATAAGCCCACGTGGGTACAGAAACCCCTGCGCCCTTATTAGCAGGGTTACGGTAATCTTTGGGAACCCTGGTGCAATGGTTTCACGTAGGCATCACACGTAGGCTGCAGGAGCATCTGTGCGCCTACTACAAGTGATCATGGCTGGACTGGGAACCCAAAGCAGCCCTGGCAGTTTTGTCAGACCAGCCGACAGAGGGGGAGGAGAAAGAGTGAAGTGTGAAGCACTGCTGCTTCTGTTACTGAGGCCGATATTGCAGCATCGCTGCAAAACCATCCCCCAGTAACAAAACCGCCCCCCACTGCTGCAAAACCGGCCCCCACCCTTGCAGCCTACCAGGGAAACGCTGGATGCCCGCTAAGGCCAGTGATATGCAAGTGATATGGTAATTTCAGTAACTTTCCTCAAGCAACGAGATGGGGGCCTCTGTTGAGGTCTCACCATGATTTGCGAAACTCAAGCCAATGCCCCTCAAATTGCGTCCTTCCAGGTAAAGTGGAAGCACAACTGTAGTTGTCAGCAGGGAAGCCTCACTCTGGCCCCTTTGTGTAGGATTCACTAAAATGCAGCTACCCACGAGCATACAGTGCAGCTGCTTCTACACAGTACCTTTTGGCACAGGCATCCCTGAGGTCTCTTCTGGCAAGGGCAACAGCGTCTGTGCAGGGTACTCCTCGGTCTGGGAGTTCCTCAGGGCTCAGCGGATGTTGGCGAGCCCTGGAAGTGGGCCCGTATTGTCAGCTCAGCTCACTGCACACGCTGATCTCGGGTGCTTGGCCCACCCCTAGGTTGCTGGGCAACTTGTTAACGCTGGGGCCCTGCTCAGAGATGCTGAGGCGGCTCATTCTCACATCGGCGCCTTTACTCTGCACCGGCCATGATTCAGATTCCCCCGTGCTGCTCTTGACCGGCTCTAAAGCGCTCAAGCCGAGCTGATGCAGCCCGGGTGCCCCTAAACACGCTGGTCGTTCCAATCTTGGAAGCAATGTAGAGCGGTCACCATATGCTGGTTCACAGTACCTTGATGAAGTACTCCAGGTTTACCCAGAACAAAGCACTCCACACATGCATGCTGCCTGAAAGATGAAGGGGTGCCAATAAAATAGTGTTCACCACGCACTAATTGCAGGTGAATTGAGAGCCTAGACTCAGAGTCCCACAGCCAATTCTGGGCAGTCTCCAGTCCAACTTGGGAGTACAAGCAGGGAGCAATAGACAAGCAGACCAGCGCAACAAGGCAAGTACATCCAATGGTGATCTCTCCTGCCAGCACCACAGTGCCTTGGTAGAACAGAGTCAGAGAACAGCTGGCAGCAGTGCAACAAACAGAAAAGCATCCTATTGAGTCCTTTTGCCCACCCAAGAAGTAGCAGGCAGCAGGACAACAGCAGAAGAGCCGTCCAGATGAGTCCTTTAAACAGCACAGCAGTCCTTCTGACAGAGGTTCTGTTCCAGTCCCAAAGCTGCTCTGAAAACATGGGATCAGAGCCCCTGTACTTATACTCAAAATTGTCTTTTTTTAAGGGGGGACTTCAAAGGAAACCTTAGAAGTGCGCAACAATCCCTTTCAACCCCAGCCCTGGCTCCAGTCATCAGTAGGGTGCAAATCAGCCCTTTGTGTGAGTACAGGACACAGCCTATACAAACGTAAACTGTGAACGCCTCTCTCCCAATTCAGGAAGACCATCAGTATGTAGATAAATGCAGATGTAACCCTCTCACACCCAACCTTTCCTGTGTGATGGCTGTCTGTAAAGTATGCAGAAAGTGTAGCTGTCACAATTAATCAATCAATCAATCAATCAGGCGTTTGTTAAGCGCGACTACTCACCTGTAAAGGACGCAAGGCGCTGGGGGGGGCTGGCAGGCTCCAGTCCATCAAGGGGGGTCTGTCGAAGAGCCAGCTTTTGAGGTTTCTTGCGAAGATGGGGAGCGATGTTGTCTGTCTGAGGTGGAGCGGAAGGGCGTTCCAGGCTCTGGCCGCGAGGAAGGAGAAGGAGCGGCCTCCCGATCTGGTCTTTCTGGTGCAGGGGATCACGTCGTAGGAGAGCTGGGCTGATCGTAGGGTCCGCTGGGGTGCGTGGAATTTGAGTCGGCTGTTCAGGTATGCTGATCCGGTGTCGTGAAGGGCCTTGTGAGCGTGGGTGAGCATCTTGAAGGGGACTCTAGCTTCGATGGGGAGCCAGTGGAGTGTGCGCAGGTGCTGGGAGATGTGGCAGTGTCTTGGCAGGTCGAGGACCAGTCTTGCAGCAGCGTTCTGGATGTTCTGTAGCTTGCTGGTGAGGTTTTTGTTTATTCCGGCGTAAAGTGCGTTGCCGTAGTCGAGTCTGCTGGTGACCAGGGCGTGAGTGACGGTCTTTCTGTGTTCGAGGGGGATCCATGTGAAGGTCTTACGAGGGAGGCAGAGGGTGTGGAAGCAGGAGGACGAGACGGATTTAACATGGCGGTCCATTTTGAGCTCGGAGTCCAGGATGATTTCCAGGTTGCGTGCGTGGTCCGTGGGGGTGGGTGGGTTTCCGAGGGCGGGGGGCCACCAGGTGTCGTTCCAGGCGTCGGGGTTTGGGCCCATGATGAGTACTTCTGTTTTTTTGTCGTTTAGTTGTAGGCAGCTGTTTTTCATCCATTTGGCGATGGCTTCCATGCCCTCTCGAAAGTTGTGTCTGGCGGTATTGGGTTCGTTGGATAGGGAGAGGATGAGTTGGGTGTCGTCTGCGTATGACACAATGTTGAGTCCGTAGGTTCCGACGATGGGGGCGAGCAGAGCCATGTAGACGTTGAAGAGCATAGGGCTGAGGGAGGACCCCTGGGGGTCTCCGCAGGTGGTTGGTGTAGGGCCCGAGAGGAAAGAGGGGAGTCTGACCCGCTGCGTTCTCCAGAGAGGAAGGAGCGGATCCAGTCAAGGGCCTTGTCTTGGATCTCTGCATCGTGGAGTCTGCGTATTAGGGTGCGGTGAGAGGTCTAGGAGGATGAGGGCTGCTGTTTCTCCTTTGTCCAGTAGGGTGTGGATATCGTCTGTTGCGGCGAGGAGGGCAGTTTCCGTACTGTGGTTTTTTCTGAAGCCGGATTGGGAGTAGTCGAGGATGTTGTGCTCTTCGATGAATGTGGCGAGTTGGCTGTTGATGGCTTTCTTGATGACTTTCGCTGGGAATGGGAGCAGGGAGATGGGTCTGTAGTTTTTGAGGTCGTGGGGTCCGCAGAGGGTTTCTTCAGGAGGGGATTGACCTCGGCGTGTTTCCAGTCGTCGGGGAACGAGGCGGTTGCCAGGGAGCGGTTGATGGTGTGGCAGAGCATGGGTGCGATGGTGTCGGCGGCTCTGTTGAAAATGTGGTGGGGGCAGGAGTCCATGGGGGCCCCGGAGTGGATTGACTTCATCGTCTTCAGTGTGTCTTCGGTGGTGAGGGCTGTCCAGTTGTCGATCGCTGGCTTCAGGGTGTCGGGGGTGGTTGGTGAGGGTTCAGTGTGTTGGTTGTCTTCGTTGAAGTTGTCATAGATGCTCTTGATTTTGTGGTGAAAAAGGTGCTGAGTTTGTCGCAGAGGTCTTGTGAGGGAGGGATGTCGGTGGACTCGCTGGTGGGTTGGGTGAACTCCTTGATGATGTTGAAGAGTTCTTTGCTGTTGTGTGCGTGAGTGGAGATTCTGTCTTCAATCGCTTTTTTCCTCGTTTTTCTGATGAGTTGGTGGTGGGCGTTGGTGGCGGCTCTGAAGTTGTTGTGGGCTTCTTTGGATTTGGTGTTCCTCCAGGCCTTTTCGAGGCGGCGGCAAGTGCGTCTGGACTCTCGAAGTTCGGTGGTAAACCATCTGGCTTTCTTGGCGTGGGTGTTGTTGTTTTTCTTGGGGGGGCTATGGTGTTGGCGCTGTCGGAGATCCATCTGTGCAGGGTTCGGGCTGCTGTGTTGGGGTCGTCGTTTTCCGCGATAGTTGGGGTGGAGTTGCTTAGTGATGAGGTTAGCTGTTCGACGGTGATTCTGGTCCAGTTTCTTCGTGGGAGCAGGTGCTGGTGTCTGTGGATGGTGGGTGTTCTGAAGGTGAAGTGGACGCATCGATGGTCAGTCCATGGGAGTTCGGTGGTGTGGCTGAAGGTGATGGAGTTTCCTGTTGTGAAGAGGGGGTCGAGGGTGTGTCCTGCTGAGTGCGTGGGTTCGGTCACGATCTGGCGGAGTCCAATGTTGTGGAGGTTGTCCAGGAGGGATGTGGTGCCGGGGTCCAGTTGGTTGTCGAGGTGGAAGTTGAGGTCTCCCAGTAGGGCGTAGTTGGTGGACGCGATGGCATGCAGGGAGATGATGTCCGTGATGGAGTTGGCGAAAAGTCTGCGGGGTCCAGGGGGTCGGTAGATGAGGGTTCCTCGGAGGGTGGTGGTAGGGCTAGCCAGTATCTTGAAGTGAAGGTGTTCCATCAGGTCTGTGGGCTCGTCGGGGAGTGTGCTCAGGCGGAGGGTGGATTTGTGGACGATGGCGATTCCTCCTCCCGGGCGGGTGGGGCGGTCCTTCCTGGAGATCTAGTATCCTTGGGGAATGGCGATGTCCGGAACCGAGGTGGTGTTGGTCCATGTTTCGGTGAAGAACGCTACGTCCGGAGTGGTGCTGTCGAGGAGGTCCCAGATTTCGGTGGCGTGTTTGTGGAGGGATCGGACGTTGAGGAGGATGCATTGCAGGGTCTTCGGTTCGGTTGTGATCTTGCGAGTGGGTTGCGCCGGGTCCGTGGTCTTGGTGGTGCTGCAGGTGTGCCGGCAGCGGTGACAGCTGAAGGGTCCGTGGGTGTCGGCTGGTGATGCTAGCTTGCAGTTGTTGTTGCGTCCTGGGTTGAGAGCGTGGAGTACCGCTGGGTCGTAGCGTTGGCGTTGCGGAGGTCCAAGGTTCCTGGCGCTGGTCACGGTCGGGTCGCGGACGGGTGCAGATGGGCTTGCCTTTGGCGCGCCAGCAGCACGGCCGCTGAGCGGCCGCCATTAAGTAGGGGTCGGGGAGGGCTGGACAGCTGGGAGGCGGGAGCGGGGAGGGGAGCTGGATTGGCCGGTCGTGTTGGTCGTGCTGGGGGGAGGGGCCGCGGGGGCAGCAGCGGCAGGGAAAAACGGGCAGAAAAAGGCAAAAAGAGAGGAAAGAGTGGAAATAAGGCAGTGAAAAGTGCAAGAAAAGTGGAGGAAAGACACAGAAGGAGAGTGAGAGGGGGAGATTAAATCAGTGAAAAAACAAGTGAAAACGGAGGAAAGACACAGAGGGAGAGTGAAAGGGGGAGATTGATATCAGTGAAAAACGAGTGAAAATGGAGGTATGACACAGAGGGAGAGTGAAAGGGGGAGATTGAAATCAGTGAAAAACGAGTGAAAACGGAGGAAAGACACAGAAGGAGAGTAAAAAGGGGGAGATTGAAATCAGTGAAAAATGAGTCAAAACGGAGAGAAAGAGAGGAGCGAGAGAAAGGAGACAGAGGTCCACTGGACCACCAGGGATGAGGCGCAGGTAAAACCTGCGGGTGGAGGAGGGCCTCGAACACCAACACTCAAGAGTGCAGGGGCTCAGGGGAATGCCTCACTTGATGGTGGAGCTGCGAGGGAGGGAGAGCAATTTCACTGACAATGAGTCAGTGGTCTTGCTCACCTGTCCCCGCAGCGGCCGCCATTAATTAGGGGTCGGGAGGGCTGGACAGCTGGGAGGCGGGAGGGGAGCTGGATTGGGCCGGTCACGTTGGTCGTGCTGGGGGGGGGAGGGGCTGCGGGGACAGCAGCGGCAGGGAAAAACGGGCAGAAAAAGGCAGAAAGAGTGGAAATAAGGCAGTGAAAAGTGCAAGAAAAGTGGAGGAAAGACAGAAGGAGAGTGAGAGGGGGAGATTAAATCAGTGAAAAAGCGAGTGAAAACGGAGGAAAGACACAGAGGGAGAGTGAAAGGGGGAGATTGAAATCAGTGAAAAACGAGTGAAAACGGAGGAAAGACACAGAGGGAGAGTGAAAGGGGGAGATTTAAATCAGTGAAAAAGGAGTGAAAAACGGAGGAAAGACACAGAAGGAGAGTAAAAAGGGGGAGATTGAAATCAGTGAAAAACGAGTCAAAACGGAGAGAAAGAGCGGAGCGAGAGAAAGGAGACAGAGGTCCACTGGACCACCAGGGATGAGGCGCAGGTAAAACCTGTGGGTGGAGGAGGGCCTCGAACGCCAACACTCGAGAGTGCAGGGGCTCGGGGGAAGGCCTCACTTGATGGTGGAGCGCGAGGGAGGGAGAGCAATTTCACTGACAATGAGTCAGTGGTCTTGCTCGCCTGTCCCCGCAGCGGCCGCCATTAAGTAGGGGTCGGGGAGGGCTGGACAGCTGGGAGGCGGGAGCGGGGAGGGGAGCTGGATTGGGCCGGTCGCGTTGGTCGTGCTGGGGGGGAGGAGCCGCGGGGGCAGCAGCAGCAGGGAAAAACGGGCAGAAAAAGGCAAAAAGAGAGGAAAGAGTGGAAATAAGGCAGTGAAAAGTGCAAGAAAAGTGGAGGAAAGACAGAAGGAGAGTGAGGGGGAGATTAAATCAGTGAAAAAACGAGTGAAAACGGAGGAAAGATACAGAGGGAGAGTGAAAGGGGGAGATTGAAATCAGTGAAAAACGAGTGAAAACGGAGGAAAGACACAGAGGGAGAGTGAAAGGGGGAGATTGAAATCAGTGAAAATTGAGTGAAAAACGGAGGAAAGACACAGAAGGAGAGTAAAAAGGGGGAGATTGAAATCAGTGAAAAACGAGTCAAAACGGAGAGAAAGAGCGGAGCGAGAGAAAAGAGACAGAGGTCCACTGGAACACCAGGGATGAGGCGCAGGTAAAACCTGTGGGTGGAGGAGGGCCTCGAACGCCAACACTCGAGAGTGCAGGGGCTCGGGGGAAGGCCTCACTTGATGGTGGAGCGCGAGGGAGGGAGAGCAATTTCACTGACAATGAGTCAGTGGTCTTGCTCGCCTGTCCCCGCAGCAGCCGCCATTAAGTAGGGGTCGGGGAGGGCTGGACAGCTGGGAGGTGGGAGCGGGGAGTGGAGCTGTATTGGGCCGGTCGCGTTGGTCGTGCTGGGGGGGAGGAGCCGCAGGGGCAGCAGGGAAAAACGGGCAGAAAAAGGCAAAAAGAGAGGAAAGAGTGGAAATAAGGCAGTGAAAAGTGCAAGAAAAGTGAAGGAAAGACACAGAGGGAGAGTTAGAGGGGGAGATTAAATCAGTGAAAAAACGAGTGAAAACGGAGGAAAGACACAGAGGGAGAGTGAAAGGGGCAGATTGAAATCAGTGAAAAACGAGTGAAAACGGAGGAAAGACACAGAGGGAGAGTGAAAGGGGGAGATTGAAATGAGTGAAAAACGGAGGAAAGACACAGAAGGAGAGTAAAAAGGGGGAGATTGAAATCAGTGAAAAACGAGTCAAAACGGAGAGAAAGAGCAGAGCGATTGAAAGGAGACAGAGGTCCACTGGACCACCAGGGATGAGGCGCAGGTAAAACCTGCGGGTGGAGGAGGGCCTCGAACACCAACACTCGAGAGTGCAGGGGCTCGGGGGAAGGCCTCACTTGATGGTGGAGCTGCGAGGGAGGGAGAGCAATTTCACTGACAATGAGTCAGTGGTCTTGCTCGCCTGTCCCCGCAGCGGCCGCCATTAAGTAGGGGTCGGGGAGGGCTGGACAGCTCGGAGGCGGGAGGGGGGAGGGGAACTAGACATGGATTGGAGTCAGGCTGCAAAGCAAAAAGAGTCATCAGCACAGTGAAATGCCCACTTTCTAAAAGTGGCATTTCAAAAATAGTAAGTTAAAATCCAACTATACGAGTATGCAATATTTTTCATCACTTTTCCAAACATACCAAACATGGCAATGCTACTCCTTTCAGCTCATGGATTACCACTTCAACATATATCAGGGAATTCCCAATGCTAGCCCATGAGAGGAGTAGGCCTCACAGTAGTGAGAAACAAAATAGGCTGTTTGTCACTACCAGGACATGCAACACAACAAAGGCACATGTCCTAACTATTACTTACACGGCACCCTGCACATAGGGCTACCTAGGGCCTATCGTATGGGTGACCTACATGTAGTAAAAGGGGAGTGTAAGGCTTGGCAAGTAGTTTTAAATGCCAAGTCAGAGTGGCAGTAAACGGCACACACAGATCCTGCAGTGGCAGGCCTGAGACAGGTTTGAAAGGCTACGTCTGTGGGTGGCACAAGCAGTACTGCAGGCCCACTAGTAGCATTTAGTTTACACAGGCCCTGGGTATATGGCCCTGTAAATTTACAAGGGGCTTACAAGTAAATTAATAATGCCTAACAGGTGCAAACCAATCATATCATGTTTTTAGATGAGAGTACATGCAGTTTAGCACTGGTTAGCAGTGGTAAAGTGCCCAGAGTCCTAAAACCAACAAAAAGAGGGTCAGAAAAATAGGAGGAAGGCAAAAAGTTTGGAAATAACCCTGCAAAAAGGGCCAGGTCGAGCACACCTAAACTCGTATTCAGGTAAATCGTCTATTTAAGGTTTAGCCTTTGAAATGAGCCATAAATGCAGATTTTGGTGCTTTCCACACAAAAATCCAAAAGTTTCAGTACTTACTAGGCATTTTCCCACTGTACATTTTGGCAGGTTTGAACTGCCAAAATTTACATGGAGAAATGGGTGGGAGTCGCTTAGTTACCGTAAAACTTGTAATCTCAATACCAGCACAACACGAGCTTGTGCAGGGATCCGAAAAGAAAGAGGCACTCATAATGAAGGCATAAGACTTTCTTTCCTCTTTTACAGTCTGTTCTTATAATAGTTAGATTCTATTTCCCTTACCAAGGACCTATTCTTTTCAATAATGATCAGTGCAAGCGTTAAAAAGAGCATGCATGGACTGTCTTCAGCACTGCTTATTAATCACCAGCACACACATATGAGCCACACAGACTATCCACTACACAGAAACTCATATACTCACTTTATCACTCTTTTCGTCAACACTGTTTGAAAATGAGTACACCTACAGCTTTTTGTTATATTTTTAGGGGATATTGCTGCACACTTAACAAAAGACAGCAGGAGTTTATACCTTCATTGTCATGAGGAATGCGTATATTATAAGACATACCATGCATAATGGTTTACCTATCGAACTCACTGAATGACCAAATGGGACACTCTGCAAATGTATTTAAAATTTCCACTAAAAGAAATGTTGAACTTCATCAAATAATTTGTATGATATTGAATATATATGTTCAGGATGACATATAAAACAAACATAAACTTAAACCATGTAACTGTATTGTATATGTCTTATGTCCTTCCTCATTAATCAAGAGCAGACTATTGATAGATGATGTTCAAATCTGAGGATGTGTGAAGATTACTTCCTCTCTATACTGCTTGCATCATCTGCTGGCTTCCTCTAATGACTATGGGCAGAACATCTCTTTCCATTTCTATGTTTTTGACAGTCAGATGTATCTAAATGTGTAAGGCCTTATTAAGTGTTTCCTCTTGTTCCCTGGCCCGAGAGTCTTGGAGACATGTGTGGGAAGAAAAACAGTCTAAAACCCATTGGTGATAAATGAAAGTCATACTCCCAGTCTCCAGCACATGCGTAAGTCTCTTCACTGTTCTCTACATGAGCTGTTTTCACACCTAATAAGATATACAGCCAAAGTCTGTAAAAGGTCTAGCCATTAACTTTGACAGAGAGCTAAATGTTACTGTCAGCCAATAAATATAAACTATCAATCCATTCTTGGATTTGAGTCCTGTACCTATATCCACTGTAAGTCAACATTGCGGACAATGCTAAATTAATTGGTCTCTATCGAGACAATAACCTTAACTTTCAAAAACCAGTCTCTGCAGTTGTTAAATGTTCACACACTCAATCCAAACTGATCAGGGGCATCAGACAATTCATTTGTGACCAGGAATAATGTCAGTAATTCTGGCACTGGTTCTTTCTAGGCTGGACTATGGGAATTATCTCCTTACAGGCCTTCCCACTGTCCATCTATATCATCCATGGAGCAGTACTAAATGCTGTTTACCATTTCATATTAGATTTAGGGGTGGCTGAAATATTCCATTCTGCCGGTGGAATTGGTAGAAATTTGGCGACTCCACGTTACTCTTGTACTGGGTTTTCCATCAATCGCTATGTGGCAGAATTTGTTCTCACGTGCATGCCAAATCGGTAAGTTGGTGAAAGCAAGTGCGATTTGGCTACCCCTAGCATGATTTTTGGTTGCAAGGAGGATATCTGGCGAGATTTTTCCAACGTGGGCAGTCGCGAATGGTTGCGACCGTTCACCATCAGAAGGCTGCCTCTTGAGTAGAAAATCTACTCGAGCAGCAGCAAAATCAACTTGAGTAGCTACACCCTCTGGCATGCCTTGTGGTGCAGTTTGTGCTGATGTTTCAGCGTGGAACACGCTCCTGTCGCTAAATCACAGCGCAAGAAGCGCAACATGCCTATTTCCGCCCATTGTAGGAACTCTGAAGAATCTCGAAGAGTTTTTTGTAACTCCGCTGGATTCTGTAAAGTCAAGTTCCATTAGTTTTGCCCACCCCTAATTGAATTGAAAGATATTCATCCACATTACCGCAATCCTAACATCACTTCAATGGCTTCCCAATATTGTTGTATCCCAGGACAATCCGTGAACAAGTGGATATCATCAGCCAAGAATTCTCTACACTTCGGACATTAAGTCGAATGTCCATCTCCCAGTTTTGAGATCTTTTTCAACGTCCATTATACTCTGTGGAATGAGAACAGATGGTTCCTTCTTAGGTTTGCAGGTTTTACTGTGCTAAAAAGAATTGGCATAGATACATGCCTTAAGTTTTGGGATTGCAGGAGTATCCCCCCCACAGATTTCTGGCAGGTCAAAGTCTTCATCCATACTCTCCAGCAGCATCCATCAGAGACCTCTTTTTTTCGTACCTGCCCATTCATCAATTGCTCTTCTAAGTCATGATGTTGATACAGTGTGCCAGACAAGGGACCCTGAAATAGCCACCATCTGTCATGGCCTTAACTATATTACTGCCATTGTTTGTGGCAACATATCCAATGTTAAGCCCTCTGGGTCGCAGCTATTCAAAGATCTTGTTTTTAAAGTCATCTAAGATGTTTGCAGCAGTATGGGATTTCTCCCTGGCGAACATGGCTACTGTTGCATGCTTCCGAGCAACATTAAAAATTTCAGCAGTAGCAAAACACCTTCAGATATTATTTCTCTAACCCTCAAAAATGAGATCCAGTGTGCAGTGATGCACATTTAATCAGTGGCTTGGCAACTGGTCCACATGTCTGTCATCAGGTGGATAGTGCGAACAGCACTCTGCTGGAAAGCTTGTCCAACCAAATCCAGCACATCGTTATATAGCGTTGGAACAGCAACTCTGGCAAAATAGGTCCAGCTGGGAACCTTCTATATTGGGCAGATGGCCACCACAAATTCTAGAACAAATTCCAGCACTAACATTTTAGCCAGCTTCCCGTTGTACAAATGTGCCATTGGGTGGTTGCGTTCATACTGCCTCTCATGTCCTAAACATGCCAGGAATAGTAGCCTGCATTTTTTTCTTTCCTGGTGCCACTGATGCAGGCGACTTCTTGATAGCAGAAGGTGGTAGGCTTACTGTACGTCACTGTGTGCTCTTGCCTTGGTGTCTTGACCTGACTCTGAGTCTTGTGCCATTGCGATATTGCTGATGTGGGCAATACTACTGCACTGCTAGGGACAGGGCTGATTTGCATAAGGAAAATGTCACCTTCTTCTTTACCTTCACCTTCACTTTCCAACGTGATCGAATCAGATTCCCTTCTCTCACCACCTTCACCAACACCACTTGCAGTTTTTGGTCCACTAAGGTGCGCCTCCCAGCGGATTGCGTGGTGTTTTCTCAAATGGGTTGTTTGGCCACCGGCACCATAGTTAGTAGCAAGCTTACCCTGACCAGCACTGGGAGGTCAACTTTCTGACACTGGTGCCACTGACAATGTCGGACGAAGTGGCAATAGGTGGGTGTTTCAACATTTGACTCTCTACAGTGCCTACTTCTACTGAGATGGTTGTGGATGTAGGTCGCAGCTGGGGTCTTGCAAATATGGAAGCTGGTGGTGATGGTATTTGTGCCACATCCCTCAGTGTAGGTTGAGATGTTGTAACGTCGGTCTCCACTGGGACTGGGCTAGCATCTATAATGACTGACTTGTCGTCATCCTCCTCTTCTTCATCCATAACTCTAAGGCTTTCAGGAACCTTCCTTTTCACTAGCATCTCCTGGCGTGTCTCAGATTGAAGTAGCATCCAAGTGGAGTCTTGATCATCAGAAGGGGGGCTTGGAGAAGAAGATGGTGGAGTACCCCTCCTTTTTCTTTATGGAAATCTGGAAGACAGTGGATCTTCTGAAGGAGGGGCTTTTGCTACTTCCTCAGCATGAAGCTCACTATCATGAAGTGCTCCTATTTTGGGAGGAACTACTATTGCTGGCTGCGGCTGTTGTTGTCCACTTAGTTGAGTTTCCAGCAACGATTGGATACTACTTTGCCTAAGAGATAACTCCAAGTCAACGCCACTGCTCGCCGGCATTGCCGTAATTAGAGTGACTGCCTCTGTGCCAGACATGAGCTTGGGACTATGTTGGGCTGGGGCTGCTGATGCAGGAGTGATGTTCCCAGCTTGCTCCCCAGTGGCCGGTGCGGCAGGTACACGTTTTTGCCAGAAAAAGGTCTGGGGTGACATACCAGTGGTGGTATGTTCCTTCTTGTCACTGGCCACTTTCTTGGTGGCACCTTTCTCTGGGGCCATCTTAAAGCTGTCAGTTGGAAGTGGCACTTTGCTTCACAAGCTGAAGAGATGACTGTGTTGTGTGGTCATGCATCACTTCACGCACAGTCCTTCTGTCTGGCAGTACTGTGGGTGATGTCTCATCTCTTGTACACCTAAAAGCAAACAAGCAAGAAGAACAGCAGTCAAACGTGGTCTTGTTGAGGTTGAATTAGTAGTACAAACAATATCATTTAGTGTGGTTACTTAAGTTATAAATAATTAACAACAATACAGTGTATCCACTCATAAAACCTCACCAACATAAACTTTCATGACTCTCAGGAAGCATAAGAAAGAGCAACAAAATACAAATGTAACTGTTTACTTTATGTGCATCAAAGTTGGGATGTGGCACTCAGGGAGGTGCAGGTCACAATGGAATATTCCTGTATAAAATTAATGCTGTTGTGCAGCTGTGCACCTATGGCAGACATGGGGTTGATGGAAGTTAGGAAAATGGGTAAAAAAAAGTAAAAAAAATAATTTAAAAAATAACAAAAAAACTGTTCAAAAGAATAACAACAAATTACCCCAAAAAGGTAAAAAAAAAATGGGAAAAATGTATTAAAAAAATATAATTGCTGATGTATTAGGGGAAGTGGACTACCATGAGAAACACACTGGGATTTGGGAGACAAGAAGTGGTACAGGTGAAAAAAGCAAAAAAGTATATATTTCATAACGCTGTTCATACAGGACATTTAGTATTATTATTATTATTATAATTTGTTGGGCGCAACGAATCATCCCCAAGGGTATCTCTCGGCGCCTGGGTAGCAGTCACCTATGAAAAGACAATTATTAAAACATCCAGGTTTTCAGCAGTTTCTTGAACTGTATCAGATTAGAACAGGCTCGGATCTCATCTGGTAAGCTGTTCCAATGGACAGGGGCTAGATAAGAAAAAGCACGCCTTGAGCTACTAGGCCTCTAGCATAACACACAAAATGGCCACCAGCCACATTTTCAAAAAACAAGCCGGAAGCATGGAAAACGAAGAACACATGCAGGCCTATGGTAAAAGCACACTGGCTGCCTACAAAAAATGACCACCAGCCACATGGTAAAACAACAAGCACGAATCATGGAAAACAAAGAACACATGCAGGCCTATGGCAAAAGCACACTGGCTGCCTACACAAAATGGCCACCAGCCACAGCGTCAAACAACAAGCAGGAGGCATAGAAAACAAAGAAGACATACAGGCATATGGCCACTGACTATACAAAAAAATGGCCCCTGGACACATGGCATGAGGAATAAGGACAAATGGTGGCCTATGGCAAACACACTCATACACTGGCCAGACTAAGGAGGCATGGTAACACAGGAGAAAACAGCATTAATTCAGCAATGCCAAAAACGAAAATTAACTGGGCTAAATTTGTTTACAACAGCACACATCCTCTAAAGGCATAAAAATTATTACCCCACCTATATATTGTTTGCAGAAAAAAAACGTGAAATACCCCAAAAAGCACATTTTGTAATTTAATCCAATGCCATCCATGGCCTAAATGATGTTTCATTTCAACAGAGACCACAGAATCCATGCACCCATGACTAGTACTGGGACTACTGGCTGCAAGGCCCATTGGCAGACTAGGCCACATAGTGAATTAAATGAATATTGAAAATGTATTAACTGTGAACTGTGCAATATTTTTTCCTTTATAAAAGAAGAAAAATACATGTCAAAAAATAACCAGTCCCTATTGAAACTTCAGGCCACCCACCACAATACATTTTAAAAATCAAATAAAAGTGCAAACAAATCCTGGTGCATGCCCTCTATCAAGAAAACAACACCCATATACAACAGTTTTTTAACTTACTTGTGATATCACAAAAATAAAGTCCTTAAAATCCAATGGTATACATGCAGCAGACAAACAGAGTGATCCTTCCAGCTCCAAATCCAAATGAGAAGTGACCAGGAGGTGGACACTTGTGCTCCCCGCTTGCACGAAACAACATAACCTGCGTGCCATTAGAAAAAAACTCTGCTCTGTTGCAGAGTTTATCGGTAACTCCGCATTCTCTGCGGAGAGCTGAGTTGCCAAATTTCGCAAACTCCGCAAGCGGAGCGAAATTTTTCACCCCGGCCTAGAGGAAAGATATTTCATTATGCATTTTTGTTTCCTCTAGGTCATTTTTAAATTCTGTTCCCAAGTACTTTAATTTAGATCGTTGCCTTGTTATGTTAGAAAGCTGGGCTAAGTGGAGTAAACATTGTATACTAAGTGGGAAAATTTCAGTTTTTTCTCTATGGAGTAACCAGATACAGATGAATATTGTTTGAGTAGGTTCAAAATTTCGTGTATGGCATTCTCCCCTCCACAGAGAAGATTAGAACGTCATCCGCATAGGTGGCTAATTTGTGAGGGCCCAAGAGGAAGAGAATCCCCTTAATTGCTGGATTGATGCAGATAGTATGCAGCAATGGTTCTATGGTGAATTGAAATAGGAGTGGAGAGAGGGGGAAGCCCTGTCTAGTCCATTGGTTGAGTATACAGGGTGTTAATATTTCACCCTATAATTATGCAAACTGAGGGTGCGTGATAGATAAACATAACTATGCATACGAAAAGTGTGCCTAACTTGAAAGTATACATGGCAGCTTTCACGAATGGCAAGGAAACCTTGTTCAATGCCTTTTCAGCATCGAGTGCCACGGCCATGGTGGGAAGGGAAGAGATTTAGCCTTTCCAATAACATGACAGAGGAGGTGAATATTATCAGCAGAGAGTCTGCCTTTTATGAAGCCAGTTTTTGAGGGATGTATAAGAGAGGGGAGCAATTTCTCTAGCCGAGTCGTTAAGATCTTGACATAGGTATTATAGTTTGTGTTTAGTAGCAAGATCGGTCCATAGTTCTTATGATCGAGTGGGTCTTCTCCCTCTTTGTAGATTACGAGTATAAATGCTTCTGATGCACTACCTTCTATCTTACCAGAGGAATCTTGAATACAAAAAGTCTTTTAAAGTGCGGAATAAGTGAATCTTGGTACGTTTTGTAGAAGGCTGCTGGAAAGGGCCAGGTCTTTCCTGCATTTGAGGGATTTGATGGCAGCGAGTATTTCATTGTCTTCCATGTCTTTGTTAAGGCTTTCGTTGGAGGAGTCACACAGCGTGTCTAGGTATTGGTGACAGAGATTCATCTGAGGGTGAAGTGGGGTTATGTAATGATTCATAGAATGATAGAAAAGAGTTTAGGATTGCATGGGCTTCTAAGAAGATGGAGCTATTCTTATCTTTAATAGAAGAGATACAGGGTTTCATGGCCTTATGCTTCAGGTAAAGAGCTAAATGTTTGCCTGCTTTATTGTGTTCTAAGAGGGTGATGACTTTTTGTTTGTGAGGCCAGACATGAGCTCATGTACTAAGGATTTTATTGAATTCATATTTTAAGGGCTTAATTCTGAGGGTTATGTTATGTTCAAGAGAGTGTGTTCTTTCTCTTTCAAGCTGTTGAATATTGGCCTAAGTTCTGACAGACTCTTGTTACGTTTTTTATTTATTTCCGCCATAATGGAAAGGGCTACTCATATAATGGTAGCTTACATCACATCCCAAACAGTCTCCAGGGGGAGATCTTTATTGCCGTTGTCACAAAAGAGGTTGTTCAGGGTGAATGCAGTTCTTAGCATGAGGGGCATCCAGGATGTAGCCATTCAGCCTCCATGCTTTGTTTTTGGGATGAGTGCTTGCCAGTTCTCTGGTAAGAGATATGCAGGCATGAGCCAATACTCAAGGCTCAATTGTGGGACATTGATTTTAGTCATTGAATTGTGGGGATGAGAACAGAAAGTGAATTCACTGCCACTGGGATTATGTAGGCACCAAGTATCTATCAGTTTGCTATCTTTACATTGTTTACACATTTGTACATGAGCATTGGGAGCTTTGTAAGTGCATTTGGGTAGTGTGTCTAAGGTAGTATCCCATGGGAGAATAACATTTCCACCTAGGATAATGTATCAATATTGCAGGAGGTCAGAGATTTATCTATTCAAGCCAATCTAGAGGGCAGGCTCATAATTTGGGGGTGCGTGCATGTTAATGATATATAGTGATACCTGACTGGTGGTGAGGCAGGTATTAAGCCTCTCCCCTTTTCATCTTGTGCTATGGATAGGGATAATGACATTGTTTTCTAGTTTCTAGCTGGACACAGGAGTGTTGCATACTGCGCACTTCTGTGAAGCACACTCTCGTTGCTTGTAATTGTATAATGTTTTCCTAATGTTTGTGGCAGTAGTCAAGTATTTTTTTCCATTTAATTGGGTGATTGAGGCCTTTTGCATTTAATGACAATTTTGAAGGTGGTGTTGGCCATCATTGAGGTGTTATAACAGGTTGATAGCAATGTTCAGTTATTGACTAACTTTTGAGGAGTAGTGGAGGCACTAGTAAAGTCTGGGAAGGTGGGCCAAGTGGTCGTGCAATATGAGGTGCAATGTAGAAGTGTAGTGCACAGTGCTGGGAAGGAAGAGTAGATGAGAAAAAGGATATGAGAGAGAAAACAGAGAAGGTAGGGAAGGACTTATTGTGAGTGACCGAGTACAGCAAAATATAACAATAACAATAAGAAATCACAATAGCCAATATACCCCTCTCTCCCCAACCTCAAAGAGAACAAGAGGAACAGTGGAGGCCTCAAATAAGCTCCCTCTCCCCTTTAATAATGAGATCAGCCCCAGGGATGGAGTCCCCAGGTCTTTTAATTGCTCAGGGAGGGGAGCTGCACTCCTCCTCCAATTAAATAGTGGTTTCCGATGATCCTCTGGGCAACGGCCCACCCCGGTAGCTCAATATTGAAAAGGGCAAGAGCCCGCCCTTTTTTGTTTACCAGTACCGCAGATTTGTTGTTGGCCCCCCACCAGGCCAAGGTTGTCAGCGTATACATACTTTGCCCCTTATATGTTTTATTTAATCTTTTTTAAGGACGGAGTCCTGAAATGGCTGCTGCAACATCTTTGTTGATCTTATGGCAGCGAATCGGATCTTATCTTTTTGATATGTTGGACCTGTGAAGGATCTGCATCCCTATATATACATACATTTTAATCCTTAATTCCTCAAAAACTACTTAAAAGATTTATGCCAAATCACAAAAGCATGCTTTCTGGATCAAGATTTAGCTTTTGGCAAAACTTTCTTTCAGCTGTGTTTCTATTTTCTGTGTTCAATTTTCCTATGAAAATTACATGGAAAAACGTGTTTTGGCCCCCCTTCTTTTTCTCAGCACCGGCTTGAAAGATCATCCTGAGACTTTCCAGGAAGGTGGTGAAGTGGATGATACTTTTTTGGGAAAGTTTGTGAAGATTTCTCAAACAGTGCAAAACTTATTAACAAACCAAAATATTAACTTCCTAAGGAAACGTGCTCCTAATTTAAAATTTTGGGCCCAGGGAAGGGATTTGTGAAGATTCATCAAACAGTACGAGTGAAATGTCAGCCTAACTGTAACGTCCCTATAACCTTTATTTTTTTCAGTGAATTTCTAAATTTTTATTTATTCTATTTCCTAACTATAATGTCCCTGTAACCTTTGGTTTTGTCCGTGAATTTCTAAGGTTTTTAAAATTCTATTTCCTAACTCTAACGTCCCTATAACCCTTGTTTTATTCGATGAATTGCAATGTTTTTTTAAAGTTTATTTCCTAACTGTAACTTGTTGAGGTTTAATTTCTGTGAAATGAGCATTGTGTCAGAATGAATCCTGTCCTGCATATTTATCCAAGAAGAGGCCACCATTTTGTGCAACTCCTCTACCCAACTGGATCACTTTCTACTGGCTAATTAGTAAGTGCTTCCGATTTGGATAAATGTATAGTGCATCTCTTACACTAAAGCTGTGTGAAGAACGCTGAGGAAATGTCTCCAGTGGCCTTGTTTGTCTGTAACTTTGCCAATGTGATTGTTGCTTGACAAGGTGGAACAGCAGAGAAAATACACTTGGATGATTTGTACTTTACAGGAGTGTGTGCTTCTTTGTTTGGTGGAGATGCAATTGTATTCCTAGGCATCAAGACCCAGTCTCCAAAATCGGCAGGAAATGTGCTCAGGGGGCCTTTAGTAGGCTGCCGGTCATACCACTAATGTATGTGGGTGGGACCAAACGCTTGCATACTTCTACTTTTTAAAAGTTTAGAACACGATCTCAGGTCTGAGCAGCAGATGACAAGAAAGAACCCCGTCGTCACAGACACTATGTGAGATATTGTTCCAGAGAAAAGCAAGAATGCAAACACCTCCATCACAGTTAACAGATAACTTTTCAGTGGAAATGCAGAAAAAACACACTTGCTTTGCATTAGCCATGTTTACAAAGTTAGGATGATAAGTACTTTACAGGAGTGGAGCTTCAACGTGGGCACTTGCTTTTTTATATCTCTAAGGGCTTCCCGTTGAGGTTGTATTTCTGTGAAAAGCTCATTGTGCCAGAATGAATCCTGCCCTGTGTATTTATCCAAGAAAACACCACCGTTTTGTGCAACACCTCTACCCAACCGCAGTACTTTCTACTGGCTAATTAGTAAGTGTTCCTCATTGGGTAATTGTATAGTGCATCTCCTACACTACAGCTGCGTAAAGGACGCCGCAGAAATGTCTCCAGTGTCCTTGTGTGTCTGTAACTTTGCCAATGTGATTGTTACTCAAGAGTCTTTAACAGCCTTTTCAAGGAGGATTTGCTGGGAAAAAACACCAAGATGATTTGTACTTTGCAGAAGTAAGTGCTCCTTTGGTTGGTGAAGATGCTATGGCATTTCTAGGCATCAAGAACCCGCCTCCAAAATCATCGGGAGACGCGCTGAGGGGCCTTTTAGTAAACTAGCCATCATCTTGAGAAAAGTGCGGGAAGACGCTGTATACTGCTAATGTAGATGGGGCACGGCCAAATGGGCGGGGCATCTAGACAAGTTTACATACTTTTCATCTTTAAAAGTTTAGGACACAATTTCTGGTCTCAGAAGCAGATGACAAGAAAGAACCTTCTCATCACAGATATTGCGCTCAAGAGAAGCAAGGATGCAACCACCTCCATCACGGATTACAGATAACTTTTCACAGTGGAAATGCAGAGAAAACACAGGTGGATGATTTTTTACTCTACATAAGTAGGTTCTTTTTAGGGCTGATTTGCCATCAGGGACCCCATCCGCCGGGGCCCTGCCATGTCACCTGGGTATCTATAACTACCTCCTGGCAGTCACCAGTATGTTTTATACACAATATATATATATATATATATATATATATATATATATATATATATATATATATATATATATACGAACCAACGCCGTTAACGATGAAAAACAGCTACTGTGGACACAGTTTCCTTTTCAAAAAGCAGCTTTAATACAAATCAGCAACCAGCTCGACGAGTTTCGGGAAACACTCCCTTGCTCACGAGTACTGTGTGGCTTTACTTCCTGACTTTTAAATAAACATGTGATTGCATTCTAATGGCAAGTGACAACAGACTTCATGGCGAGTTAATTCACTCTTAGTCACAATCATTTTTACATACTAAATAATAAGTGTCAAAACAAATTAAACGTGACTAAACTAACAGAACTATGAGCGCGGTGTTACAATAATCCCAGAATACAAGGCTGCCAAAATAAACATCAAATTGAAATTTCTCGGCAATGTCAAAAAAATGCATCGTTGTTTTCAACGTGTCAATTTCATAGCCCTCACTCATTCACAGTGCAAATAGCATGATTTATGCACCAAAAATTAATCAAGCTGTAAACAATAAACAGCACCACGTCAATTAGCCCCAGTGGGCAAATACATTGCAAAAAATCAATAATATTCAATCACTGTGATGACATTGTTAATGCGTCAAAGATTAAATAAAGTGATGTCATTTGAGATGTCATCAGTGATGTCATCAGTGATGTCACTGACCATGTCATGAGTGATGTAATATGTGACGTCATCAGCAGTGCATTGCGGGGGCGCGAGTTATAGTTACTTGAACTAACTATAACGGGGGAATTTCACGGGTTTTGTACGAGTGCAATGTCCAACTAACTATAACTGTCCCTAAAACCTTATGGTTTTTTCAGTGAATTTCTAAGGTTTTTTAAATGCAAATTTCTAACTATAACGTGCCTGAAACCTATGGTTTTTTCAGTGAATTTCAAAGGTTTTTTAAATGCTAATTTCTAACTATAACGTGTCTGAAACCTATGGTTTTTTCAGTGAATTTCAAAGGTTTTTTAAATGCTAATTCCTAACTATAACATGTCTGAAACCTACGGTTTTTTCAGTGAATTTCAAAGGTTTTGTAAATGACAATTTTTAAATGTATTAATTGTTATATTTATTTTTTTCATACTGATTTACTACATTTTTAGAAACATTTTTTTTTTACATATTTTATTTTTTAAATTACATTGTAATTACATTATACATTACAAAAAATACTTTCTCAGAATGAATTACTTTAGTTTAAATACTTTGCACATAGGCAATAGACTTTTAAGTACAGTAGTTACAGTTGTTGCAATGGGCAACACATTTTCAAACACAATGCAACATTCAGCTCAATGTGAATTTCTAGTTAAATGCAATTAGTTACTTTATGGATTACTTTTCTAACCACAGGACTGGATCCTAGATTCAGTCCTGGGACATCTCCTGTAAACAGTTGAGTAAAAGCGTTTTGGTTACAGTAGTGATTTTTAAGGAATATTATTGTATTTTAAAAGTTGACACTTAGAAACTTTTTCTCATAGAATCACCAATGTTATCCTATGGAAGGAAATTCACTTAGCAGGTAAAAACTGTTATCGTTACTTTTTCTTACTCAGTGTTGGATCCTGGATCCAGCACTGGTGCATCTCCTGTAAACAGTTGAAAGAATGCGTTTAAGTCATACAGGCGATTTTTAAGGAATATTTGTAGTTTGTGAAAATCGACACTTTGAAACTTTTCAGCTGAAAACCAGACAATGGATTCCTATGGAAGAAAATATAAGTTACTGGTAAGTACGGTTAAAATTACTTTTCAGGGTCAGTGCTGGGCTAAAAGATGCAGCACTGAGGTCTCTCCTGATAACAGGTGAGTAAATCGGAATTCGTATTTCGGCTGATTTTAGAGGAATATTTTAAAGTTCCAAAACTCCAAGTGAAACCAGTCAATGTTAGCCTATGGAAGGAAATTCAAGTTACTGGTAAGTATGGTTAAAATTACTTTTCAGGACCAGTACTGGGCTGAAAGATACAGCACTGAGGTCTCTCCTGATAACAGGTGAGTAAATCGGAATTTGTATTTCGGCTGATTTTAGAGGAATATTTGTATGTTTCAAAAATCAACACTTAGAAACTTTTTCAGCAAAAAGCAGACAATGATATCCTATGGAAGGAAATTCAAGTTACTGGTAAGTACGGTTAAAATTACTTTTGAGGATCAGTACTGGGCTGAAAGATACAGCACTGAGGTCTCTCCTGATAACAGGTGAGTAAATCGGAATTCGTATTTCGGCTGATTTTAGAGGAATATTTGTATGTTTCAAAAATCAACACTTAGAAACTTTTTCAGCAAAAAGCAGGCAATGATATCCTATGGAAGGAAATTCAAGTTACTGGTAAGTACGGTTAAAATTACTTTTCAGGATTAGTACTGGGCTGAAAGATGCAGCACTGAGGTCTCTCCTGATAACAGGTGAGTAAATCCGAATTCGTAGTTCGCCAGATTTTAGAGGAATATTTGCACAATGGTGAAGGTAGGGGGCGGGGCCTGAGGTGACATCTGTGCAAACGCGCCCCGTGGCGCGTTTTAAGTTGGGGGATTAAGTCCCCTTGAATCCTGAGGGTTCCTGGGGGCCAACTAGCCCACCATCTACCTCCAAAAAGCGCCACAGAGCTGCGTTGCAGAGAGGTATATAAAGGGGCGTGGCCTCTGTACACCTCTCTGCAACGCAGCCCCTGGCGCATACTGGAGGTTCCTGGTGGGCTAGTTGGCCCCCAGGGACCCCCAGTATTCAAGGGGAATTACTTCCCATCTGCAAACGCGCCAGGGGGCGCGTTTGCAGAGTGGTGCAGGAAGGGGCGGGGCCTGCGGGCCGATCGTTTTTTTTTTTTTCCTGAAGGGGGCTGTGTGGCCCCCCTTCCTTTTTCTTATTTTTGGGCCCTGGGGACCCCATCCCCCAGGGCCTTACCCCCTTTTTTTTTTTTTTTTTTTAATGATTTCTGGGGAGGGGGGCCGCGTGGCCCCCCTCCCGGGCCACCACTTGCCCCGGGGACCCCATCCCCCGGGGCCTGGCCTCTGGTTGGGGACTGTGGGGGGGTCCCCAAACCCCCCACAGTCCCGCCGGCTCCCCGTGTCCTACGGGAGCCGGCATTGCTTTTACACATGGGGAGCAGCTAACATGCTGCTCCCCGTGTGGAAAAGCAATTGTCTTTGGATATTGGAAGCGAGAGCAGGTTTCCCTGCTCTCTCTTCCAATATCCAAAGCAGTTTGCAATGACAGGACGGGAGCCGCGAGGCTCCCGTCCTGTCATTGCAAACAGCAGTGTCCCGGGGGTAGGCACCCCGGGACACTGCAGGAGCCGGCCCTGGGGGGTGGCGGTCCCCAGGGCCACCACAGGCTCCCCACATCAGCAAAGCCCCGGGGAGGTGGTGGTCCCCGGGGCTTCGGGGGTCCAAAACGGACCCCCATTTTAATTTGTTAGTGCCCCGGGGAGGTGGCGGTCCCGGGGCGTGTGGGGGCTCGAGCCCCCCACACAGGAAAAACAAAACAAAAAAAGAAGCCCCGGGAGGTGGTGGTCCCCGGGGCTGCGGGAGGGCTCAGAGCCCTCCCGCACCATTTTAAAAGAAAGCCCCGGGGGTGGCGGTCCCCGGGGCTTTGGGGGCCCTTTGAGGCCCCCCATACATAAATGTAAACCCCCCACCATGCCCCCGGGACTTGGGCCACCCGGGGGCAAAATACAATCGAAGCGTGGGAGACCGCCCTTCGATTGTTTTTTTTTCCGGCAGGATTCGCGCTCCCTGAGCGCATCCTGCCGATTTAAAAAAAAAAATGCTTTTTCTGCCCAGGGGTCCTTGTGGGACCCCCTGAGCAGACCTAGGGGTCAGGGTGTTTCTACCCTGCCCCCTTTGTGCGTTTTGCGCACTTTTTTACTGCTTTCTTGTTCCTCGGTTCTACCGAGGAACAAGATGGCTGCCAACACTTCCTGGTTTGGAGTGTTGACAGCCAATTAGCAGACAACTCGTGATCGGGAGGGTGCGCGAATCCGACACGGCCATAGATATATATGTACTTTTACTTTTGATTTTCTCAGCAACTACTGAACGGATTTACACCATTTAACAAAAGGGTTCTTTCTGAACCAAGAACTACCTCTTTGCCAAATTTGGTGTAATTCCGTTCAGCAGTTCGGGCTGTAGCCGTGTCTAAAGTTTCCTATGGGAAATTGATTTTTGACTCTTATTTTTTAATTTCTCCCCAACTACTGAACGGATTTACACCATTTAACAAAAAGGGTTCTTTCTGAACCAAGAACTACCTCTTTGCCAAATTTGGTGTAATTCCGTTCAGCAGTCTAAAGTTTCCTATGGGAAAATGAATGGGGAAAACACGTTTTGGGACCCCCCTTTTTTCTCGGCCCCCGCTTGACGAATCACCCTGAGACTTTCAGGGTAGGAGCGGACCGGAGCGGGCCATAAAGTTTGAAAATTTCGCGAAGATTCGTCAACCGACGCAAGAGTTATTTTAAATAGAATGTCGTGGATTTCCTATGGAAAATAGGTCCTAACTATAACTATCTACTGGCGACCGCCAGTAGATAATATATACATGTATATACATATATATATATATATATATATATATATATATATATATATATATATATATATATATATATATATATATTACCTACTGGCATTCGCCATAGGTAGTTCCTGTTAGGACCTAGTTTCCATAGGTGAAGCGTTTTTTGTTTTGCTAATAATTTTGGCACCATTTAATAAATTGCCACAAAATGTTAAAAACAAATTTGCCAGTCACTTCAGCTGCTGTCTTGAAAGTTTTGGGGTGATCCATCAAGCGGGGGTCAAGAAAAAGGGGGTCCCTAAATGTGTTTCCTCCATGTTAATTCCCTTTGGGTTTTTGAACACGACTACAGCCCAAACCGCTGGGCGGAATGACACTAAATTTGGCAGAAAGATAGATCTTGGTCCAGAGAAGTACCTTTTAGTAGTTTGGTGAAAATCCATTCAGTAGTTTTCAAGACATTAACTGAAATCCATATTTGTTTATCTGGGGGTGCAATTCCTCTGTGGCGCCGACAGTCCCTGTGCTGTAATCAAATTGGCTGCAACACTTCAACCCGGTGTTGGCAGCCTTCTTGGGACTCAGCTTCAGCCAAGTCCCACAAAAAATGTTCAAAATATAGAAAAGGAGGCAGGGTAGGAATACCCTGAGTCCCTAGATGTGGTTTTTTAATTTTGCAGCAAAGTCACGGGTAGATCTGAAAATCTGTGGCAAAACTGAAGAAACATGCGTTGGTATGCTTGTTTAAATATATTAAAGGGGGAGGGGCACATGGCTCCTGTCCATGGGCCACCACCTCCCCAGGGTTTATGATAAAATTATGGCGGGGGCTGCACGGACACCTGGCCCCGGGGGCCACCACCTCCCCGGGTCTTAAAATAAAATAAATAAGGGGGTCCGTGCAGACCTGCCTGAAGCCCCAGAGACCACCACCTCCCCGGGGCTACAATTAACATTAAATACAGGGTCCGCGTGGACCCCCACCCCAGGGACCACCACCTCACTGGGCTACAATTAACATTTAAGAGGGGGGTCATTAGCCCTTCGGGACCCCATTTCCCACCATGAAATGAGAGGAGGCACGACTGAAGAATGGATCCCAATGGGGCAGGTCCATCACCTCAGCACTAAAATCGACTCTTCTATCCTGCCATGTGGGACAATACACTACTTGGGGTCATTAACTCCTTTTGACCTCACTTGTGCTAGGAGACCCATTTTCCCACCAGGATTCATGCCAGGAGGCGTGACTGCAGAACGGAGCCCAAGGGGGTGGGCGGTCACACCAGCACTAAAAGCACACCTGTCATCCCACCATGCAGGACAATACACTACCTGGACTTGGGGTCACTAGCTTCTTTTGACCTCACCTGTGTCTGGGGAACCCATTTTCCACCAAGATACACACTAGGAGGCGCAACTGCAGAGTGCAGCCAAAAAGGAAAGTCGCCATCACCCCAGCACTTAAAGCAACTCTTTTATCCCACCATGCAGTGCAATACACTACGTGGACTTAGGTCACTAGCCCCTTTTGATCTCACCTCACCTGTGGTTGGAACTCCATCTCTCACCAGGAAACGCACCAGGAGGCACGACTGCAGAACAGAGCCCAAGGGGGCAGGCCATCACCCCAGATCTAAAAGTACATCTGCTATCCACTGTCAATCAGAAGAGGAAGCAATAAATGTAAGAGCCATTAATGGAAAATATAAGCTTTAGTGGCAGATGTTGCAATTTCTCTGATATTTGTTTACACCACAGTTACTTCTAGGTACCCTTCTCATCTAAGATGCTTAGTGGAGGACAGGCGGTAGGTACCCTTGTAAGGTGGACCAGGGATGCCATACAGGGATGCCACATCTGCCAGTTCATCTCAGGGTCTCCTCAATTTTTTTACCCTGATTCTACCACTGGGAGGCTGTTCCAGGAGTGGTGGGATAGGGAATGGTGCAGACAAAGTCCACCTTATGACCTGCACCCTGTTGAGATCTGGAGACGTTCCTAGTGCCTTCCCCATAATACCCTCTGTCCTCACAATAGTGCAAGTCCGCAAGTGACCTGAAAAAGGCACTCATTTGGGGGGGGGGATTTAGGGGGAGGTTGATGAGAGAGGAGATGGGTGTCCTCACAAGTAGGCAGGTGCAAACCAACAGGGTGCTGATGACACATCTTCTTTATGCCGTGGTATATGATGTAATCTTAACCAAACAAAGAAGCCCTTATGTCATATAGTTAAGAGAAAGTATCCTTGTTAAGTGGAGAGTAACCTCTTTGTAGTCTTGTTGTTTCCTCTCTAGGAGAATTCATATTATCACAGATTTATGGATGAAGATGCTCAAGGAACAATTACATTGTTGAAATGCACACAAGGTCACTGGACACATTTGCTTGTGGTCCATTCCACAGGTGTAATGTAGAATACGCACTGAACATTTAATCAATTAGGTAGCCCAGTGATTAACCAGAAGAAAGTATTCGAGTTCGGTAGACATATTGTTGAAAACAGTGTTCTCTTGTAGGATAAAGGGGCAGGTGAGGTTCTGTTCTAATGCAGTCAGTCACACAGCTACTGACACCCACACAGAAACGTACACACTCACTCACACACCCATTCTGCCACTCTCACATCCACTCACAGATCCATATGGCCACTAACATCCACTGACCAATCCATACACCACTCACACACCGACTCACACACCTGCAAAACCACTTAAACACCCACTTACAGACCCATACAACTACTCACACACCCACTCAAAGAACAATACAGCCACACACACACACACACTAATTGACCTATACAGCCACTCACACACCTACTCTCAAAGGTCACAGGTTACAGTTAGAAAATAAAGTTAAAACAACCTTAGAATTTCACTACAAAAAAACAAAGGTTACAGAGCTGTTATAGTTTGGAAATAGAATTTAGAAAACCGTAGAAATTCATCGAAAAAAAACAAAGGTTTCCGGGCCGTTATAGTTAGGAAATAGAATTAAAAAACCTTAGAAAGTCACTGAAATAACCAAAGGTTACAGGAACGTTTTATTTAGGCTCAGATTTCACTCATACAAAGCAGTGAAATTCAGCAGTTATAGTTACCTGAGCTAAATACAACTTATGCCCCCGCAATGCACTGCTTATGACCTCACATATTACATGACTCTTGACATGGTCAGTGACATTACTGATGACATCACTGATGGCATCATCCACAGAACCACTCATACACCTACTCACACCTCCATAGAACCTCTTGTATGCCTACTCTCACAACTACTCACATATCCATTCATAGACTTATACCAGTACTCACACACCCACTTACTCTTCCATAAAGTCATTCAAACACCTACCCACTCAATTGTACAGCCATTTACACAACCATTCACTCACACATATAGCCACTCATGCAACTAGTTACTCACCCATACAGCCAGTCACATAACCAAACATCCATAAAGCTACTCATACACCCACTTATTTACCTAAAAAGTCACTCACACACCCACTCACTCATCCAATCAGCCTCTCAACACAGCCACTCACTCACCCAACTACTTACATACCCATTCACACATCCATACAGGCACTCACACGTCTGCATACTCACCCATACAGCTGCTCATACAAACACTTGCTCTCTAATACAGCCACTCACACACAAAGTTACTCAGTCACACAGCCATTCAGACACACATTCACTCACCCCTACAGTCACTACACACCCATGTATCCACCCATAGAGCCACTCACACCACCACTCACCCACCCACCCATACAGCCACTGACACACCCACTCACTCACCAATACAGCCACTCACACAGCATCTCACTCACCTACACTGCTCCACAACCCACTTCCAGTGCTGCTTCCTGCCTCCCAGCTGATAAGCTCCTCTCACCTCCCTACCACTACTTAATGGCAGACACTGTGTGATAAAGGAGCAACCTCACTGACCTTTTTGTCAGCATCTGCTGCACCTCCGCTGCGTAGCCCCACCTGGTAGCTGTTGCCCTCTGTGATCCAGGTCTCAAGTTTGAGGCCCTCCTCCACCCACAGGATCCCACCTCCACCTCAGCCCTGGTGGTCCAGTGGTGAGTCTGTCTCTGCTTTCCTGTTCTTTCTCATCTCTTGTTCTGCTTTTCTAGCCTTTTTTATTTTCTATTTTTCTTCTGTATTTCTCTTTTTCCCCTTATTCTGAGACCCTTTTCATCCCGCCCTTGCCGCTGTTCTGTCCCTGTGGCCCGCCCAATTCCAACACCGCTTACTGACTCCCGCCTCCCAGCTGACCAGCCCTTCCTACCTCCCTACTACTACTTAATGGCAGCCGCTGCGCAGCTGTGCCTAAGGCAAGCCTGTTTGCACCCATCCATGCCTGGACTGCGCCCAGCGCCACAGACTCTGGTCCTTTCACTGCTACAACGCCAGCATCCTCCACACTTTCAACAGCAGACGAACCACCGCCTGCCACCTTGCGTTGCCGAATGACAGCATAAGCCCATTCACCTGCCGCAACTGCACCTTCTCCTGCCTCTGCATACCAGACCTACCAACCGCACCCCCACAAGAACCAGACTCAATCACCTAAGCTGCATCCTACTCAACACACGCTCCCTCCACAAACACACAGTGGAGATCTGGGACCTGCTCGACTCCTTCTCCCCCAATGCTGCCTTCTTCACGGAAACCTGGATGAACCCCACCTCAGCCCCAGACATTTCCAAAGACATCTCTGACGGTTACAAAATCATCCACAAGGACTGCACCAACCGACTGGGAGGAGGCATCACCATCGTACACAAAAACACCCTCCGCCTCACAACTAGCTCTGTCGACCACTCACCCAACATAAAGCACCTCTACTTCCAGGTCCAGACCAACTCGAACACCACCCTCCATGGCACCCTCATCTACAGACCTCCGGGACTCCATCCCCCCTTTAGCGAATCCATTGCTGACTTCATCACACACCACGCTCTTGCCTCAATGGACTACATCCTCCTTAGCAACTTCATTTTCCACCTGGACAACCTCAATGAGCACAACACCTCATCCCTACTGGAGAACCTCACCACCATCGGACTCTAACAATTGGTCACCTTCCCAACCCACTCAGCAGGACATATGCTCAACCCCATCTTCTCCGCAAGCAACAGCATTTCCGTCAGCCACACCTCTGAACTACATTAGACTGACCACCACTGACTCCACTTTTCCTTCACCAAGCCCACTGAATACCACTGCTACCCGCTCAGAAGCTAAAACAAAGTCTACAAAGTCCAGCTTGCCACCTCCCTCCACAAAGCCCCATCGCCGACTTCCACAGATGCCAATGAATCAGCACACAACCTCCACCTATAGATCCCCAACTGCACCAACACACTGGCTTCCGTTTGGAAACCCTCCGGCAAGCAGCCCTCCAAGAAAGCCAGCTGGTTCTTGCCCACCCTCAAAGAGTTCAGGCACTTCTGCAGATGGCTCCAGATAAAATGGAAGAGCAGCAAGACCTCGGCAGACCACGCAGCCTTCAAAACCTCTGTCACCACACACCACCAACTCATCAGAACCACAAAGAAAACTGCCATACAGGAACGTATCAACTCCAACCCACATGACAGCAAATAACTCTTCACCATGATCAAACAATTCGCCAAACCCAGCACTGATGCCACAGAAATCCCCCCTCCCAAGACCTCTGCAACAACTTTGCCACCTTCTTCCACTGCAAGATCATAGCTATCTATGACAGCTTCGCAACCCAGAATAACCACTGCACCCAAATGCTCAAGACCCTAGTCAACCCTGCTTAACTGGACCACCCTCACCACTGACAATACCCTAAGGATCCTGAAAACCATCCACTCTGGAGCCCCCTCGGACCCCTCCCCCCACAACATTTTCAACATAGCTGGCACCATCATTGCCCTAGAACTCTGTCACACCATCAACTGCTCCACCGAGTCCGGCACCTTCCCTGAACACTGGAAGAATGTAGAGATCATCCCCCTGCTGAAAAAACCCTCTGCAGAGCCAACGTACTGCAAGAATTACAGACTATTCTCTCAGCTCCCCTTCCCAGCCAAAGACATCTAGAAGGCCATCAACGTCCAACTCACCAAATTCATCAAAACAAACCCCATCCTGGACTCCTCCCAATCAGGCTTTAGAAGCAACCACTACGCCGAGACTGCATTCCTCTCTGCAACAGACTATATCTGCACTCTCCTCGACCGAGACAAAACCGCAGCCCTCATCCTCCTGGACCTCTCTACTGCCTTCGACACTGTCTCCCACCACACCCTCTTCACAAGACTCCACAACGCCCTCACCGACGAATCAACAACCACTAATGCATGAAGGAGAGCTGCCTCAAACTCAACTCTGACAAAACCGAAGTCCTCACCCTGGGCACCAATCCCTCCACTTGGGATGACTCCTGATGGCCTACAGCACTCAGAACCCCCCACACGCGCAACCTCGGCATTATCCTCGACTCCTCGCTCTCAATGAACCACCAAATCAGCGCTGTCTCATCCTCCTGCTTCCACATGCTCTGCCTGCTTTGAAAGATTTTCAAGTGGATCCCCACCGAGTCCAGAAGAGCGGTCAACAAGGTGCTTGTCAGCAGCAAGCTCAACTACGGCAACATACTCTAATGCGATGCAACCCAAAAACTTCAAAAACAAATTGTAGAGCATCCAGAACGCCTCCGCCAGATTTTTTCTGGACATCCCCTGCTGCAACCACATCTCAGGTCAGCTGAGAGACCTTCACTGGCTCCTGATCAACAAAAGAATCACTTTCAAGCTCCTCACGCAAGCCTACAAAGCCCTCCACAACAACGGACCTGAATACCTCACCCACCGCCTCTCCTTCTACACACCCACCAGACATCTTTGCTCCGCCCAACTGGCCCTGGCCACTATCCTAGGTTCTGCAAGACCTCGGCCGGATGAAGATTCTTCTCCTACCTCACTGCGAAGACCTGGAACGCTCTACCTCTACATCTCAGGCAATAACCTTTGCTGCCTCAATTCAGGAAGGACCTCAAGACCTGGTTCTTTGACTGAACTGCAGAACCCACCAGCGCCTTGAGACCCTAACAGGTGATTAGCCACACTCTGCAAGAACCCTAATTCATTGATTGAGGGATGTAATATGTGAGGTCAAATGCAAGGGGCCGTAAGCTATAGTTACCTCACGTAACTTAAATTGCCAGATTTCAATGGTTTTATATGTGTGAACTCTGAGCCTAACTATATGTTCCCTGTAAAGTAATTATAGTTAGGACCTAGCTTCCATAGGAAAAGCATTTTTTGTTTTCCCAATAACTTTGGCACAATTTGATGAATTCTAACGAAATGTTCAAACAAGTTTACCACACAATTCAGCTGCTGTCGTTAAACTTATGGGGTGATCTGTCAAGCAGCGGCCTAGAAAAAGGGATGGCCCCAAAATGCTTCTTCCATATGCAATTTCCCATAGAGATTTTGAACATGACTATAGCCCGAACCGGAAAGAGCCCTTTTTGTGATTTGGTGTAAATCCATTCAGTCGTTTTGGAACTATGAGAGGAAAAAGCAATATAAATATCCAGGGCAAAACGTTTTTTTCTGGGCTGATCCGTGGATCCACCGATTTACATCGTGGCTCAGTGCAAATCGGCAGATCCAGAGGCCGATGAAGAAATTAATTACACACACTCACTCAACCAACCCGCATAGGGTCAGCAGCAAGTGGGGGGTTGGTTGTAGGGCCTGGCTGCAGGCTTGGCCCTGCAGCCAACCCCCCGCTGCACACAGCCAAAGCCTGTGCACAGCATGGAAGTGGATGCATGCAGGTGGCTGGCTGCAGGACTTGGCCACTGGCCCTAAGGCCAACCCTGCAGCCAACCCTGTGCGGTCAGCCCCCACTGCGACACCCGAATGCCATGCGCTGCACGTCGGGAGTTTGGTGCAGGACCTGTGGCCAACTCCACTGCATTAAAACGACCATAGAAATTCACTGAAAAAAACAAAGGTTACAGGGACGTTATAGTTAGGTTTTGAATTTACACGCAAAAAAACATAGAAATTCAGCTGTTAAAGTTAGAGTTACTTCAAGTAACTATAACTTGTGCCCTAAGGTAACTATAACTTGCGACCTCACCGTGCACAGCTAATTACCCCGCATATTACACCATTGATGACATCTTCTATGGCATCATTGATATTATCACTGCAACATTTGCAATAAAATTATTGATGAGGAAACTGTGCATGTCTAGGGCACAAGTTATAGTTACCTTAGGGCACTAGTTATAGTTACTTGAAAGAATTCCAACTATAACAGCTGAATTTCTATGGTTTTGTGCGTGTAAATTCAGAACTTAACTATAATGTCAACGTAAGCTTTGTTTTTCTCAGTATATATATATGTATAAATCTCACTCTGCTAATCCTCTGCTTACAAACTTTACTAGAAAACAGACATTTGAGGAGAGCAGATTCAGAGTGTCACTGATGTTGTAGGGTGCTCCACACAGGAGATGCTCTCCACCTAAACTTGGGGACCACCCAGAGTTCCCTGCTTCTCTTTTGCATTATTTATGCACCACTCTAAGCCTGAAATGGTATTATTTTGTGTATGTATATATATATGTGTGTGTGTGTATATGTGTATATATATATATATTTATTATTTCACCTGAGACAAACTCAATGCTTTGGTTTTGGCACTCCTTTGTCTGGAGGGATGTTTTTGCTGGAGTAATAACCACCCAAATCCGCACTCCAGATGACGGGTAGTGAAAAAATTATTTATTTTCTTCGTGCAACTGAGATGGCAATACTCAATCCCAACGTGTTTCAGCCTCACATTGCCTTGTTCCTGGGTTGTTCATACCAAGTTCTTTCCTCATGTTTATTACAAACCTTTGGGGACATCACTAAAGTTTCTAAATTGGTTTGCCTAAGCTGTGCTTTCACTTTATTACCTTTTGAATGCTACATACATTCTTTGTCCATTACTTCTTAGCTAAGCCTGACTTCTTTGTGCTAAGCTTCCAGAGGGTTGAGCGCAGATTTTATTTAATGACTTAAACGATTCATCTGGACAAGAATTGTGTTTAGTACGTGAGTGGAGCTCTCACCCCATAAACTAATAGCCTCATTTCTTACAATATTGTTAAATGTATCATGTTTTCTTGAGTAAATCTCTTTTTGGGGTTCCACCTACATTTCTGAAGTAACCATGATTTACTTCATCTAAAGAACGTATGTATGCAGAAATGTGTGCATGCATGAGTGTTTTTTCCACAAGTTAAATAAACATCCATTTTGAGAACATTGAATAGTAAGTGATCTTTGTCTTGGCACTGACGAAGGCTATGTGACCCTGATGGACAACTAAAATCAGCCATAACATGTAGACCTACAGATGTATTATGCTGGAGTAATAATTATCTTTACATGTTACCTAATTTTGTAATCTTACCAGTGGGCCCCACCAAATAAATAATTATTGGGGTTGCCTATTAGGTAATTTCAATCAGGATTTATTTTTGTTTGGTAGATCCCTCAAACTTGTAACATAAAGAGTTCCTTTTAAGGGTAAGTCCATCTGGATGCATGATCATCCAGAGTCCTTGTTAAAGAACCACATTATGGTTTCTAGTAGGGGTTTTCTGCATACTGGGTCAAAGTTTCCATATTGCTTTAATTTCCATTTTGGTTGATTATATCTTTCATTGTATTTTTTAAGCAAACATATTGTCCCATTAAAGGAGATTTTCTATTATTGACTTCAGACGGGTGATATATTTGTATATGATATTTAAGACACAATACTTATGAAAGAGGATATTCTGACAACAATATCCTGGCACCACAGTCTGTGAACCTCCAAAGCTTGACCATTCTCCTCATCAAATTAAAGCTATTAAAGAGACAAGAAATTCTGTTCCCAAGCATTAGAATTCTAGAACCTCCATTTACTCTTGGAGCCAACCTAACCTATCTTGCCAGCACTGGCTCTAACAATTCATTACTAACCCAAAGCAAGCAGGCAGATAACAGTTGAAAGAGGAGATTTTTCACAGCTTATGCCACACAAACTCCAAATACATAACACGTAGATTGATGGAATGACCTCAAGGGGCCTATTCACAAAGGTAAGCTTACACATGAGTAAATCTACATGTGTAAGTTCACTCTTAAATTTTTGAGTAGCTTTACTACTTTTGGTCATTCACCATTTAAAGTGCAAAGTCACTCAAAAGTGTAGAATCAAATGTCTCCATCTTGTGAAATAGCGGGTGGAGACAAATTTATGAGTATAAAGTTATTACAGCTAAAATAGAGCAATAGGAAATTTAAAACTATTTATTTTGAGTGTTTCAAAATAAATATAAGTTAATTGGAAATTGAATTTCAAACATAATTTTATATATTTGAAATAATTAGAATTTAATAATAACATATTTTAATAACCCCTTTTAATTAAATAAAATGTAACTTTAAAATGTAAAATATAATTGATTTACATTAATTCTATATCAAGCTTTTTAGAATGTTGAATCTATAATCTATAAATATAAACACTTTCATTTAGGTGGGATCTTTCCAGAAATCTTTACAAAAACAATATTATTTCAATTTGATATTTTTAAGTAACTAGGGGGCCGCTTATGATGACAGTGGGACCGCCACCGACAGTCCATCGGTGACGGTCCCACCGCCATTGAATCCATCATATCCGCCCGTCATATTTCAATGTCGGGCAAATGGTTGGCGGTCGGCAAGACTGACCGCCACGTATCCGACAGGCTCCCTGAGCCTGACGGTGCATCAGAGGGGGTTCATATCCCTACAACGGTGGCGGTGCCTACGAGGCACCGCCGTAGGGATTATGATGTCCCTTTCCGCCCGCCTTTTCATGGTGGTTAACTCGCCATGAAAAGGCAGGTAGAAAGGGCAGGCAGCAGCACCCAACTAAATGCAAAGTATAGGCATTGCGACCGCCGTGATGGCGGTCACATCCAAATGCCTATGTCTGGACCGCCGACAGCCTGTCGGGCGGTCCCGATTCCTGATAGGGTGGCGGGCAGGCGTGGGTCCTCCCGCCATCCTAATCAGCCCCTAAATAATTAATTAAAAATTCGTTTAATAATGCCCCGGTGGCAGAGAACTCTCTATGAAAAAGTACATGGAAAAGTAAAAAAGTTTTTTAGGCTTGAAAAAAATGACAACAAATATTTTATGTTAAATATTAATGTAAATTAATTTGATGTATTATTTTAAATGTAGAACACAACAAAAAAATGTTACAGCTTAACAACTTAATTTAAATTTAAAATGAATATATTTGAAATATATATATTACAAAACAAATCTGTCACCAAAAGAAAAATATATATGTTTTATACTATATATTAATAATTGTTAAAAGTCATGTATATATATTTAATTAGAAGTAATTTAATTATATTTAACAAATATTAATATTGCGTTATTTTTTAACTCAGAGTTTATTTAAATATGATATAATAAAATATAAAGTATGCTTTATTTATAAATGCAATTTTCAACATCACATTAAATGTATATTTTTTTAAACTAACTTAAATAGTTTACATTAATTTAAGAATATTTCCTATGGGGTTGTTTTTATAAGTCCTTACCTCCAATAAAGATGGATCGTGGGGTCCGTCAGGGTTGCGTCCTTGCCCCTTTTTTATTTTGCCTATATATTAATGATTTAGAGAGCAATCTTGATAATGGGAATATAGACGCACCGTTAATAGGCCGCAGATCTCTCCCAGCACTTTTATATGCTGATGATTGCGTGCTAATGTCCAGAACTGGGGTGGGGTTGCAGAGGCTTCTAACTGGTTTTAATAATTTTATGAGTGACCTTGGCTTGAAAACAAATGTCGCAAAATCTCATGTTATGGTGGTGGGTAAACACCCCACAATTTTAAAAACTTGTTTTATAAATAATGAAAAATTACTTTACGTACCCACCTTTTCTTATTTGGGCATTCTTTTTAATCAAAAAAATTCTTGGTCTCACTTAATTGAGGCAAGAATTGGGAGGTTTTATCAAAATATTGAGGCCAAATTCAGATTTACAAAAAAACTAGGCTCTCGGCCTATAAAAACCATTATAGACATTTATAAAGCCCGCACGTGTGCCATCACTATGTATGGTGCTGGTGTCTGGGGATTTTGTAATGTTACGGGATTGCAGAGGGCTGAAAACATGTTCTTGAAAAGATTATTGACAGTCCCGAAAAGTACTGCTGCTACGATTTGCCATAACGAACTAGGTGTGACCCCTTTATCTTTTCGTTTGCAACTAGCACCTCTTTTGCTTTGGCGTTACATCTGGGCAAAAGAAGAGACAGCCTTGAATCGTGCCATAATCACTGACTGTTTAAAGTTGGATTGTGTAAAGAAAATTCCTTGGATTATGTACATCTATGATTTACTGGGGAAGTTGGGTCTATCAGAATGTATTGACACCCCCGGAAACATAGTCAAAATCTCAAGAGCTGAATTGAAAAGAGTTTTCCTATTTTATTCCTACTCAGTCAGAGATCATAAAGAGTTGACAAAGAAAAGGGTTGTTGAACACTCATTGTTGGTTTGTTCCCCAGGCACTGAACCCTATCTTTCCTTTTATTTTAATCATGTTAAGATGTTTTATCTCATAAGATTTAGGATGGGCACTGCTTATTTACTGGTTTCGTACCCACGTGATGCACATTGTGATGCTAAATTGGACCTGTGTCCTTGTGACTCAGAATCGGAACAGAGCACTTTACATTTTATGTTTTTTTGTAAACTTTATGCTGTCCCAAGACGTTCTTTTTAAAACCATTATTAAGATTTTTAAATATAAGAAAGTGTAAAGCTGCGCTACATCATCTCCTTCTTTTAAAAGATGAATTTATCTGCTTAATGATTTATAAGTACATTTCTTCCGCTGTTCGGCTCCGGAACTTTGTTGGAAAATGATTTTATTGTCGATTGATCAAATGGTTTTATTGTATATATGTCACAAATCTGGTTTTGCTAAATGCACGAAATGTTTATTTGTTTTATGCAGTCTTTTATGGTTGAATCTGCCGCCGAATAAAGATTTGTTGTTGTTGTAAGTCCTTACCTCATTTTCTTTCTAGAACGTTGTTGCAGGACCAATAGTTGGTCATGTGTGGTGCTGGACTAACTCCAGCTCTGACTGGGAGTACATTCTGAACTGTTTTGGGTCCTTTTTGGCTGCAATAACTTAGAACTGCAGTTTGTGAATAGGAATGTGCTTACTCTTTTGTTTGGGTGCACGTCCTTAGCTAAACCTCTCCCACACGGTCTGTTAGCCCGTTCTTACTCCTCCATTAACACCTCTCCATTAGTTGTAAGCATTTCTCATTTTCCGACCATTCTTCCCTGTACCTCCCACATTTACTACTAAATCATATACTTTCGTGTGCAGAGTCTTCACATTCAGGGTAAAGATCTTCACCCAGAAAAAGCTAGCAAAGGTGTAATCTCCACATGTAGGTTTGTGAATATCATTTTTAGTATGTTTGTAGTACTATTGTAGAACTACTACACTAATATAGTACAACTAAACATTGCTACAAAATGCAGTTTGTGAATTTGCACCAAATCTATAATTTGATGTCTTTAATCATTTCCAGGGTAGGAATACAGAAATGCTAGAAGAATTAAAATGATCTTTATCCTACTTTCTAGCCACTGTTGCTTGCACATTTTTTTATTGTCTTGCTTTCCTTCTTTTTTAGAATCCCGGAGAGATTCCTTTTGATTGCTGCTACCCATGTGGTAAATAAGAAGCTTTCAGTATTACATTTCAATTGGTTGTGATATAATATGTAATTAAAATTTAAGTATGTGCATAGATCACTACTACATTTTACAATTTAGGATTGATGTACAAATTGTCCTTGACAACATATGCCCCTTTCTAGCCACAATATTGACAATAGAAAATGCTAATCTGAGACACACAGGCAAAGGTGTGTTTTTAGTGTAAAATATGAAATGGATAAAAATATGAAAGAATAAAGTCACAAGTAGCCCTCTTTGTTAAATAGGCGGCACTAAATAAATCTGTGAGAACAACATTTATAGTTTTTCTAACATGTTGCCAAAGAGGAAAACATAAATGTTTATAAGGCACAGGAGCATGTGCATATTATTCATTTCAAAATCAGTAATTTATTGGTGGTGCTTACCTTCTCAGTGTTTTTATTCATGATGAATATCAAACCATTATTCAAGATCTGCTGTGGTCCGAAGGACAATTATTTAAATGAGACCATTCTCTGATATTCATTTAGCAGTTTTCTATAGTACAAATTAGACCCTGAGATGTCAGACCGCATTACATAAGAGGGTTTGGATTCACAGAGGATATTGAGGTATACCACGAAAAATAGATGAGTAAGGACCAATCAGTATCATTGTATAAAATAAACACTAGAGTGGTAAGTATACTTTAAAGGAGAATAAAGGATAATGTACAATAAATAATTTGTATAGACACAAAACCAGGATCCAAGGATCTTTGTTTTCAGAGTCAAAGAGTTATCTAATCATTATCTAGATTTAAAGTGCAATTTAATTAATGTACCACTAGGGAATCCATGGACGTCGATTTGCCAAAATGCCTGGGGTAGCGGAAGTGAGATCACATGTCTCCTGACCTTAGTGACATCATAGGAGGTGACATATGACCCGTGACCCTGAATCTGCTCCAGGAAGTAATGTCACATTGTCTTAAACTTGATTACATCACAATAATTGATATCACTGACGTTTCATAATAACTGAATGATTAATAAAACACATCAAAGACTGCCCAGACAATATCTATTTTAGGGTGCTGACATGACATGCCAAGGGAGCAGCACTTATTTCACTTTCTGTTATATGAAAAATTATTTGCTTATCTGAAGAGAATATAGTACAACAAAACACAGAATGGCAATGGAACCTAAAATATATATCAAACACACAAAAGGTAGTGGGAGGATGCGTGCAAGAAGTCTAACCACTGGCAATCGCTTGGGGTAGCATTCAAACCCATCATTCTCTTTCTTGGGTCCCAGTTCAGGGAGGTCCTGGCTGGGCAGTTCGGACTGGACTGTTCTTATTGGATCTGGGTTGAGACTGACTTGCATATGGCTGGGACCAAACTGAATTGGCATGGTGGGAAAAATAACAATGTTTTGATGCTATCCCAAGCGATTGCCAGTGATTAGACAAATTGCAAGCATTCACATCATCATCTTTTGCATGTTTAAGCTAAAGGATCCATACACAACTATTACGATTTATTAGCCCTTCTAGTGTATGAGAAATGGATTAAGAATTTCTAGGAAAGGAAAAGGGATTTAAAAAGCATAGTAGTTATATCCAAATGCATTACTAGATACAGATCATTAATTTAAAATATGAACTATGTTATTTGATTAAATTATTCCTTATTCTCTATACATTTTGATTTATGAATATTTACAAGGCACTGTCACATGTATGAAGAACAGAGGTGAAGTTTCTTATTCAAACAAGGATGAAGGATGGCAAGAACTAATTTAAAAACATGTTTTAGTCCTTTATGTATATATTCAGAAGAATGTACATTTCACTGCTGAATCTGTTTATTTTACAAGACCTAAAGTGCAATGTCACATTGGAAGCTGCAGAAAATAAACAGTGCTCATCAAGACATTGTTTACTTTCTGATCTTGAAGTAGTGAGCCTAGAAAAAAAGAGTTGTTAATATGCCAAAAATTACCTCCATTGCTCTAGGCCCAGTATTTTGTCATCGATGTCCCCCATATGCCTTGGGTTACCCCCAAGTCAAAAAATTCATGCAATACGGCAAGTGCCAGAATGTTGGCATTAGTGCTGTCTATATGCCATGTCTGACCCGAATTCCTAAATTACTTTTAGTATATCAAGGCCAGTATCTGGTCAAAGTTGCCTTCTCCAACCATATGTCACAGTTGTCCTCCCTTATGCCAAGAATTACTTTCAAGGTGCCAATGGAAGCCATTATTTTGCTTAGGATGCCACTTGCGCCTATTATTTTCTCCAGTATACCAGCCACAGCATTTTTCTATGGGTATCCCATGCCAAGAATAACCTCCAGTATGCATGCAGCAGCATTTTGCCATGTTTATCCCAATATGCCAAGTATTACATCTTGTACTCCAGTGCCAGTATTTGGTCACAAGTGCCTACTAAGAAGTGCTTCCAGTATGCCAGCACCAGCATTTTGCCACAAAATGGCAAGAATTGTATGGCAGGACCAACCACAGGACCAACCGCAGATTTGCATAACACCATATACTCACTCATGCTCACATTCTTCAACCACACTCACCTGCTGTCATTTATTCTCACTCACTCGCTTTTACATCCTTGTTTAGCTTCACTTACTCATCAAACATTCACACTTAGGTCCTTATCACGAGTTTGGCGGTTCAACTGCTAAAGGACAGCGACCGCTGCGCCTGTGGCCTTCCGACCGACATATTAGGAGTTTCCAGAGGGGCCGGTGGTGTGGCTGTTGCACTTTTGCGGCAGTGGGCAATGTATTTCCATATCTATTGATGCCTGTGTGTACATTCCTACTGCATATGTGTCGAATGCACACATATGATAATAATAATAATCCATATTTTTAAAGTGCGAACATATCACCCTCTAAGGTTTCAAGATGCTGGGGGCCGTTGGGGAGATTAAGTGAGCTATTGCCCAGAGTCACATGATGAGCTGAGCTGCCACAGGCACCAAGGATCGAACCGTGAGCCCTGCGCTGCAGAATCTGCCACTCTGGCCGCTGTGCCACATATGCATGATATATGTGGCAAAATACCACCTCCCCGTTGCCGAAGTCCGACCATATGTGGGCAGTGCCAGTAATGGGTTTGGATTCACAGAGGACATTGAGGGATACCAGGAAAAATAGATGAGTAAGGACCAATCAGTATCACTGTATAACATAAACACTAGAGTGCTAAGTATACATTAGAGGAGAATATAGGATAATGTACAATAAATAATTTGTATAGACACAGGACAAGGATCCAACGATCTTTGTTTTCAGAGTCAAAGAGTTATCTAATCTTTATTTAGATTTAAAGTGAATTTGAATTAATTTACCACTAGGGAATCCATGGACGTCGATTTGCCATAATGCCAGGGGTAGCGGAAGTAACTTCACATGTCTCCTGACCTTAGTGACATCACAGGAAGTGACATATGACCCGTGACCCTGAATCTGCTCCAGGAACTAATGTCACATTGTCTTAAACTTGATGACATCACAATAATTGATACCAATTTCAAAAGCAACTACCTGCCCTAACTAATACAAGCAAGGCCCTAAGGAAGGGTCCTAGAATTACTCTACTGTCTCTGGAGCAGATCAAGGAAAAAATTTAGTCACATCAAGTTTAATAAAAATACATAATAATTTTATTGATTACATAATCATTTCAACAATTCATAAATACAAAGAATATACTTGACACGGCATATGATAGTCAATAAAGAAAATATAAAAAATCAATCAAGAAGTTTAGGTCCCACACACCTACTACAGCCAAACCACTCAAACATCATACATTCCCATAATTCATCAAAAACTCACACATCATTAACACAAATTCCAAAAACAATCTAACATAAAAATTGTACATAACAGCCACAAGATGGTCAATTGACAGAATGGGAAAAAGGTCATCAGGGGGTAGGGGTGAAAGTAATCCAGCGACCCCCACACGAAAACGCCAACGCGCGTTTCGGTGTGTTGCCCCAGCCGGGGCTACACCTTCATCAGGGCGGAGATGAACAATGAGGGTGGGACAAAAACCCTATAAATATAAGAAGAAAAAACATATTTTTCAAGAAAACATGTATTTTGTCATCCAAACAATATTATTAATTAATTCAAAAATAGATCCTTGATAAGCTCCAGACAACCCATATATCATCTATATAATTAATAAAACAACTGGAATAGCGTGCTCACATCTAACAATTCAAAAAACATAAGAGTGACATAACAAAGGCATATAATTTAAAAATCCATAAAAAGAATCATCAAAGGCACCAAACCCATAAGATGAAAATAGAAAAACATAATAGAGAACAAGATGTGGATACCAGCGTGAAAAAACACCAACCTAGTGAATAACAAATAACAAACAAGTGGGTTAGAGAAAGAAACAACTCCCAAATGATGAAGAAAAGAAGCAATTATAGTAAAGGAAGGAAGAACGAAGATTTTTTTTTATATGTGCTCTAAAATGGCATACCAGTAGTATTGAAGAAAAGGGCGCCAAATGATTTCAGAAGATGGGGCGAGGGAAAACACCCAGCACAGGAGGCTTCTCAATAGGGTTCTAAAATAACCAAAACGTACAAAGATGTACAACAATTATATTAGAATTCCCCTTTATAGACGCCAACCGGGGATACCTCCAGCCAGCTCTAATCTTGCACATATACCTACACCATATAATAAACAAAGGGAAACCTACCCAATAAATAGAATAATAATAAATTCTCTTCCGCAGGATAAAAGAGAATCTTTTTCTTACGGCCCAAATCGTGGTAATCTCGTAAGCGGAGGCAAGTTCAGCACCTTTAGGCGATTCTCAAAGGTCATGAGGTTCAACTGTTGATAGATAGATCACGGATCTAAAGGAACACACGAAGGGCACGAACATAAAGTCCTTAGTAGAGTCCCCAAATATGAATAAGCAGTTCACATAGCAGTTAAATGGAAGGGAATCCCAGAGCACATGTGGAAGGTAGCAACCCCACATATATATCAAGCCTGAATATATCGAAAGATACCCATTAAGACAACAAGAGCGCACAACCTGCGATAGCCTATAAAAATAAACAAGCTCCCCCCGCAAGAAGCCACACGGGCAAATACCAAAATGCAATAAAGGGTAAACCTATACAATCCTTGCAACCAAAAAGGTCGAGAAAACGAAGGGGAGCCGGGATGACAATAATAGCGGCACACATTTAGAACAACGGGCATGGAGGGGAATACAACGGGGGCAAAAAGACGTCCCTACGAGCTCCTACCGCTGAAATAGTGATATCAAGTTGGGGAACAACAAGCCAAAAGTGTATCACTCAACTGGAGCACAAAAGGGGAGATAGTGCGTAGCTATCAATAAACAACCCCCGACCAAGGACTTCAAAGATTTTATTCCCCAAAAGGGGATCCACTTACCATTCAAGTCCGTCTAATCAACGAAAACACAGAGGGGGGCTCCGCGGCACACCTCCTCGATAGCCCGACGTGTCCGGAGAAGCGTGAAGAAGCCGGGTAATCCCGCCACTTATACCCGACATCTAATCAGAGTTATTGCAAACAGACGGAGTAAGAAAAGATAAACAGGGAAAACGGACTAACCCGGGTATCCAAGCAATAGTCAAAAGCTCGGCGGCCATCTTAGAAGTACCAAAGATAAACTCAGAGAACATCAAAAAGGAAACTAAATGTCTCCCAGTCTTACCAAACAATTAGGGCTAATGAAAAACCAATGTACAAAAAAATAAATCTAAATTTATAAAAATACAGAAAAAATATATAATGAAAAAATTATAATAATAAGAAAATAATAAAAAAATAATAAACACATATACAAATAATACAGCAGCATAATGTACAAATGGGAGTTTTGGCCAAAGATATTCACAGGAGGAGACATGAACAAGAAGCGGCACAAGCCAATCCAAATATTCTATCTCACAAGGCCAGACCCAGATAGTGGAGACTCCTCCCACTATTATTACAGCAAGGAAAGCCATCCCGTCATTCTTATACTCAGCAAGGGGGGCCTATTTAGATAATAGCATTCTCCCAAGGGCAGTTCTCATTCAACCCCTTCTTCACCGCATTAAGGAGGTATATCCAAAAACCTCTCTTTTTTGCGTATAATAACGGGATCTTGCCCAGGATATGTCTGGATCCTTTCCAATATAGACCACTTAAGATCGTTTTCTGAATGACTCTTCTCAAGCCAATGAGTGACAAGAGGGGCAGACAACTTCTTAGTCCGTATATTTGACTTGTGTTCTCCTATTCTTATTCGGCACTCCCGGCCCGTTTCCCCAACATACAGTAAGTCACACGGGCACAAAATAATATACACAATGTTGGAAGTGCGACAATTGGTCATTTTAGTCAGAAAAACAGTTCGTTCACGGGTCTGAATAGTGTCTCCCACTAGCGCATTGGAGCAGGCCTGACAATTGCCACAACGGTGGTTGCCCTTGATGGGGTCCAAACCACCTATAGCCTTCTGTAGCGAAACAGGGGAGTCCATAGGTTTCCCTCTTACCAGATAGTTCTTCAAGTTTTTGTTTCTCTTGAAGGCAAAAATAGGTTTGGGAAGATGTTCTTCACCGTTGCCCAGATTAAGGAGATGCCAACAAGAGTTAATGGCCTGTCTTAATTTATGGTTCAAGTTAGAGTGCCTAGTGACACAAACCAATTTGTTCAAGGATTCCTTTTCCCTCGGGAGGAACATAGTCTCACGATTGTAATATCTGGCCCGCTTGAAAGATTCCCTTATTAATTTGTTGGGATAACCGCGGTGCACAAGTTTCTCTTTGAGTATATCCGCTTGAATAAGGAAATCTTTCATATCAGAACAGTTCCTTCGAATCCGAAGGAACTGACTGAATGGGATACTGTCCCTCTGGCAGCGAGGGTGGAAGCTGCCATACTGCAATAGATTGTTCCTAGCAGTCGGTTTAGTAAAAAGAGACACACATATTTCATTTTGTTTATGTTCAACTCAGATATCAAGGAACTCTACTCTACAATTGCTAGAGTGGGCAGTGAACTTCAGATTACAATCTGCCGCATTGATCCACAGGATAAACTCATCCAATGAGTCCTGGTCCCCCTTCCATATAAAAAAGATGTCATCAATAAATCGAGACCAGGCTCGAACATTTTCATGGAAGGGGGCCATCTCATTGTAGATATTGACCTGTTCGAAGTGTCCCATATATAAACAGGCAATGCTAGGGGCACAGGCGGCCCCCATACTAACTCCTTGGATTTGCTGGAAATAGCAATTGTTGAACTCGAAGTAGTTCTCACTAAGGACTAATTCAAGACACTGGATAATGAAAGGGGCGTTGCTAATCGTAGGAGCAGAAGACAAAATGTCATCCATGACGCTCAAGGCTCCTCTTTGCGGTATGTTTGTATATAGAGACTCGAGGTCCAAGGTGACCAAGAGTTCTCTATCATCATAATAAGGTGTTCCTTCAACTTTGGCAATGAAATGGCCAGTGTCCTTAACAAAGGATTCCAAATTATTGACCAAAGGTTTCAAAAAGTGGTCAACATATTTACAGAGTGGCTCCGTCGCAGATCCGATGGTTGACACTATGGGCCTTAAGGGAGGGTCATGGACATTTTTGTGGGTCTTCGGAACCCCATAAATAATGGGCATCCGAGTAAAGCTGGGAGTCAAAAATTCTGCCTCCTTAGTACAGATATATCCAGTATCCACTGCCCGTTGAACCATAGTAAGAATGCGGCGTTTTAGGGCAGGTTCAGGATTCCTCACAATCCTTTTGTAGTATTCCGTGGATGATAAAAGGAGATCCATTTTCTCCACATAGGTAGGGGTATCAAAAATGACGATACCCCCACCTTTGTCGCAGGGCTTGATAGTAAGGAGTTTATTCTCCTTCAAAGATGTCAACATGGTGGCTTCATCTCTAGATAAGTTGCCGGAAGGTTTAGGTACATATTTGATAATCTTTTCAATTTTCGAAGTAACCGCTTTTTCAAAGATGCCCACCTCAGGTCCAATCACATCCAGGGAGGGAGTAAAATCAGACGGAGGCTTTAAACCTGAAAAATTATCCAATGTTTCAGGTAGAGGCCTAGTGCAGAAAAACTTTTTTAATCTAATTTTTCGGAAAAAAAGGTGCAAATCTTTCAAAAATTCAAATTTGCTAAAATTGGCAGATGGGACAAAAGATAAACCCCTGGATAACAGGCAGACCGTTCCAGCATCCATCTCAGTATTAGAGAGATTGAACACAGGAATACCCTTTACGTTTTCCAGTACTGGCGGTGTCTTGTCTGGATATACATTTGGGGTTGTCCCTGACCCTGATGGTTGTTCCTCTGTGGAACAGAGCGGGTCCTTGGGTGAAAGTTCCCTCTGCGGTTGCCTAAAAAACGATTCGGCAATGTGGATCTTTCAAAGGATTCTTGTCGGGCTTGAAAATTAGGATTGTAATTAGGGTCATAATTAAAGTCATAATTACTAGCCCCCTCACCGTCCGAATCGGTCGTATCAGAAAAAATGGTAACTCGTCGATGGCCCCACTTGGGAGCACCTCCCTGAGTGTTAGAATCAACCGGACTGGTGTAAAAGTTTTTAGTCAAGTAGGGATAGGCCCGCTCTTGATTAAACATCCGGATATCCTTTCTAAATTTATCAGTCTTTCTTTTCAAAAGATAATCCGAGAATGAATCAAGTTCTAAGGCTATTTCTTCCAATTTCTTTTTACCTATCTCGACCGAGTTCTCTTGTTTTAACTTTTCCTCTAGGTCCTCGATTTCCTTATTCAAGATGGCCAAAACTTCCCTAGCTGATGTTTCAAAATAACTGAATGATTAATAAAACACATCAAAGACTGCCCAGATAATACCCATTTTAGGGTGCTGACATGACATGCCAAAGGAGCAGCACTTATTTCACTTTCTATTATATGAAAAAATATTTGGTTATCTGAAGAGAATATAGTACAACAAAACAAAGAATAGCAATGGAACCTAAAATATATATCAAACACACAAAAGGTAGTGGGAGGATGCGTGCAAGAAGTCCAACCACTGGCAATCGCTTGGGATAGCTTTCAAGGCCATCATTCTATTTCTTGGGTCCCAGTTCAGGGAGGACCTGGCTGGGCATTTCGGACTGGACTGTTCTTATTGGAGCTGGGTTGAGACTGACTTGCATATGGCAGGGTGAAGCATTCCTGGATGAATTGAAGACACAGGAAGGCTAGTTCAATGAAGTTTATTTCATGAGAAATATCCCATCCATCAGCAAGCCTCCAACATCAGGTTAGGCAGAGCTTCAACTGACCACTTTCTGATTCTATCTCAGAACCCCATGACATCTTAAGATTCTGAACACTATGCATAACATGTAATGAAATAAGGAATACCACACATCTCCCCTCTTCAATAAAGAAATAAACAGCGTATTATAAAAAACAGGAACAGTAATATAACCAAAACCAAGCATTATATAAAGTCATTGAGATGAGCAGGACGTTTTGGGAATCTAGATGACCGTCGTGGATTCCCTATGCAATTTCCACCATCACCAGTACTGTCAGTATAGAAGTGATCATCATTTGGTGAATTAACATCAAGTTTTCCTTTGACTGCTACCACTCTGTTTAAGTTCCAAATACGATGGTCTTGTGTCTGAATAGCATTATTAAAATTTTTTATAACCTTTATAGGTTTCATGAATTTTGATGATGAACTTCCAAGCAGACCAGGATGCTTTATCATCCCCAATCACCAACTTTTACAATTGTTTTTTTAACAGACTTCTTTTCATCAAAATACTTCTTCCTCAGTATGGCCTTCTCTTCGTCCTTCCTTTGCATCATCAAACCATCACACACACTCTCCTTTCCTTTACCCAACTCATATCTATTGACCCACGGTGGCTCAACTGTAGTATTAGGTACTCTACCCTTGAATAACAGAAAAGGTGTTTTCCCTGTGGTTGCATGTGGAGAGAGTCTATACTCCTCCACCTTTTTAATCACCTCTTTCTTCCAGTCTAATGATTGAGATTTAGCTAAGAGAATAGTTTCCTTAATAACCCTATTGAATCTCTCAATCATGCCATTTGCCTCGGGATGATATAGAGAACAAGTTTTATGCAAGATACCCTTAGAAATCAGAAAATCTTCCATTTCCTTTGAAACCAATTGCACTCCATTGTCTGTTAATAGCGATTCAGGAAAACCTTCCTCTGCAAACAGATTTTTCAAACATTGAATTACATTATTGGAGTCAATATTTGATAAGAAGAAAATTACAGGCCATCTTGAATACATGTCAATCACAGATAATATGTACGTTTGAGACTCCTTACCGTGAATTGGCCCGACAATGTCTAAAGCAATATCTTGCCAAGGTTTATTAGGACGCTTTCTTAAAATCATGGGTTGTTCATGTGTACATTTAGATTTATCACTTAGCACACATGGGATGCAGTCTCTAATTATACGTTCAACCATCTTGTCCATTCCGGGCCACCAATATGACATGCGTAATCTTTCTTTACATTTTGAAATTCCAGCGTGAGATGAATGCACTAAATCAATGAGTTCCTTCCGAAGACTGCAGGGAGGAATCAGTTTGGTACCTCTAAACAATAAACCTTTGTCCACTGCCAGCTCGTTACGCATTATCCAATATGATTTGGTAGACTCAGACCCATCCTTACTACTATTCCACCTCTTTTGTACAAGGGACATTACTTCACATAAAATGGGATCACTACCAATCTCCTTACACCATCTTTCCTCAGAAATAATGCTACTATCCACAACACAAACCCACTCCTCATCTTCATCAACTGTATCTTCCTGTAGGGACTCAGAGGAGACCAGTCGGGACAACACATCAGCCACACCATTTTCAATCCCAGGTAAATATTAAAGTGTAAAGCTGTATTCTTGCAAGCCAATGATCCACTTTGTAATCCTGCTTGAAATGGCATCCAACCCTTTCTTATCAAATATTTCAACCAATGGCTTGTGATCGGTGTGTACAACAAAATCAACTCCCCAAAGAAATTTCTTTAGTTTTTTAATTGCCCAAAACACTGCTAGGGATTCCCTTTCTACCACCGAGTAACGAGTTTTGGGATCTCTCAAGCTCCTGGACAAGAACATTATAGTATGAATACCTAAAGGACCACGTTGTTGTAAGACTGCTCCCAACCCCTTTTCACTCGCATCTGTAATGAGAATAGGTCTAATATTGGGATCAAAGCTACTAAGGGATGGTGCTTCATTGAGTTTACTCTTAATGTTAACAAATTCTTCTTCACAAAGAGAAGACCAGTCAAAGTCTATCCCTTTTCTTAACAGGTTTCTCATATTTACCGTAGAGGCAGCAAAACCCTTCACAAATTTTGCATACTACTCAATCATGCCCAAAAATTTCATGAGCTCAGTTTTACTCGAGGGAGGACACATATTGTTTATGGTATTAATCAAATCAGCCTTGGGTTTAACCCCATCTCCTGTTATATAGTGACCCAAATAGTTTAATGAATTAGATCTGAATGTACACTTCTCAGCTTTTATGGTAAGGTTGTGATCACTTAAACTCTTTAAAACCGATTTAAGCCTAACATCATGTTCAGATACATCCTTTGCAAAAATTAGAATATTGTCCTGATATACACACACACCAGGAAGGTCTTTAAGAATACCTTCCATAACACGCTGGAACACAGATGAAGCAGATACCAAGCCAAAAGGCATGCGTATAAATCTAAATGTGCCAAAAGGCGTAATGAATGAAGTGTAATCGCTGGAAGCTTCATCTAACTCGATCTGATGGTAAGCAGATGTTAGATCGATTGTACTGAAAACCTTTGCCCCACCAAGAAGAACTAAAAGCTCTGTAATATTCGGCAAAGGGTATCGATCTACTACTACGTTCTTGTTGAGTTGTCTCAAATCAATACAGAGACGGAGGTCCCCATTGGGTTTGCGTGCTGCTACAACCGGAGCCAACCATTCTGTTCCTTCAACCTCTTCAATAATACCTCCTTCTTTCAGTTTGAAGATCTCTTTCTGCATGTCTTCCCTAACAGAAAGAGGCACATTCCTCACTTTACTACATACCGGAAAGGCATCCTTTTTAAGTATTATTTTGTGACGATATCCTTTCAAGCACCCTAAGACCTGTCTGAAAACCCTGGGAAATTCCACCATCAAATCCTTTACAAATCCATCATTCTCACTACTTATCACAGAATACACTCCGTCTTTCAATTGAATGGGTGGATTAGCATTGGGATCAAGGTAAACACCCAACTCACCTTGGTGCATCCAGCTGGTTATGCTGTCACCTCTCTTTGACACGTAGATTTTTCCTGAGACAAATCTGTTTTTATATTCTATGAGACCATTAAAATAACCATGTAATTTGGTAGGCTCTCCACCATAAGCTAACGGAATTATGTCAGGCTTTAACAATGTAATCTTATCTTTTAGCTTTCTATCATAAAATTCATTCGATACTAAAGTGATTTTTGCACCAGAGTCAAAAAGAACTCTAGTGGTTTCACCCTCAATTAAAATCTCATCAAATGGACTTGTTTTCCCATTTGGTTTGCTTTCAACCTGAACCACAACCTGCCCACATTCGAGACTATCAAAGCTAAATCCAGCTATGTTATCGTCATAAACATCCACTTCTTTAACCTTAGGTTTCATAATGCTTTTGCACAATATAGTAAGATGCCCCTTTTTCTTACATTTCGCGCAAGTGTTTCTGAGTGCTGGACACTTTTTATCATTTGCAAGATGATCTGCCTTTCCACACCTATAACACTTCCTTTCATAACTAGACATTCCTATTTCTTTCCTACTTTGAAATGAATTCTTCTCGCTCTTATCTCTAACCACTTGTACTTTTAACACTTTATTATGATCCTTTTTTATAACAGCAACACATTTAATCGAATGTTCTATTCTTTTTGCCACAGTTAAAACCTCATCTAATGTGGGTTCATCTCTCAACCAGAGTTCCTCTCTGACCTTCTCTATATGACATCCGAACATAAACTGATCCCGAATTCTCTCATCAGTAAGACCATCAAATTTACAAGAAGAGGCAAGCTTCCTTAGATGAGTTACATAAGCCTCAACGGTTTCCTCATCTGCTTGCACTCACTTTGCAAATTGATATCTTTCCAGAATTGTACTGATTTTGGGAAGATAATGATTATCAAGTTTTTTGATACATATTTCATAATCATTTAGGTCTCTCGCATCAGAAGTAGAAAGATCAGGCAAATGGTCAAAAACATCTTGTCCCTCTGACCCTAAACAATGAAGAAGTAAGGAGGATTTTCTTTCAGCACTAAGCGATGGACCGCATACCCTTGCATACCTTTCGAAAACAACCTTCCATTTTTTCCACTTTATAGGTGGAGAACCAGGACAAGATAGAAAAAACGGAGCTGCTGTAACATTCTGCATAGTTTTAAGTATAATACAAATAATTAATTTGTGTGACAAGCTAGCAGCGCTTAATTCTAGAATAGATTGCTCTAAATTTCTATTGAAACGCTCAAGATCACTGTCATGAAAGTTATTCCACGCTGATGAATATAAAGTGTGCGTATCACTGTACAAATGATGACATGCTAAACAAGTGAGTGTATAACTTTTCAGTTGTGAATCAAACTACGAATTCACTGTGTCACTGAATTCAAAACCACGTTTCACTTCTTTGATGACACCCCCCTTTTTGTATAATTCTGAAGAGAAAAAAAAAAAAAACACGCTTTATATAATGAGGGTATCACTGCTATTGGAGACACTCCAAACAAAGTGAGTGTATCACTGTGCTGTCGAAAACACGCTATTGACACACTGAGAAGTGAGTGTGTCACTGAAAACAAATGCGCTGTTGAAAACACGCTATTGGCACCTTAAGAAGTGAGCGTGTCAATCCGCTGTTGAAAACCTTAAGAAGTGAGGGTGTCACTGAATTGAAAACACGCTTTTGGCACCTTAAGAAGTGAGCGTGTCACCGTGTCACTGAATTGAAAACACGCTTTTGGCACCTTAAGAAGTGAGCGTGTCACTGAAGACAAATCCGCCTTATGCTTCTTGAAGACACACCCCTTTTTTATATGTGATCTTGTGCTGCTGAAGACACGCTAATCCAAAAAGTGAGCGCGTCACTGAGTTGAATCTATTCAAGTGCGGAATGTTTCATAATGCTTTTCCAAAATACGCTTGAGGAATGGCACTCTGTACGAGATTTGCGTCTAAGGGATTGGTAGCTTAGCAACAGAATCAAGATGGCCACTGAGTCCACGTACAGGACGCAGTGACGTGCTTGGCTACGGACGCATTATGACACAGGGCTCCATGGAGACGACATTAGCGAAGAACGGCGAAACTCCAACACTCTACAATCCCAGAGGTGAGTGTCCCAGGTTACCGTTTAAATTAAATCTGTTTACTTTCAAACGGTGTCAAGCGCTACACGTTAATTCACTAGCGTAGTGAATTAACCTGCATAAGCTACAAATTCAAGGAGTTTTAGGGTCTCAACTCACAAGTAGCCCATAACCAGAAATGTCCAGGATTACGACACAGTCCATGGCTTAAGGCATACACTTGTCGAGGATAACGCGGTCGGTTGGAACTGACAAGGGATAAGACTTGGGTCTGAGAAATTGGAGATCCAATTAATTCATCCAACCAGTTTGATTACACCGACTCAGATACGATAACAGACGCGCAACAAACAGAACGTTGTTTGCTACCTGACATGTTAAAATAGGCAAGTTAGTCCATAAGGCATTTGAATAAACGTGGACTGCGATGAGCGCTAGACTTGATAGACGCTTGCAGTTACAAGTCAATAAATATCGCAGGCTTAATGGTAAAATCCAAGGAGCTGGTAACTTAGAGATAGGGAGAACTTGACAGCTAATGAGGATAGGAAAGCTTATCTCTCACCAATCTATCGAGTTAGGATCTTCTCCATCCTGCCGACTACGCCAGTGAAGCATTCCTGGATGAATTGAAGACACAGGAAGGCTAGTTCAATGAAGTTTATTTCATGAGAAAGATCCCATCCATCAGCAAGCCTCCAACATCAGGTTAGGCAGAGCTTCAACTGACCACTTTCTGATTCTATCTCAGAACCCCATGACATCTTAAGATTCTGAACACTATGCATAACATGTAATGAAATAAGGAATACCACACAGGGCACAAACTGAAATGGCATGGTGAGAAAAAGAACAATGTTTTGATGCTATCCCAAGCGATTGCCAGTGGTTAGACAGATTACAAGCATTCACACCATCATCTTTTGCATGTTTAAGCTAAAGTATCCATACACAACTATTACAATTTATTATCTCTTCTAGTGTATAAGAAATGGATAAAAAAATTCTAGGAGAGGAAAAAGGATTTAAAAAAACATAGTAGTTATATCCAAAAACATTACTTGATACAGAGCATTAATTTAAAATATGAACTATGTTATTTGATTAAATTATACCTTGTCTATACATTTTGATTTATGAATATTTACAAGGCACTGTCGCATGCATGAAGAACAAAGGTGAAGTTTCTTATTCAAACAAATCATTTTTAATGTATTTACAATAATGAAGGATGGCAAGAACGAATTTAAAAACGTTTTAGTTCCTTTTGTAGATAATCAGAAGAATGTACATTTCACTGCTGAATGTGTTTATTTTACAAGACCTAAAGTGCAATGTCACATTGGAAGCTGCAGAAAATAAACAGTGCTCATCAAGACATTGTTTACCTTCTGATCTTGAAATAGTGAGCCTAGAAAAAAAAGGGGGTTAATATGCCAAATATTACCTCCATTGCTCTAGGCCCAGCATTTTGTCATGGATGTCCCCCATATGCCTTGGGTTACCCCCAAGTCAAAAAATTCATGCAATATGGCAAGTGCCAGACGTTGGCATTAGTGCTGTCTAGATGCCATGTGTGACCCGAATTCCTAAAATTACTTTTAGTATATCAAGGCTAGTATCTGGTCAATGTTGCCTTCCCCAACCATATGTCACAGTTGTCCTCCCTTATGCCAAGAATTACTTTCAAGGTGCCAATGGAAGCCATCATTTTGCTAAGGATGCCGCTTATGTCTAGTATTTTCTCCAGTATCCCAGCCACAGCATTTTTCTACGGGTATCCCATGCCAAGAATAACGTCCAGTATGCTTGCAGCAGCATTTTGGCATGTTTATCTCAATATGGCAAGTATTACATCTAGTACTCCAGTGCCAGTATTTGGTCACAGGTGCCAGCTAAAAAGTGCTTCCAGTATGCCAGCACCTGCATTTTGCCAAAAAATGGCAAGAATTGTATGGCAGGACCAAGCACAGGACCAACTGCAGACTTGCATAACACCACATACTCACTCATTCTCACATTCTTCAACCACACTCACCTGCTGTAAGTTATTCTCACTCACTCGCTCTTACATCCTTGTTTAGCTTCACTTTCTCATCAAACGTTCGCACGTAGGGCCTTATCACGAGTTTGGCGTTTCAACTGCTAAAGGACAGCGACCGCTAGGAAACCACTGCTCCTGTGGCCTTCCGACTGACGTATTAGGAGTTTCCAGAGGGGCCGGCGGTGTGGCCGTTGCGCTCTTGCTGCAGTGGGCAATGCATTTCCATATTTATCGATGCCTGTGTGTACATCCCTACTGCATATTTGTTGAATGCACACATATGATAATAATAATAATGCATATTTTTAAAGTGCAAACATATCACCCTCTAAGGTTTCAAGGCGCTGGGGGCCATTGGGGGGATTAAGTGAGCTATTGCCCAGAGTCACATGATGTTGAGCTGAACTGCCACCGGCTCCGGGGATTTGAGCCATGAGCCCTACGCTCCAGAGTCAGCCGCTCTGGCCGCTGCGCCACATATGAATTATATCTGTGGCAAAATACCACCTCCCGTTGCCGGAGTCCGACCATATGTGGGCAGTGCCGGTAATGGGTACATGGTACCAAAGCACTTACCTGTTTTTTGCCGAAGACTAGGTCGTATTCCTCAGGGTGAAGATGCTCCTGTGTATGGAGAACTTTGAGAAATGAATCCATGTCAAAGTCTGCTGGGAAGAACTGGAAAGGGGTGAGTATGCATCCCAAATCCTTTGATTCTGCTGACCTTTAGGAGGGCGGTCCGGTCGCCGTGGTCGGCTTGTCTGGAAGTCAACTCATAATACGGACAACGGTGTTGCTCCTCTGAACCGCCCAATGGAGGCTGCCTTCCCCCGACCACGACCCGTAGGTCTGCAGTGTGCTGGCAGTTCTGGCGGTCCAGCCGCGGTCTTCACCAAGCCAATCTGCCCAACTCGTAATACGGCAGGCGGCTCTCCGCCGTTGAACCACCACCGCCGGGACGGCAGTCCATGGACCGCCGAACTCGTAGTAAGGTCTTATTTCACTCATTATCACTTATTCACACTCTGACTCCTCTATTTGCACCCACCTTCCTCATATTCTTTCTTACTCTTACTCTTACTCTTACTTTCACCCACTTGCATTCACTCTTACTCATTTTCTCATTCTCACTTACTCTAACTCACGTATCTCACTTATTGGCACTCATTCTCTACCTGTCCCTCTAACTCACTTTCACCCACAGACACATACGCTCACACATGCCCATGCTTACACATATCCAGTTCTCTGTGGCACAAACACACTCCCATTTGCAGTCATGCTCACAACATGCATTTAAAAGCACTTTATTCTTTTATCTCAGCTGCCAGAGAAGGTGCTGTTGCAGATCCTAGTGCTCAATTTTTTCATACACTTATAGTGAACAACAATAATATTCACGACTACTATAATAGAAATGGGCAGAAATCAAGTAGGTTGGAGTTCCGGTGTCGCAGGTGTGAACTGTCCCCATTGTTCTTGCAGGCCTCGATAAATCTTAAAAATGTTGCTAGACCAGGAGTCTAGTGACATGAATTATCTACCGGACCTAAAAGTAATGTATTTGACCCATCAACTCACTTTTTTTTTTTTGATTAGCAGCCACACCATTCCCAAAAACTGCAGTACACTATATTAATGGCAAACAGCAAATGACAATTGTTAAAAATGTACTTTGAGAATGGCCACTACATGGACATATATTTATGTCCTTAACAGTAAAAAAAAGAGACTGATTTCTCAATAATGAAGTCCCTGTTTACATCTCATGCTTTACTTTATGCATTTCTTAAGATAATCTACTTTTTCAAATGTGTTTCTGCAGTTTTTGTTTTACTGGGACATGACTTTTGTACAATGCATACTTTGAACTGAGGCGCGTCCAAGTGTATGGGTGAGGTTTCGTTTCTGGGTGGGTGTTCATGACTGGGCTACTCTATGTTTTGAGGCTCAAGGATGTGCGAATTTCTCACAGTGCCATGTGGGTCCTAAAGGTGTTCAGATTACATGCTCATCCAATCATTGGCCTCTCTACAGATCACACAGAGTGATGATCACATGTGTGTCAATTGCAAGAGAGATTCTCCGAGAAAGTGTGTAAAGGAGATGTAGAACTGTCATTATGTTGGCAATGCCAAAGTAAAATAAGATGTAGTGCATATTGGTGTAGGGAGTGGTGAAGTGGAGGAGATGAAAGTATGCATGTGCAGTACACTATGCGGAAGATAAAAGATAGTGTGTGAGATATGCAGATGGATGATTTCAGAAAGATGTGGGTTGGATTGGCGAACAAAGTGACAGGCAGCGGAGCAAAGTGGGGGGAAAGAGAGAACCTGAGTGAATTAGACACTGAAGACATCCAACTGCATTAGTAATATTTTTTTCTCAATCTCATATAATCATAATTGAAATATTTGTAATTCTAATTATCATCCACAAATGTATTGTTGTTACTAATTTATCTAATACTGCTAACAGGCATTGGCAAAGCATAGAGGTGTGGCTTGTTTTAGATCCGCTGGTTTGTGTGTGAGATGACTGGATGAAACACTGAATGTACAGTGCTCCATTGCTCCCCATCTAGGTTTGGGGTAGATGAAATCAGATCATGTTCTCACATCTTCTTGCTAATTAGTATTCTGCCTTGAACAGTCCCTCTCACAAATGATTATTGTGTAATCAAAAAGCAAACGTGTTTCACGTCTAAAATGCAGCATACAAGTGAAATTTCCTTTTAGTGGACAGTGAATCAGTGAAACAAATAATGAATGGGAAGTCGGCCAGGTGTTGAGACAGATTACAAGCTAAATTTTCTGCACGCCATAACTGTGTGCTTTAAAATCTGCAGCATATACTACGCTGCAAAAAATCCCCCTCTTATGAGTGGATCATAACCCTGTGCCTGCAGCAATGGTCTTTAAACATTTCAGTGCTCCGTGAGGCTTCCTTTTCTTTCAATTGCGTAGAGAGTCTATACAGGCAGTGCTGCACCGTCATGCGATTAGACTGTGAATCACAGTCAGATTCTGGGATATTAAGTGCAAGGTTGGGACAGAGAGTCCATCACAGTTTGACACACACATTGTTTATGATCAGCAAACTGGTTTGTAAACAATTTGACAAAGAAGATGAGCAGTGCTGATATGGGAGTCCTTGACAAGTTGTGTGCATGGTGCGGGAGCAAGGATGGCACTTGACTAACCTGCTGTATCTCTCACCGTTCCCCCCATAGTTCGGCTCCACAGCTTGCGGTTACTTTGACTGAGCCTTGCTGACTGGTTTCTGCAGTCTGAGCATTCAGGGCTGCTCAGCTGGATTGCCACCTGTGTTTCCTGGCTGCATTGTTCCTCAGCCAGCTTCGGTTTGTGGCCATTGCAGAACCGGAGAGTACACCTCGCCGCAACAATGATGGGTCGAGGAGGAAAGGTAGTGAAGACGCGGGCCGCAGGACCGCCCGCTGTTGGTGCCACAGATGCTTCGGGGGGAAACCTGCCTGCAACAACTTGTGAGCCAAGAAAGGAAGTCAAGCAACATGAGGGTCTGAGTAAATCGAAATAGGAAACCGGAGTGAGGAAGGCGTCACTGATGGCAACACACTGTTAGGGGCAGTCAAAAGGTGGGTCCACACAACCCTCTGTTGCTTCACTTCCATACTCGGCTCACAGGAGAATTGTGGCTCCACAATTCCACTGACGGAAGTCAGTGATGTCAATGCATCTAGTGAGGGTGCAGGGAATGACCTTGGTAGTACTATCATGAGTAGTGATCCTCCTCCTCCCCCGACAGTTTCACCGAAGTCTGGGATGCTTGGGTCAAATTTGAATATATCCTTGAATAGTAACAAAGGGATATCTTGCGATCCTCCAGTGCAAGGAGCAGTTGGAAGTGAGGAGGGAAGGGAGACTATGGACACTGATATAATGAAGTCTAATGCGCCTATAATTATGGGCCATTCAGCACCAGCCATCAACGTAGGGGGGCACTTTCTCCCGATCTGCTCGGAGAAGATTTTTTAAGCAATGATGCTCTATCTGATTCTGATAGTAGTATATCAACAGAAGATTTACGACTGGCTCAAAGGAAGAAGTCTTCAAAGAAAAAGAGAAGAGGCAGTAAAATGGGGGCTAGCTGGCAGCAGTTGAAATGGGACTACTCAGATACTCAAATAACATTTCAGGAGCATGGATAAAACAATGACGATACTCAGAATACTGGAACACCTATTGTGACTAAAGAACCCTCAGTCACCACCATCTTTTTGTCTATCAAGCAAATGCAAGATGAAACTCGGAATGAAAGTCGTAGGGCGAGAATTGCCTATAAAAAGTTACAAGGGGGGATCCAGAAATTAAATAAAACCTGTGGAGGGATTGCTGACCAATTGACAACTGTGGAAGCTCGAACAAAATCCCTAGAAGTGAAGGTGGAGTCCTTGAAATCGCAAAATGCTTCTCAGGGAGCAGTTATGTTTAAGCTGGAGGACCAAGAAAATTGTTAGCAGAGGAACAATTTACACTTTCTCTGGATCCCAGAAGGAGTAGAGGCAAGCAGCCCCAGAGCCTTTATGGTGGACTTACTGAAAGGCGCATTCCCCGATCAGTCTAAATGGGACTGGGATCTGGAAATTCAGTGAGCCCATCGATTTCCTCTAAATGTTGAAGAAACAGTTGCGGAGTGAGTCTGAAAGGACCAGAGCAATAGTGGTGTATTTTGGTAACTTTGTGTTGAAGCAATTTGTTTACTATCAGGCACGCCCAAATTCCAACAAATCATTTGATGGGGTGCCGTTTTTTGCCAAACCCGATTTTGCACATGCAGCTGTTGCGTGAAGGTGGCGTCTCCTGCAGTTGTTTGCTCCTTTCCAAAAAATTGGAGCAGAGGTCTATCTCCAAAATCCTGCCTGACTTAAAATTATTTTTAAAGGATCCACTGGTAGCTTCACCTCCGAGATCCAAGTTCAAGAATACCTAAAGAAGATTAGTCAGGGGAATGGTGGTAGTAATTCCCCCAAATGAACTGTACGGTGGTGACTGTTTGTTGTTTTTCTTTTTATGCTCATTGCCTGACGGTAGCCGAAATCATTAGATCGATATCTCTTTCTGTCGGACATGGGGGACGGGGTGGTGATGCAGTAGGTCAAATGTTCATCATTCAGGCTATGCCTGATTGCTTGTTTTGTGGGGGGAGGGTGTTGGCTGGGTGGAGGTGTGGGTGGATCACACTCAAGGGGTGGATTTGGTATGAAGGGTCACATCTGCTTTACTGGGTGTTTTTCTTGTTTAGCAATATTATTATGTTCTGCAGAACTAGATATGGTATAGGGTTGAAGGTACTATGGCTACTTTGATGACAGGAATGGGGACGTTACGGATAGCCACACTGAATGTTTGTGGTCTGAACAATGCTAAAAATAGGCGGACGGTTTTTCAAGGGCTCCAAATGCTGCAGGCAGGCATTGTGTGCCTGCAAAAAACTCACCTAGAGGAGGCACAAATAGGTCTTTTAAAGAATTTAAGTTATAGACAAGTGAGGGGAACAACTCAAGGAACACGTGCACAAGGGGTTGCAATTATAGCTTGTAATAGCACATCACTGTTCAATCAAGTCCGGGTCGATTCACTGGGGCGATGGGTTATTGCCGGGTGTAGGTCCTCAGGGTCTGCTGCTTTCATGCGATGTTCAATGCATGACAAAATGAGGACAAATTTGTATACACGTGCCCAGAGGGGAGGGGGGTGTGTACGGTGAAAAAAGTGAGGGTAATGTGACATAAAGAAGAGTCAAATTATATAACCAAAACACATCCGTTTATCAAAGACAAAATAATAACTCATTTTTCACGCCCAAATTCGAGAATATCTACATCCTTTTCTTTAGCCATGCATACAAAAAAGAAAAAACACAGTAGAATAATTTCTGTTGTTTTTGATGCTGGCACAAACAAACAGTGTCTCGACATCATTTTGTGATGTTTACATAATGTAATAAGAGCAGTGTGATTAAATAACACTGTTTCATTTCATTTTGGTATTTTGATTCTTTATACAATATTGTCAATATATGTTTATGTAATCTTTCTTTTGGTTATTTTATTGTATTCTGGGATCACCTCCTATTGTACTGCTTGTTACCCAGATCCCAGTATCTGTGGGTTTACCCTTCTTACGTAATATGTTCAATGCATGACAGTAATGTAGATGAAAGCGATACCAAAGGGGATGATGGATGGAGCGTTAGAGCAAATCAAACACTCACCCCCAGTCAACTGATCTGGGTTTAATCCATCATCATTCTTTAGCTCACTCCACCACCCCAGTTCAGACATGGCCATATGCAAATCAGTCTGACCCTGTGCCTCATGGGAACAGTCCAGCCCAAACTGCCAAGCCATGTCTTCCCTGGACCGGAAACAAGCATCCTGGGACCGGTTTTGGGTTCAAAACCCTCATCAGCCAGGCTATCTTGAATCCAGTTGCAAAGTGAGCAAGGGACCCACGTCTGGGCATACCCTGCCAACTTAGGGCGAACAAAGCGATACCAAAGGGGATGATGGACGGAGCGTTAGAGCAAATCAAACACTCACCCCCAGTCAACTGATCTGGGTTTAATCCATCATCATTCTTTAGCTCACTCCACCACCCCAGGTCAGACATGGCCATATGCAAATCAGTCTGACCCTGTGCCTCATGGGAACAGTCCAGCCTGAACTGCCAAGCCATGTCTTCCCTGGACCGGAAACAAGCATCCTGGGACCGGTTTCGGGTTCAAAACCCTCATCAGCCAGGCTATCTTGAATCCAGTGGCAAAGTGAGCAAGGGACCCACGTCTGGGCATACCCTGCCAACTTAGGGCTGAACAAAGCAATACCAAAGGGGATGATGGACGGAGCGTTAGAGCAAATCAAACACTCACTCCCAGTCAACTGATCTGGGTTTAATCCATCATCATTCTTTAGCTCACTCCACCACCCCAGTTCAGACATGGCCATATGCAAATCAGTCTGACCCTGTGCCTCATGGGAACAGTCCAGCCCGAACTGCCAAGCCATCTTTCCTGGACCGGAAACAAGCATCCTGGGACCGGTTTCGGGTTCAAAACCCTCATCAGCCAGGCTATCTTGAATCCAGTGGCAAAGTGAGCAAGGGGCCCACGTCTGGGCATACCCTGCCAACTTAGGGCGAACAAAGCGATACCAAAGGGGATGATGGACGGAGCGTTAGAGCAAATCAAACACTCACCCCCAGTCAACTGATCTGGGTTTAATCCATCATCATTCTTTAGCTCACTCCACCACCCCAGTTCAGACATGGCCATATGCAAATCAGTCTGACCCTGTGCCTCATGGGAACAGTCCAGCCCGAACTGCCAAGCCATGTCTTCCCTGGACCGGAAACAAGCATCCTGGGACCGGTTTCGGGTTCAAAACCCTCATCAGCCAGGCTATCTTGAATCCAGTCCATCATCCCCTTTGGTTTTGCTATGTTCACCCTAAGTTGGCAGGGTATGCCCAGACGTGGGTTCCTTGCTCACTTTGCCACTGGATTCAAGATAGCCTGGCTGATGACGGCTATAAGCCAGAAACCGGTCCCAGGATGCTTGTTTCCGGTCCAGGGAGGACATGGCTTGGCAGTTCGGGCTGGACTGTTCCCATGAGGCACAGGGTCAGACTGATTTGCATATGGCCATGTCTGAACTGGGGTGGCGGAGTGAGCTAAAGAATGATGATGGATTAAACCCAGATCAGTTGACTGGGGGTGAGTGCTTGCAATGTTCAACACTCCGTCCATCATCCCCTTTGGTTTTGCTATGTTCGCCCTAAGTTGGCAGGGTATGCCCAGACGTGGGTCCCTTGCTCACTTTGCCACTGGATTCAAGATAGCCTGGCTGATGACGGCTATAAGCCAGAAACCGGTCCCAGGATGCTTGTTTCCGGTCCAGGGAGGACATGGCTTGGCAGTTCGGGCTGGACTGTTCCCATGAGGCACAGGGTCAGACTGATTTGCATATGGCCATGTCTGAACTGGGGTGGCGGAGTGAGCAAAAGAATGATGATGGATTAAACCCAGATCAGTTGACTGGGGGTGAGTGCTTGCAATGTTCAACACTCCGTCTATCATCCCCTTTGGTTTTGCTATGTTCGCCCTAAGTTGGCAGGGTATGCCCAGACGTGGGTCCCTTGCTCACTTTGCCACTGGATTCAAGATAGCCTGGCTGATGACGGCTATAAGCCAGAAACCGGTCCCAGGATGCTTGTTTCCGGTCCAGGGAGGACATGGCTTGGCAGTTCGGGCTGGACTGTTCCCATGAGGCACAGGGTCAGACTGATTTGCATATGGCCATGTCTGAACTGGGGTGGTGGAGTGAGCTAAAGAATGATGATGGATTAAACCCAGATCAGTTGACTGGGGGTGAGTGCTTGCAATGTTCAACACTCCGTCCATCATCCCCTTTGGTTTTGCAGTAATGTAGATGACCCAGTGGTGTTCGATTGGCTGTCTAATGAGCTAGCACACTGGTCGTTACCTATTATTCTAAATGGCGATTTAAATATTAACTTGCCAAGCAATTGGGGTTTGAATAAAAAATATATAGGGAGGAAGCCGAAAGGATTTCAATCTCTACTTATTATATGCTATACACATGGGCTAAGTGGTGCATGGTCTAAGTTAAGACCAATAGAACATGGATTTATATTCTATTCTGCCCCACATCAAAAGCATGTCAGACTGAATTTTTTTTTGTTACGTCCTCGTTAATTCAGGAGAGTAGAATTTAACGCTACACAAGATTTTTATCTGATCATAACCCATTAGTCTTGGAATTGGCAGGGATGGGGTTGATTAAAAAGACTTCTTCTTGGACCTTTGAGAGGGCATTACTGTATAATGATGATTACTTGAGACATATGAAGGAGTGGATCCCGGAGTTCTTGAAAAGAAATATAAGAACTGCACCTTTAGGTACAGTCTGAGATTCCATGAAAGCTGGTATTCGGGGGGAAACCATTAAGCTCTCCTTCAAAAGGGGGAAGGACGAAATACACAGCTTACAAGATAGCCCGTTAAAGTTAGCACGAGTGGAAGAGAATCTAGTTATGGCATTACAGCAGACGAAAGGGGTAGAGGAGACACAGACTGAGGTGGCCTTCGCCAAAGGTACAATTGGGGAAATTATTGTGAAAAAATCAGTAGATAAATCAATAGCTCACCTGGAAAAGATATATGAGTGTAGTGAAAAGATGGGACACCTATTAGCAATGAGAACTCAGCAGGAATTAATTTACAATGAGATTGTCACAATCAAAGATTCTACACTCGGTTTGGTTTCAGAGCCAAATAAAATCTGAGCTGCTTTCAGAAGTACTATCAGGCTTTATACTCTGAAGAATCTGAGAACTCCTCCGCTCAGAGGCAGGACTTAATTAATAACTATCTGGACTCCACAATATCGGCATTACTGGCTAAGGATGAGCAGGAGCAGCTCGATTGTTATTTGTCCTGGGATGAGATCTTTGTGGCAATGTCAAGCTTGTCCAAAGGGAAAGCTACCGGTCCAGATTTAATCCCTACTTAATTCTATAAGATTTTTTCGGATCAGTTAAAGGATGTTATAACAACTCTCTTCAAACAAATCTTTAAAGGAGACGTTCCACCTAAAGTCCTGGGCTTTGGCGAAAATGATTGTCTTCCCACCCAAAAAATAAACCTGTCCAGTAGCTCGGCTCCTACCGTCCGATTACATTAATCAATGGGGATTCGAAAATCTACTCAAAAGTATTAACTACCTGTTGATTTACAGAGTTGTATCAGAGTGGCAACATGGATTTATTCCTGGTAGAGGAACGATAGACCATATTAGAAGGACTATCTCCATGTTCAATGCAGAACAGGTGTCAGGAGGCCATATGGCAGTGATTATGCTTGATGCAGAAAAAGCATTCAATAGGGTCTCCTGGCATTTTCTCTGGGCTACAATGCGAAGGTAGGGGATAGGCCCTGAAAATATCAGGGCAGTCAAAGCTTTATATGTAGATCTGGCTGCCAGTGTTTATATTATATTATATTAATGGGGAAATGACCAAGCGATTTAAAATTTCAAGAGGGACGCAAGGCTGTCCATACTCTCTGTTACTATTCACGATATACATCAATCCATTTCTGAAACCGTTGGATTTAAACTCGAATATTCTCCCTGAGGTATTCCAAGGGCATGGCACTAAGGTATTAGCTAACACTGCTGACATAGCCTTAGTCACTCCTAAGCCTGAACGGGCTATAATGGCAATAGAAGAAGAAGCTGTGACCTTTGGGTCGCTATCAGGGGATTCTTTGAATAAGAACAAGACACATTATTATTAATGAGTATGCATCCTTAGTTGACAGAGTGGTCCGGAGAGCAGTCTACTTAGGGGTTATTATAAGGGCCGAGTTGGATGAGCTTATTAATGAGAATTTGCTTCCATTGGCAGAGGAAACTAAGAGAGAATTGTCTAGGCTGGATAATCTGCATCTGACACTGATCAGTAGATGTTATTTAATCAAGATGATCTTTTTTACTAAGATTTTGTACCTTATGAGAGCTATCTCCATTGTCTTTTCTAACCAATGGCTGAAGAATATGAAAATATCTTTTCACAATTTATTTGGGCTTATTCGAGACCAAGAAGGTTGCTTAAATTCCTGTCACTCCCTAAAGAGCGCAAATGGATGGCCCTTTCTAATCTCAAACTATATTACTGGGCTGCTTCCCTAGCACATTGTATGGCACTCTTGCAGGAATGTCCCAGTAGTGAGGTCCAGAGGTATCTCTCTCCGCATGAATTATTAATTGGTCCTGAAACCTGGGGTTGTTTATGGCGACAGCTGGACTTTAGCTACTATAAAAGGGTACGTTTCAAGACTCTCTTGGCCGCCTTTAAAGTTTGGACTTCTGTATGCCGTTTATTGGGGCTAGGTAGATTGAACTTTTACAGAGGTGTGGTGCAGCGGCCAGGGCAGCTGACTTCGGAGCACAGGGTTCACGGTTCGATCCCCGGCTCCGGCGGCAGCTCAGCTCAGCACCATGTGACTCTGGGCAATAGCTCACTTAATTTCCACTACGGCCCCCAGCGCCTTGAGACCCGTAAGGGTGAGTAGCTGCGCTATATAAAAACGGACTTACTTACTTACTCCCCTCCGGGGTAATAAGAACCTGTCGGAGATTTGTGATGATCCATATATGATTAACTGGTTTAAGTCCGGGATTAAACAATCACTGTGGATGTTTTTAAATGTTGCTCCAATATAGCTTCGCACTTTAGAGTTTATAAACAAACAATTTCAGCCCCGAAATGTTTACTAAATAGTATGCGCTCACAGTATGGGCCCATCTCTCAAGACGTCCTACAGCTTCACTCGTACTGATTCAACTAAAGTTTACTTTTTCTCAGTTAACAAAAACAACAGCAAGCCATTATGGGATGTAATTAAAACAACTAAAAACACATGCCAGCTGATGATCAATAAGGAGCATTTAAAGAAAAATGTGTCCACAATTACATAGCTACAATGAAAACAAATAAGAAGCTTTCATGGCAACAGAGGCATTCGGCCCGTTTTGTCACAACTTCTTATCTTATTTTTTTCCTGACCCTGGGCACAAAATCATGTGATAATCCATGGAGCCCAGGATAGTTCGTTTGTACCGAGGCGCAAAGTGGGACTATGTTGTCTGTCGGACCTACACAGGGGTCTTGTGCCGTGCTGTGTCAGGTACGGAGGGGAGCCAGCGCAGCAGAAATTATGGGGCATATTAGCAAGCCTCAGCGATGAACGCGCTTAGCGCGTTTTGCACTAACGCCAGCTATCGCAGAAAATTATCGCCAGGCTAGTGCTGTATCAACAACGCTTAGCGCTTTGGTGATAATATTCCCAGCGATAGCCGGCAATATGGGGCGACATCGCTGGAAAACCAGCGATAATCCAGCAGAATTGGAGATGAGCTTGCTGATAGGGCCCTGTGGCCTCAACCCTAGAATCCACCTCCAATAGTACACATAGGGTAGTCAAGAAAATACCAGACGTTAGGATCCAGCGTAAAGGGGCATAGGCGCAACTATTATCGGCGCTTTGCGGCTCTGGGGCATCCTTGTTAATATCGCGATGCTGTGTCAGCGATGTTTTACATGGATTCTATGTGAGGAACGCCTACTTTGCATCTAATTAGCGATGCAAGGTGAGGCGTTCGGAAAACGGCAGCTAACATGCGCTAATGCATGTTAGCGCCGCCTTGATAATTGTGCGATATTTGAATCGCCGCTTTTTCGGCGCTATGTGCCGAAAAAGCGGCGATATGTGTCTTGATGATATGCCCCTATATCTCAAGCAATGCTTCAAGGGATCAGCAGCGCACACGTTATTGGTATTTTTTTTTTATTATCAATGTTCTGGTGCCAGTTTTCCGTTTACCTTGGGCATGCAGTTGTCACAGCTGTGTCAGGTGCATAGCTGCAAAGGTTTCAGATTCCTATGTGTGACATTCTCTTAATTTCAGAGTAATATTGAGTGACACTTTCTCGAGAGCAAAATCAAGCAATGAAGACAAGGGAAACTTATAAATATCAGAAATTACACCCATTGAGAAATGAGAAACTCTAAGAAGATCTTAAAACTGCTGCAAAGCACCAGAAACTGAAGGAAGGGCACTAACCGGAGACATATTGCGTGACTGCAGTTCTCAGTAACAGAGGGCAGGCAGGATCTGCAACTGCTCAGAAGATGATCTCATTGATCTGATCAGTCATGACAGCATGCTAGCCTAAAAAACAAATTTTATAGCATAGCAAGTGCAACTAGGAGATTATACCGTCCCTCAGTCTCGGTTGTAATCGGTTGCTAATGCAATACGGTAAAAGAGAATGCTGGGTAGGGCCAGCGCAAAAACCGGAGGAGCTCTGCTCTAAACATGTGGTAGTGCAAATAAATGACTAAATACAAAATGCACATAGCTTTCAAGTTTTCAGATTGCTTATGTGTGGCATTTACAAGTTTCAGTTTGCTTATGTGTGACATTTCATTCACTTTGAGTGACACTTTAGCGTGACAACAGTCAAAAAATTATGTCTGTTATTAGATGCATTCCATGAACCATCCAATGTCTTGACATAAAACTGTCACAATGCTCCATTAGTGATAATGCAATGTCACTAACCTAATTGCTTTTTTCTAACCTGTTTATTGTAAGGTAAAGCTGCAGCTGCAACACAAGATAGGACCATAAGGAGCTGCTTTTCAATGTAACTGCCAAAAATAGCACCTGACCCATCATGTGTGCTCTTAAGATTGGCTTTTTAGCAAACATTATATTGCATTCTGGGAGTTATAGATTCACTTTTAATGTTGGCTGGTAAAGTTTAGGGTCTAGGAGCAACGGTTAGGAAGACATGATAGACTACAGTAGCGCCTTACAGCCCCAGTCTCCCCCCCCGAGGTAGAGCAGCAGTTGTCAGTTGTAGTCCAATTCAAGCTGGTAGCTCACATCACAACTCTACCAGTCTGCAGAAATGATTCTCTCTCTCTGTCTCTCTTGTTGCATTCTCCCTCTTTTTATCCCTGCCATCTTTTCCTCTCTCTCTCTCCTCATCTTCCCATATCTCCATCCCTATCACCCTCTTGTCAGCCTCTATCCTACTTATCTGTCTGTCACCCTCCCCATCCTCTCTTTTTAGCTCCACCTACCCTCCCTCATAGTGCACAGTCTGTGAGTCCTAGCCACTGGGTTAGAACAGAAGGCTCCTAGATTTAGTCTTTTATTCCCTTTTTATCTGTTTCTTTATCCTCCCTCTTCTTATCTCTCTCCTCTCTTTGTATACTTCTATCCCTTACACTACATTCCCCCACCCTCTTCTATTTGCTCTTCTCTCCTTCCTCTCCATATCTCTACTGCTTTCTTCTTATCCTCTCCTCTCTTTGCCTGCAGTCCTGTATAAGTTTATCTCTCCTTCCTTAATGTCTTGTCTCCTTTCTCGCCTTCTTCTCTATTTCTTTCCTCTAGTTTCTTTCCATCTCTCTTTCACCTTGTTTCTTCTTTCTTCTACTGTTTTTTTAATCTTTGTCTCACCCATACCCTCAACTCCTACTTTGACTGCATGTTTGGTGCTTGTTTTATTCCTGTTTCAGCTTAGCTTTTAGTCACTTGTAATGTTATTTTAGCACTTACGCGCTTAGAGCTTATATTCTTACCTCGTGCCTTGCCCAGCTTCCTTCCGCTATTGCTCCACTCCTGCCCGCTCTCCAATCCACCGCGGTGTTACCGTTTGAGTGGAGAGAGCGTGAGCAGGCATTCATCCTCTTCTGGTTTCGGTGGGAGCAAGCGGGAGTTCACGGTCTAGTTGTTCGCCGGATCTCCTATTTAACCAGCATGCCTCCCCTGACGAGCAGCGGACGCATGCAGCGGGCATGCTGCTGGCGCACCAAAGGTGCGCCAGGGGCAATCCCGTCTGTGCCTGTCAGTGCACAGCCATCACCAGGAGCCAGGACCCCTGTATCTTTTATGTTAACAACCACTTCAACATCAAGATGTGTCTATTCGGCAGAAACACTTAGAGCAATTAGACTCCTAGGTAATAAGCATAATTTACATAATGCATGCGATATAGCCAATCTTTTTGCCATCTTTGAAGGTCCCTTTTCGTGTATACATTGCCATTTTCAGAGTCATTTATCAGATCAAGAGGTGGTAACACAGGTTACTTCATCCTCTGCAGATCAGAAGCCAATATTATCTAAGTCCTCACTTCGCCCTTACTTCCTGTCACCCATCTCCATCCATGGTTGGAAATGCTTCTTAAGTAATGTGAGATCCTTGCCTAGGCATGCCTTTGACCTATGGGACTTAATTACTGAGGAAGCCCCTGATTTCGGTTTTGTCACCAAGACTTGGCTTAAACAGGCCTCCACTCCCTCCATTGTCCTGGCTCTCCCTGAGAACTACCACATTTTAAGGTTGGAGGCCTGTTTCAGGCGGAGGCATTGCCATTATCTATAAAGAGTCCTTAAAAATTTCTATAATTGAGAAGAGCTCAGATGAAAAGTTTGAGATTTGTATCTTTAAAATCGAGCTCACGCCTCAGGACTGCTGGAAAGGTACGCTGGTGTTTCGCCCACCAGGGCCATTTTCAAATGTTACGGCTAAACTGATGGAATGAATAGCTATTCATGTTATTTCCTCCAAACAGTTTATGCTTTTAGGCGATTTTGACATTCACTGCAAAAATAGTTCTAATTTAAACGCTGCTCAGTTCCTCACAGATGTAGCCTCTTTAGGACTGGAAATGATTAATACAGGCCCTACCCATTTAGCAGGCCAACCACTGGATCTTATTTTGACCAACTCTCCCCGCATACATACAGAAGTTCCCCGCACTGTTGTATGGTCTGATCACTCCTTGATTTATTTTCAGATCCTTGATACTGATGTAACCTCTATCATTAAGTCGTCTCATAATGTTAGGAGACAATGGCATAAAATTAACCAAGATACCTTTATGCAGGAATTTAAGGCCCCTACTATGGGAGAGTCGGGAGATATCAACTCTAGATTAGAGGAACTGCATGGCACTATAAAAGCAGCTATAGATACTCTTGCCCCTCTAAAACAACAACACACCGGAGTACACTGCAACGTGAATCAGCATATAAATTGATGACACAGTGGTACTACACCGCAACTCGCCTCCATCAAATGTTCCCAAACATCCCCCCGACTTGCTGGAGGTGCCTGAGTGATAGAGGGGACTTTCTGCACATTTGGTGGTCCTGCCCCGGTCTCACACTATTTTGGAAGGAGGTCCTCAGTCACATTAAAGAGGTGGTGGGTTTCCCGGTTCCTTCCTCCCCGTTGGTTGCGATTTTGGGCATTAAACCCAGCACGCTGAAAGCCATGACAAATGCAGAATGGCAGCTGATTCTCCACTTGTTAGGAGCGGCTAGACAGTCCATTGCCTTATATTGGAAGAAACCACACCCTCCCCCCATTGCCATTTGGTTTCTTCGGTTGTGGGATGTCTTAGCCTTAGAATTGCTTACAGCCCGCATTAACCACACAGACACATGATTTGATCGCATTTGGCAGCCACTTATACAACACTTCTCCAAGACTGAACACTCCCGATTGGTTCCCCCCAAACTACGAGCTCTACAGCTGTTTAAAGACTCCCTGGAGCCTTTCTCTAGGGGTCGGAAGCCGGAATCCCCCGAACGACTCACCTGAAACAACAGACATGCCTTCTCACCCCCTGAACTCCCTTCGGTCCCCAACCTGGGCCCTAGATCCCTACAGTGCATCCGGCCTCTGTCCCCTCCCCCTTTGAGGGAAGTTCCTTCTGGTTGTTTCTCCTCATTTGTTCTTTTTTCTTTGTTTTTTTTTGTTTTGTGTCATTATTTGTATAAAATTGGCGATAGTTCTCTAGTATTCTTACAGTTTAAGGTGCTTCTCTTAGATGATGAGAAGGTCTTACCTATGTTAAGGCTAAGCATAACATGTCCCTAACGAATGTATGGCTGTGTTAATGATACACCTCCTCACAGGACGATCAGACTATGGACTAGCTCTTGATCCCCAGTTCTCTCCATATGTACTCCCCCGGAATTGGGAATACTGTTGCGCTGAATGAGGTCTGGGAGGGTAACACGCATTGTTTTTCTCCAATTTGCCATATTTTATAAGGGAGGGATTGATACTCTTTTACACAGTCTGGCCTATGCTTCTTGTGGGTTGATTCTCTTCTGATGTTTTGATGTACAGCTTGGACTGTGATATTATTTTGCTGTCTCTCTTACTGAGACATGTGTCCTCAATTTGTTTGGCCTTTGTTTCTGCTTTACTTTCAATAAACAGACTTTACAATAAAAAAAAACAACAACACAAAGACAGGCAGAGGCCTAATGCAGCCTGGTACTCTCCTGAACTGCGTAAAGAGAAGGCAAGTTGCAAAAAATTAGAGAAATCTTGGCGACAGTCTCATGAACTAGACAAGAAGGACATTTTTTAAAATGTACTAGCACTTTATCATAAGAATATAAAAAAGAGCCCGTAAAGCCCATATCGCCGTCCAAATAAGCCAGGCAGGTAATTCCACTAAAGAACTTTATAAAGTCCTTAAATCCTTTACCCATCCCACCTCCTCTGCTAACACCATCCCCCCTTCTCAAGTATTATGTGATAACATTGCTCATCATTTTGAAGAAAAAATTAACAAAATATATGATAAATTCCCCAAGACCACAGATACTCCGAAAGCCACACCTAGTCCCACCTCATCTTTTAACAGGAATACTTTTCTTTTGGAAAACTTTTTCCCTATCCAGACACATATGATGATTAAAAGTGGCTAAATCTGGGTCACCTCTCGATATTTTACCATCAAAAATATTTGCGCTGCTAGCTACGCAAATATTCCCATCCACCTGCGCTATTTTAATTCAATCACTGAACGAAGGATATCTTCCATGCGTATGGAAAACAGCACAGATACTTCCGCTCTCCAAAAAAGCTGGCCTCCCTCCATCCGATTTGTCGAATTATCAACCAATTTCTCTTCTGCCACTAATGAGTAAACTCCTAGAAGGATATGTTAACAAAATACTTATGAAACATATAGAGTGCCGGGGCTGCCTGGACCCTTCTCAGTCCGGTTTCAGACCCAAGCACAGTCCCGAATCTGAACTTATAGCAGTGACAGATTACATCAGGCTTTCCCTGGATAACAATCAGGCTGTAATATTGGTACTATTAGATTTATCGGCAGCCTTTGACACTGTATCACTTCAGAGATTACTTCATAGATTGGAAGAGATAGGAATCGCTGGGTGTGCACTACAGTGGTTTTCCAGTTTTTTAAGTCAACGCACGCAGACCATTAATTTGGGTTACTTCCGCTCTCGCACAATTGAGCTCACCAAAGGAGTACCGCAGGGCTCTTGTCTCAGCCCCACCCTGTTCAATGTGTACGTGGCTCCCCTTGCTAAAACTGTTAAAGAATTTGGGTTTACCCCTTTTTCGTATGCAGATGACACTCAACTCCTTCTTTCCTTCGATAACATTGACATTTCTACTAAATCCCGCTTTATGGCAGGCATTAAAGCGGTCTCAGATTCTATGACAGAAAATTTTCTCCAACTAAATGCCAAAAAGACAGAGATTAAGCTTTTCGGCAGTGCCCAAAAACTCTGGTCTGCAGAGTGGTGGCCTTCTAATCTAGGCACAGTTCTGGTTCCCAATACACTGGTTAAACACTTAGGTGTCCGACTGGATCAGTGTCTCACAATGAAAGATCAAGTAAGAGCTACCATCGGTACCTGTTTTCACACGATGAGTCTCTTGCGGAGAGTATTCCAGTACCTTCCTCTGGAGGTACGGAAAACATTGATTCAGGCGTTAGTCATAAGTCGCCTAGACTTTTGTAATGCACTATTAGCGGCCACAAATGAAGCTTTAATGAATAAACTTCAAGTGGTCCAGAATACTGCAGCCTGTTTGGTACAGAATATGCCACCTAGAACATCCTCATGGCCTCTTTTGCGACACCTACACTGGCTCCCAATACGTCAAAGAATTAAGTTTAAGATCTGCTGCATTGTATATAAAGTTTTAAATGACAAAGAACAATGCTATTTAACAGAAAAACTCCTCCCTTATCAACCGTGCAGATCCTTACGCTCAGGAGACAAATCCCTCCTCATCACCCCCTGTTTTAGGAAGTCTCGTACCGGAGGCAAGACTTTTTCTTCTTTGGCTCCCCTACATTGGAACTCCTTACCTCCCTATCTGCGCAAGTGTATCGATCTCGTTACTTTTAGAAAATGTCTGAAAACTGAACTGTTCCGCAACTGATAGACTGGACCAATGCTACATAGCACGGAGATACCCCTGTGGGGGTGATTCAGGCGCTTTACAACATTTTTCTTTCATTCATTCACCAGGAGTTGTCCCAAAGATGAGTATTTCTGTTTTGTTTGTGTTGAGTTTGAGGCACCAACTATGCATCCAGCCAGCGACGTTGGTCATGCAACTGTGGAAATTAGATTTGGTGTTAGTCGTGTCTGAAGAGAGTGACCCTGAAAGTTACCCCTAAAGTAGGCCCCAGGTAGCCCATAGGGCAGGGTGCTGTGTAATTAGAAGGTTGGACATGTACTTTTAAGTTTTACATGTCCTGGTAGTGAAAAATTCAGAAATGTGGTTTTCCACTATTAGTTGGCCTACTCCTTCGAAAGGATAACATTGGAGATTCCTTATTACATTTAATGAGCTGTAATTTCCAATTGGGAGCAGGTGGCTATGTGAAGTTTGTAATGATAAACCCTCTTCAATTGTAAGGTCGGATTTTTCATTACAATTTTGAAAATTACACTTTTAGAAAGTTGCCGTTTTCCTGCCCTTAGCCCATTTGTGCCTGTCTTGGCTGGGTGTAACTGAGAGACGTTGTGAATGCCTCCCAAAAAGTCACACAATAGAGGGATTCGGTGTGCCTGGATGGGCCATCTGTTGACAGGATGGGGGCGTAGCTGAGCACAGCCCCACTTACACCTGAATAGCCTGTGCTCTGACTTAAAAAAAAAAGCCCTAGGTAGCCCATCAGAATGTTGGACATGTACTTTTAATTTGTAAATGTCCTGGTAGTAAAAAACTCCTTAATTTGTTTTTCACTATTGTGAGGATTGCCCTCCCATAGGATAACTTTGGAGATTCCTTATTACATTCATTATGCTGTAATTTCCAATTGGGAGCAGGTGACTATATGAAGTTTGGTGTCTATGAAATTATAATGATGTACCCTCTTCAATAGTATTGTTGGATTTTTCATTACAATTTTGAAAATTAAGTTTTTAGAAAGTTGGCATTTTCCTGCCCTTAGTCCTTTGCTGCCTGCAGCATGTCTTGGGTCACATGACTGGGTGTAACTGACAGACTTTGTGAATTCCTCCCAAATACTCAACCAATAGAGAGATTAGGTGTGACTGGAATGGGCCATCTGCTGACATGATGGGGCGGAGCTGAGCACAGCCCCACTTACAACTGAACAGCCTGTACTCATGTACTCTGCCATCATACAAAGGACCACAAGGACCCCACATTGTTACTGCAGCCAGCTTGGAGCCAGGGAAGGCAGGAAATTCCATGTACTTCAATGGCACTGTTTAGAAGTTTTTTCCACCTTCCAGAACCAGGGCACTAGGGTATAAAAAATGGACCTCAGACACTAACTCTTCAGTACACTTCTGGACCTGTGGATAGGACTACTGTGTTGCTACAAGGACTGTCACTCTGCTGGACAGCTGCTCTGAAGAAACTGCTGCCCTGCTGGGCTGACCTGCTGTCTTCTTGCCTGGGGAAGGAGGACTAGACCAGTTACTTCATTTTGAACCCAGGACCCCGGAGAGACGCCAAGGGCTAGTCTGTTTCCCTCCTGAACTGAGCCTCAGGGGCATAAAATGCTCCCCAACCAGCTCCTGGACCCAGCTGCAGCAAATTCCTGCCCCTCAAGATTTGCCCCTCATGTCCTGGACCCTTGGTGTGGCTCACTGAGCTTAATTCAAGATTTTGGGCTCTTTGTGAACTGGCCCTTTCACAACAAGACTGCGCCAATGGCACCAAAAATCAACACAAACTGCCGCCAGCCTATCTCTTCGCACTACAGCATCGACCACTTGTGGGGGGCCACCAAATGCGAAGCTAAAGCCACCCATCGGTGACACCTGGCCTGCTCCTTGCACCACGCCGACAGCCTCCCTTGACACTCTCTTTGCTCTTTGTGGCCCTCTCCAATGAAAACGGGACTCTTGGCAAAAAACTTTAGAAGGTAAAACTCCAGTGGGACTAATCTGGGACTGTATCTGACCAACCCTCCAATGCGATTGGTTTGAAAGTGTATCTTTGACTCGGTCCAGCATGACCAAATATCCCTAGTTGGGGCTTTATGCTTTTTGGCACTTTTTACACTTTCATCTTTCAAAATTCATAACTTTGTTTCTGCTAATTGGAATTTTGTCATTTTGGTCGTGTTTTGTTTATTAAACTCAACTCTAATTTTTAAGGTGGTGTGGGAATCTTCTTATGTTGTGTTTTCACTGTTTTACTCTTTGAAGTGTTTTTTGAAGTGTTGCACATATATTGCCTCTAAGGTAAGCCTGATTGCTCTGTGCCAGGCTATCAGAGGGTTGAACACAAGTTTATTTAAGGTTGGCTTATGCCTTACCCTGACAAATACTGTAGTTGCTGCTTGACCAGGGCTCACGCTCCAGTCAACCAACCACCCAATTTCTCACAGGGGTCTAAGAGTTTAAGATTGGCGTGAAAGGATTAGGTCATTATTTTGCCATTGTCATAGACTGTGATGGTTATGGTTTGTGCTGGCTAGGACTGTTGGACATTGTTATCTTTAGTCTTTGCATGAAGACTGTAATCCATAAAGAGGTGTCTGTCTTTTAAATAGAAATAATGTACATCCTTACTGATCCTGTCTTTATGCTGTGGTATTGGTCAAGGAAAAGTGTTTCCTGGTTTTCACTGATTGTATGATGCTTGATAATTTTTATGCCACTAATAGAAGTGTTGCTGGGTACATAAATCTAAAAGGGTTTGTTTCTTCTTTTATTTTGGGCTGTGTGGAATGCATGTTGGAATTGATAGATGGTGTGGGCCAGAGAGGACCCAGATACATTCAATATTGAGAGCTTAGTTATAGTTCATTTTTTGTAAGGGATTGCTAGATGACAGGTTTGCTTATAAGTCAGCTCTAATGAATAGTTTTACAGTCCATGTTTTTGCAACCATCAATATTCTTTTAGTGGAAATGGAAAGTAAGATGTCCTATGAAGGTTGTCTGTGGGTATGTAGTCTGTTATTGTTATCTATTCAGTGAGTCTGAGAAGCCTTTTTCCATGCTTATGGGGTCAGCTAAGTAGTGTAAAAACAGTTGTATTCTGTTTTTACTCTCTTCTAAGTCAAGCTGAATTATTTTTTCATCATCATTGTGTCAAGCACTTGATGGTGGCTGTAACTGAAGGGTTCTCTGTTTTGTAAGTCTTTTTTCCTTCTTCATTAAGTTAGGCAGTTGGCTTTGCTAATAGTTGGGATGCTTTCTGATAAAAGTGTCTTTGAGAATATTGTTTCTACTCAGGCTTAGGTGTCTGGTAGGGTGGATACAGACTTTTGTCATTACTTAGATCGTTATGCTACCTAAACACTTAACCCCTGAAGCTGTGTCATTGCAACAGGGGAAAGGGCCTCAGCCCAAGGTCCACTCTTCAATGACTTTACATGGCAGTACAGTCCCAAGAATGAGGTTTTTAAGAGATTAGCTGCATCAGAGCTGACAGTCGATATTTACAGCCGATATGAACCCTGGATCCCATGTAGAAGGCATAGTCATCGCCGCAGGGCTAGGTGCTGGGAATCTGCAGGCTGCTCCAGTGCTGACAGTCACTCTTTGGTGCTGATTTGAAACCTGTGGTATGCACAATCATTATGCTGAGACTGTGCAGGCCATGTGAGGCAGTCCTTGTCAGTTGAAGAGGCCCCTGGGGATGGCAGCTGCAGTGCGTGTCAGAGTTCACTGAAAAAATATCACCATACGAAAATATTGTGACCTAAATATCGTTGTCTAAAACATTGTTATCTTATACTTATAATGGTAAGTACAAAAATACTGGTAAAAAAATATTGTCATTAATATCGTTGTATTAAATATCGTTTTTTAAATATTTATAAATTTAAATATTTAAAATATTAACTAGTAACACTAATTTAATAAAAATAAAATAGATGTAATATATCTGTGCAAATATAACAAACCTATTTTAATAAAGTTAAACACATATATATATATTAATATACATATATATATATAGTAAAAAAAATCTTAAACTAATCATTTTTATTTATATTCTAATTTCAGAATTTTTTAAATATTGTAATATAACAAAAATATATATATATATTAATATATGCATATATATATATACACACACAGCAATAACATAAAATATTTATAAAAAAACATTTTAATTAAAATAAAAAAGTAAACAACATAAATGTCTTACAATGTAATACAAATATTTTACACATTAATAACATTAATAATTATAAATGTAATTTTAAATAAACAAAAACATAATAATATAAATTGTAACAATATAAAATGAATTATAACAGGTTACATTTAATACATATACTATTTCCACTACAATTTATACAATAGTAGGCAAAGTGTTGTACTAAGGATGTATAAATTTACTACTCCCACTTCACGCAATGCAACAGTAGGAAAAATGCTACATCATGCAGAAGTACAATTTACTATTCCCACTCCAGTCAGTGCAACAGTAGGGAAAGTGTTGGATTGCGGAGTGGTGAAATTTACTAATCCAACTCCAATAACTTCAACAGAAAGGAAAGAGTTGGATTATGGAGTGGTTAAATTTACTATTCCTATGTCAGTCAATGCAACAATAGGGAAAGTGTTGGATTACAGAGGAATAAAATTTACTATTCCCACTCCAATGAATGCAACAGTAGGAAAAGTGTTGGATTGCGAAGGGGTAAAATTAACTATTCCCACTCCAGTCAGTGCAACAGTAGGAAAAGTGTTTGATTGCAAAGAGGTACAATTTACAATTCCCACTCCAGTCTGAGCAACAGTAGGGAAAAATACTATTCTAACTCCAGTCAGTGCAACATTAAGGAAAGTGTCAGATTACGGAGGGGTAAAATTTACTATTCCCACTCCAATGAGTGTAACAGTAGAGAAAGTGTTGGATTGCGGAGGGGTAACATTTACTATTCCCACTCCAGTCTGAGCAACAGTAGGGAAAGTTACTTTTCTAACTCGTGAAGGGGTAAAATTTACTATTTCAACTCCAAAAAGTGCAACAGTAGGGAAAGTATTGGATTGCGGATGAGTAAAATTTACTATTCCCACTTCAGTCAGTGCAACACTAGGGAAAGCGTCAGATTGCAGAAGTGTAACATTTACTATCCCCATTCCAGCCAGTGCAATAGAAGGGAAAGTGTTGGATTGGAGGAGGGGTAGGATTTACTCTTACCACTCCAATGAATGCAACAGTATAGAAAATGTTGGATTGCAGAGGGGTAAAATATACTATTCCCACTCCAGCAGCGCAACAGTAGGGAAAGCCTTGGATTGAGGAGGGGTAAAATTTACTATTTCCACTTCAGTCTTTGCAACAGTAAGGAAAGTGTTGAATTGCTGAGGGGTAAAATTTACTATTCTATCTCTAAAGAGTGCAACAGTAGGAAAAGTGTTGGATTGTGGAGGGGTGAAATTTACTATTCCCATTCCAATGAGTGCAACACTAGGGAAAGTGTTGGATTGTGGAGGGGTACAATTAACTATTCCCACTCCAGTCAGTGCACCAGAAGGGAAAATGTTGGATTGCGGAAGAGTAAAATTTACTATTCCCACTTCAGTCAGTGCAACACTAGGGAAAGTGTCAGATTGCGGAAGGGTAACTTACTATTCCCACTCCAGCCAGTGCAATAGTAGGAAAGTGTTGGATTGGGGAGGGGTTGGGTTGGGTTTACTCTTCCCACTCCAATGAATGCAACAGTATAGAAAGCTTTGGATTGTGGAGGGGTAAAATATACTATTCCCAATCCAGTCAGCGCAACAGTATGAAAAGTCTTGGATTGGGAAGGGGAAAAATTTACTATTCTATCTCCAAAAAGTGCAACAGTAGTAAAAGTGTTGGATTGTGGGGGTGTAAATTTACTATTCCCACTCCAGTCAGTGCAACAGAAGGGAAAGTGTTGGATTGTGGAGGGGTACAATTTACTATTCCCACTCCAGTCTGAGCAACAGTAGGGAAAGTTACTATTCCCACTCCAATCAGTGCAACATTAGGGAAAGTGTCAGATTGTGCAGATGTAAAATTTACCATTCCCACACCAGTCAGTGCAATAGTAAGGAAAGTGTTGGATTACGGATGGGAAGATTTTACTATTCCCACTCCAATGAGTGCAACAGTAGAGAAACTGTTGGATTGTGGCGGGGTGAAATTTACTATTCCCATTCCAATGAGTGCAACAGTAGGGAAAGTGTTGAATTGTGGAGGGGTACGATTAACTATTCCCACTCCAGTCAGTGCACCAGAAGGGAAAGTGTTGGATTGCGGAAGAGTAAAATTTACTATTCCCACTTCAGTCAGTGCAACACTAGGGAAAGTGTCAGATTGCGGAAGGGTAACTTACTATTCTCACTCCAGCGAGTTTAATAGTAGGAAAGTGTTGGATTGGGGAGGGGTTGGGTTGGATTTACTCTTCCCACTCCAATGAATGCAACAGTATAGAAAGCTTTGGATTGCGGAGGGGTAAAATATACTATTCCCACTACAGTCAGCACAACAGTATGGAAAGTCTTGGATTGGGGAGGGGAAAAATGTACTATTCTATCTCCAAAAAGTGCAACAGTAGGAAAAGTGTTGGATTGTGGGGGGGGGACGAAATTTACTATTCCCATTCCAATGAGTGCAACAGTAGGGAAAGTGTTGGATTGTGGAGGGGTAAAATTAACTATTCCCACTCCAGTCAGTGCAACAGAAGGGAAAGTGTTGGATTGTGGAGGGGTACAATTTACTATTCCCACTCCAGTCTGAGCAACAGTAGGGAAAGTTACTATTCCCACTCCAATCAGTGCAACATTAGGGAAAGTGTCAGATTGGGGAGAGGTAAAATTTACCATTCCCACACCTGTCAGTGCAATAGTAAGGAAAGTGTTGGATTGCGGATGGGAAGATTTTACTATTCCTACTCCAATGAGTGCAACAGTAGAGAAAGTGTTGGATTGTGGAGGGGTAAAATGTACTATTCCAACTCCTATTAGTGCAACAGTAGGAAAAGTATTGGATTGCTGAGGGGTTACATTTACAATTCCCACTTCAGTCACTGTGACAGTAGGGAAAGTGTTGGATTGCGGAGGAGTAAAATTTACTATTCCCAATCCAATGAGTGCAACAGTAGGGAAAGTGGTGGATTGTGTTGGGTAAAATTTACTATTCCCACTCCAGTCAGTGCAACACTAGGGAAAGTGTTGGATTGCGGAGAGGTAACATTTACTATTTCCACTCCAGCCAGGGCAATAGTAGGAAAGTGTTGAATTGCAGTGGGGTAAAATTTACTATTACAACTCCAATTAATGCAAAAGTATAAAAAGTGTAGGATTGCAGAGGGGTAAAATATACTATTCCCACTCCAGTCAGTGCAACAGTAAGGAAAGTGTTGGATTGCAGAGGGGTACAATTTACTTTTCCCACTCCAGTCTGTGCAACAGTAAGGAAAGTGTCAAATTACAGAGGGGTAAAATTTACTATTTCAATTCCAAAAAGTGCGACAGTAGGAAAAGTGCTGGATTGTGGAGGTGTGAAATCTACTATTCCCATTCCAATGAGTGCAACAGTAGGTAAAGTGTTGGATTGCGGAGAGGTACAAATTACTATTCACACTCCAGTCAGTGCAACCGTAGGGAAAGTGTTGGATTGCATAGGGGTACAATTTACTATTCCCACTCCAGTCTGAGCAACGGTAGGGAAAGTTTCTATTCCAACTCCAATCAGTGCAGCATTAGGGAAAGTGTCAGATTGTGGAGAGGTAAAACTTACTATTCCCACACCAGTCAGTGCAATAGTAGGGAAAGTGTTAGATTGCGGAGGGGAAAATGTACTATTCCCACTCCAATGAGTGCAACAGTAGAGAAAGTGTTGGATTTTGAAGGGGTAAAATTTACTATTCCCACTTCAGTCAGTGCAACAGTAGAGAAAGTGTTGGATTGTGGAGGAGTAAAATTTACTTTTCTTACTCCAATGAGTGCAACAGTAGGGAAAGTGTTAGATTGTTGAGGGGGAAAATTGACTATTCCCCCTCCAGTCTGGGGAACAGTAGGGAATGTGTCGGATTGCGGAGGGATAAAATTAACTATTCCAGCTCCAGTCAGTGCAACACTAGGGAAAGTGTCAGATTGCGGAGGGGTAACATTTACTATTCCCACTCCAGCCAGTGCAATAGTAGGAAAGTATTGGATTGCAGAGGGGTAAAACTTACAATTCCCATTCCAATGAATGCAACAGTAGGTAAAGTGTTGGATTGCGGAGAGGTAATATTTACTATTCCCGCTCCGTTCAGTGCAACATTAGAAACAAACAAATTCTCTTCATCACAATAAAATTATTTCAAAAACATAGTAAACAAATAAAAATATAAAGATGTAAAAAAAGAAATATACATTTTTTTATATTAAAAATTGAATTAAATAAATACATATTACAATGTTAAACATATATCATAAATAACTACAACTATTAATATAAGTAAAATACAAAAATATTTTTAATTTAAATACATAACTTTATTTAAATATTATTTATTGACAAAAAAACTATTTATTAAATAATTTTATTTTATGCTACTTCCCACCTTATACTCCTATAAAAATCAATACCCGCACTTAAAACTTAACTTCGAAAAAAAAATTATTTACACTACTAACATAAATATTTATCAATAAACTAATTGTCATTAATTAAAAATTTATTTTTACTTAATTATAATTCATTTACCTCTCAAAATATAGCCCCAGAAAACACACAACATGCTCCTAAAATTTAACTAAACAAAAAATGTATTACACAATTAACATAATTACTTATCAATTTAATAACTAATATAAGTTTAAAATGAATTATTACCTAATTAAAATTAATTTACTTCCCGCCATATACCCCTGCAAAACCCACAACTCACACCTCAATTTAATTGCACAATTAATATAATTATTTATCAATTAAATCATTATTATTAATTAAAAACTAAATATTAAATACTTATAATTAACTTACTTCCCACCCTGTACCCCTATAAACACCACAATCCACACCTAAAGTTAACAATAAAAAGTTATTTACACACTTAACATACTTAATTATCAATTAAATAATTAATATTAATTGACAACTAATTATTCATTAATTAGAATTAATTTAATTCCCACCCTTTACCCCTATAAAGCCCAGAACCCACACCTAAAATTAAAAATGAAAAGAAAAATAATTGCACAATTAGCATCATTAATTATCAATTAAATAAATAATATTAACTAATAAATTAAATATTGATTTATTATAATTAAATTACATCCCACCCTGTACCCCTATAAACCCACAAGCTACTATGATACTAAAATTCACAAAAAGTAATTACATTAAAATGTAATACCTACTAAAAATTTAGCAACTATATTAAAAAACATAAACAATAATTACTCAAAATATTTACATCAAATACATTTAAAATATATACTAAAATACATAACAATAGTTTAAAAACTATATTTTAAACAACTATATTTTTGTGAACTATATAAATGACTTTGATATTTTAAAAAGTGATATTACTTACCTTAAAATCGATATTCTTGAAAAACATATTCTTGCAGATGATATTTCCATATCACGATATTTTGGCGACGATATTTTGGCTGAACGATATTTTCATTTCGATATTTTGTCTGAATACCTTCATCAGTTCTGCAGGACCTGCTGAGGACTATCATTGAAGGATCTGCACTGGGGTTATGCACCAGGGAGGACATGGGGCATACTGATACCCAAGCCAACATATACGTTTTCAAATGATTCAATTACTCTTAGGGCCTTACTATGACTTTTGACTCAGCAGTGCCATGGCGGTGCAAACTCTGGGCTTCCGTTGCCATTCTCTGGAAGTGGGGCATTTAATGTGTAAGTTAAGATATAGAGTGCATATTTTAAGCAAGGAGAGCAAATTCATAGGGTGCTCGAATCATCCCTACTACTTTTGGCCCGTTTCCGATCTCGCTCGGAAGGGCTCCTGACGAGTCCGCGTCGCGAGTGCGATTTCCGCCCGACTCATCCTGCCGAGCGAGCGAGTACGATGTGAATATCGCCTCGCGCTCCGAGCGACACGTACCCATCAGCGAAGCCCTCCGGACGACTACAACATGGGCGACTCATGCAGCGCAATGGTTCCGATTTCCAAGCGACCAAGTACGATGCGTGCGTCGGGCAGCCGGATCGACTCAGAGCCTCCGAGTCGAAAAAGCTTCGGGAAGGGGACTTCGGGGGCCGTAGCGGGGCCCCCCTTCACCCGTAGCCCTACGACTCGGTCACAGGGGTGACTCAAGGGTCCCCCTACACATGCATGTACATTGCGGGGTGCACGGACGCGTCCCCACGACAGGGGGTGCCATTTTCCGCGACATACTTTTTTCTCGATGGAAGCGTATGTCCGCAACGTAGAACAGGCTACCATTGACTTCAATGGGGCTCCGAGCGACTCGAGTCCGTCAGCGCATACTTGCATTGTACTCGGGCGTTCGGAGCCCAGGAGCACGAGTCGTTCGGAAAGCTCTACAGGACCGAGTCGGCCGTAGGGCTTTCCGAGTGAGATCGGAATCGGGCCCTTATTTGTCAATATCATATTGCAAAAAAGAATAAAAGTGAAATGATATCGTTAACCAGAATTCACAATTTATGTGGAACATGCTTTTCAAACAAAGCATTGTTACATCACAAAATATGCTAATTATGCCATTAAATAGTTTTTTTTGCCTTTTGCTGGACCCTATATTTTTGCTGGCTTTGGAACTTTATGCACTTGACCCCTACTAACTAGTAGTAAAGTGCCTGTGCCCTCCCCATTAAACATGGTTAAATTGGCTTATTCCTAATTGGAACCTTTAACTTGCCTATAAGACCATTGCGTGTGGCATAGAAAGTGCACCCAGGGTCTGAAAATTAAAATGCCACTTGTAGACTGTAGCACCTATTGAGTCATCCACTACACTGGCAATGTAAACATTGCTTCTAGCCTACTCCGTCTAGCTGTACTACTGCAGTATAATCTGCAGTGCGACCCGTCAATATAACTCTTTTGGATAGGGAAAAAACCTCCCTTTCAAATAATAATGAGTCATCCTGTATGCAGGCACTGTAGCCCATAATACAGGGTGCATTGTATTTAAATGCAGGGCATGTAGAAATTTTACGTTGACACATCCTTACAGTGACTAGCACCCAAAAGCTATGTTCACTGTAGGAAAAATGACTGGCCCGTAGAGAAACATTGGGATCTATAGCAAATGCTAATATTGTATCTCGGGAATGTGACTAACTAGAAAAATATTTAAATAACAATTTTTAATAGTTTTTAAAAATTGAATCCAATGGTAAAGTCAGATTTGTAATACATATTACAGAAAAATAACTTTTAGAAAGTTATCCTTTACCTTCCTGAACTGTTAGAAAGATAATACGCTCTTAACCTGTGCTCAGCATTAAATAGGTGTGAAATGCCTCCAAAGAGCAAACAACAGGCTGACTCCTATGACCTCCACAGAATATTTAGAGTGGGGATTATGAGCATCCTGTGACACCACACTGCCAAATCCTGCTTCACAGGCGAGTTAAGCCACATGTAACACCAGTAGCGGCTGGTGCTTTTAAAAAAGTGGCGGCAGAAAGTTAAATAAAAAGTTCAAGCGAGGGAGTGTGCAAAGCAGATGGGGAGAGAATGTGGCCAGGTTCGAGTCTCAGCATCACATCCTGTGATTCTTGGCAAATCGCGCAATTGCCTAGTGCCTATAAAAAACGCCTGTGTAATGTAACTGCCAACTTGAACTGGTGCGCATTGCACATATAGTCTGCTGGCGATATCCTGTATTTTAATATTAGTGCCTTCACCAAATGTACTACTCAACCATTCAAGCAAGAAATGTAGCTACCTATGTTTTGCCTATTATAATTCCTTTGCAATAAACAGCTGCAACATTACAGTTTTCTTTCTTAATAATAGTAGTTAGAGTTGGCATCTTTGGCGTGGTTTTCCCTGACTTTTTGCCTCTACCTCCTGTATTTTTGATGCTGTGCTGGATTTCGTTTTTTGCTGGCTTGGGTGCTTTGGAAGTGCAAGTGCTCCCTGTGTAAATTGTTGTTACAATTGGTTCTCCCTGATTGGCATATTTGATTTACTGGTAAGCCCTTAGTAAAGTGCACTGAAGTGTGCCAGGGCCTATAAAACAAATGCTACTAGTGGGCCTGCAGCACTGATTGTGCCACCCACAGGAGTAGCTCTGAAAAGGTAACTCAGGCCTGCCACTACAGTGTCTGTGCGCAGTTGTTAACCAGGCCCTAACCTTTCCTTTTTCTACATGTAAGGCACCCCTATAGTACGCCCAAAGTACCCCCGGGCAGGGTGCAGTGTATGTGAAAGGTAGGACATGTACTGGTGTGTGTGACATGTCCTGATAGTGAAATACTGCCAATTTCGTTTTTCACTATTGAAAGGCTATCTTGCCCCATAGGATAGAATGGGAGTTTATTTATAACATCTTATAAATATAACTTCCCATTGGAGCAAGATGGAGGAATACAATTTAGGCTCTCTGATCTCAGAATTTAATAACACATCTTTTAGTAAAGATGGTTTTTAAATTGTGTGTTTGAAAATACCACTTTTAGAAAGTAGGCATTTTCTTGTTTAACCATTCTATGTGCCTCTGCCTGTTTGTGTATTGACTGTCTAGTTTTGGAGTGACAGGGGCTGGGGATGTGCATTCACTGTAGACAGCCACTGGGGGGGTTGAGGTGTGCCTGGCTCTTCCTGGGGAGCTGCGCTGAATAGACCTTGGCTGAATTAAGAGTAGTGGGAGGAGATTTCTTTGCACCTGAATAGGGCCAGTCTCCCTTGCACAATGCTCTCTCCACCCCCTGTGGTCATACTGCACCAGTGAGTGCAGAACTGTTTTGGACTGGGCTAAGAGACCCTTGCCCAAAGAGAACAAAGGCATTTTGTGGTATAAGTATTATACCTAAAACCCCAGAACTTTAGACTACTTCTGGAATCAAGAGGAATCTTTGCCAAGGAGAAGAGCTGGAGAAACTGAGGAGAAGTACTGCCCCTTTGCTGTGTGCTGTCTGGGGTTGGCCTGCAGTAGCTGTTTCTGCCAAGGAAAGGAGAAGGGCTTTGCTGTGTACTGTGTCCCCCTGCTTCAGGAAGATCTCCAAGGGCTTGAGTAGAGCTTGCCTCCTGTTCTGAGTCTCAGGAACACAAAGACTTCACCCCCAACTCCCCTGAACTTCCTTGCAGGGAGTTCTGACCTTCCAAAAGGAGCCTGTGACTGTGTTGGGCCTCTGGAGGTTGTTCCTGCTGTTGGGAACTGGAAAAGCAATGCAGCTACAAGAAAATCGATGCATCGCTCTTCTTGCTGCAGTTTTCTCGACGCAGTACCGCGATGCAAGTAGAATCTCTGCGCATCGCCGCGCAGCTATAGAAACCGACGCAGCGCTTGTTGCCGCTGCAAGAACTGACGCATCGAGGGATTGCGACTGAAGAAACCGACCCAGCGCGTTCAACGCCGCCGCATCAATCGCCGACGCATCCCGGATTTCCGCGCATCCTACCTGTGAGGCAAGTTTTCCTGACGCATCACCCGCGGACCAACACCATCTCGGAATCGATGCATCACTTCCCCCTACAGACCGGATTCGATGCATCACTTCTCCCGTGTGCAGCAGAACTGTTGCATCGCCTCCCCAGGGTCTCAGGAATTGACGCACCACTTTGTTTTTCGACGATTCCCATCTCTGCGGCTGTTTGGCCTTGTGAATTTTGTCGCAGCTACAGGTACTTTAAGAGAAATCACGCATCCATAATTTTCTATGGACTAAGGGGCCGATTCCGATTCGGGACGGAAATCTCTCCGACCGAGCCGGACCCGGAGAGATTTCCGACCGAATCGGACCCGTGCAGCCCAACCGAACGAGTACGATGCGCACGTATGCCATCGGACTCGGGTCGGTCGGACTCCCATTGAAGTCAATGGGAGCCGGTCGTACAACGCGTACGCGGGCTCCCATTGACTCAATGGGTGCGAGGCGAACGAGGGCGCCCCCTACAGCGTGTACGCGGTGAAGCGACTCGCGCCGTACACGCACAGGTAGGGGGGACCAATGGGTCCCCCCTGTGTGTGACTCGCGCAGCTACGCGTACATGGGGGTCCGACACGGACCCCCAAAGTACGGCTCTGACTGCTCTTTCGAGCCGGAGTGCGCGGCTCGGTCGGACTGCTCGCGGTGCGCATCGTACTTACCCGGCCGGGGAACGTCTCCATTGCGCGGTGCGATTCGAGTCCGAGCGAGCCGGTCGGTGCGGTTAGACCCGGGAACGAGTCGGTCGGAGCGGTCGGGACGCCCGGACGAGTCGGTCGGCGATTTCGCATCGTACTCGCTCGCCCGGACGCGCGTACGAATCGGTCGGGAAATAGGGCTCCGAATCGGATCCGGTTAAGCCAAATCCGATTCGGAGCCCTACCGGCCGAGATCGGAATCGGCCCCAAAGTTGTTTAAAACCTTTTTAAAGTCATATTCTTAATACTTGTATGTTGGATTTTTTTTGTTTTGGTCTTGTTGAGTTTAGATAAAGATACTTTATTTTTCTAAACTGGTGTGGTGTCCATTTGTGGTGTTATCACTGTATTACTGTGTGTTTTTAGTACAAATACTTTACACATTGCCTTTGGGATAAGTCTATGCCAAGCTACCTAGGGGGTGAGTAGGAGTTATCTAAAGTGTGTATCCCCTTACCCTGACTAGAAGCAAGGGTCCCTATTTGGACAAAGGTACCTACCTATGCCAACTAGAGACCCCCATTTCTAACATTGGTGTCCAGTGGTGAGGATTTAAACCTGTATTTGTACTTGACCCACAGTGATTGGTGTACTTCACTAGTTTAGTGCAGACCACTATGCAACCACATACTGGGGCTTATTTACAAGCCCCTTGCACCACCCTTACGTCACTTTTCCCATGTCAGAAATGACGCAAAAGTGGCGCAAGGGGCTTGTAAATCTGCCCCACTGTGTTTTATTTTTCGTTCTATTTTTGATCTGACCCTTAAAGTATCCACGCACCATGTCTCTGAATGGTAAACCAGCAGTGAGGCTGCAGAATTGGAGTTTGACATTGAAATGTTAAGTAGTTACAAAGTAAAGCAACTCAAGCAATTCTGCAAGAGCTTTGGATGTCCCATGAAGAGCACCTCTAGGAAGGAAGAGCTACAGAAGGCCCTAGGGGCCTGGTGGGAGGCCAGACAAGCTGAGGAGACAGATGATGTAAATATGGATGGGGGTGCACCAAATGGGGGTTTCAGATCCCGGGATTTGCCTGTTGGGAGAGCAGCCTCTGGGCTGGCAGCAATCATTCTTCCAGAAATTGGGTTCCATCGGAAATGGAGGAAAGGCCCTGGGCCAGGGATCATGAGTTGGAGGTTTTGAGGCTCCAGACCAAGGCAGAGGAGAGCAAAAACGCTTGTGCTTTGGAGGAAAAGAAATTGATCTTGGCCCATGAGTTGAGCATGAGAGAACTGGACATTAAAGCCAAACAGATGGAGCCCAGTACAAATGATGGCAGCGCACAGCCAGTGCAAGGGGGTAAGGTTTACATTCCCAAGGACCTCGTACACAATTTCCAAAAGGGGAGGATATTTATGCATGGTTATTAGGCAGCACTGCGTATGAATGAGGTCTCTGAGAAGAATTGGGGGGCGACCTATGGAAACACTTTGAGGCCATTGGGAGGAGCACTCTGACACTTTTGGAGGAGGCGGGTGCTCTGACCTATCCCAATATGAAGGAGGCTTTATGCCTCAGGTATGGGCTCACACCAGAGCAGTACAGGGAAATGTTTAGGTCCTTCAAGAAACTTGAGTCCAATACTTGGGTTGAGTGTGTGAACATGTATTGCAGAGCACTGGATGGTTGGATAAAGGGCAGCAAGGTAACTGATTACCAGGGGTTGTACAACTTGATTGGTTGGGAGCACTTGAGTACTCTTTGTGTTCCAGAGCTGCACCAGCAACTAATGGATAGTAAGCTGACTGACCCCAGGAAGCTTGCTCAGGAGGCGGACCGCTGGACCAGTACAACGGTCCACAAGGGATATGTGGGAAACCCAGCCAAAGGTGGGCAGGGTCCCCAGCAGAAGAGGTGGGGGACAAGGGTAACCAAAAGAAGTTCTCTAAAGGGCCCCAAAATAGTTCCCAGGGTAAATATTCCCAGCCCCCCAGTTCTAAGAAGCCATGCCCCCCTGAGGGTAGGCCAGACAACTGGGGTCCCCGTAAGTGTTATTCAAGTGGTCAGGAAGGCCACATTGCGAGTGATCCCAAATGCCCCAAGGCACCACCAGCACCCACTGGTGCACCGTCACCGGGATTAGTTAGTGTAGTGCTGGGGGAGGAGTTGGTTCCTAATGAGGGTGGGGAGCCAGCTGTGAAGACCCTTATCTCATTAAGAGATAGAGAGATGGTCCAGGAAACCTGCCTGCCGGATTACACTAAAAAGTACCTGTATTGGGTGACCATCAAGGGGAGGAGGGTAGAGGCTCTGAGAGACACAGGAGCCAGTGTGACATCTGTCAGGTGTCAATGGGTGTCTGAAGAGCAGGTCATCCCCAATGTGCTTCACCCTGTAGTTGCTGCTGACAACTCTGAACCCCTGTGTAAGGTGGCACAGGTTCCCTTTGAGTGGGGAGGGTCTCAGGTTCCTTGCAGGTCGTTGTAAGTCTGTCCATGCCTTTTGACTGTCTGCTTGGCAATGACCTGGAGAGCTCTCCTTGGAAGGAGGTGGAGCGCCAGGCTCATTTAGAGATTTTGGGACTGACTGAGTGGGCCTGTGTGACCACTCGGTCAATGGCAGCTGGTAGGGGTGATCAAGAGGACCTGGAGCCTGAAAGAGTGGACCAGGTGCCTGCCAGAATGAGGAAGGGTAGGGGGCGTGGGAAACCAGCCCCCGAAGTTCCCACGGTCCAGGAGGAGGCAGAACCTGAGAGGGATGCCCTGGAACGTACAGGGGAGCAAGTGGCCGAACTGGGCGACCTGCCTGAGCTGACCCATTGGCTGCAGGAAGGAGGTCCCTCCAGGGAGGAGTTTTGCAAGGCGCAGATGGAATGCCCTACTCTTGTTGGTTTTCGGCAGCAGGCTGCAGACCAGGCAGCAGGTGGTCCGTCTGGATCACATTTGATTTATTGGGATAATGGACTCCTTTACAGTGAGCCTAAGGTTGCTGAGCCCGGGGCAGCCCGTTTGCTGGGGGTACCCATGTGCTACAGGACCTTCCTACTGGGTCTGACTCATGACGTGCCTTTGGCAGGACATTTGGGGTGCAACAAGACCTATCACAGGCTTGTCACCCACTTTTACTGGCCCCAACTGCAGAAGCACGTTGGCATACTGTAGTATCGAGGTCCACGCATGAAGTAGTATTTCAAGATGTTTTATTCATGAAGATAACAAGTAGTATAGTTCAGAACATCAGGTAGTTAAGATGTAAAGGAGAGCCCCACCAGGAGCAGCCTGTGTGCTGCTCAGCCCATGACCAACTGTCACTTAACCTCTCTCAGTCCCAACATTCCAAGGCTAGGAAAGACTCCAACATTCTATAGGGCATAGAGCACAGGCACTGGGCTGAGCAGGAGGAGAATAATACTTAACCTTACAAATGCAGGATACTACATATCCCCTTTCCTTCCAACAGAAGAACAAATGCAATCTATGATAAAGTAAAACAAGAGTGAACAAAAGACAGATAGCAAGGAAGGAACAACGGAGTGACAGAAAGAACATAAAGGAAAAGAGCAAGCGAAGCAGAGCGAGGAGAAAGATGGGAGAAGGCAAGGAGGTGAAGGTAAGGTGTAAGTAAGAAAATGGAAAACCCATCCACAACAACAACGAAATAGAAAGAAGGAGACAGTGAGACGAAAGAGAGGAAATACGAAATAGAGAGAGACAGACGTGCCAAAGGCAACCCCCAAACATACCCACTGGCCAGGCAGGCAAGAAAGGAAGGAAGAATAAGGCATGACGCAAACCGGACACCAGCCTACACACAGATACAAAGAGGAGGGAATAACGGATCTCCTCCTGAACAGGGAAGAAATATATAAAAAATATGAACGAGGGAAGGCTGGAGACAGAGGATGACAAACAAGAGATGTAACTCCAGAAACCAAGGATGAAAATAAGTAGAACATCACGAGGAAAGCTGGACATAATGGAAAACAGAGAAGAGGCAAAGTAGATACAAACAGTATAACGAATACTTCCCCCATTTTCAATTAGACAATAATACGATATAAGTGTAACATTGCGTTATATAAAACAGCAAAGTAAGAGAATGAAGAAAGACAATAACAGCCAATGGGATAGAAACCCATGACCGTCCTCTACTCCTATGCAAGAGTGTGAGGAGCAGTGTGAATGGGACTGTGACCCATAATGTGAAACCCCGTGAAAGGACAACCCCGCGTAGAGGTACAATGCAGTGCAGAGTAGAGATGGATCTAAAACCCATAAGACGCAAACCGTGTGAGGGTCGCAATGTAAATGTAGATGGGACTGTGACCCATGGAACGGTGCCCTGTGTAAGGGTGAGAACCGTGTGTTGCCCATGTAGGCAAATGTATGTGGGGAAATGGGGCTAGACCCAAACCCATCCCTGTGTAGGGAAGAATATCGTGCAAAAACGTACACATGTAAATCGAACCATGAACCCAATGCAGGTAAGTACCCAGAGTCCATACATGCAAGATGTAGCCCATGTAGGCAAACGTAATGTGAGCAGAAGGGAAGATACCCAATGCCATCCCAGTATAAAGCAACGTAATGTGTAATAAAGCAAAGTAAATACACAATGAAACCATGAATGTGTATGGCATAAACACTGAAACACTTTAACCTGTGCAGACTGTCCAGGATAAAGATGTGGATGACACCGTAGACCTGTGTCACTTTTAAAGTTCAGGGTGTGCGTATCACCGTCGTGCTGTGACACACACTAGAGATTGTGAGCAAGCTCGCTTTTCAGAGATGACAAGGAGCTGACAAAGTCTTGTAACACCCTCGTGCATTGCCAGCTGGAATAAGAGTTCCAAAAAGGATACAGGGTCCAGTGAATGTCACGGACATGAAATATGGCACAGCAGAGGAAAGAACAGGAAAAGGGATCAAAACCAGGCACAAAATGTACTTACGGAATTCACCACACGACCATGTAAGTACTATACTTTGTGCTCCTAAGATGTGCCAGAGATACTGAGCTGAAGAGCAATGCCCAAAACTGTCAGCAAAAATACGAGGTCAAACTCTTACATTTTGATTTAGAAGTCCAACGGGAACGGTAACGTTACCAATTTCCTCCGAAATGAGATTGATGCACAGTGAACCTTGATCCCACGACGAACAGAAGACCAGGAGCTTGCGTGCTGTTTACAATTGCAACGAGGCAAAATGGAGGCACGTACAGGGCGTGCTGCCGGGAGGCTCACAGCATAGTGGAGCACCAAACAGCGTCTATGAATTCAGTGCAGCTGTGACATCACAGAGGGTTCTCGTGAAGAAAAGTCTGCGCGCTCAGCTAAGTGAGGGGAACAGCGCACGCAGAAGGCACTCATGAAGAGCAACGGAAAAAACGGTTTTAACTACCGCAATACCGGTAAGGCAATTGAATTCTGAGGAGAAAAAGATGTTGGCAAAACTCACCACAGCTTAATTTACGGTGGCAATGACAGGGATGATGTGAAAATGCGCAATGGAAACCTGTGCGCAAGGCAATAAAAAATTACTTGAAACACCAGGCAAATCTTATTAAGCGCGATGACATGAAGACATACCTCTTCAGACAACGACCAGTAAAGTGTCCAAAATGTCAATGCCCTAATTGGTGAAACTTCACTGTGTAAACAGCAGATTAACATCTACCAGGCACAGGAAAATAGTAGGCATAGATTTAGGTCAGCGCGATGTACTTGGTAAAGGTTGTGAACTGTAGAATGTAGATTTTGCCAAGACAGCAATACGTCGTGAAGAAAACCTGCAGCCAACACTAGTGCAACCCCATACGAAAGTCAGCAAAATATGTTCAGGATCACACAACGGAGGGAGCTCAATACATCACCATCAGCCACACAGTTCTTGGTCAGAGACTTGAAACTCCCATACTGCTTAACGTAGAATGGAGACAGACCTTCCACGACCGCATCCTCTTACCACAGTTTTGAAATAGTGGTGGGATAGACAGGTGACTGAAAGTTGTAGAAGGTGTACAGCAGGCTGTAGAGAAATCCTTAGTCCAAATAATGTAGAGTAGATGAGCACAGCACGCCTGTGCTAGGGCTGGCCGATGGTGAGGCCACTGGTGGGGCTTAACGGCATAGTGCTTCATCTTACTTCTGTTGTTGTCTTCTTTTCTTTTCTGTTCACAGGCTTGTTTCTTCCTTGTTGTCGTCTTTGTGGAACACACATGTTTCTTCTTCATGTTTCTGTGGATACCTCCTCGTGTACATTTTCCTTGTTTCCACCGTAGTTTCTGTAGATTGCGCTATCCAGGTCCACCTGTGTTAGCCAGGTACCTTAGATCCGCTTGTGCCACGTAGGTTCGTCACCAAGTCGTCGCCATCAAATGTAGTATCGAGGTCCACGCATGAAGTAGTATTTCAAGATGTTTTATTCATGAAGATAACAAGTAGTATAGTTCAGAACATCAGGTAGTTAAGATGTAAAGGAGAGCCCCACCAGGAGCAGCCTGTGTGCTGCTCAGCCCATGACCAACTGTCACTTAACCTCTCTCAGTCCCAACATTCCGAGGCTAGGAAAGACTCCAACATTCTATAGGGCATAGAGCACAGGCACTGGGCTGAGCAGGAGGAGAATAATACTTAACCTTACAAATGCAGGATACTACACATACATTGTAAGTCTTGTCAGACTTACCAGGCAAGTGGCAAGAATGGAGGGAAGTGTAAGGTTCCCCTCCAACCCTTTCCTGTGGTGAGCACCCCTTTTGAGCAGGTGGGCATTGACATTGTGGGGCCACTGGAACCCAAGACAGCGTTAGGCGACAAGATTATCTTGGTCTTGGTGGACCATGCCACCCGGTACCCGGACGCTGTCCCTCTCAGGACAATCACATCCCCTGTGGTGAGCCGTGCATTGATGGGGATCTTTGCCCGTGTGGGGTTCCCCAGAGAGGTGGTCTCGGACCGTGGTACAAGCTTTATTTCTAGGTATATGAAGTCACTGTGGCAGTAATGTGGTGTAATGTACAAATTCACCACTCCTTACCATCTCCAAGGGAATTGGTTGGTTGAGAGATTCAACCGAACCCTGAAAGGCATTATAAAGCATCTTGCAGAACCCATGAGAAGTAAGTTGGACGTCTTTCTACCATGCCTGTTGTTTGTCTACAGGGAGGTACCACAGAAATCATTAGGGCTCAGTCCCTTTGAATTGCTGTATGGGCACCCTGTGAGAGGACCTCTGAGTCTGGTGAAGGAGGGCTGGGAGAAAACTCCTGGTAAGAACCCCTAAGATGTGTTCAGCTACATGCTGGCCTTCAGTCACCAGACTCAACGCTTCAGGAAACTCACTCAGGCGAACCTGGAAGCCAGCCAGGAGGAGATGAAATGATAGTACAACCAGAATACCACTCTGGTTGATTTTCAGCCTGGCCAAAAAGTGTGGGTGATGGCACCAGTGGAGCCTTGCACGCTCCAAGACAGGTGGACTTGTCCATTTGAGTTGGTGGTGCGCAAGAGTGATGTAACCTACCTGGTTAACTTGCAGACTCCTAGGAACCCTTTGAGGGTCCTGCACGTGAACCGCCTCAAACCTCACTTTGAGAGGTCTGAAGTCACAATGCTCCTGGCTACAGATGATGGAATGGAAGAGGAGAGTGAGCCTCTTCCTGACCTCCTCTCAGCCAAGGAACATGATGGGTCAGTGGATGGAGTGAACCTCTCTCCCACCGTGACCCCAGAGGAGCAGAGGGACTATCGCCGGGTGCTGGGACAGTTCGCCTCCCTGTTCTCCCTGACTCTAGGAATCACCAATTGGTGTGCCCATGATGTGGACACTGGGGACAGTTTACCTGTAAAACTTAAAATTTACAGAGCAACTGACAAAGTCAGGGTCAGCATAAAGGAAGAGGTTTCCAAGAAGTTGGCGTTAGGGGTGATAGAGCCCTCCAGCAGCCCCTGGGCTAGCCCAGTAGTCTTGGTTGCAAAAGCTGCTGCACCCGGTATCACTCCTGAACTCCGGTTCTGTGTGGACTACCGTGGGCTCAACGCCATCACCAGGACTGACTTGCACCCCATCCCCAGAGCTGATGAGTTCATTGATCGGTTGGGAGCTGCCCGGTACCTGAGTAATGTTTGCCTTGACTAATGGGGCAAGAGAGAGGTCTGCATTTTCAACACCAGAGGGGCACTACCAGTTCCATGTCATGCCCTTTGGGTTGAAGAACGCCCCTGCCAAATTCCAGGTACTGTCCGGGCTGGAGGAATTCAGCGCTGCTTACCTGGATGACATTGCTGTGTTCAGCTCCAGCTGGGAGGAACACTTGAAACACCTCTGTGAAGTGATGAAGGCTCTGAAGAAGGCAGACCTCACTATCAAGGCCAGTAAGTGCCAGATAGGGCAGGGTTCTGTGGTGTACTTAGGGCATCAGGTAGTAAGCAGCCAGGTGACGCCCCTACAACCTAAGATTTACACCATTCTGGCTTGGGAGCCCCCCAAGACCCAGACAGAGGCGAGAGCATTTTTAGGACTCACCGGGTACTACAGACGGTTTGTCAAGGGATATGGCACCATTGTTGCCCCCTTGACAGAGCTGACTTCAAGGAAGCAGCCAAGGAAAGTGATCTGGACCGATGCCTGTTAGACCGCTTTTGATGCCCTGAAATCTGCCATGTGCACGACGCCCGTGCTCAAGGCACCAAACTTGTCCCAAGAATTTGTTGTGCAGACATATGCTTCAGAGCATGGTGTGGGAGCAGTACTCTCACAATTAAATGACGAGGGCTTGGACCAACCCGTAGCTTTCATTACTAGGAGGCTACTTTCCAGCCCCAGGGAACAGAGGTGGAGTGCAATTGAGGGAGATGTTTTGCTGTGGTCTGGGTGCTGAAGAAGCTAAGACCCTACTTGTTTGGGACTCACTTCCGGGTTCAGACAGACCACAGGCGCCTCAGATGGTTGATGCAAATGAGGGGTGAGAATCCAAAACTGTTAAGCTGGTCCATCTCCCTAGAGGGAATGGACTTTACTGTGGAACACCGCCCTGGTACAGAACACACCAATGTTGATGGTCTGTCCAAATTCTTCAGCCTTAGAGATGAGAACTCCCAAGAGGGTGGGTAGTTCTCCCCAACTTTCAGCTGGAGGGGACACGTGTTAGACTTAGCATCTTTGCCGTGGTTTCCCCTGACCTTTTGCCTCTACCTCCTGTATTTTTGATGCTGTGCTGGATTTCGTTTTTGCTGGCTTAGATGCTTTGGGCACTTTGCAACTGCTGATCAGTGTCAAAGTGCAAGTGCTCCCTGTGTAAATTGTTGCTACAATTGGTCCTCCCTGATTGGCATATTTGATTTACTGGTAAGCCCCTAGTAAAGTGCACTGAAGTGTGCCAGAGCCTGTAAATCAAATGCTACTAGTGGGCCTGCAGCACTGATTGTGCCACCCACAGTAGCAGCTCTGAAAAGGTAACTCAGGCCTGCCACTGCAGTGTCTGTGCGCAGTTGTTAACTGCCATGTCGACTTGGCAAGTGCACCCACTTGCCAGGCCCTAACCTTCTCTTTTTCTACATGTAAGGCACCCCTTTCGTAGGCCCAAGGTACCCCCCTGGGCAGTGTGCAGTGTATGTGAAAGGTAGGACCTGTACAGGTGTGTGTGACATGTCCTGATAGTGAAATACTGCCAATTTTGTTTTTCCCTATTGAAAGGCTATCTTGCCCCATAGCATAGAATGGGAGTTTATTTATAACATCTTATAAATGTAACTTCCCATTTGAACAAGATAGAAAAATAAAATTTAAGCTCTGAACTCAAAATTTCCTAACACATCTTTTAGTAAAGATGGTTTTTAAATTGTGTGTTTGAAAATGCCACTTTTAGAAAGTAGGCAAAAGACACACAATTGATGGACGGACTGCAGAACAAATCAAAACATTCACCCCCAGTCAAGAGATCTGGGTTAAATCCATCATTCTTTTGCTCACCATGCCACCCCAGTTTAGACCTGGCCATATACAAATCAGTCTTGACCCTGTGCCTCATGGGAACAGTCCAGACCGAACTGCCAAGCCAGGTCCTCCCTGGACCAGAAACAAGCATCCTAGGACCGGTTTCAGGGTTTCACCCCTCATCAGCCAGGATAGCTTGAATCCAGTGGCACAGTGAGCCCGGGACCCACGTCTGGGCATACCTGGCGCACTTAGGGCGAGAAAGCAAAAAACACACAATTGATGGACGGAATGCAGAACAAATCAAAACATTCACCCCCAGTCAAGAGATCTGGGTTAAATCCATCATTCTTTTGCTCACCATGCCAGCTCAGTTTAGACCTGGCCATATACAAATCAGTCTTGACCCTGTGCCTCATGGGAACAGTCCAGACCGAACTGCCAAGCCAGGTCCTCCCTGGACCGGAGACAAGCATCCTAGGACCGGTTTCGGGGTTTCACCCCTCATCAGCCAGAATAGCTTGAATCCAGTGGCATAGTGAGCCCGGGAGCTACGTCTGGTCATACCCGTGGCACTTAGGGCAAGAAAGCAAAAGACACACAATTGATGGACGGAATGCAGAACAAATCAAAACATTCACCCCCAGTCAAGAGATCTGGGTTAAATCCATCATTATTTTGCTCACCATTCCACCCCAGTTTAGACCTGGCCATATGCAAATCAGTCTTGACCCTGTGCCTCATGGGAACAGTCCAGACCGAACTGCCAAGCCAGGTACTCCCTGGACCGGAAACAAGCATCCTAGGACCGGTTTCGGGGTTTCACCCCTCATCAGCCAGGATATATTGAATCCAGTGGCACAGTGAGCCCAGGACCCACGTCTGGGCATACCCGGCGCACTGTCTGTGTCTGTGGTATATGATTTGTTGTTTTGAATAAGGCATATGAATTTACGATAGGACGATGTACTGTCAATAGGGTAATATGAAGTTCCCTATTAGTGAGTGGTTATAGATATTCTTTCCTCCTTGCCATCCCCCGTTTTTTCTACATTCTGTAGTACTTTACCCAGGTATAGGAGGGTAATTTGGGAAGACCCCAACATATTTTTGAACATCGAGGGATCGCGGCTAAAGAAACCGACCCAGCGCCGCTCAATGCCGCCGCATTGATCGCTGACGCATCCCGGATTTCCACTTATCGTACCTGTGCGGCAAGTTTTCCCGATGCATCATCCGCGGACTAGAACCGTCTCGGAATCGACGCATCACTTCCCCCTACAGACCAGATTCAAAGCATCACTTCTCCTGCGTGCAGCAGAACTGTCGCATCACCTCCTCAGGGTCTCAGGAACTGAAGCATCACTTTGTTTTTCGACAATTCCCATCTCTGCGGCTGTTTGGCCTTGTGAATTTTGTCGCAACTACAGGTACTTTGAGAGAAATCACGCATCCATAGTTTTCTATGCACTAAGTTGTTTAAAACCTTTTTTAAGTCATATTCTTAATACTTGTATGTTGGATTTTTGTCGTTTTGGTCTTGTTGAGTTCAGATAAAGATACTTTATTTTTCTAAACTGGCGTGGTGTCCATTTGTGTTGTTATCACTGTATTACTGTGTGTTTCGAGTACAAATACTTTACACATTGCTTATGGGATAAGTCTGTCTGCTCGTGCCAAGCTACCAAGGGGTTGAGCAGGGGTTATCTAAAGTGTGTATCCTCCTTACCCTGACTAGAAGCAAGGGTCCCTATTTTGACAGAGGTACCTACCTCTGCTAACTTGAGACCCCCATTTCTAACAATAGTAATTGCAGTAATTTTCATGAAGAGAGACATGGGGCAGGGCATTGAGAATGATCAGTCTCTCATTTGGTTTGCATACTCTTTGTTTTTGAATGAGAGAATTGGTCCGCAGACTGCAGCTCAGCTGGAGTCTGTCTCATAGAAAAAGAAAACACTAATTTTTGTAAATGTACCGCTGTGATGTACCCTTGTTTCCTCCTGTTTGTAGTTTAGAATGACATGAATACCTGCACAAAAATTTAAAATGAGACAAAAGCCAAGGAGATACACTGAATGTCACCTGACAAAACTTAAAAAGCGGCAAATTATACCACATGACTTTGTGGCACAGCGCTGATAAAATCAAAGAGTTCTGTCGATTCCTCCACAGCTCAGCGAGTGGTCAGCTTTATCCAGTGCCAAGAGTAATCCTGTTCTTGACATCAAAGGCTACCATGCCTCTGTAATTAAACATTGCCTGCCGGCAGGACAAACATATCATGCCTTACTATTCCAAGATTCAGATTGCTTCATATAATCAAATAATTTAAAAAATAAACCAGCTATCCACCACTGGTCACCAGGGTGTAGAAGCACCATCTGGGCAATAGAGACAACACATACTGCTCTCTTCAATAATCCCATCCCCGCCATTACCTCTGAGCACTTCGTCAATGACACGTCACTGCAGCTTGAACAACCAATCCATGCCTTGCTCTCATGCTGTTTTTGCTAGTAAACAGAACCAGAGCAAAGGAAAGATTGGTGTGAGCAGGGGAACCCAGTGCTCCAAAGGAGACTGGGGCAGCTGTGCTGCGTTTCCCCCTGGCTCCTTAGCAGTGTGATCCAGAAGCCTAAAGTACACATATTTGGTTGGCCACAGTAAAAGACTTATCCACCTCGACATGTGCACCAGGCTTTAGCTGCTGACTGCCAATAAGCAGGATTGGTCATGCCCTGCCCTACCCAGACGCGGGCAGACAGGAAAAACACACAGAGGCAGCAATGAATAATAATCTATGGCAATTCGATTGGCAGTGCATGTGGGGGCAACAGGGTTAGAGGGTCAATGCCGCCACACCCCAATGAAAAAACAGCCACTGTGTAACACATGGAGTGCACTTGAAAATGAGAGAACAATTCTTGCGAATCCCCTCTCTTGTTGCTGACCGATCCTGCTTTTATTCTACCAGGCTGTGTTCTCTGGGTTTATATATGACACTTAGGGGTCTATTTATTAAAAGTTAACGCTGTGTTTGCGTCACAAAAGTGATGCAAAACAACACTAAGGGGCAGATTTACAAGCTCCTTGCGCCACTTTTGCGTCACTTTTAACATGGGAAAAGTGACGCAAAAGTGGCGCAAGGGGCTTGTAAATCTGCCCCTAAATCTTTTGTTACCTATTTACTTTCCAGCTTAAAACCTGTTTTATGCTGGAAAATCATTTGAAATTAATGAAAAGCAGCGCATAGTGCTGCTTTGCATTACTTAGCGCCGAGGGGGAGTACCTAGGGTGGTGCATGGAGTTTCCCATGCAACCACCCAAGGTTTCCGCTTAAAAAAGTAGACATACAAAGTGGGAAAATGTTTAACGTTAGTCTACGCATAGTATTTTGTACAGGAAGGTTATCCTTCCAATACAGAACCTATGTAAAACTCACGGAGACACCCTTGCACTATGGTGCAAAGTTATGTCTGTGGTGCCCAGCCGCACATTCCTGCACCGGCAATAGGGAGAGGGGAGGAGCATGACATATTTCTGTAAATATGGCACTCTCCTGCTCTCTCCTCACACAGTGCAACATTTGTGGCTGCTGCACTGCACTGCATGAAAATGGTAAATCTGGCCCTTAGAGTGCACTTTAAAGGGAGAAAAAAAAGATGTGAAGACAGTCCTTGTGAATTCACTGTATGGTTGGTGGTTGGACCCTTTTTTTGTCTTAAAAATGTTTGTCTCTGGGTTTGTGGTGTGATAGTACCTGCTCCAAACTGGATTTCACTGTTAGATCTGGGAAGACATAAGGATTACCATAGTACACTCCTCCCCAAACACACACAAAAACCTCAGAGCACAAGTTTAGTGTAGTGTGAAAATGACAATGCAAATGGCATTTTGGGCGTGTTTGCAGTAAGGCAATGGGAACTACTGAAAAGTGGGTAGAGTTGACCTTGGGAAGTTTTACTTCATTGGTTATGTAGGGGCCAGGAGTCATCCTCATCCACTAGCCAGTGCCGGGCATAAATGCAGCATCTCCAGGCACCAAATCCAGAACATCTTTAGGACTTGTGGAAGATCAGACGAGGACTGGACCTGCTGTTTGTGACCTGAGAGGAGCCCTGAAGGACTGGACCTGCTCAATCCTGTACCCAGGACAAAGAAGTGGACTGTTGGCTGGTCTTCTTAGTGGCTTCAGTGGGACAACAAACTGCAAGAGCCCTTTTCATGGAAGTATCCTGCTGACCATTGGCAGCTGGACCTGTCCTGGGCACTGCTATTGCCCCTACCTGACACCATTTGGGTCACCAAGGGGCATATTAGCAAGGGCTGGCGATATAATTATCGCCGCTTTAGCGTCCGTTTTTGGGCGAAAAGCGGCGATAATTATATCGCAATATCATCAAGGACACGCTAGCGCGTGTTTCCTTGATGTAGAGCCCGTTTTTTCACAGCCTCGCCTCGCATCGCTAATGAGATGCAAAGAAGGCGTGGCTGTGAAAACAACACATGTTAATATCGTGAAGGCAGCTTCGCGATATTAACAAGGAGGTGCAGCGATAAAAAAAATCGCGCTACCTCAGCCTTAACTCAGGAATTTAACGTCTGTTAAATTCCTGACTAAGGCATACTTTTAATGGGAGATGGATTATGCTGATACGACCACAGGGTCGTATCAGCAATGTTATCGCTGTTTTCAATGGAACATCGCTGGAAAACCAGTGATGTTCCATTGAAAACACCGCTATCGCTGAAATATTATCGCCATAGCGCTATGCGTTGTAAATATAGGTTATCATGGCGATAATATTCAGCGATAGCCAGCGATAATATTTCTATCGCTATGTACGGCCAGCGATAATTATCGCTGGCCGTTGATAATATGCCCCCAAGTGCCTCCAATGAGGTGTGGGGGCCTTACAAGTGTACTCTGCGGTTGGTACTTAAAAGACTAAGGACCTGATTTAATTCTTGGCAGTAAGGATACTCTGTCGGAACGGGGTATCCTTACCACCAAGAATGTGGTCCGCCCGCCATATTTAATTGCAGATGGACCTTAGGGTTAATTACGGTGGAGACTACTCTGTCTCCACCATGATTAATCCCCTCCAATGCCCCAGTGGAGAAAGGGCCTTTGGAGGCTGACCTATTATGTCACTCACCTAATTTAGATGGGTGGAATTATAGGTTAGGTTTCACTGCCCATCACTGCCAGGAAAAACCTGGTGGTAAGGAGCAGTGAAAACTGCAAAATTTTCCCCTTGCCATGGGAGAAGATTCCCATGGTGAGCGGATCATTGCATTGTTTATTTTCAGAAAACCACTCCACCAGATAGGGAATCCAAGAGGCTGGATACCTTTGGAAAGAGGACGTTCTCTTCTACCAGCCTTGCACTGCGGTCGGTGAACACCATGTGCCTTTTGGGCCGATATTCCCATACGATCTGAGACTCGTTGTGCAAGTGCCGTTTGTGGTCTCGGAGGAGGTCCAAGCCTTACTAGCTTTTCCTGCTGGGAGACATGCAACAAAGTTCACCATATGATGTGGACTGGACATGACCGACTTGCTAGGTAGAGCAATTTCATTATTGGTGGCCCTTCTGCACCACACATAGCTAAAAAACATTGGCTTTTCAGGGGATGTCCAAGCCTCGCTTATCAGTATGCCCTTTGATGGCTCTCATTTTTTTGGAGAGTAGGAGAACTCAGTGCTGGAACACTTTAAGGACAGTAGTGTAACGGCCTAGTCTTTGGGCTTCTCTATGGTCCCTCGTCAACCCCAGTTCGTGTTCTGTCTCTTTCATGGCCATGGAAGGGGTTTTCAATTGCATCCATACCCTCCAAGCCACCATGGCCAACAGGCTTCACATCCTTTTTAAGGTTGAGGACATGGGTCCCATAGACCATGTGGGACAGATAGCCAGAATTTTAGTCAGTCCACCACCCCCAGCAGCCACAGCCTCTAAATCCCTTTAGTTTTCTCTCCGACCATCATGGCTATCCAGTGGGGGGAAGGATATACTGTCACCTGCACCACTGGAAGTCAGCAACATCAGAACATTGGGTTTTTCAGCTTGTCCAAAGGGGCTATTCCATTCCCTTTGTGACCACCCCTCCACCCACATATGACTGAGTGATGGAGGGCCACCTCTCCTTGTTCTGTCAGAAAGTGCTGGCTCTTTTGGCCAAGGGAGCCATTGAGAGACTGCCAGCATCAGAAGTAGTTTGTAATTGCTACTCCAGCTACTTTCTGGTGCCCAAAAGGGATGGAGGCTTTGTCCTATCATAGGCCTGTGCCTTTTGAATCTCTTCCTGAAAATCGTGAAGTTTAGAATGCTCACGCTTGTACAAGTTCTGTCTGCCATGGACCTGGGAGACTGGATGATAGCATTAGACTTATAGGATTCATATTTCCACATCCCCGTCCTGCCTGCCCACAGACACCTGCAGGTCATGGTAGGCAAAGAGTAATTTCAATTTGCCGTTCTCCCCTTTGGTCTTACCAGTGCCCTTTGGGTGTTCACCTAGGTGATGGTGGTGGTAGCAGCTCATCTGCGGAGGTCAGGGGTTCCAATCTTTCCCTACCTCAACAATTGGCTGATGATGGCGGGCTCGACACAGGCAATCATCTCCCACCTCCGGACTACTGTGAACCTTCTGCACTCGCTGGGGTTCACTGTCAATGTGGCGAAGTCACACCTTACTCCCTCTCTGATGCTTTGAGCTGATTTTCGCACAGTGCAGTTTCGGTCCTATCCTCCTGAGCGGCGAGTCCAGGATGTTCAGGTTATGATACCGATGTTTCAGCTTCTATCCTGGATTTCAGTGAGAATGACCCTGAGGTTGTTGGGCCTCATGACCTTCTGCATCCTGCTTGTAACCCATGCCCATTGGCATATGTGGGCTCTGCAGTGGGCACTGAAGTGTACTGGGTGCAGCATATGGGGATCTGTCCGACGTGGTCCAAATCTTGGAGGGAACAGCGAAATATCTGAAGTGGTGGCTGACGAACAGCGATTGGGACTGTGACAGACCCCTCTCCCTTCTCCAACCAGAGCTGAACGTAGTGTCAGATCTGTCACCTATGGTTTGAGACAGCCATCTGGGAGAGGTGAAGATCAGAGGACTCAGGTGGAGTCCACACCAACCTTTCAGAGCTTCAGGCGATTCGCTTGACATTGAAAGCCTTTCTTCCTTCGATCTCGGGAAGGCTTGTGCAGGTGTTTACGGACAACACCACCACCATGTAGTACTGCAAGGAACAGGGCAGGGTGGGGTCATGAACCCTTTGTCAAGAGGCTCTGTGTCTCTGGACATGGCTGGAAAACCAGGGCATTTTCCTGCTGGTTCCATATCTGTAAGGCTCTTTGAATGCCAGGGTGGATGAACTCAACCACAGACAAATAGCGTCTCCTTCCGGAGGTGGGGCAAGGGGTCTTGGGGAGAGCCTTGGTTAGGTCTGTACACCACCACCAAGAACATGCAATGTCAGCAGTTTTGCTTCCTGGAGATTCCAAGGTGACTCTCGATCAGAGATGCTTTTCATTTCAAGAGGAGCTCCAGTCTCCTGTATTCCTTTCCACATATACCACTATGCCCAGAGTCTCAAGAAGATCAGGAACAACCGGGCCCAAGTTATTACTGTGGCTTCGATTGTCCACAGAGAGTGTGGTATCCCAAGCTGTTGAGCATGAGCATTTGTCACCCGATCAGGCGTCCCCTTCGGGGGGGGATCTTCTGTCGCAGCAACAGGGGACGGTCCTGCACCAGAACCTGCGCACCCCCATCTTCATGCAGGGGGGGTGAGTGGTGACTGTTTATGGCTTTCAACCTTCCTCCAAATGTTATTTTGGCAGTCAGGCTTCCCTCCACCAAGTTGGTATTCACCTGCCACTGGGATATATTTGTGTCATGACGTGCTTCGAGAAACATTCAACCTCTTTCCATACCTATTTCTAAGGTTCTTCTGTTTGCTCTATCCTTGGCCCAGCAGGGCTCTGTTCTGGGCACGGTTAAAGGTTACTGATAAGCCATTTTGGGATGTTTGCGGTTGCCAGACCAACTGTATTTAAGTCACCTGTTGTGACTAGGTTTCAAAATGTCTTGAAACACATGTTCCCCCTAGGCTATTCATCATGCCCCAGTGGAATTTAATCCTTGTTCTGGTTTTCTCAATGTGTGTGCCCTTTGAGCAGCTCCCCAACTCCCCTCTTTGGCTATTGACCGTCAAGACTGCCTTTCTAGTGGCCATTACATCTGCCAGGAGGGTCAGCGAATTCCAGGCACTCATGGTGCACCCTCATTATACCACTTTCTATCCGGACAAGCTGGTACTCAGGACATATACCTCCTTCTTTCTGAAGGCTGTGACTCCTTTCCATGTAGGCCAGGACATCACCCTGCCTACCTTCTTTGCTCCACCTTAACCTCCAAAGAGGAGAAGAGACTTCTCCTTCTGCACCCAAAAAGAGCATTGTCATACCATCTTGAGCGCACAAAAGAGCTCAGGGTGGATGATCAACTCTTCTTGGGGTACGTAGGTCCCAAGAAAGGGAATGCTGTGCAGAAACAGACCATCTCAAGATGGATAGTACTCTGCATCACGACCTGCTACACATTGGCAAAGAAGCAACTCCCAGAGGGCTTGGGTTCTCATTCCAAATGATCTAATGCTGTGGTCACTGAGTTAACCCACAGAGTTTTTGTCCTGGACACCTGTCAGGCACCAACGTGGGCATCTTTACACATGTTTACCCAGGACTACTGCCAGGACAGTCTGGTCCATCGTAACAGTATTTTACTCGTTCAGTTCTGCAGGAGTTTCTGGTTTAAATTGGCTTTGCAGACCCACTTCAGGGGAGGCATTGCTTGGGTATCTATTCTAAGGTAAGGAATTTGTGGCTAGATGTCTCTACCAAATGAACAAGGTACTTCCCTTCGGTAATGCCTTATCTGATAGAGACTCGATCTAGCCACAGATTCCTTACTGGTGTTCCCATCTGTCCCGCTCTGTGGGCTGATTACAGTGTAAGCGTAACTCTTCTCAGGCCCTTAGTATTTCACACCAGTTGTCAGTTCTCATCATTGCTCTGCGCTCCTGGCCTGGAAAGTCGTGAAAGTTACTGACGTCAGCATGAAAGTAACTGACGTCAGTATACCAGGGTGGCACCTATATAGGTACCGCACATGTAATTTCGGCCACAGATGAAGTGGAGCCGAAGGTCGCCTCCTACTATCACGCAGAGGTACTGCTCAAAAATTTCTGGATCCAGCCTGATGCCTGGGGAATTTTCAAAGGTAGGGAATCGGAAGCTAGATGGAGAATCTCCCAGATAAGGCATTACTGAAGGTAAGTAACTTATTCACTCATGATGTGGAATGGACATTGAAAATGTTGTTTTTTTCTAAACAACAAAAAAGTTCCATCCAGAACCTTCATAAAGTTTTATATAAATTGGAGAGTGATTTAGAACAAATGTTAGTCTTGTTTGTCTTCCTCAAGAGAGGAAACTGAAGTTCATTTGCAGACTGTCAAGCCTCTTCCAGCAGAGGTAAGCAAGGCAATTTCTTCAAGTCTGAAAGGACGCTGTGAGTTTACAAAGGCAATAAAACTCAGGTTGGCATAGTCCTCTTCTACTATATTTTACTTTTTCTCTATTATTGTCAGCATCTCTATTTGTGGTCCCCTAGGCATGGCTTCACCTAGGTCCTCTAGATGTTCACAGTCTTCAGCATTAGACCTCTACCTCAAATAATTACAATATTAAAATTCCTGTTTTGGAAGTCCTAAGACTTTACAAGATATGATTGCTGGACCCTCTCACCCTAGACAAGAGTATGCCACTCTCTGCTCAAATCCCATTGGATTTAACAATGGCTGCAGCAAGAAGGGTTGTGGGACCTTTTTGGGACTGAAGGCTACTCAAATGTTTTAGACATGTCAACTGATGAGTCAGTCATCAAATAACAGAGAGAGTTGAGAGTAATTAAGGGGGCTCCCTAGTTCTTTCAGAGGGAAGTAAAGGGCACAAATGTGTTGTTGAAAACAGGCAATTCAATAGACATGTCATATATAAACAATTTAGAACAGGTTCTCTCTCCCTCAGTTTGTTAGACCAAGTGATTTGCAGTTGAGCAGAACTAAATTTAAAGTCACTGAGGGCTGTTCCAGAAAAGGGAAAGAGAGTCAGATAGCTGATTCGCTGAGAAGAGTGTTTCCTTCTTCTCAGAATCTCAGACTATCAGTTCAGACTTTAGGGAGAATATTTTGCTAGTTTGGTCTGCCATAAGTAGATCTATTTGTAAACTCCTCAAGACCCTCCTCTCTCAGTTTCAGAATCATCTAGCCTGGGGGCTGCAGCAATATTGCAATGACCCAAAAAAACAGCTATAAGCGTTCACTCCAATTCTTCTTATTTCTCCACTGCTAGCAAAGACCCGGAGGGAAGAAACAGAAGTATTGGTGCGTCCTTGTGGGCTGAGGAGACAATGGTTTCCCCTACTAAAAGAATTGATGGTGGGTCAGGATTGCTTTATTTTGATAAACAATTATTCTCCGATCCTTTCACTCCTACTGGTTATTCCCATTCTACAACTGGTCAGATTGGTGGTGTGGAAGTTCAAAGGGAAGGGCTTTGAAATGTAGGTCCTTCTCTTTCAGTGGTAAAATCCACCCAGGCTTCCAATAAAGAAACAACTTGATGATCATATAACCATCATTGGTCACCTTGTTGAAAATGGTGTGAAAATAAAAATTTGAATGCTGTTCAATTTCCACCTGAGAATATTTTAGACTTTTTCTAGGAAGGATTTGTGAAAGGGTGGTCTATCTCTACAATAATACTTCACTGATAAAAAGTTTTTCATTCTCCTTGCGGATCCCTTTTTGATCTTGAAAAATGCGGAACGTTTGAGACTCTGGGTTAAGAATATATCTGCTGATTTGGACCTTTTTTTGGTGCTAGTGGTTTTGAATAAAGATTCTTTTGAACCTTTGGAGAACGGTGACCTTAAATTCTTCTCTTTTGAAGGTAGCTATTTAGTAGCCATAGGTACAGCAAACAAATTAGGAGAACTAGCAGCTCTGTTATACTATCCTCCATAGCTTAGATTTTTTGAGGACCACCTGGTCTTGAGGTTTAGTGCTCACTCAGTTAATACCAAAAGTAAATTTATGATTCCATAAATCTCCAGAAATTATTGTACCAGTCAATAAGGATGTTGTTAGAGCTATTACAACTTACCTTTCTAGGTCTTCTGGTTACAGAAAAATTGATCCATTGTTCATTAATTGGAAAAAACTCTTCCCTTTCCCATGCTAGGTCATCGAGTTAAAGAAGTAATTTTAATTTCCTGTACTAAATCTGGATTCAGTCCTCTAGGATCTTGTGAAGCCTGCTGCAGTAGGGGAGTGGCAGCTTCTTCTGCTGATTGGAGTGGGGGTATGCTTTATTAATATCTATGCAGAAGACACAGTTGCAAGCCAGTCTACATTTGGTCAATATTATAGAATATATTTGGTATTTGGTTCAGAATTGTAGTTTGGGTCAAAGGTTCTGAAGTCAAGAAACGTACTGTAAACTGTTGTGTATGTGAATTTTTCATGTTTTTGAATGCATTATGTTATTAGCCTGATCTCTATCAAGAGCGCATTTCTCTTCTTTGAGACTATTACTTTGGAATACCAGCAATTAGTGAGTAAGGGGCCGAGAAATATAGACGAGGATAATAATTATTGGATTGCTCACCGATAATCTTGTCGAATTCCTGATTCCTCGCCCCATTACTTGCGATCCCTCCCTCCCATGTTTTTTCAGGAGTAGGGAAGAGCTAACACTTTCAGGAGGAATTATGGGGCATATCAGCAACAAATTGCGATAATGATCGCAAAGCGCGCGTATCGCTGTGTTCCTATCGCCGGCTATCGCTGCATTTCTTCGCCGAGTTAGCGCGGTATTACCAACGCGTTTCCCAAAGGCAATAAGAAATCCAGCGATAACGGCGAAAAGCGCCAATATCGCGTGAAAAACAGCGATAACTTGTGAGCGCTAATGATAAGCTTGTAAATATGGGAGTGTGGATTTAACCTGCCAATCCACCTCCCATACACTACATGGTTAAGTCAGGTTTTGAGGAGACGTAAGGATCCGGCGATACCCGTGGTTAGCGGGAGTTTCAATATCGCCTCGCAAATCTTGTTAATACAGCGCTGTTGTGTTAGCGCTCTCTTACATGTTGTAACTTTGACGGCACGCCTACTTTGCATCTCATTAGCGATGTTCATCGCTGAATGAGATGCGGTACAAAAACGGCTGCTAACATGCGTTAATGCATGTTAGCGCCGCATTGTAAATAGGGAGATGAAATTATCGCCGCTTTTTGGGCTTTTAAAGCCAAAAAAGTGGCGAATTGACCCTTGATAATATGCCCCTATGTTTTTTTTCTCCTTATATACTTAAAGGGGGCATGTATAATCCTAATTTAAAAAAGGAAGGAAGGTTGCTTGAATTGAGTGCCTGATGTGAGACTAGGCTTGCAACCGCAATTAGTGAGTAATGGGAGGGGGAATGTGGAATCGGAGTAATGAAGATTACCGGCAAGTCATCCAAAAACTACACTGTCACAACATTTTGTTGTGTTTCTTTTCTTACTTCAAGTATTATATGGTACACTGAAACACACACATGCACCCTCCAAAATGTGTCTGATCAGTGCGGGAAACTGCACCTCAGCATTTACCATGAAGTCAATCAGAGTAACTTGCAATATTGCACTGTATATTTTGCCCATAGTCTGAGGGAGAAACAGAGCACAGTGAAGGAGGGTGAGAGGAGCAAGTGCTGGACTGCAGCAGAGAACTCATTCACTCATGTCAAAGCTGAGCATAGCTCAAAGTCGGTGATGTAGAGATGAACTGAGGACCAGCATAACACAGATAGAAATGGATTTGGAGTCAAGGCTTAGCTCAATGTCAGTGGTGTAGAGATGAGCGAGGTACAGTAAAACACAGTTGCAGTAAAGACATGAATATCACAGAGACAGCTAATGGATGGAATGCCAGGGGGACACACATGACCTGTTTCTTGATGAATATGCAACTAAGCAAGAGGTCCCCCTCCGATGCCACCAGTGGTCTGTAACCCCTAAATAATATTGACAGATTTCTAAAGGAAGACTTAGTCTTACCTCCCTGCATGTATAATGATGGAGCACAGACTGTAGGGAAACCTGTATTGCCCTGATGAAGGTCTGTGATGCATTCTGAGCTAGTAGAGAGGCAGAAACATTTTGTTAGCATGTGTTAGGAAAGGCCTCAGAGGTGGCACAATCAGTGCCAAGAACACAGAATTGTGTCGCATTATCAGGCTCTAACCTCGTTTTCTGCTAATTTGTATTACATTAATAGTGAATAATAGTTCATTATTCACTATTAGTATAATAAACAGCAGAGCAGCAAGATCTAGACCTTCACTGGCATCTTAGATAGGAAAAATAAAATGGTTTTAATGTATGCTGTGTGCGTGCATGTGGGTGAGAGTGAGTTTGGGTGACAGAGTGTGTATAGGTGTGAGCATCTATGTCTGTATATGGGATCATAGTTGTGTGGGTGTGCCAAAATGAGTGAAAAGTATAAGTGAGTAAGAGTGAGTCAGAGAGTGTGAATGAGTGATTCAGGGTGAGAGTGAGCGCACAAGAGTAGGTGAAAATGAATGAGTGCAAGCAGTGCTAATGAGAGAATGAGTGGGAATAAGTGAATGTAAGTGAGCATGTGTTGTTATGCTTGCAGCTCCACTTATGGGCCTGGCATGCTTCTTGGCACATAGAAGCTCCCTTGACAAAATGTTGCCACTGGAATACTCGAGGCAATACTTGCATATGGGATACCCTTGGCAAAAAGGCACTCTGTAGGTACATTGTGGCATAGAGCATCCATGAAAAAATGCCTGCCCTGGCCTCCTGGAGGAAATTCTTGGCATAGCTGGTACCTGTGGCAAATTGCTAGTGATGGCACATAGGAGGAAATTCTTGGCATATGAGAAGACAACTGTGGCAAGATCATGAGGCCATCCATGACAAAATGTGGTCCTTCACATATTAGACATAACCATTGACATAAGGGACCTCCATAGTGCAAAATAGTCAGTATTAGGAAAATCCTGGCACTGGCATATTGTATGCAATGTTTGAGCAAAAGGGGCAACATTGGCAAAACGCTGGTCCTAACACTTGAGGTAATTTTTTACATAAGGGGCACCCATGAAAGGACTCGAGTCCGCCCGCCATCGTAGCGGTGCCTGGGACCGCCCGCCTGTATCCCACATTAGGATGCGACCGCCACCACGGCGGTCGCATCCATGCACTTTAACATTGCGGCGGATGCTGCTGGCAGCAGCACCCGCCGCAATGTGAAATTGCCATGCTGTGCATTTCCCTGCACTACGTGGCAGGCAACACGCGGTGCCTACCACCTCCCCCCAACACAAGGGGGGCCCGCAACGGGCCCCGAAACCAATTCCCGCTAGCCTTTCCATGGCGGTAGAACCGCCATGGAAAGGCTCGCTGAGGCCAGCATCGTAATTTGGCGGACGGTGCATGCTAGGCACCACCACCATTTTACAGCTGCAGACCGCTCCGCCAGGCAATCGAACGATTGCCTGTGGCGGATCCGTGGCGGGCGGGCGGTCTTTGTGCCTGTCACGGTCCGATACCCCCCGCCATCCTAATTTGGTGGGGGAAAATTGCTGTCCTATGGCGGAGGGCCCACTACCGCACGGCTGGCGGACCCTCCGCCATCGTAATCACCCCCTTAGTGAGTTTTTTTTTTTTACCGCCTATGGCTTTTTTAGGAAATGTATGTGAAAATGGTGCATTAAAATGCACTAGTAAAAACCCCAATTTTTAAAAAAAAGTCTTAAGAAGAAAACCTCCCACCCTTTATTCTTCCTGAGAAGTATAAATAATATTAATTATGCAATTATGTAACTTCAACAATGTTAAATATTGTGATGTCATCGGGATTAAGGTTCTGTAACATTACTTCTTGGGACAATGCAGGGTCAAAGGTCATATGAGGTCACTTCCTGTGACATCAATAAGGTCACAGGGTATATAATGTCACTTCCGCTACCAATGGCATTTTGGTGAATCCGTACAGAAAAAAATAGTGTGTCTCAGAGCATAAAAAATAGGCGAAAGTGATAAAAAAGAAACACATATCTCCTGGTTTAGGAAGTAATTCCTTAATATATGTTTATTATATCACAGTCACTTGGTCCTGGCAACTTCTGTTCAACAGCTTCTCACTCAGGTGTGCCAACATTGATAATGCATGGGTGAAGACTGCAGTCTGATTCACAGCAGTATTTATGCGTGAACCTATACTCTGGAACCATTCATAAAAGAGCTAATGTGCAGGTCAACTGGATTCTGGATATTTGAGAACAGATCAGGGTCAAATGAGAGCAAAAGCAATAACAGAAGTTGTGTGGTGTCCTCACCAGACACGGTTCCTATTCAACTCAACTGTATGTGCAGCATTTGAGTTATTTGTGCAACATTTCTCCATTCTCTAGTGTTGCATAAAGGGAATATAAACGATGAGTTTGTTTTGTCTGGACTCCTTGGAATACTGATGTCTTCCAAACAGCAAAGGCCTAAGTCAATAGAAAGGGAAGGACATTTGTGCTTTAGCAGGGCTGCATTTTTGACTTGTTCCAGACAAAAGGAAATAGATTCACTCATCTAGACATTCTTGAAGCACTACAGCAGGCCCCATGCAGGTCTGGGTTCACTGACAGAATATCTACCTAACAAATATAGATGAAACAAATATCGAGGTAAAAATATAGAATGCAAAAATATTGACTCCCTATACTTAAACAGGTAAGTACACAAATATTGGAAAAAATATATAGATGTCAAAAATATAGTTGTAAAAAATATTAATTTTTAAATATATTAAATAATAAATATTGAATTTAATATACATTTTAACAAATATAACAAATAAACGTAATTAACAAAATGAAAAAAAGTTAAACACACACATAATAATTAATATATATATTTACTTTAAAACACTTAATAAACTATAAATTTTAATTTATTTTATAATTTTTAAATTATATAAAAATTTACAAATATATATATATATATTTATATATCTTATATATAAGAGGAGAATAAAATAGAGATAAAAACGGAGTAAAAAAACGGAGAGGAAAAAAAGAAGAAAGACTATGTAAAAAAGGCTGATGTGTATGTATTTTCACTATGTTCACTTTGTGTGTTCTATCACGTGGTCTCAGTATTTAAAAAACATGGCGTTTTCTCCCCTCGCTTGTGTGATCAAGGGGAAGTGGTGCCCGAAACGCGTAATCTGAGGAAAACTGCAATAAACATCTAAATTGCCTACATTCCGGTGGTTCGTGATTCCTTTGCGGCAGAAGGTAGGGCTGACAGCACTGCGAGCTGGCGGAGGATCTTTGCGATTTCTACATATATATACATATATATATATATATATATATATTCTCACCAACAAAAGTTATACTCACACTCCAGGAGCTGTGTTTCTGGGCTTATTTATTCCATTGATTTTCAGCCACCACCATCTGGTAACTAGTGATGGCGGTGGCTGAAAATCAATGGAATAAATAAACCCAGAAACACAGCTCCTGGAGTGCGAGTATAACTTTTGTTGGTGAAAATATTTGCTGAATTCGATTCCGTTCCGCGATACCCGCACCGGTCGTGAGCGCACTGAGAGGAATCAAATTGTGGTATATATAAGTTAAGCTTGCTCTCTTAACTTCCAGCCGGCGATAAGAGAGATCCGGACTCCAATTATGGGTGGCAAAATAAGTTTTTTATTCTTTGCACAAAGCCGTTATGACACGTTTCGGACAACACAGTGTCCTTGATCACATGCGGAAACGCAGTCCGCTTCTAATTTTTATGTTGCTGTGAATCACCTCCCCCGTGTCACATGGTAAATAGACATAGACATCATACTGTGCTGTATCACCGAGAGTAGTCTGTTTTCACTCCAAAAGTGCTTGCTAATTTGCACGCTTAGCTCTTAATCTTTATGTTGTTCAAAGTTGTAGTTAGCCAGGCGATATTGCAGTGGGTCCGCCATAATTGTATGGCGGGTCGTGAAAGTCATCACATTAATATCAGAATCTATATAAATGCATGGATGACATTTGTTTTTTCTCAGCAATAGATTACTAAAACCATGTATGCAACATAAATAAATAAATAAATACCTTCATATTTAAATATTTAAAAACTTTAAAACAATTGTAACTGCTTAAATGCATTAACATTTCATGGTTATCACATCAGATGTTATGTTAAGTCTGATGGCCCGACCTGTGTAAAAATCGCCTTTCATTAAAACCATAAAAACAGGATTGCTCAAAGAGGGCACCTAAAAGAGAAATATCATCTCTTAAAATAATGTTAACCCTATGTCTGCATAAATGCTTGATTGACATGGTCCCTCAGTATTTCAGTTGTCATTAAATCCTCAAATCCCTTGGATATCAAGTATAGCTAAGAATAAATACCTTACACTCGGCGACAAACATTGATTATTTTAAACGCATTAGTGAAAAACAAGTGTTAATAAAAAGTGCTATTGTCATGGTAGGGCAGCCGCCCACCATGTAATAAAGTGCTTGTGCAAACCTAAATTCTATGTGTCTAAAATTATTTAATGTAGGGTTAAAAATTGGATGAATTTAGCAGCAGATAAACTAATAATCCTAAAGGAATAATCCTAAAAGAATAATCCTAAAAGAATGATTCTAAAAGAAGAGGGATACCTTGATAGTTACAAAGTCATTTTTCTTTTTATTTATAATTGTTTTCTTATTCTTTTCTCCCTCTCATTTCTACCTTTGCAAGTGGAATTAGATATGGGTGAGTAGATATCGACACCACATTATATACACCATTCATAGAGTAACGACTCTATAAAAAAATGCATGTCTACAAAAAATTGTGGAGTTCTTCCGTATTATTGAGCCCATTTGGAGCCTTACTGTCGAGCTCAAGAATCATACGGGACTCCAATTGGCGCAAAGATAATTCCCTGTTCCCTCCTCTACGTGGAATGGGAACCGCTGCTATCACAAAGTACTTTAGGCAGCCCAAGTTATTGTTGTGTGCAGTCTTGAAATGTCTGGCGACTGGGTACGCTGTATCATTATTCACTATTGCTCGTAAGTGCTGCAATATTCTAACATGCACCTGTAGCTTTGTGCTCCCCACATATCGTAAGCCACAGGTGCATGTTAGAACATAGACAGCGTACTCGGTTCTGCAATTGTAGCTGCCTTTAATGGGGATTTCAGTCTGTTGGAAAGGGGTAGAATATTTGGTGGTGTTCTCTCTAAATCTACACGCCCTACAAGTCGAGCATTTCGAGAACCCCTGTCTCGGCTGCAGCCACATTTTTTTAGAATGAACCTCTGGACTACTTTTAACTATTTGGGACCTCATAGACCTCCCTTTCCTGAAAGTGATTGTGGGGTCTACTGCAAGATTTTGTGCCAAGACTGCATCCGTGCGTATAATCGGCCAATTACGCTTGATAATAGATCTTATTTTTCTTTCCAGTTGGTTGTAAGTTGTTATCAGTCTAGGTGTGTCATTTCCTTTTTGAATATTCCTGTTCTCAGTCTTAGGTTCCAACAGGTGATTCCCTAGATCTAAGTGTTACTTTAGCCACCGCTTCCTTGAGGACAGACTCACTATATCCTCTATTTTTGAATCTCATCACAGCCTCTTTAGTGCACATATTTAAGTCTTGTTGAGTGCTACATATTCTTTTAAGTCGAAGGAGCTCCCCATATGGGATACTCCGTATCAGGGTTTTGGATGTGCGCTATCGGCATGAAGCGTGGAGTTTCCTGCTGACGCTTTCCTATATAAGGTGGTTGCTATTTTGCCTTCCTTAATATATATCCTTACATCCAGGAACTCTACGCTATCTTTATTAATGTGTGATGTGAATTTTAAGTTCGCAGTGTTCACATTGATACTGTTGATGAAGGAGGCAGCGCTATCCATGTCACCCTGCCACACAATAAACACGTCGTCTATATATCTTAGGTAATGTTTTACGTGTCTAGCATACAACTCTGAGTGTGCCGCCATGAGAGCCTGCTCCTCCCACCAGCCAACCAACAAACAGGCGTAGCTGGGAGAGAAGCTGCTCCCATGGCCACCCCTCTCAATTGCTTGTACATTTCATTGCTATACATGAAAACATTGTTATTCAGGCACCATGATATTAGATCTATCAACATCTTATTGTGTTCATAACATTCAAGTGGCCTAGTGTCCAGAAAATGTTTGACTGCCAACAGTCCCGTGGAATGTTCAATGCATGTATATAAGGACTCTATATCCAGAGTTATGAGCAACATATCTTCGGTCCATTCAATATCCTTCAGTTTCTTTAAAAAGTCTCCTGTATCCTTTACATACGTGGGGAGTTTTTTAACCATATGTTGCAGAAAGAAATCCACATATTGGGATATGTGCTCCCCATGCTATTGATGGCTGAGATGATTGGTCGCCCTGGGATGGGATTTGTATTTTTATGAGTCTTAGGGATGAAATATATGCTTGGAATCAATGGATATTCCACCCATAAGTATTTGAATTCCTCTACTGATATCAGTCCATCTCTTTTGTATTGATGTAGTTTTTTAGTGAGGAATTCCTTTGCATTATTATATTCTTTAAAGGAAGATTTTTCATAGCATTCTGGGTCTGGCAGTTGTCTTTTTGCTTCTTTCACATACTCTGCTTTAGGCCAAATCACAATGTGTCCACCTTTGTCTGATTTCATGATTACCACCTCATGATTATCCTTCAATTCTTTCATTAGTTTAGCATACTCTATTTCTTTGTATTTTTTGTTTCGTTGTTTGTGTTTCACTTGACGGTAGAGTTGTTTGATGTCATCTATCACTCTCTCGTGGAAAATGTCTATAGAGTCTTTGGGCATCATCGGAATGAATGTCGATTTTGCTTTAAAAGGGCTACTTCCTGCCCCTTGTTGTGCGATATCCATTTGTTGAAGGTGCTCCTGAGTAGAATTTAATGGTGCGGGATTCTCATTGTCATTTGATATTTCGTTGTCAAGTTCTTGTATTGTCAGTAGGGCAGAAATATCTGACGCTTGTAGGTTGCTCTTAGTGCCTTGCTGTCTCTGTTGCTCAATTTTGTTTGCCGCCAAACCATTTTTAATTGTGAAGAATTTTCTAAGTTTTAATTTCCGAATAAAGCAAAACATGTCCACTCTAGTTTGTGCGTAATTTAAATCATTTGGTGAGCAGTAGGATAATCCCAACATTAAAATTTGTTTTTCAGCCTTGGTAAGTATTAATGATGAAAGATTAATAATGGTATTGTCTTCCATGTTTGTCATTTGCGCCAATATTTTCTTTTGGGTTTTGATTTGTGCTTTTTGCGTCTCTCTCTCCTTGTGTTTCTTCGTATTCTGGCAGTTTCTTTTGCTTTCGTGGCCTTAGCGTGTTGCGGCGTTCCAAGGCTAAAAAATCTACTTCCTCGCCTAGGTTTAATCGTGTTGCTTCTGTTGTTCCGCTGGCATAGCTAGCGCTGCCACCCTCTGAGCCTGTATCGCTAGTTAAGGAATCTGCCTCTGAAAGTAACGCAGTATCATTCGCTGTGACTGTTGGATGGTGCACGGCGGATTCTGTGCCTTGTTTGGATTTTGCATTTAGTCTTATTTTTTGGGCATTTGCATATTTGCGGGCAAACGTGTAAATCTGACCCTGCTCATAATCCGCTCGATCACGTGCAAACTTGTACACTTTGCGAAGTTTAATCTTTTCTTCCTGCTTCTTGAGGCGCTCTTCTATTTCTTTTCTTGTCTTAGTTATATAGTCGCTTGGCTCTAGTTTGCTGATTTGTTCGTTGATTTTATCAATTTCTTTAACTAGCTCTAATCGATCTGTCTCTGCGTACTTGATGAGGATGCATACAAGATTCATTGACGCCGCAAGGTTGCTTTCACCCCATTCCTTTAACATGTTGGGGTTTGGATTGTCAAAGCTGGGTGCTAAAAGAATCCTGAGTCCACGCGGTACTCGTTCTGCTTCCTTATACTTGGTTAACGACTTGTTTTCCCACCATTTTGTGACTTCGCTTTTCATGCATTTTCCTAGATTTTTCAATAGGGTTTTCGCATCCCTGTCTTTGTTATTACTGTTCGTATTGGCATGTGCACCTTGTCCACTTGCAGGGACATCGGGCAAATTGTTGAATAGTTCATCGGCTGCTATTTCTCTTTCTCGAACTGCGGCCGCTGACATAATTGGCTTGCTGTGTGTAATTATGGCTACTGACAATGCCTGCCACACCTCCCAACCTACGCAAATGCTGCTTCAAACTCACCGACTTGGTCGCGTCTTCGACGGGTCCTCCGACCCTGTCGCTGCCGTCTTCCGAGTCGGTGTCAGTCCTGCCAGCTGCGTTAGGGGGCTGCCGCCAATATTCCTTTGAGGATTCACGAAGAGACATAGGTTGCGGGCGGCTGCCTGCTTCGAGGGAGGGGGTCCGTTGACGGAATCAACCTTGTTCCGTATTTCAAATGAAAACAAAGCTTGCTCTCTTAACTTCCAGCCGGCGATAAGAGAGATCTGGACTCCAATTATGGGTGGCAAAATAAGTTTTTTATTCTTTGCACAAAGCCGTTATGACGCGTTTCGGACAACACAGTGTCCTTGATCACATGCGGAAACGCAGTCCGCTTCTAATTTTTATGTTGCTGTGAATCACCTCCCCCGTGTCACATGGTAAATAGACATAGACATCATACTGTGCTGTATCACCGAGAGTAGTCTGTTTTCACTCCAAAAGTGCTTGCTAATTTGCACGCTTAGCTCTTAATCTTTATGTTGTTCAAAGTTGTGGTTAGCCAGGCGATATTGCAGTGGGTCCGCCATAATTGTATGGCGGGTCGTGAAAGTTATCACATTAATATCAGAATCTATATAAATGCATGGATGACATTTGTTTTTTCTCAGCAATAGATTACTAAAACCATGTATGCAACATAAATAAATAAATACCTTCATATTTAAATATTTAAAAACTTTAAAACAATTGTAACTGCTTAAATGCATTAACATTTCATGGTTATCACATCAGATGTTATGTTAGGTCTGATGGCCCGACCTGTGTAAAAATCGCCTTTCATTAAAACCATAAAAACAGGATTGCTCAAAGAGGGCACCTAAAAGAGAAATATCATCTCTTAAAATAATTTTAACCCTATGTCTGCATAAATGCTTGATTGATATGGTCCCTCAGTATTTCAGTTGTCATTAACCCCTTCCCTGCGGGGGTAACTCCCCCACGGGTGCGGGGGGTGAGCGCGGCACTGCGGTGCTCGTGACGAGACCAGCTCGTCACGAGTCACAGTGGAGCTGTGCTCATGACGAGCTGGTCTCGTCACGACCCCGCCCACTGATTAATTCTCCCGCACAGGCGGGGAATTAATCCTGCGTGGGCGGAGCGCAGCCGTTATGACGAGACCAGCTCGTCATGAGCACAGCTCCACTGTGACTCATGACGAGCTGGTCTCGTCATGAGCACCGAAGCGGTTAAATCCTCGAATCCCTTGGATATCAAGTATAGCTAAGAATAAATACCTTACACTCGGCGACAAACATTGATTATTTTAAACGCATTAGTGAAAAACAAGTGTTAATAAAAAGTGCTAATGTCATGGTAGGGCAGCCGCCCACCATGTAATAAAGTGCTAGTGCAAACCTAAATTCTATGGGGCCGATTCCGATCTCGGCCGGTAGTGCTCCGAATCGGATTCGGATTCACCGGATCCGATTCGGAGCCCTGTTTCCCGACCGAATCGTACGCGGGTCCGGCCTAGCGAGTACGATGCAAGCACCCGCGAAATCGCCGACCGACTCGAACGCGGCTTCAAACGCTCCGACCGACTCGCATGGACATGACTCGCACCGCGCTATGGAGACGTTTCCCGGCCGGGTAAGTACGATGCGCGCCGCGAGCAGTCCGACCGACTCGCGCCGTCCGGCTCGAAAAAGCTGTCGGAGCCGGACTTTGGGGTCCGCGTCGGACCCCCTGTATGCGTAGGCGCGCGAGTCGCACACAGGGGGACCCATGGGTCCCCCTACCTGTGCATGTACGCCGCGATGCACTTGGACGCGTACACGCTGTAGGGGGCGCCCTTGTCCGCCTCGCATCCATTGAGTCAATGGGAGCCCGCGTACGCGTTGTACGACAGGCTCCCATTGACTTCAATGGGAGTCCGACCGACTCGAGTCCGATGGCATGCGTGCGCATCGTACTCGTTCGGTCGGACTACTAGGGTCCGATTCGGTCGGAATTCTCTCCGGGTCCGGCTCGGTCGGAGAGATTTCCGGCCGGAATCGGAATCGGCCCCTATGTGTCTAAAATTATTTAATGTGGGGTTAAAAATTGGATGCATTTAGCAGCAGATAAACTAATAATCCTAAAATAATAATCCTAAAAGAATGATCCTATATTATATACAAATACCATAAAATCTAATTTAAACAAACATCCTATAATAAATTAAAACATTAAACTATTTGAAAATCTTTAAACTTAAATTTCCCACAACAGTCTGTGCAACAGTAGGGAACATGTTGGATAGCGGAGGGGTAAAAATTACTATTTCCACTCCAGTCAGTGCAACAGTAGGGAAAGTGTTGGATAGCGGAGGGTTAAAATTTACTATTCCCGCTCCAGTCAGTGCAACAGTAGGGAAAGTGTTGGATAGCGGAGATGTAAAAATTACTATTCCCACTCCAATAAGTGCAAGAGTAGGGCAAGCGTTGGATAGCGGAGGGGTAAAAATGACTATTCCCACTCCAATAATTGCAAGAGTAGGGAAAGTGTTGGATATCGAAGGAGTAAAAATTACTATTCCCACTCCAGTGAGTGCAACAGTAGGGAAAGTGTTGGATAGCGGAGGGAAAAAATTACTATTCCCACTCCAGTCAGTGCAACAGTAGGGAAAGTGTTGGATAGCGGAGGGGTAAAAATTACTATTCCCACTCAAGTGAGTGAAACAATAGGGAAAGTGTTGGATAGCACAGGGGTGAAAATTACTATTCCCACTCCAATGAGTGCAACAGTAGGGAAAGTGTTGGATAGCGGAGGGGAAAAAATTACTATTCCCACTCCAGTGAGTACAACAGTAGGGAAAGTGTTGGATAGCGGAGGAATAAAATGTACTGTTCCCACTCCAGTGAGTGCAACAATAGGGAAAGTGTTGGATAGCGGAGGGGTGAAAATTACTATTCCCACTTCAATAAGTGTAACAGTAGGGAAAGTGTTGGATTGTGGAGGGGCAACAATTAATATTCCCACTCCAGTCAGTTCAAAATTAAAAACAAACAAAATATTAACAACAACAAAAAAAGATTAAAAAACAAAATAAGTTAAAAATATATAAATATGTTAAAAATGTAAATACAAATATGTTTAATATTAAAAAAATTAAAAAATAAAAACATATTATAATGTTAAATACATATGAATAATACCTACAAATATTATATTAAACAGACAAAAAAATAATTTTGAAACAAAGAAATATTTTTAATTAGAAAATATTTAGAAACAAAAACGTGAATTATTACATTATTTAGTTTTTTTATTTCCTACCCTATAGCACCACACAATTCACAACCCACATCTAAATTAAAAAAAAATGTACTTCCATAATTATCATATTTACCAATCAAAGAATATTATTAATTAAAAAGCAAATTAAAACTCATAAAAATTAAGTAACTTTCCACACTTTACCCCTATAATCCCCACAACCCACAGCTAATATTAATTACACACTTACCATAATTAATTGTCAATTAATTTATTAATGTTAATTAACAACTAATTATTATTTAATTAAAAATAAATTACTTCCCAACCTTTACCCCTATAAAACCCACAACCCACACCTAAAATGTACCAAAAAAAATGAAAAACACAATTAACATTATAAAATCTCAATTAAATAAATATTAATAAATTAAAAATATTCATTAATTTCTTATAATTAAATTACTTCCCACCCTATTCCCCTATAAACCCGCAACCCGCTACGGAACTAAAAAACACAAAAGTTAATTAAAATAAAAATAATAACTGCTAAATATTTGACACATATATTAAAAAACCTAAACAATACTTACACAAAAAATACATCACATACATTTAAAATATATACTAAAACACATAACACTAATTAAAAAGTAGACATTTTAAACAACTATATTTTTACAAACAATATCGATAAATTCTATATTTTTAAAATCGATATTACTTACCTTCAAATCAATATTCTTGACAGCGATATTCTTGCACTCGATATTTCCATTCCAAGATACGATATTTTTAACTCGATATTATGGTAGGTCGAATTTTTTACCCTCGATATTCTGTCTCATTACCGCAGTCCTGCGACAAAGAAGGCCTTCAATAAGTTGGAAAGGAATCTCCTGATTACATTTGTACGTCTTTATAATTTGGCAACCGCCTAGGTAAATCAAATCCAATCCATTTCAAAGTTATGTAAGTCCAACCAACCAAGTTGGAAGAGAGTGCTTCTTCACAAACGGAATTATGGGAATAGCACCTTTTGCCAGAATGCAATGTGGTGGCCATTGCATATGTGCAGATGGCTGGATAGCTATGTAAAACCTAGTGGTAAAACCTGCTGGTATTGAAAACCTTATATATTTTGTGAGACAAGTTATGGAGACAAATGAGATAGAAATGGAATAGGAAGTGGGGAAAGAGCAGTTTTTGTTGTTCTTAATGGCCAGCATCCATCACTGATAGTTATCACAAACTATCTTTCCATGCATAGAATGTTCCAATGTTTGCACTCATTACTGCACATCCAATGCAGATGATATATGCAAACATTTCCACTCATGAAAACACCAAACACAAAGGTCCCACCTCTGTCCAGGCTACCGAACTTGATTTAGAAGGTATGTCAGTAGACTAACACACTAATAAAACATTTAATGCTGCCATCAGCCAACACCCTCGCAGACTATTTTGATGGGGACCGACCAACTGAGACTAGAGTGGTGAAACCAATGGAGGGTCACCTCATCTCAGGGCACACCAATTTGAGTTCATGAGGAGCACTGAAACTGCAGATTGAGAGCTCACTCGAATTTAAAGGCCATACAACCTGTTTGAAAGAGCAAATATAATGGGGAGGTATACAAGACAAAGCGAAAATGGTGGCATTGATACAGCTGCACAGATGGTTGGATACCAACATATGTAGCCAAATGGTACCCATCCTCGATGCATTATAGGAGGTAGTAAATCAAGATTAATGGTAACTTCAGAAAAATCGGAGGTAGAGTGGGGGGAGCATCAGGTTGGCAAAAGGGAGAGAAAGAGTGAGAGAGGCATTGAGAGAGATACAATCGTAAATGTAAGTTTATCTTACTCCTATGAAATGGATTTTTTCTATTGCCATACACGATTGAGTATTAGGACAATAAAGGACAACATTTTATAGCGCTAGGGCCACAAGTGACTTAATCATATTCTGTTGGAGATCAAGGGCCTCATTTACAAGGAACTGACGCATCTGCATAGATGCGTAAGTTTCCTTGCGCAGCGCCAAATGTCCTTGTCCTTTACAATACAGCGCTCCATGACGCAAGGATTAACAGATGCGTCAGAAATTCTGATACATCTGTTGGCACAAAAGTGACGCTTTGCTGGAGTTGCTCATGAAAGTGACGCAATGGAGTTGCACTGACCCACAACAGATAGGTGAGTCCCATTCAAAAAGCCCTGAGTCATTCCTTACGCCTGGTTTTAGCAGACATAGGGATTTTGACGCAGTGAAGGCGTAGAGTGATGCAGTGAAATGTTGTCAATTTCACTGCGTCAGTTCTTCATGGCTTTTTGCATGGGAACGCCCACCCTGCGTACTTTATACCTGACGCAGGTATAATGTGGCACGGGGCTTTACAACATGACGCATCTCCCTAGATGCGTCAAGTTGTAAATGGGCCACACCACAACATGGCGCATTATTTACACCGCCGCTGCGTCACAAAAGGTGACGCAACTGTGGCATAAAAGTGTAGCAAGGGACTTGTAAATCTGCCTCCAAGTCTTAAGAGAGATTGTCATTAACTGAAAAAAGAATACATTCTGAAACGGTAGCTAGTGGAGAGAGGAGTGCAACAAAGCCCATAAGGCTCACATACTGTAAACAACTATCAGCAAATAAAACATGTTTTGAAATCTGGCTAATATGACATTATTTCAATCACGTTCTGAGGGAAAGAAATTAACAGCACTCTAGAAAAAAACAGAAGAGCAAAGCTTGGGCAGAGGCAGATAGTACACCCACATAACAAGCATATCAACAGTGCATGCAAAAAGTAATTTCCAGGGGGCATCACCTGGTTGAAAGGGGGTTCTATAGAATCGCACATGCAAAAATGCGTGAGACCTAGGGGCCGATTCCGATCTCGGTCGGAAGCTCCCCGAACGGGATCCGGCCAGAAAAAGTATGAGCCGTACGCGTTTTTTCCGACCGACTCGTACAGCTGTCCGACCGAGCGAGTACGAAGCGAATGTACTGGTGTGTTCCGACCGAACGGTTTCCGGATCCGAACCGCTCCGACCGACTCATACGGACACGAATCGCACCACGCAATGGCGACGTTATCCGACCGAGCGAGTACGATGGACGCGTCGGACAGCCGGATCGAGTTGGAGCGTCCGGCTCGAAAAAGCTCCCGGAGCCGGACTTGGGGGGTCTGTGCCGGACCCCCCTGCACTTGTAGCCATACGAGTCGAACACAGGGGGGACCCAAGGGTCCCCCCTACACATGCATGTACGGTGCGAGTTGCACCGACGCGTACACACTGTAGGGGGCGCACTTGTTCGCGACGTACCCATTCAGTCAATGGGAGCCCATGTACGCGTCGTACGACCGGCTCCCATTGACTTCAATGGGAGTCCGACCGAATCGAGTCCGGCAGCATGCAGCCGCATCGTACTCGCTCGTTCGGACTGCAGGAGTCCGGCTCGGTCGGAAATCTCTCCGGATCCGGCTCGGTCGGAGAGTTTTCCGACCCAGATCGGAATCGGCCCCCTAGTGTGGTTCCACATGCCCATTGGGATACCGAGTTTAACTCCATGCAGGGGCGTAACACAGGCCGCCGCAGCCCCTGCGGTGCGGGGGGGCCCCCAAGCTCCAGGGGGCCCCCTCAGCACAGCACTCTGGCTGCAGAGCTCCTGATTGAGCCCGGAGGGGGCCCCTCCTCGTGCCTTGCAGGGAGGCCCCCTCAAGTTTCGTTACGCCAGTGACTCCATGTATGTTCAGCCTTGGCAAAACAGTTCCAGATAAGCAGTTTCAGCATCAAAAGATGGCCACCCAAAATTTGTGATTATGGTAGATATGCATGTGTACGAATACTTATGATCCCAAAATGAACATAAGCACGTTCATGAGACAGGAAGTAGTTAATATCATACTGTTAGAAATGGGGGTCTCTAGTTGGCAATGGCTGGCCACTGTCCAAGTAGGGACCCTTCTTCCTAAGTCAGAGTGAGAGGGCTACCCTCCTTGATACCCCTGCTCAACCCTGTGGTAACGTAGCATGAGCAGGTAGGCTTATCTCAGAGGCAGTGTGTGAAGCATTTATGACCAGACACAGTAACACAGTGAGGAACACTACAAAGGGACACCACACAAGTAGTTATAAACAAAATAGGTATCTTTATATATAGGTAGACTTATCACAAGACCAATAACTGTAAAAGCCACAATACTGTCCCAAAATAGGATTGCTGTTGAAGGGCTGTCAAAAATAGTTCAAGGGTTGCAAAAATAAGGTTCCAATTCAAAGCAGTGGTCTCTGCGACCCTTTCTCTCACAAAGTACCTGGATTTTAGCAGCAAAACCAACAAAAATGTCGCAAAGAAGGTGTAGCGATAAATCTCGGCACGCGAGGCCGGCGATGCGTTGAAATCCTTGCCGCAAGGGAGGATGATGCGCCGATCTGCGTGATGCGTGCGGAGACGATGCGACAAACTTCTGCACGCTAGGCCGCCGATGCGATGACTTTCTTGCCGCGAGGGAGAAGTCGATGCGACGATCCTGTTGCGTTGTGCGATTGTGTTGTGATGCGAAGAAAGGACGCTCCGCGAGGGAGCGACGAAATCCGGTGCGATGCGATCAAAATGGCGGACGCACGGCGTCCGCAATGCGATGTCTTAAAGCGATGATTTCTGTAGGGGTTGCGAGCGCACGGCGAGAGCAGCGCGATTATTTTTCCAGCGCGTCTCGGCTGCAGCGGCTCGCAAAGGGGCGTTAGCGATGGTTTCGTGTTGCGAGCACTCAGCGGCAGCAGCGCGATGATTTTTCCAGCGCTCTCGGCTGCAGCGGCTCGCAAATGTGCGTTAGCGTCGATTTCCAGCACTCTTTTCTCTGAAGCAAACTAGAGGCCCTGGAACTCACAGGAGCCTCATCAGCAGATAGCAATCCTCGCAGGGAGGAAGCAGGAGGTTGGTGGTGGAGTCTGATGTGCCTGAGACTCCAGCAGGAGGCTAGCTCTTTTCCTAGCCCTTGGGTAATTGCTGTAACAAAAATAAAAGTTCTCTCATAAAGTCCTTTTCCCTCTTCTTCAAGGTCCAGTGGTCACTGCTGCAGGCCAGTGCAAGAAACAACACACAAGCACAAGGACAGTCACTTCCTGCAGATTCCTCCAGTGGCACGGACAGAGGTTCCTCTTCAGATCCAGGGGCAATACCATTTGTAGGGGTTTGAGCACAGATATTTATACCCCAAAAGTCTTTGTTCTCAGAAGCTACAAGTCACTGAACCTAGCCAGAACCAGTTCTGCTCAGTCCTGGAGCACTTTGTTTACCAGGCTGCATCCTTCCTTTCAGAAAGAGGGGGTCTGCTATCAGACACACAGTAGGAGGTGGAGCCAGCATTCACCTTGCCAGGCACAGCCCTATTCAGGTCAAGGAGCCACCCCTCCCCATACTCTAAATGCAGATCTCTCTATTCAACCCAGGTCTGACTCAGCCTGCCCTGTCCCTCCAAAACCAGACAGCCAATACACATAACAGCAGAGCACTCTGGAAGGCTTAGGCAAGAAAATACCTACTTTCTAAAAGTGGTATTTTCAAACACAGGATATAAAAATAAACTTCATTAAAAGATGTATTTTAATATCCTGAGCTCAGGCATACTAAATTCGTTTTTCTACCATGTTCCTGGGGTCAGTTAGGACTATAGGATGTAATAGTCAAACTGCCCATTCTGGCCTATGGGGAACAGGTAGCCTTACAGTAGTGAAAAACGAAATTGGGGGTAATTCACTACCAGGACATGCTACACACACCAAGGCATGTCCTACCTTACACATACAATGCACCCTACCATAGGGGTGACTTACATGATGCCAAAGGAAGGGTCAGGGGCTGGGAAGTGGGTGCACTTCACAGCCAAGATGGCAGTTCTGGACTGCACACAGACACTGCAGTGGCAGGTCTGAGACACACTTTACAAGCTGCTTCTGTGGGTGGCACAAATGGGCCCACCAGCAGCATTTGGTTTACCAGCCCTGGGCACACACAGGCCACACTACTAGGGACTAACAGGTAAACCAAATAAGCCAATCAGGGATATACCAATTCACATAGACATATTACAAAGGGAGAGCATATGCACTTTAGCACTGAACAGCAGTGGTAAAGTGCCCAGAGTCATAAAACCAACAAAAACAGGTCAGCAAAAATCCAGGAGGAAGGCAAAAGTTTAGGGGTGACCCTGCAAAAAGGGCCATTTCCAACACAACCCCCTTCCAGCCAAAACGCAGGGTAGACCAATCACTACCTTGATGGGCTTCCCTGCTTCGGGCGATAGAACACGGAACTGGCCTGCAACTGCAGGGGCATATGCCAGCTCTACTCCAATCTGAACCCTGGTGGATCCCTCTGTCCACACTCCCAGGGCCCACTAAGATAACCAATGGGGAACTCTTCCCCTCACCTGTGGACACCACCTGTGCAGCACCTAACCTTAACTGGCCCCCAGGTGTGTCCCAACAGATAAACAACAAGCCCCAGTAGCCACTGACAGTAGTCAGTGATGAAATCCAAGCCCTATACCTCTCAGGGCTCTCAAACTTTTGTGGCATCAGAGAGTGAGGGGCAGTAACCCCAGGTGTCTGGCACCTTTTGTCCACTCTCCCTCCTGTCAGGTCAGGCAGTGCACCCTGACACTGACCCACCAGCCCTGGGCCTGTACCCAGTGGCGGGGCCAGAGACTGGGGTGGGCTCCCCCACACCCGGTCCTCCTCTTTGGGACCCTGTACCCTCCCACCTGGAGCTGTACCCCCTTCCAGAATTGTCAGGGCACCTGGGGCAGGTGTCCTGCATAACTCACCCACCAGTTCAGGGTTTCTATCCTGCAACTGGTATCCCAGCATAGGGTCTGTACCCTTAGACTGGGCGGAGGTCAGGGGTGAGGCTGCCCTCTCCCCGCCCCCTTTACTGGGGCCCGGCACCCTCCCACCTGGAGAGGTGCCCCCATCACACAAACCGGGAGGGGCACTGTTAGCAGTTGCCCCTTCCTCCAGGTCAGGGGGACACCCTGAACCTGGCCCTCCAACCCAGGGTCTGTACCCTTAGGCTGGACCTGTGCCTGGCAACCCAGGACTTCTGGGGCGTACACCAATTCCCCCAAGGAAAGCACACTCCTCCACCAGTGCAGGGCCTTGTCCCCGCAACTGATCTACCAACCTGGAAAAACCCTCAGGTGGCCCCGGGGTCAGAGGCGAGGACTTCCTCCCTCTGCACCCCCTTCCAGCATACTGCACCCTCCCACCTGGAGTGGTGCTTTTAGAAAAAAAAATGGTCGGGACACTGTTTACAGTGGTCCCTCCCTCCAGGTCAGACAACACCTGGACCTGACTTACCAACCCAGGGATCAACCCCTGTGGCTGAACAACTGCCTGGCCAACCAGGACTTCCTGGGGAGTACAACCACCCTCCCCGGGGGTAACGCAGAACCCCTGTGTTGCGTGACAGTCTGCCTGGTGCAGATCTCCCGACCCCTGTCCACCTGACAGTGCGCAAAGATCCCCCAGGACAGAAGTGGTGTCACCATGGTCACTCCTACGGGGCTCAGCCCTTCTGACTGGCCCCTGACCCACTGGCTCTCCCACTGGGGACTCCTTCCCCCTTTCATCCCTCATGCTGGACTTCTGTACCCTCCCCTAGGAGTGGCACTGCCAGACACAAGAACTGATGGAGGCCTGACTACAGGTACTCCCAGCTCACCTAACACGGGGGACCCCCACAATGGACGGTCCATCCGGACAGACTAGGCTCCCCACCTGGTGTTCCCTCATGGAACCATCTTGTCCTGGAGACTGAGGTTGGGGCACTTCGGGACCTATCCCAGTCTCACTCCTGCTCCCACGAGACAGGATGTGAGGCCCTACAACCTCCTCACAACAAGGGGACCCAGCTGTAACACTCCTAACCTTTCCCAGCACTCTGGGTTGGAAAACTTCTGAACCACTCCTCTTAGGGTCATTCCCTAATGCCTCTACAGGGCCTCTGGTACTCACCCAGAGGTCTGCCTCCTGTGCAAGTTCCCTAGGATCGGAGAACTCGCAATCTAACAGGTGTTGGTTTAGCTTTGGAAAACAGGAACTCACAATATGCTCTCCCACAATTGGATTACACAGTTCCACGCAGGTGCTAACCTTCACCTCACAATCCAGTGCCTCACACACGTACCCCACACCACTCTCCTGAAATGGGCGAGACATTAACTGACTGTCTCTATCACCCAACCCACACTCTTCTGGGCGGTCCTCACACTCATACACCAGGACTTCAACCACGGGGGAACCCCTCTCCCTGCACCTCTCATCCAGAGTCGGTAGAGTATCCCTCCTTTCACTAGGACTATGGGCCCCTGCGCTAGTTCCCCAATCCATCTCAGGGACACTGCAGATTAATGGAGCTACCTCATATCCTTGAATCCCCTGGTGTAGATCAACCCCCTCCTTCAAGTCAGGTACCACATCTCTGGGTGGGTGTACTACACTGTCATCACTATATACCTCAATTTTGCTGCCACCACTGGACCCCACCCTCACTGGTGAATCCAGACAATAAAAACTGCGCTCAGGGGATAACCTACCCTCCCGAGCTAACTTCTCCTTTCTTGCTATCTGCGCTAGGAGTGCCTCCAGCTGGGCAATCTCTATTTGGAGCCTCTCTAATTCCAGCTGGTGCTCCCTCTCCCTTTGTCTGTCCAACTCCTATGTGGACCATGAAGGGAATTGGGCACTACCCTGTGCACTAGACCCAGCAAGGGACTCCCTACCTATGGGACCCTCCCGCCTGTCCACCAACTCCTCTGGGGACCATGAGGGGAATCGGGCACTACCATAGGCACTAGACTCAGCAAGGGACTCCCTATCTATGAGATATTCCATAACACTTTCTTCCTGCTCTTCAGACTCTCCAGAGCCACCCTCAGACCAACTACCCTCTTGGTAGGTGTACTGGGACTCCAAGAATCTCCATCTGTCTTGTTGCCAAAGTCTCAGGGATGTCTGCAGGGATAGCTGAGTCTCCTTCCTACTCACTGCTAAGCCCCTCTCCTCACAGAACCCCCTTAGCTCCTCTAGACTGTAGGTCAACAGACCATCTATATAAAAGGTAGGTCTCATTTCAGCAAGACCCATTGTAGCAATAACTGGCAATATCAATAAAAGATAGAAGAAAACTTCTCAAGAAAATTTATGCGGGTAAAAAATTACCGCAATATCAATCACAATATAGGATCAAAAACTCTCAAAAATGTATGCGGGTACTATCACCGGCAATATCAATAAAAAATAGGCTTGCCCATTGTAACAATCACGGGCAATATCAATAAAAAATAGGCTTGCCCATTGTAACAATCACGGACAATATCAATCAAAAAAAAATCTCAAAAATGTATGCGGTACGTTATGGTCTGCACTCACTAGTAGTGTACACTATAATTACTGTATGTGATCATAAATGCAAGTCCAGATCCTCACCGCTGACCACCAATGTTAGAAATGGGGGTCTCTAGTTGGCAATGGCTGGCCACTGTCCAAGTAGGGACCCTTCTTCCTAAGTCAGAGTGAGAGGGCTACCCTCCTTGATACCCCTGCTCAACCCTGTGGTAACGTAGCACGAGCAGGTAGGCTTATCTCAGAGGCAGTGTGTGAAGCATTTATGACCAGACACAGTAACACAGTGAGGAACACTACAAAGGGACACCACACAAGTAGTTATAAACAAAATAGGTATCTTTATATATAGGTAGACTTATCACAAGACCAATAACTGTAAAAGCCACAATACTGTCCCAAAATAGGATTGCTGTTGAAGGGCTGTCAAAAATAGTTCAAGGGTTGCAAAAATAAGGTTCCAATTCAAAGCAGTGGTCTCTGCGACCCTTTCTCTCACAAAGTACCTGGATTTTAGCAGCAAAACCAACAAAAATGTCGCAAAGAAGGTGTAGCGATAAATCTCGGCACGCGAGGACGGCGATGCGTTGAAATCCTTGCCGCAAGGGAGGATGATGCGCCGATCTGCGTGACGCGTGCGGAGACGATGCGACAAACTTCTGCACGCTAGGCCGCCGATGCGATGACTGTCTTGCCGCGAGGGAGAAGTCGATGCGACGATCCTGTTGCGTTGTGCGATTGTGTTGCGATGCGAAGAAAGGACGCTCCGCGAGGGAGCGACGAAATCCGGTGCGATGCGATCAAAATGGCGGACGCACGGCATCCGCAATGCGATGTCTTAAAGCGATGATTTCTGTAGGGGTTGCGAGCGCGCGGCGAGAGCCGCGCGATGATTTTTCCAGCACGTCTCGGCTGCAGCGGCTCGCAAAGGGGTGTTAGTGATGGTTTCGTGTTGTGAGCACTCAGCGGCAGCAGCGCGATGATTTTTCCAGCGCTCTCGGCTGCAGCGGCTCGCAAATGTGCGTTAGCGTCGATTTCCAGCACTCTTTTCTCTGAAGCAAACTAGAGGCCCTGGAACTCACAGGAGCCTCATCAGCAGATAGCAATCCTCGCAGGGAGGAAGCAGGAGGTTGGTGGTGGAGTCTGATGTGCCTGAGACTCCAGCAGGAGGCTAGCTCTTTTCCTAGCCCTTGGGTAATTGCTGTAACAAAAAAAAAAAAGTTCTCTCAAAAAGTCCTTTTCCCTCTTCTTCAAGGTCCAGTGGTCACTGCTGCAGGCCAGTGCAAGAAACAACACACAAGCACAAGGACAGTCACTTCCTGCAGATTCCTCCAGTGGCACGGACAGAGGTTCCTCTTCAGATCCAGGGGCAATACCATTTGTAGGGGTTTGAGCACAGATATTTATACCCCAAAAGTCTTTGTTCTCAGAAGCTACAAGTCACTGAACCTAGCCAGAACCAGTTCTGCTCAGTCCTGGAGCACTTTGTTTACCAGGCTACATCCTTCCTTTCAGAAAGAGGGGGTCTGCTATCAGACACACAGTAGGAGGTGGAGCCAGCGTTCACCTTGCCAGGCACAGCCCTATTCAGGTCAAGGAGCCACCCCTCCCCATACTCTAAATGCAGATCTCTCTATTCAACCCAGGTCTGACTCAGCCTGCCCTGTCCCTCCAAACCAGACAGCCAATACACATAACAGCAGAGCACACTGGAAGGCTTAGGCAAGAAAATACCTACTTTCTAAAAGTGGTATTTTCAAACACAGGATATAAAAATAAACTTCACTAAAAGATGTATTTTAATATCCTGAGCTCAGGCATACTAAATTCGTTTTTCTACCATGTTCCTGGGGTCAGTTAGGACTATAGGATGTAATAGTCAAACTGCCCATTCTGGCCTATGGGGAACAGGTAGCCTTACAGTAGTGAAAAACGAAATTGGGGGTAATTCACTACCAGGACATGCTACACACACCAAGGCATGTCCTACCTTACACATACAATGCACCCTACCATAGGGGTGACTTACATAATGCCAAGGGAAGGGTCAGGGGCTGGGAAGTGGGTGCACTTCACAGCCAAGATGGCAGTTCTGGACTGCACACAGACACTGCAGTGGCAGGTCTGAGACACACTTTACAAGCTGCTTCTGTGGGTGGCACAAATCAGTGCTGCAGGCCCACCAGCAGCATTTGGTTTACCAGCCCTGGGCACACACAGGCCACACTACTAGGGACTAACAGGTAAACCAAATAAGCCAATCAGGGATATACCAATTCACATAGACATATTACAAAGGGAGAGCATATGCACTTTAGCACTGAACAGCAGTAGTAAAGTGCCCAGAGTCATAAAACCAACAAAAACAGGTCAGCAAAAATCCAGGAGGAAGGCAAAAGTTTAGGGGTGACACTGCAAAAAGGGCCATTTCCAACACATACGATTTTAATTCCCTTTGAATCATTTTAAAGCCTTTCGTGGTATGTGTTTGTTTACTTACTGTGCTCTTTCATTTTAAACTTAAATTTGTTGAGGATAGTCATCTCGTCGGCTCCTAGGACATTTGACCATTGGTAAAGTCAAGGTAAATATTTCCATATTTGGAAGGCTAGTCATTCAGGTAAAATTACGGGGCATATTAGCAAGAACGGCGTTAAAATTATCGCCGCTTTAGCGGCAGGAAACTGCTGCTAAAGCGGCAATAATGGGCTTGATAATATGCCCTTGAGAATACCAATAAAAGCCCATGTTCTGCTGTGATCCTGGGCTTCTATTGGAATTCTCAAGGGCATATTATCAAGCCCATTATCGCCGCTTTAGCAGCAGTTTCCTGCCGCTAAAGCGGCGATAATTTTAACGCCGTTCTTGCTAATATGCCCCAAAATCTTCCTATGGATCTTAACTAACATCCACTCGCTCTGAAACAACTGCGAAAGGAGAGCAGTTTGAATCTAAAATATTGAGCTAATGAACTTACTTGAGATTAAAATAATACAACAAAAATTAGCTATGAATTTACATGAGATTAAAATAATACAACAAAAATAATCATCCCGAAATTGCTTAGATTTCAACATTTCTTTAACTTGAACAAAAGAGCAAATACTCCAATATGGATATGGGGTTATGTGTGACAGTACAATGATAATTTTGATATTTACAGTCATTACATATGACAATATGGTGGCACTGGAAGAAAGAGAAACTGATAAAAGAAGACGGTCTGATCATGAATGATGGTGGGTAGAGGGCCTCAGAATCACCCCTCAAAGAGGAGTTTCTAAAACAAGAGGAAAGTATGGTTAGGCTTATATTCATCCCCTTACTCATATTTGTCAATGTGTTTTCTTTAGATCCTGCTCTATGCAAGCTTAAGACTCGACCTCTCGAAATTGATGGGATTTTGCCACCAACTAATATCACAGATTCCTACTGTGAATTAGAAAACAGCACTGCATCTCTGTAAGTATGAAAACCAGTATGATCATTGCTCATCTTTGCTTTTGTTTGGTATGCTATTACTTCAGTAGTGGGTTTTCACTTTTGTCTGAAATGATTTGAATGGAATGGGAATAAAGCAACACCTTTAACATTCTAATGATATGCCATTTATGCAAAGCACAGGTAGCCCTATCCTAAAGGTAAAGCTCTGAGTTTGAAGGGAGGCATGGTTAGATTTCTGTATAAAAGCCCCAGTACACAGCTATCTTGCATCATGCTTTGGTATTTGCCCACAATGGGTGAAAGGAACATTTTTGATGGGCTGTGCAGAACTTCTCCTAATGCCTTCATAGCTATTTTATAAATACATGGGCCATTAGAAGTAGTTTTAGTCAGATTTTGGTTTGTTGGCACATAGTATCAGTGAGGAAGTGAATTAACACAGTTAAGCCCCACCAGATTTTTTGAATTTGAACCCTGTTTTGTTTGGTTCTCTGACATTATTGAGACCCTCTTAATGGAGTCTCATCCATTGAAAGCTTCTGTTAAAAGGGATTGTGAGCTGTAACTGCTAGTCCCCACCTTATAAATTAAGACTTGCTACTGTGCTGTTGGGGTAAGAGGCCCTACGCTGGTTACAGCCGCACACATGTGGATACACGTGCACACCTGTGCCAGCTGAACAAAGATGACTGTTGTCTGACTCGTCCTTCTGTCTGCACATAGGCAGCTCTGTCCCACGGGGGTACAGAAGTAATTGGTTATGGTCTGTTCATGCCTTAAAACGTAATTGGGTGTCGACAAAGAAATATCTCCTTTCTTTTTACTAAAGTGTAAGTCTGTATGTCTTCACTATATTTAAACTTTGGGTAAACACTAGTTAAAATACAATTTTGGATTGACTCAGTGCAAAAAAGCTGTTGAATTAGCTTTTCCTACATTTCCATAGGTCCAAACACAAGGAAAATATACCTTTTGACTTCTGTGCACTCCCTGATGTATTTTGACACTTATAATATATACCTGAACCAACCATATTAGATTTAGATTTTGAACTATTCCTGCTAAGCTAATTACTCTGCTGGCAAGCTGGCAGCTCAGCGTCTCTGTATGGCAGAAAGGCCCATGTTGGAGTGCTTAGCCTTCTCCCAGGAGAGGAAGGGGGCAGGGAGGATCTGCCTCAGGTGAAAAGCAGATACTGATTTGACAAACCTGGGCATTTCTTCCTTATAGGGAGGAAAGAACAGTGGCCCAGTCACCAGTTTCGCAGTATACGTTAGCGGTGGAGTTAATTTACAGAGAGAGACCACCACTTGATTCTGCCACCTTTAAAAATTCCAAATCACTGTGCAGCTGGGTAGGCCAGCATGTCAGCATGTGAGCTGCTCTCAGGAAACGTCAGGCTGCAGGGATGATATGGCATCCCTAAATTTTGTAATAATATCCCTCTCCTTAAACTCACCTCTTAAACTTTTATACTCCTGCAAAGGAGCAGTCAGATCACACTGATGAAAAGTGGGCTTCTCTCCACGATTGTGGAGGCATCATGAACCATACAATCCCAATACCTCATATGATCTGACCCTCCAGCAAGAGTCAAAGACAGCCTAGTGATTTGATGGCCTATATTAAGAGGGTCCAGAACAAACAATAAACTAACGTAAGAAAGGCAAAACCATAAAATAGAAATGTTGAACGTTAACCTGCACAGAACATTTACAGCAATACCTTGTTTGCAGTGTATCTTTTCCTAAATCTGTAATGTATCTACTCTAGTCAAGTCAAACATCTTTTTCAATCACAATAATGATCATAAAAGAAGCAATCAAATACATAAAAGCAAACTGATTAAAACATTCCTTCACATCATACAAATGACATCACATTGCCGGATGACGAAGGTAAGCAGAATAAAAGATCTTATTATTACACAATCATAGAACTCCACTGCCTGATAGCCCTCTGAATGTAGGTTGCAGGTAAATGAGCGATCTGCAGATTCGACAGTGACAATAAATATATAAAGTCAAAAACTGTTTTGTATGTTGATGAACGTGTGTGTGATGGACCTGCTCAAAAAGGAGAAATCCTTCTTTAGAACGAGAACCCTCACTCACCCGAGGGTGACATGCTTCATCATTGGGTCCCCTCCTCACACCCGGACTGTGAAGTCCATGGTGTGGGCTACAGTCGGGATGAGCAGAGGTATTTGGATGAGCATGGAAATGGGTCAGTGAGGGACAGAGTGCAAGTGACTATATAGTGTGGTGATAGTTAAAACTACCTCCAGAGGGCCAAAATAACTTTTTTCCTTAGGTCCACTGGGATACATCTAAAAAGAGGGCTGGGGTTGTAAACCATATATACCCCTCTCAATGGTCAACATGTTTCTGCCTGTGAGTGGTCCCCAGAAGGGGTTCCAGGTCATTCATCAGGACTAACCATGGGCAATGAACTCCGCTCGCGGAGATTGCAGAGATTTGCTAACTACGCATTATATTGAAAACACGGAATTCATGCAAAAACTCCCACTCCATAGCAGAATTAGTTACTGCACCCACAACCCTTTGATAAAACAACTTTACCTTTACATGATTAAAAAAAAGCATATAACCAATTCACAAAAGTGAGCTTTGAAAAATATCAGGCAATGAGAGAGGTGATGATTTTGGGGTCCCCCCTAACCTAGGGGGAGGACCAAGAAGATGCCTTGAACACAAAGAACATATCATGCTGAACGATTCGGTGGTGGTCCCATCCTCCTAGGACCACCCCAAGCAAAGTTGTGGGCAAAAATACAATGCCAACCAAAGGCCCAGCAAAGCATTATGGGGCGAGATTCTAGAGTGCAGTGAATATTATAGTATTAGCTCTCAGCTGAGCCGCTGCTTGAGGAATGTTTTGATATTGGATACTATAATAGTCACTGCACTCTAGAATCTCGTCCCATAATGCTTTACAGGGCCTTAGGTTGGGATTGTATTTTTGCCCATAACTGTGCTTGCGGTGGTCCTAGGTGGATGGGACCACCACCGAATCGTTCAGCATGATGTGCTCTTTGTGTTCAAGGCATCTGCTTGGTTCTCTCCCTAGTTTAGGGAGGACCCCAAAATCATCACCTCTCTCACTGCTAGCTATATTTTCACTTTTGTGAGATGACTATATGCATTTTAGCATGTAAAGATAGATTTACTTGTTTTACCAAAGGTATGTGAGGTTTCTGTTTTATTAATTGGGATGCGATGGAATGGCGTTAAGGAAGGAGTTTCATTGAGTTTTTGTTCAGCTCCACAGAATTCCACGTAGTGGTACTCCGACAACTTCGCTCACCCTTAATCAGGACCCAAAATATTAGTCACTCTGTTTGTAGTGTTATAGATACAAAATATACTGGCCAGCCAGAGATCAAGTTGGCCACAACAATGATGGCCTTTGTGTGTTGAGGGTCCACCGTCGTTCAAGGAAATCAAAGAAGAAAAAAAGGAAATAGATCAAAATTGCAAGTCATCTATATACACCTCAGTTATAGGATTTCAAGTGCGCATTTCCATACATTATAGGCTGTTGTCTCTTATCATCTATGGCATACGCCTGTATTGTCACAAGAGTTGCCAATCACAAGGACACTTGTCCTTATTGTTGTAAGGGTGGTTTGATACTTAATATTTTGGATATCCTACCTATTTACAGAGAAAGTGATATCCACCCTCAAGCCACTGGGTACATCCAGAAGCGTATCACAAAGTCATTTAAACAGGGGGTCCTAGGGAGAAAAATATTTAAAGACCAAACGGAATTTTATCCCCAATCTAGACTATTAATAACACAAGAAAAAACTGTTGGTCTGTAAAGACTAGGCATCCACAGCAACAGACCAGTCTTAATTGATCTAAAGGAGTCCTCTTAAAGAGGAAAAAAATCCCATCACCCACCAAAGTGGCATGCTTCATCATTTGGGATCTCCTTTAAGTAGCAAACCTTAGTACAACTAAGTGCTACTACCTTCTCAACAGAGGAAGGGAGACTAAACCAGGATCCCAAAATGTAGAGCCCAAAATGTTTAAAAAGTGATGGTTTGCAGTGCATATAAATGTGAAAAGTGGTTGTATAAAATTGGCTATCAGGACACAAACAATTTTAATAAATGCTATCCTGGTGTCAAGAGTAAAACAGTGCATATGCAGTTTTTAACAAATAACTGCAAAAGTCCAAAGAAATGATAGGTCTACATGTTTCAGCCTATAGATCAACTCTGACCCAGGCTTTCATCAGGACCTAAAGATGGAGTCGCTACTGCAAATAGTGTACTTAGTGAAAAATCAAATAATATCTCAATAAAAAGTAGTTGGTCCGATACAACCTACATTCACCTGTGATGTCAATACTTGGCCAACAGTCACAGGAGTATTGGACACAATCCTGAAAGAAAGAGATACATCTTAAAAACCATTCACTAGACTGTTGCTGTCATGCTCAATATATGCATTATCTAAATTTTATCTGATACTAATAAATGTATCATATGCCTATACATATATATAATCAGCAAATGTTTTTTAAATTGGTAATTCTGCTTACTCGTCTTTATGCGGGTGCACTCCTCACCTCACCTGGCATCCGCTCAGGAAGTGAGGCACCGCTTTGTTTTGAAGGTAAAAACATAGAAACCACACTCAAAATCAAAGTTTTCTGAATATGGCTACCTTTCCTACTAAAATCTACCACCTCTCAAAGTGACCAAAGCTGAATTATAAAAATATAATGATATCAAGAGATTCGTACGCCATTCTGGCATCCTAAAAACTGCTGAACGTCTTTCAAGGAATGGATACATTAACCAATATTGGTTACCTGACCAAGTAGGGCAGAACAAAACAAGACCCATTCCAACTTGCTTGTATTTTCACTTATAAAAGAAGTATACATCCATCTTTAGGTGAATCCTCATGGATGGATATAATGATTCAAGAGGTCTGCCACATATCGTTCGTGAATATAAGTCACTTATTCAAAAACTAATTTAAGGACTCAGTCGACAACTCGGTCAAGCTTTCTAACACATAAGCACCTGGACAAAGTCAATCGTAAGGACAGGGGTTTGGACACTCGCTTAGCTCCAACCCCTCGAAGTAGCTGCCCTAACTCAACTGTTGTCATTAACCCAGTATGCAGGCTTCCTTCAATTCAAACCTTACCTGTCCGTCGGTACCCCTGGCCGGACATGAGCTGGAAGGGGAGGTATCCGGCGGACGGAAATATAGGTCTTAAATAGAAAGCGGCAAAGAACCGCCTCCGATGTTGTTCACGTCCGCATTAGCGTCAACACCGGAAATCGTCATCAGTGTGTACACGGCGCATAGGAAGTACGTCATTCCGTAGGCCGAACACACCTATGCGAGTTCTGGGAGTTGTAGTTTGAGCTGCAATTGAAGTTACAAATGTCTATTACAAACCCATCCTGTGTATTATATACCCATGTACATCGCTTATTAAAGGGAAGGAAAAACGAGTCACTAGTGGAAGTGTCTCTCTGGTAAAAATATGATTACAGACCGCGGCCGATATAGACATCAGGAAAGAGTTGTAAAACATCCCAGCCCCATATAATCATGATTCATCCCTCGTGAAGAAGGAACAGTTCTAATGTGCAACCCAATCTTACTTGAGATACTCCACCTAGATGTTGACATGAGTTTGTTAATCTTGGAATTAAACAAGTTTGAGATGGAATGATGTCCAAAACTAGTGAACTCCATGTGATCTATACCTGATCTTAATGTCTATAAGGTATGAAGAATTAAATACTCACAGTAGGCAGAAGAGGGGAAGGGGAGAGAGGGGAAAAGAGAGAGGAAAGAGTAAACACTATAGTGTAACCCAAGGTATCTCGTCATTTAACCCCTGACTGTCACTCTTAAGCTTAAAAATCCATTTTTGTTCTTTAACAAACAGGAACCTAGTGATATCACTCACGTGAGATGGGATAAATGGTTGCTCTAGCACCGTCCATCCTTGTCGGATAGTGTCGATCTTTCAATTGTTCAGATAGGGCCTTCGCATGATGACAGAAATTAGCACTGTCTGAACAGTTCCTTCGTATCCGTAGGAACTGTCCTACTGGTAAATTTTCACGAAGAGCCTTTGGGTGATGACTATCAAAGGTAAGTAAGGAATTTTTCGCCATCGGTTTCTTATATAATTCACTGCCCAACCTGCCCTGTGATGGACTAATCAGAAGGAGTATAGCAAAGTGAGCTTGCCCTTTCTTGACATTCTGATTAGTCCATCACAGGGCAGTTGAAAGATCGACACTATCCGACAAGGTTGGTTAAGCAGGCTTGGAAAAGAGCTTCCAACAACAATCGAGATGCCCTACTGGAACCATCGGTTCAGAAACCACCATTGTCGAGGCTAACATTTGTCAATACTTTTAGCACACTCTCGAATGGGGTACAGAAAAGTGTGCGGAAACATTGGCGGCTCCTGAATGTAGGACAAGAAACCATTCCAGCTCCACTTTTTTCATTCAAAAGGGGAACAAATCTCCGGGACAGTTTAGTACATACTAGACCCAAGAGCAAAACACCCGGTGCTGTGAGTACCCTATGGGATATGCCCGCTGTACAAGGGCATTTTCCCTGCGGATCCTGCACAGCTTGCCCTCAAACACAACTGACAAAGACAGTTGATATTGGGACTGAGAGACCTTGGGTTCTCAAAAAACACACTAATTGTAACACTGAAAGAATAATCTACTTGATTACATGTCCGTGCTCCCTTCGGTACGTAGGAATGACTACACGGAAAGTCAAACTGCGAATAAATGAACATAAGAGCACCATTAGGTGCAACAAACAGGCAACCAGATTGACGAATCACTTCCTCACACATCAACACAAGGCAGAGGAATTAAGATGGACGGTGCTAGAGCAACCATTTATCCCATCTCACGTGAGTGATATCACTAGGTTCCTGTTTGTTAAAGAACAAAAATGGATTTTTAAGCTTAAGAGTGACAGTCAGGGGTTAAATGACGAGATACCTTGGGTTACACTATAGTGTTTACTCTTTCCTCTCTCTTTTCCCCTCTCTCCCCTTCCCCTCTTCTGCCTACTGTGAGTATTTAATTCTTCATACCTTATAGACATTAAGATCAGGTATAGATCACATGGAGTTCACTAGTTTTGGACATCATTCCATCTCAAACTTGTTTAATTCCAAGATTAACAAACTCATGTCAACATCTAGGTGGAGTATCCCAAGTAAGATTGGGTTGCACATTAGAACTGTTCCTTCTTCACGAGGGATGAATCATGATTATATGGGGCTAGGATGTTTTACAACTCTTTCCTGATGTCTATATCGGCCGCGGTCTGTAATCATATTTTTACCAGAGAGACACTTCCACTAGTGACTCGTTTTTCCTTCCCTTTAATAAGCGATGTACATGGGTATATAATACACAGGATGGGTTTGTAATAGAAATTTGTAACTTCAGATTGCAGCTCAAACTACAACTCCCAGAACTCGCATAGGTGTGTTCGGCCTACGGAATGACGTACTTCCTATGCGCCGTGTACACACTGATGACGATTTCCGGTGTTGACGCTAATGCGGACGTGAACAACATCGGAGGCGGTTCTTTGCCGCTTTCTATTTAAGACCTATATTTCCATCCGCCGGATACCTCCCCTTCCAGCTCATGTCTGGCCAGGGGTACCGACGGACAGGTAAGGTTTGAATTGAAGGAAGCCTGCATACTGGGTTAATGACAACAGTTGAGTTAGGGCAGCTATTTCGAGGGGTTGGAGCTAAGCGAGTGTCCAAACCCCTGTCCTTACGATTGACTTTGTCCAGGTGCTTATGTGTTAGAAAGCTTGACCGAGTTGTCGACTGAGTCCTTAAATTAGTTTTTGAATAAGTGACTTATATTCACGAACGATATGTGGCAGACCTCTTGAATCATTATATCCATCCATTAGGATTCACCTAAAGATGGATGTATACTTCTTTTATAAGTGAAAATACAAGCAAGTTGGAATGGGTCTTGTTTTGTTCTGCCCTACTTGGTCAGGTAACCAATATTGGTTAATGTATCCATTCCTTGAAAGACGTTCAGCAGTTTTTAGGACGCCAGAATGGCGTACGAATCTCTTGATATCATTATATTTTTATAATTCAGCTTTGGTCACTTTGAGAGGTGGTAGATTTTAGTAGGAAAGGTAGCCATATTCAGAAAACTTTGATTTTGAGTGTGGTTTCTATGTTTTTACCTTCAAAACAGAGCGGTGCCTCACTTCCTGAGCGGATGCCAGGTGAGGTGAGGAGTGCACCCGCATAAAGACGGGTACGCAGAATTACCAATTTAAAAAACATTTGCTGATTATATATATGTATAGGCATATGATACATTTATTAGTATCAGATAAAATTTAGATAATGCATATATTGAGCATGACAGCAACAGTCTAGTGAATGGTTTTTAAGATGTATCTCTTTCTTTCAGGATTGTGTCCAATACTCCTGTGACTGTTGGCCAAGTATTGACATCACAGGTGAATGTAGGTTGTATCGGACCAACTACTTTTTATTGAGATATTATTTGATTTTTCACTAAGTACACTATTTGCAGTAGCGACTCCATCTTTAGGTCCTGATGAAAGCCTGGGTCAGAGTTGATCTATAGGCTGAAACATGTAGACCTATCATTTCTTTGGACTTTTGCAATTATTTGTTAAAAACTGCATATGCACTGTTTTACTCTTGACACCAGGATAGCATTTATTAAAATTGTTTGTGTCCTGATAGCCAATTTTATACAACCACTTTTCACATTTATATGCACTGCAAACCATCACTTTTTTAAACATTTTGGGCTCTACATTTTGGGATCCTGGTTTAGTCTCCCTTCTTCTGTTGAGAAGGTAGTAGCACTTAGTTGTACTAAGGTTTGCTACTTAAAGGAGATCCCAAATGATGAAGCATGCCACTTTGGTGGGTGATGGGATTTCGTCCTCTTTAAGAGGACTCCTTTAGATCAATTAAGACTGGTCTGTTGCTGTGGATGCCTAGTCTTTACAGACCAACGGTTTTTTCTTGTGTTATTAATACATCCAGAAGCGCCCAACTGAAAAGAAATTATAAATAGCACATAGGACCAGGCAGTACCGCAATACTTTATGCAAATTGTACGGGTTCTTTGGAGGTGCAGTCATCTACTCCCACCAAAGTGTTACTGAACAAACTCGAATCATGCATTATAACAACATGGGTACGTTGCTAACAAATTTAACAAGAGAGGGGAGCCCGCTCCATATTTGATATGCTGCTGTATTACTGTACATCTTGCGTTAATGAGACAGTGCGAAGGGTACTTCCAAGGTGATTAAAAATAGCTTAAGGCAGGAGTGCACTAAAACCCATAAGGGGAATGAGTGCTGGGAACCAATATCGTGATGAAACACGAGGGGCACGATGTGGTCAGTATGGAGACCGGTGCGATAGCTCACGTCATAGGGAAAAACCACCTTCACAGCCAGAAAACCATGAACAGGTAGTCGTACAACCCCCCTGTGAAGTGGTGGGTTGCGGTGTGCCCGGTGTCTAGGCTCTGGAACCCATGAGGGGAAATCATGAAATATAGAGCACCTGCCATCGCAGCCAGACAAAAATGAGCTGGCAGTCCTGCAACTCCCACATGATCGTGGCGGGTTGCTGCATGGTCAGTGTAAAAGCCCTTTAACACCGTATGGTTAAAGTGTAGAGGCGGTGTGGTACAAGTGCCAACATTGTAAAAGGGGGACAGCAGTCATCGTGACAAGGGAGGCAGGGCATGGTCAGTACTAAGACCAGCGCAGTAATTCACGAAAAGGGACCGCCTCGGTAGCAAACAGTTTAAATGAACGATTATGCCACTCCCACTGGGGCGTGGCATTTCGTAGCGTGGCCAGTATGAAAGACTGGCTCCAGAATCACTTGGGAGGAATGGACCATCACCTACCCAAAGGTATGGTACTGCTCGGATTAGGAGTGCCGGCGAGGGTGAAGTGAACCGCTACCGGGAACTGTTTTTAACAAAAGGAAGTGCAGTGCATCCTGGTCACGTGGTGCGCATCACTGTTCCCCATGTAATCATGGGAAATGTAGTCAGAGCTGCATACACGGCGGAATACCCGCATGCATCATGTTATGATCACAGGGTGCCCGAAAGCGACACCCGCGGGACCACAGAGGATGAAGTCCAATGGGATAAAACGGGCACAAAAAGTCTAAATGTCACTGGACATCATGTGTGATACCAGCTTCTAAGAAGCATACCGCATATGGTCTTAAGATGGAGTGTGATCATGCGGATATTGTTTAACTATGCTCCCATGAATATTAGCTGGCCAGTATATTTTGTGTTTATAACACTGCAAACAGAGTGACTTATATTTTGGGTCCTGATGAATGCCCTGGAACCCCTTCTGGGGACCACTCACGGGCAGAAACATGTTGAACATTGAGAGGGGTATATATGTATATGCACTTGCACTCTGTCCCTCACTGACTCAATTCCATCACTCATCAAAACACCTCTGCTCCTCCCGACTAGGGGAGTTGTAGCCCACACCATGGACTTCACAGTCTGGGCATGAAGAGGGGACCCAATGATGAAGCATGTCAACCTCGGGTGAGTGAGGGTTCTCGTCTTAAAGAAGGATTTCTCCCTTTTGAGCAGGTCCATCATACACACGTTCATCAACATACAAAACAGTTTTTGGCTATAAGCTAGTTGTTAGCCCGATTTCTGTGACAATACCAGGCGTACTTCAGTGTGAGTTGCATGATAGAGTGGGAGCAGTATGCACCTGGTTGGGCCAATCCCTAGATCCCCAGTGTGAATATTAATACATTTAGAAAAACTGCTCAGATGAGAGCAATCTTTGCTTGTTTTAAAAATGACACAAGATAAAATCTCCTCAAAAAGACATAACATTTACAAAAAAACATAGGGGGATATTCTCAAGAACTTGTGATAAACATCGGCAAAATAGGTTAACGCAAGTTTCCATATTGCCGTCTATCGCGGGAAAATAACTCTGTGTCAACGTGGCATTCTCAACACGGCGGTAACATGCGATAGTACCCCGACAACGCGGCAAATGTCCGCGATAACAGTACCGGGACGGCGAAAAAAATCCAAACCCGAACGCGAAAAAAGTTGCAATGGGCCCAACCGCGATAAGACAAACAGCGAAAAGCAGCACCAGGCCTGCAATTCACACACGTCAGGCGTGAAAAACCACTACAAAAGCAGAAAAGTAAACACAAACAAAGAAAAAACTACAGCGAAGCACAATGGAGGCAGCCGGAGCAGGTACAGAGGACGACCAGAACCCCACAAGCTCCCCGAAGGACCAGCCTGGGACCTCAGGGTCAGGGAAGGGCAAGGACAAGAAGAAGAGGAAGACGCGGTTCAGTCCGCAGGAAAACAGGATCCTGATCACGGAGGTGATAGAACACCATCAACAACTGTTCGTCACCTTCACTGTGTCATTGGCAACAAAAAATGCAATATGGCAGTCCATCGTGGACAAGGTGAATGCAGTCAGATTGCTGAGGAGGACAATGGACGAGGTCAAGAGGCGCTGGAATGATGTGAAGCGCAAGACCAAGCAGAAACTCGCAGACAACCAGAAGGCAGCAATGCAGACTGGAGGTGGGAGTCCAGTGCCACAGGAGGAGCTGAGTGAGATGGAGGAAATGGTGACCACAGTCATCAGTGGGGAGACGGTGGCAGGAGTTGGGGGACCGGACACTGCTCAACATGACCCGACACAACAGCAACAGGGTGAGTAACCACCAGGGACTGGTGAGACGGGGGGAGATGGGCACAATGGCACACATGCACAATTAGTAGAGCATATCTGCGGAAAAAGCATGGCCAACAGTCACAACTCCAACCAAGAGCCCAATTTACCCAAGTCTGCAACAGCACAGCACTGCATAAGCACAGAAGAGAAAGCCACACCGCCTGAAAGGGATAAGGGCCAGCCAAATCAGAGCTGAAGGGGCAACTCACCTACAATGCAGCACACACACATAAGATCCAGAGCACCGCAACATTTACAACAATGTTGAACAAACAGCAACACCAGCACAACAGAACAGGACACAACTGCTGCCGCTTGTGTGTGGAAAATGGCCATTCGCATGTGGCATAGCTGGAAACTGTGAGATGATGATGTACTAGTACAACCCCACATCCCTGATGGTGTAGTAATGCATGTATGGCCGTGACCCAGATAGGCTGTGAGACACACATTGTCATACAAATCAACACTCATCACAGTTGAATACAAGTGAAGGTGCGTAGACTTTATTAGCATATGCGTGTCAGTACGGCCAAGATAAGTGCCACAACATGCAGACCAATGCAGCAGTATGTCAGAACGTGGAACGTTGCCAAGCACCGCTGTCCACTCCAGGGGAGTGCCATACCATTCACAGGAATGTGTTTACCCGCGTTGTTGTCCGCTCATGTATTCGGAGTCCAGGCGAATGCAGCCATGTCCACTGTCGTCGTGGGAGATGTGACCAGAACCCCATGTCCCAACAAGGTGTCGGGACATGTGCAATGTGTTCCTAACTGTTGTGTCTGCAGGTACGTAGTTACACGTCCATGAAAGCGAGTGCAGCTTCGTATGCAATCATTTCCAACATGAGGTCGTTGTCGACTTCATCGAACAGGATGGCGAGGCTAACCATTAGCAGGTCCGGACAGATGTGCTGCGTCTACCCCCTTTCACCAATTAGCACTACAGCCCAATAGGGGAGCGGCTCAATGTGGTCACTGCACACGAGGAATTCTGCAAACTCCCAGATCCAGCTGCCAGCATGTATACCAAGTATCCAGGCATCCCATAGACGGGTGTCACAGTGACACTCATGGTCGTGGGCCAACAGGGGGCGCCCACACATGTCGAAATCCAGTTCGGCTACCGTCCTGTTGGATAGGCAGACATCCATGGACCACTCGAATATGCACGAGCGACAATGCAACACAGGCTGCACGCAGGTGACATTGGCAAGGCGGAAGCTCAGCCGGTAACTGATCCGCAGCACTACCAATGGCAGTGCCCCCAGTAAATGCAGCATATGTGCACGGTACAGTTCCACGTGACAGGGGTTGTGCATGTGTCCGGGATGGTCTGCCATTGCGTTAGTGGCTCTGGTTGAAGCGGCACTGTTCTGACCTGCGCCAGTTCTGTGGATGAAATGCCACAGCTCGGATCAATGAGTTGTTTAAGTGTGCAACAGTTGTACGCCTGGGATGGTGTGGGAGTAAGTGTGACGGCCATTCCATGCAAGATAACTCCGAGCAAGGACTTCTGTGTGTGGGGTGTGTATACGTTGGTCTGTCGTCGGGCTGTGCGTAGTGTGGGAGTCGTCCTCAACTGATATCATATCTGTCAGGGGGGGCCGGGCACATGCAATTCCGAGGTCAGATGTGCAGATGTGCTTCCGCCTGATAGTTCATACAAAGGAGCTTTCATCCCTAATATCAGTTTGTCATCTGCTTGCATTCATGAAGTGTGATGTGGCTTGTTGGGTGTGGGGTGGGATGTGTGCGACTTTGGGATCCATGTTTGACATGACTTGCATGTGGCAAATGAGCGGCATCACTGTGTGTTATGTTGCCTCACAGCTGCTCCTCCCTCCCCCCGAGCCTATTTACTTGTGTGCGCTGCGCGGTTGCATCACTTGCACTCCAACGGCACACCATTGTCATGCCTGTCTGCGCATGTCCACAAGCCTGACAATGACACTGTGATGTTGTCCGTTGAAGGTGGGCGGCCACGTGAGTGTAGGCCTATGGTAAGGTTAGTGCGGACACAGATGTAGAGTTCATGCCTGGCTGAACTCGTGCTGCGACTAAGGCTAGGCATTTGGCTCACGCTGCGGCAATGCAGATACACACAACACTTGGCATGTATGAGCCAAGACCCGAGCGGTCATGCACTCCTTCATTTCTCCGTTCGTGCGAGACCGCCCTCCGGGTGAATGCTACATTGCAACATTGTCAATTGCGGGCCGGGTGCCGCCGACACTACAACAGAGACACACGCATTGGTGACTACCTTGTCCAGGCCAGAACTGAACCACGCCCTGAGCCCCGGGCTAATTCTACACACCCCTGCGCTGGACTGACGTACGCCGGCCCAGCCCACTCCGCTTACGCTTACAGGGGGGGGGGACAAAGCTACATGTCCAAGGTCTTACCCACTGCCTGAGGTGACATGCTTGCGTCATCTGTCCACAGCACGATGTGATGTGGTAGGGCCAGGGGCCATCACGCATACATAATTACCAAACGGACACACTTAGATAGATAGTGGAAATGGCTACGGGCACGTGCGCCCGGCCCCTTTTTATTACCAGGGTCACATGTCCAGTAACGCCTGTGCTGGATTGGTGTGGGGTAAGTGTAAGCCAGCCCTCAGGGAGTGGTTGGTGCTGGCAACAACTAGAACAGTGAACATCGGATCACACACACAGAGTCACTCATGAAGGGTCCATGACTTGCAGTGCACTGAGGTAGGGGCACCAGAACTGGACTCACACACATATGATTACATCATAAAGGGTCCATGACTTGAGCTACACTGAGTTCGTGGCACCGGAAGCGCTCGGCGGGTGCGCTGCCTGCGATAATGCGTCGTCTGGGCGGGCCGCCCTGGAAGCAATGTCTGTTGCCTACTGGACTGCGCCATGAATAAATGAAGACTCAATTTGAATTGTGAGCCCTGCTGACCGCAGTGTAGGCCAGAGGCAGCGGTCAGCGAGGGCCCACAGCCACGTGGCGATGACTTGTGGTGCACTGAGTTAGTGGCACCTGGAGCGCTCAGCGGGTGTGCAGCCAGCGATGATGCGTCGTCCGGGCGGGCTGCACTGGCAGCAATGTCTGTTGCCTACTGGACTCTGCCTTAAATGAATCAAGACTGAAATTGACTTGGGGGACCTGCTGACCGCAGTGTAGGCCGGAGGCAGCGGTCAGAAAGGGCCCACGGCCACGTGGCGTCGACTTGTGTTGCACAGGGTCAGTGGGACCTGGAGCGCTCAGCAGGTGCCCAGCCAACGATGATGCGTCGTCCGGGCGGGCCGCACTGGGAGCAATGTTCTTTTTGCCTACTGAATTCTGCCTCAATATTGCCACGTGGCATTGACTTGTGTTGCACAGGGTCAGTGGCACCTGGAGCGCTCAGCAGGTGCACAGCCAACGATGATGCGTCGTCCGGGCGGGCCGCACTGGGAGTAATGTTCTTTTTGCCTACTGAATTCTGCCTCAATATTGCCACGTGGCGTTGACTTGTGTTGCACAGGGTCAGTGGCACCTGGAGCGCTCAGCAGGTGCACAGCCAACGATGATGCGTCGTCGGGGCTGGCCGCACTGGGAGCAATGTTCTTTTTGCCTACTGAATTCTGCCTCAATATTGCCACGTGGCGTCGACTTGTGTTGCACAGGGTCAGTGGCACCTGGAGCGCTCAGCAGGTGCACAGCCAACGATGATGCGTCATCCGGGCGGGCCGCACTGGGAGCAATGTTCTTTGTGCCTACTGAATTCTGCCTCAATATTGCCACGTGGCGTCGACTTGTGTTGCACAGGGTCAGTGGCACCTGGAGCGCTCAGCAGGTGCACAGCCAACGATGATGCGTCGTCAGGGTGGGCCGCACTGGGGGCAATGTCTGTTGACTAGTGGTTTCCTCCATTAACAGAAATGTGGCACGATTTGAATTGTGGGACCTGCTGACCGCAGTGTAAGACTAAGGCAGTATCTGGCACACACATGACACCGTATTGCTGTGCCGCTGAATGCGCTGGGGGCCTGTGTCGCGGAGTCTGGAGGTCATGGCGGCGGACTTGTGGCAGGGTGAGGTGTGCCGCCCTGGCAGACGCGTTGCCCATCACGGAAGAGAACCGCGCCCAGAGCCCCGGCCTTTTTATCCGCACTCCTACGCTGGAGTGGCGTACGCCGGCCCAGCCCACTGTGCTTACGCTTACAGGAGGGGACGGCACAGCTACATGTGCAGGGTCTTCCCCACTGCCTGAGGTAACATGTTTGCGTCCACTGTCCACGACACTACAAACCCCAGCAGTATATGTCCACATGGACATGTCTGTGCTCTGCATTCTGAGGTCTGTCCAGCACATCACCGCCACACTTGGCATTGTGTACATTCTTCTTCATGGGTGAGTTGCCTCCTTCACACATACTTGGTTCCCACCTCTCCCCCCATTCTGCACTTGTGTGGCTGAGAGGCCATGCCGTTTTCGGAAGGTCCGCTGTCTTGTCCTACGCTGCCTCGGTGGTAGTCTGGGGGGGAATCTGGAGGGGGGGAGGTCCTGGGGGTGGTGGCGGTGGGTGTTGTGGCCCTCTTGGGTCTCCGAGCTGCATGTTCATTGGCTCCATGGCATCTGTGGGTCTTCAGTTGTGGCTCTGGGCTGGGCTCCCTTTCATACTGCAGGTAGTCGTCCTGCTTAGCACCAGCTAAAGGCAGGTGTTAAATCCCTGCAGCTAACATGCCTTATCGCCTGTTCTTGGTCCGCATCGCAGATCTGACTGGTCGTTGAGAATCGAGCGAAGTGGTGTTTTCGTGTGTTTTTGCACGGGAACGCCTACTCTGCATATCATTAGCGTTAGTTGTCGCACTCATCCGTGGCGATGTTTTTTGCGGTAGCTATCGCAGGAAAACTGGCGATGTCGGCAGTTTGCACCAGCTTGTGAATAGGGCGAAAAATCTATCGCCACTTTTGCGGCGCTAAAGTGTTGATAAATTGCCGATAAGTCCTTGAGAATATGCCCCATAAAGTGCAGCGTGCTTTGGGTCGAACAACAATCACAAGGTCAGGCAGGTAGGCTCTTGAAAAAAGGGCCCTGGGTTGAAAAGACCACTTAAACATGAACAGTGCCAAACCTAAGCCTAACCAGCAAAAAAAATGACTTGGTTTCACCATCCACTTTAAATATGGAGCCATAGCTGGATAAGTTGGGATCTTGGCATATGCCTGAACAGTTTGCTTGTTAACCTCTTTTAGCAGCCTATGGTCTCCATGATAAGATAAGAATTTGGTCTTCAGTGTTGCAGTAAAACTTGCTTTGAGACTGCTCGTGGTCCTGAACAACTCGTCGAGCTCCAGGCTCTGTGAAGTGTGATGGATATACTTTAGTCAGGGAATGTCCATGCAGCAGTCAAGTTGCAGACAATCTGCAAGGACAGCCCTGTTAAGAACTGTCTGCTTCGGGTCAATATTTGGAGCCACAGTAACAGATGTTGCATGTTTAGGTTGCATTTTTATAAAATCTTCAATATAACCCAGCCCCACCTCGAGGTGACAAATGAAGGAACTCGTACTAGTGGGGACGGAAAGCACCCTCTTAAGAAAACTGTTCTCAGCAGTTACCAAGCCACCTGAGTCGTCAATACCCCAGACCCAATCCCCATATGAAGCAACTGTGAGACACTTGGCCCTATAAATGGCAGTGCCCCAATCTACTGGCAAAGTTAAACATGGCCTCCACCATTTTAGAGTAGGTGGCAACACTGATAGTCTTCAAAACTCTCCTGTGAGATGGTTATCAAAGAGAACCCCTAAAGAAGTGAATGTTGGGACAGCACATACCCTCTCAGAGTTCACTACAAAGACAGGATTTTCTTTCCGTTTAGCCCCATAAACCATGATATGGGTTTTTGACTGGTTCACCTTTAACTCAAGGGTTGTCATATAATTACAGCAATCTTGTAATCGCTGCAGCTCATTTGCTGTCCTGGTGATCAGGACCATGTCGTCCGTGTAAATTAAAGCAGCAACACTACGACCCAAGGTCCACCAACTACTTCTCCAACCCGTTGATGTACAAAGAAAATAGAAATGGGGCCATCACACAGCCCTGTCCTATGCCCCTGGCCAAGTTAAAGGCTGCTGTGGTCTCTGCCCCCGGGCCATATATTACACTGGCAGTGATGTCGTTGTGCATTTGTCACAAAATATCAACTTAGTACTGTTCCACTCTCATATCTGACAAAGTGCTCCACAGTTCGACTCTGTAAATGGAGTCAAACATGGAGCTTAAATCTTTAAATGCCAGCTATATCCTGCCTTCCTTGGCCAAAGTATACTTGCCAATTAAAAGATATACGTTCAAGGCCTGCTCCACTGTTCCACAACCTGGCCTGAAGCCAAACTGTAGCTTAGACAATGCTTATGATCCTCCTCCCAGTCATTCCAATAAAATTCTCCCCAAAACTTTAGTGATGGAATCTGGGTGATAACAGTGTGGGTCACTCCTAGAGTCCTTTTTAAATATGGGGACGATTGTGGTGTGGGCCCAAGATTAAGGTGGACCATTGACTAGGAACACACTAAGGTCAAGAGATGGGCCCACAGCTCAGAGTTAGCCTTGAACAAATCGGCTGAGATCCCATCAGGATCTGACGCCTTCCTGGTGGGGCAACTGTCTAGTGCAAGCTGGACCTCGCTAATTTCAATCTCCAGTCCAGCCAGAGGGACTGCCCCTGGCAAAATATCTGGAGAAGACCTGTTTGAGCTATCCACTGCTGGCCCACCAGTAACCGTATGCCTAGCAGTGGTGTTCACATAAAGCTCTGCAAAGAGGGAAACCCAAACATCAGGAGGGATAACCACATCTAACCCTAACTCATTGCTACTGTTAATATAATTGTGGCTGACCATCACCCAAAATGCCTTAGTGTCATGTGTTTCACTAGCCTGAAGCAGAGCAGAGAAAGCTTCCTCTCTGATCACGGCTTTCCTCACTTTCAACACATGCTTGTAATGGACCCTAGCACACTGTACCTTCTCCTGCACTCTTGGGGTCTCTTTAAGAGCCACCAACAGCTGGTTGTGTGCTTCTCTACAGTCAGCATCAAACCATTTGATGCTTCTTTCCTGATTATGGTTGGGCAGGGCCAGGAGTAAATTACGTCTAGTGTGGCAGATCCTCTCAAAACTGTAAGTTACCTCCTGCCCCCCCCCCATTCATTCATCAGCCAAACATAGAAAAGCTTGTAATAAAAGGGGTACTAAACTGGTCATGAATGATGCAATTCCCACCTTGGACAACCTCCTAACTAACCCTGTGTTCTTTATGTATTGAAGAGAGAGAGAGGATTGCATGTAGTTGGGTGTTTGATCATGAAGGAAGCATGCAGGGTGAGAGACAAGAGCCTGTGAGTGGTGAGTCCCTCAAGCTAAAGTCCACCACTCAGTCCCTCAGGGAAAACAAAAAGAGGATTCAATAAATCGATTGCACTCATCCCCGAGTGGACTGTGGCCGAAGTGGGTGAAAGAATCCCCTACACTGTCCAACAAGCCGCAAGCCAAGGAAGCAGAAAACTGACAACATCTCAGATTAAAATTCCCCATAAGCATCACCACATAATTTCCCCGTATATTACTTATACAGTTATCCACTTCACCAATTAATGATTTGGGCAAATAATCCTTAGAGGTATCAAAAACATTGCTATAAACATTGATTAAAAGCAACTGGGCTGATGAACACTGTAAGAGAATAAGTTGGTAGTGCAGGGAGTTCAGGTTCAGCCTTTTAACCTGTGCCGGAAGCACAATATAGATGAAGGTTATAAGACCACCTTTTGCCCTGCCCACAGAGCCCAGAAGAGCAGGAGTAAAATAAGTGGCATAACTATCCAAGTACAAGGGTTCAGTAAGCCATGCCTCCTGTAGGCAGATGACCGCATGAGACTTTACAAACTCATCCTTATCAAACTTTTCCCACTTACTGGCCAAGCCCACAACATTCCACGAGGCCAGGGTGGGGTGCGTACTACCTTGAATGTTAATGTCCCCAGCCAGAAAACTAATGGACTCACTAACTAAGGGTAGTGTAACATCATCACTGTGAGACATACTACATGAGGTCAGGGAAACATCTCCACCTGATTGCCATGGCCTTATCCCCTCCTGCGAAATAGCCTCATCAGCAATAGCTGGGAACGTTGTCACCATCAGACTGGAGTCAAATGACCTACTCCCTACCATCTTTGTCAGCTGAGAGGGAATAAGTAGAGCAGGAAGTAGTCAGTCCAATTGGTCCAAGTGAGCAATGGGCGCAAAACTATTTGAGGTAAAAACGGCTGAGTCAGTGATGATACACTAGTCAGATTGCTCTAAGGCTCAATGGCTGAAGGAAATGAAAGTACAAAATTGATCTTCATCAGGATCTCTTTGGCCACTTGCCTGTCCTTAAAGTTTATTACTATGAAATCATTCCTGTCAGTCTTTGGAGAACTGCCGACCCAGTCAACCCTATGCACAAGGTTGATTTGGCAGTGCACTAAATCTCACCCGCCCAGCCTACCATTGACCTACTGGACCACTTTATTGGCGAGTTGGTCGTGTTCCTCCTTTAGATTGCCTCTCAGCGGTGGCACATTCTTCTGAATAACAACTTATGGTGCTGCCTGGAATGGAGGGTAATTGAAACATGGAATGACTGAGACAAGTCGAGTGATTCAAGGGTTTTTTAGTGCCCAGTAGCCTCACTGTCTGGCTGCTACTAGGTTATGACATTGACTCCAATCTCCCCTGTGCATGTTAGAAATTGTGATTGCTGATGTCCCTTGGGCCAGAGGCTGCTGCGAGGAGCTATCCATGATGTTGATCCCTGGTGATTGGGCCATGACCACTTGTTGCACTGACCAAGCACGCTGTATGTCTCTTAGGGCTGCTTCCACTTTCACGAGTGATAGAATAACCTTCTCAAAGAGTTGATCCAAACTATCAGAAGAAACTTAACCAGGGCGACCTGCCAGATGGCATTGAGGGACAGAATTAGACATGCAGGCAGGAGTGGGCGGGACCAAAGAAACTGCCTCTTGGATTTAGTGCCTATCTCCGTTCTCTTTCTCTTCCCCCGGCACTTTTTGGCTTACCCTTCTTCCTGTCATCACCATTATTAGGATATGATGGCCCCTCACGAGGACCCCCAACCTCGGCTAAGGTCTCATCGGTGGTGCTGGGGATTGGAGAGGATACACTGGAAATCCCTGCGGCGGCCAAGCACTTAGATGGATGTGGGGAAGTAGCAGCAATTGTACAAGCCACTGGCCCAGATGAACCAGTCACAGTAGGGGAGCCATAATTTGAATCCCACATGTAAGATAATGACAGACTCCGCTCAGTGAGCTCAATCTCCTTGTTGATTACCCCCCAGCTCACCATAAAAAGCCATCCAAGGTAGTTCCCTGTGTTCGTTTGGTAGCAGTGACTCTGCGTTTCCCTATAATATGTTTACAGGCAGCACTTCTGCAAAGCCAAGGGTCAACAGTCCAAATTAAAAATGCATCTTAGCAACACCAAGCCAGACATAAAAAAGCCAGAAACTAGTACCTGGTGATGAACTGGAAGAAAGGGGGGTAGTCCAGCCCCACCTCCTCCAGACGATGACGGGCGAAAATGGGCCCAGTCTTTGCTTTGGCGCGTCCTGGACTGCGGGTTCAGGCGGTGCTTTTTAAAGCACTGTGGATGGCTGCACACAAGTGAGTGTGGCTGACCCCTCCCCCCCTCCTTCTGGCACCAAAGATGCTGCAGGGTGGAATTTGAAGTCCCCACTGTCTGCTAGCGCGTCCCTGAGTATCCACTCAAAAGTGTTTGAACCTACCTGTCAGCGAGACGCAATCAGCCCACCACACAAGGAGTACCTTACTGGTGTGCTAGTTTACTAAACTGGGATGGAATAAAAGATGTCATGAGTATTTAAACTTTCATGAATAGGCAAGGTTTCATAAATACTGTCAAAGTGAGTAAATAATTAACATTGGCGATAGCTTTTTTGTGTTGCTCAGTCAGTGCTTTGTGCGATGAAAATGACCTAAGAAGGCCAGCCTAATGTATTGTAAGAAGCATGTTTACTGTATCTCAATTTAAAATTCCTCACAAGCAGTTTACAGCACTGCATAAGTTCGACCTGCCAGTCCTAGGGTAGACTTCCCCCAAACTTTTTGCCTTCCTCCTCCACTTTTCACTGATCTAATTTTTGCTGGACTTAGGACTCTGCGTACTTTACCACAGCTAACCAGTGCTACAGTGCATGTGATCCATCCTTAAAACATGACAACATTAGCTTATACCCAATTTGCATATTTAATTTACTTGTAAGTCCCTAGTTAAGTGGTGCTACATGTACCCAGGGCCTGTAGATTAAATGCTACTAGAGCATCTGCAGCAGGGGCTGTTTCTCCATCAGGGCTCTGGGGCTTTGCCCCTCTCAAATTCCTACACGTTTACCTAAAAATATATTAAAATAAATCCATTTATTTAGAGATTTGATAGTATCTTTAATCAAATCGATGTATTTAAGTCCAGGCTGTCTGTCTCATTCTGCCTGCCCTGCCTCACTCTGAAGCAGGAGATGGAAGCCAACCACTCAGTATATCAAGTTTCTGCAATGTTATGCACAATGCAGAGCTTACCTTTCTAAAGCCCTTAATTGCCATTGTAATCCATGGTGGTATCCACTGTAGGCCAATGATTCTGTTAACGTCATGGTTTGGGCTCCGGAGCCGGAGGCCAGATGTCTGTCATTCACAGCCATACATCCCACACTTTCCCGCTCATCACAAGGTAGGACTGGATGGAAGCATGTGTAATTTGGTGCCTTGTCCTCAGTAATGGTAAGTGTTATAATGCTCATCTTGTGTTATGTATATTGTGCTGAGACCCCTGAGCAAACTAACCTCTCCCATTGTGACACCCTAGGCCATGGCTGCAGGTCTCTGGCGTCCTTAGAAGTGGAGGGGCTGTATTTGCCCCTGTGCCACCAAAATTGATTCAAAAGACGAGCAGGGTTTTCTTTTCCTTTGCGTAGTCGATCCAAATATCCGAGTCAAGCACAAAAGGAGAAATATGGGCTTATAGTAAAGACAGTTACATGCTGTATGGCATTAAAACTGGCCCTATCGTCATGCCCATCACATTAATGGCCAAAAAATGGATTGGTTTATGTAGGAAAGTGCCTCTTTTGGACATGGAAAGCCCCCACTTTTTGCCTGGAAAATGATGTAGTTTCTACTGGAAGTGCACAGGGTCCCTGCAAACCAGGTCTCCTGTGCCAGCCCTCCTTCCCTAAACTTTACCTTTTGTTTCCACGATTGGCACCCCTTTAGCTCACATACAAGTCCCTAGTAACAGGGTATCCCTGATACCATGGGCCTTGTGGTTAAAGAGGGCCCCTAAGAGCTGCAGTGCAAATTGTGCCACTCTAAGGGACCTCTCACCAAGCACATGCACACTGCAGCCTGCATGTCTTGGGGCAACCAAAACTGAAGGGCCGACATGGCACCGAGGGCCGACATGGCACACTTCCCTGTGTGCCATGTCCATTTGCATGCGATATAGGTAAGACACCTCTCTAGAAGGCCTTAACCATAAGGCAGGTGTGCACTATATCTCCTGTGAGGGCATATCTGTGTTAGCAAATATGCCCCTGCAAAATCCCTGTTGATTCCTGGATACTGAGAGTGACCAGGGAAGCCATATTAAGTACATGGTCTGGACACTCATCATTACGAGTTCCCCAGCTCCATGATGGCTTCACTGAAATATCAAATGTTTGGTACCAAACATCTCAGCATAATAAACCTGCACTGATTCCAATGTCAGATTTATTAAAAAGTGCACACAGAGGACCCCTTAGAGGGGTCCCCTTAAACCTACCAATCCTTAGTGTGGTCACCGACTGGCCTGAGCCAGCCTGCTACCACCAGACAGTGTTCTGACCTCATGGGGAGAGTGCCTGCACACTCTGAGGCTGAGAACAATGCCTTTCCTGGATGGAGGTGTCCAAACCTCCCCATCGTCAGGAACAGCCATTCGCGGCAGAGAGCTATAAAGGCCTTGACACCTTTGTAATGCGACCCCAGCCTCTCCTGTTAGAGGCAGCAGGCCCCCTTCCTGACCTCACCTGCTTTTTGGCAGGAGGACAGGTGGAAAAACATAGAAAGAATAGGAGGTGTGCCCCCTCTGCCAACTCCACCCCACAGGTGCTGGAGGATGGGAGACAGCGTTTACAATGCTGGTAATACCACGCGGGTAGATAACAACGCGGATGTTACATCGTCCGCGTTGTTACCACGCATGGCATTACATCGCAAGTCGTTTCAACGACTTGCGCTAGATGGCGCGCAACACCAGGGAATGTGTTGGATTTTAAATCCAACACCTTCCCTGCTGTTGCGCTAACTGGAATAGGAATAGTAATTTATACTATTCCTAAGTCCAGTGCGCCATCTAGCGCAAGTCGTTGAAACGACTTGCGATGTAATGCCATGTGTGGTAACAACGCGGACGATGTAACGACCACGTTGTTACCTACCGCGTTGTATTTGCTCGTGGTGTAACATCACATATTCCTGGAGGATAGGTGAAGAACACTTGTCAGTGCCCACCATCTTGAAGATGGTGGGACTCCTCCAATCAGGATCAGGGATATGCCCACCCCCCACGTTGGGTGAGCATTTAGAGGGTGTAGTCACCTTTAAGGTAAGTAATCCATTGGCTACTTCCTGGCACTCCTGTTAAAAACGCCTCTAAATGTAGCATTTAGGTGGCCCCCCTGAGCCCTGAACTTCAGTTCCTGATGACCTGAGAAATGCCGGACACTACAGAGTCGCACCCACGGAGACAACTGCAGACACCAACTGACTTGGCCCCAGCCCTAACGGCCTGTCTGCAGCCCTTGACGATCCTGCGCCAAAAGATGACATGTCCTGCAGCCCAGTGACCTTCAAAGCCTTGGAAGGTCTTCCAGCCTTTGACAAAGATCAAGACTCCTGAGAACAGCAGACTTGTTAAACAAGCAACCATCTCTAAAGAAAAGACTCTGTGTCCTGAAGAACCGCGAAGCCTGAACCCCGGTTCCACCTCTGCACCCGACGCCTCTGGCCCGAGTCCAAGTGGCCCACTGGTTCCAGCAAGGTTCCCCAGTGCCCGAGTCCACTGTGAGCTGACCTCTCCTAGACTCCTCAACGTCTCCTGCAGCCTCTGCACGGAGACCCCCTCAACCGCGACCTGCTCTGGTAAGCCGTTTCTGACACCAAAATGCACTCCTGCACCCACCTGTCTTGGGCCTTGGCAAAGAGGAAAAAAGATGTCCCTACATACATGAGCATCGCAACTTACCTCTGCAGCTGTTGGTTTCCTGCGACCGGCCTCATGGTCTGAGCCTGCAACCTACTTCCGATTTCGACTGTCTCCATTGCTTTGCATTGGGCCCTCCAAGTCGCTGCTACTTACCTGTAAGCAGCCTTTGACCGATTGGCCCAATCCCCATTGATTTGCATTGGGCACCCAACCTCAAATTTGCACCCTACACCCGGCCGCCCTTGGCTGCTGGTGGTGCACTGTTGGTGCTGAACTGGACCTTGCCGAATACTGGCCTTAACTTCCGCAGACTGATCTTGTAAGTCAATTTTATTATGTATGCTGAATGTTTTCTTCCTCCAATAGGTTAACATTGTAAAATCTGAAAATTGCTCTGTGTATAGTTTTGAAACTGAAAAGTATTTCTATTGAAAAATGCATTTACCTATGACAAAGTTCAGTGGTTCTACAAAATAAATAAAACCAAGTATTATTTTTATAAATTGTTCTGGGATTTATTCTTTGAGTGTGTGTCTCATTTATTGCCACTGTGTGTAGAACAAATGCCTAACACTACCCTCTGATAAGGCTAACTGATCTCCCACACTACCACAAGAGAGCGTTAGAATTATTAACTTAGTCTCTGTAAAATCTCTGGGGATCCACTGGCCTCTCTGCACACTATACCTCTTTTTGGTGTAGTATATAGAGAGTTTTGAACTAAGAGGGCAACAGTGATTCCTTAGTTGCAAATCCCTATCAATTTGAGCACTGTAAAAATAAACCCAACGGTGGTGCTCTAACACTAAAACACACATGTTGCCACAATGTGTAGAACTGAACCTGAGAGACTTCCCAGGTCAGTTGTTTGTAGAAATTACGAAATAGTGGAGAAATCAACATGTATAGATATCTGCTACCATTAATGTTATGAGTCCATTTGTGTGTTCATTCATGCATCAGCGCATGTACAACATTTCTATTGCTTAGCTAGTATAGCGACGATGCCTCATAAATTAACTTCAAACATTCAGGTAATATATATTTTCCATTAACTTCAAATCAGTATAACAAGAAAATTACACATCATATCTTCAATCCAAACTCAATTATCCATCAGTTATAAGTATAATTGTTCAGTGACGATTTGTAGATATATTGATGGTATTTCCACATGAACAATCTCAGCCAACACATGTTTCGTCCTGTAAAGGACTTTTTCAAGGCTACGTCCGAGCTTGTATATATTTTGAATGCGGAAAAAATACACGGCACGTCATTGGTCATCGCGAGTGAACCAAGGACTTATCACGGTCCCTATCAACACTAGGGGTCTATACCCTCAGTTCTTATACCACGGTTTCTCAGTAAATAATATTTAATTCACAGTCTCACAATTTCAGAATTGAAACATTTCCATTGTTAATTATTCATAACAAATTATTGTTGTTACTCATTCATCTTAAACAGCTAACAACCAGTGACTAAGCCAATAGTACTGACAGGTTTTAGGTGTATATCAGTTATAGTGTTATATATCTGGATGCAATAACATTTCAGAGAGAAACCAAAATACCAGCCGGGTGGCACACCAAGGGAATCACAGAAATTTATTTTACATGTTCCCTTTTAGAGAGCCTCCACTTTTTTCATCCCACATAAAGACATGTTTGCACATATTTCTATATGACTGATTTCAGCCAGCAGCTGTGGGTGTTTCTCGAAGCCTGGTTAGAGCATTTTCTTCCAAAGTCAACGCCACATGTAGTTCAAGACACTGTGCAAGCACACACTTTGAGGGGCCTGAAGTTGTCGCACTGCACAATTTGTACATTACAGCAATTGTTGAACATATTAATGCAGTAAGATATGGGGCAGTTTTTAATGTGTTTAATATTTCAAGACTATACGTTCCAACTGCATTATAAGCCTTGCTTTCGCACTAAATTCTTTTGCTTTAAAATGTACCATTTGCCAATCTTTTGTCAATTTTTTCTCAGCAGAAGTACCCCCTCCACCTCACCCCGCACGCTGGACCCCACATTTGGCCATTAAGTTTGCTCACTTCAGTAGCTGCATAAAAGTCATACAGGCATATTCACAAGGACTTATCGCCGAGTTATCGGCACATTAGCGCAGCAAAAGTGGCGATATAATTATCGCCCCATTCGCAAGCTGGTGCTAACTGCCTACATCGCCACATAACCAGGAATAGCTGCCGCAAAAAACATCGCCACGGTTGACACCGCCAACTAACGCTAATGAGATGCAGAGTAGGCGTTCCCATGCGAAAACACCACATCGCGACATTCACAACGAACAGCCAGATCCACGATGCGAACCAAAAACAGGCGATAAGCCGCGCTAGCAGCAGCGATTTTACACCTGCTCTCTGCTGGTGTTAAGCAGCACCACAAAAGGGAGCCCAGCCCACAGCCACACCTGAAGAACAACAGATGCCATGGAGCCACTGCTCATGCAGCTTGGAGACCCCAGAGGCCCACAACACCCACCGCCACCACCCCCAGGACCCCCCCACACCCCTGGGCCCTCCCCCGGCCCACCCACCTTGGACAAAGATATGCCACAGCAACTTCACAAAATCACGAGATAAGAAAGACCCTGATGTCGCACACATACAACAACAAACACACATGTGTGGTCAGACTAAGGAGAATCAAACATTCAACTGTGAAATTCCCATAACAAATCTTTATTATTACACAACACAAAACAACAAATTGGATTAGTCCTTGCGGATCCACTCTGGACAATCTGGAAGCCACAGCCTGCAAGACAAAATCTGAGATGAGAACGTGTGTCATGCGCTCATCAAAGGACAGAGAGAGAGCGAGAAAGAAAGGGAGAGAGAGAGGGAGAGAGAGGGAGAGAGAGAGAGGGAGAGAAAGAGAGCGAGAAAGAAAGGGAGAGAGAGAGGGAGAGAGAGCGAGAAAGAAAGAGAGAGAGAGGGAGGCAGAGAGAGGGAGAGAGAGAGAGGGAGAGATAGAGTGAGAAAGAAGGGGAGAGAGAGAGGGAGGGAGGGAGAGGGACAGAGAGGGAGAGAGAGACAGCGAAAGGATGAGAGGGCAGGAGACAGCCGCCCCTGCGCACCCATGCCCCACAGCCCACCTGCTGCCACCGGTCTGTCTCCAACCACGTGCCGGTGCATACTCCGAGCCAGTGACACTCGACCTTGGCAGACTCCACATCATGCAGACCCACCCCGCGGGCCACTAGGTCACACACCTGGATCTGGGCCTTGATTTCGGAATGGGAGAGTCCATGACAGTGCACACATCATCAACGCTGGCTGCACACCCGCTCAGCATCATAGGTGCCACTAACTCCAAGAACACTGAGGCAACACCATGTGGAGGTAGGCCCGCGTTGCACGCAGGCTCCGGCCTACACTGCAGTCCAGCAGGGCTCACACCAACCCTCACCAGCCCAGACAGCCAGGATGGGGCATCATCGCAGGCTGCGCACCCGCTCAGCACATCAGGTGGCCCTACCTCAGTGCCCTGTGAGTCACCGGCCCGTGGTGGCATGCCCATGCCGGCCGACGTGCTCTGTCTGCCACTAACCCAGTGCGACGAAAGTCACCGTCCCGTGTCGTGCGGACCGTGCCGCACGCAGTTCAGCTCTGTGCCCCGCAAGTCATGGTCCCTTCATGATTGCGTCACGTGACATGGCAGGCGGCCGCAGCATTGTCCCCTCGGGACACACAGAGGCCCTTGCCCGGGGTACTCATGCATGGAATGGCCTTCACACTCCCGTACACAACAGCACATACATCCTGACGTCGCACACCCATACGACTCATTGCTCCGAGCTGTGGCTTTTCATCCACATCACTGCCGCAGGTCAGTGGAGTGGCGGTTCTACGAGTGCCACCACCGCAATGGCCGAACATCACGGGCACATGCACAACACCAGTCACGTGGGACTGTACCGTGCCCGAATGCTGCAAATGTTGGGGGCCCTGCCACTTGCAGTGTTGCGCATCAGTTACCGTCTGAGCTTCCGTCTTGCGTACATCACCTGCGTCCAGCCCTGGTTCCACTGTCGAACATGCATCTTCGAGTGGCCTATGGATGTCTGCCTATCCAATGCAACGGTAGCTGAACTGGATTATGACTTGTGTGTGCGCCCCCTGTTGGCCCACGACCAGGAGTGTAACCGGGATTCCCGTTCATGGGATGCCTGGATGTTTGGCATATGTGCTGGCAGTTGGACATTGGAGTTTGCACGATTCCTCGTGTGCAGTGACCACATTGAGGTGCCCCCCTATTGCGCTGTTCTGCGGATTGGTGAGACGGCGTGGACGGAGCACATCTGTCCGGACCAGTTGATGGATTGGCTTGCCCTCATGTTCCTTGAGCTCGACAACGACGTACTCCTGGAACTGATTGCACAGGAAGCTGCGCTCGCTTTCATGGACGACTAACGACGTTCCAGCAGCCACGACTGATGGTAACCCATGGCACAGGTCCCAACACCTTGTTGCATTCTGGTGATGAGTCCACATTTCCCACAACAACAGTGGACATGGCTGCATTCCTATGCTGCTTGTGATTGTCTGATGCCTTGGTCTGCATGTTGTGGCCCTTGTATTGCCCGTAGTTCCACGCACATACCAATAAAGTCTGCGCTGCCACACTTGTGTTCAACTGTGATGGGTGTTGGGTAGGATGGCAATTCGTGTGCCTCATTGGGCATTGTCCGTACACAGGGTGGGACAGGATGACGCATTTCATTTAGGGGTGAGTTCCTATTGGCAGGTCCACCTCTGTGCGCCAGACTTGGTGGTTTGGGATAGTTGCTGGTAGACCTGTGCAGCTCCGTGACGTCACCATTGTGGGTATGGGGTCCGATTTCTTGGCATGTGGGTGACTGTGATAGTTCTGGACAGTCTGTGTCCGCCCAGGTGGGTGTGGGTAGGTATGCGATGGTAGGTGCTGTTGTCACATGTGATGGTGGACACACCTTCAGACCTGCTACCGACTTTGACATCTTTTCACACAGACCTCTTTCCTACATGGACGTGGGGCTACATTGGGGGGTTGCGGGTATGTTGTTCATGGGTGATGTGCCCACGGCTAGTTCAGTCCTACGCAGTCATCTCATTGGACTGCCATTTTTCCATTTGTCTTGCCAATGACACGGTGGTGGTGACGGACAGTTGTTGGTGGTGTTCTGTCCACACCGTGCGGTGGATCCGGTTTTCCTGCGGTGTGGTACCCCGTCTTCCTCTTCCTCTTCTCCTTGCCCTTCCCCGACCCCGGGGTTCCGGGCTGGTCCTCTGTTGTGCTTGTGGGGTTCAGGTTGGCCTCAGCACTCGGGTCAGGTGCTTCCATGGTGCTCCGCAGTTCGTTTACTTGTTGGTGTCTTTTTTTGGGTGCTTTTATGGTGCCTCTTCACGCATGGCGCGTGGGTATTGCTGGCCTCCTGCTGGTTATCAAGGTTATTTCATCGCCATTGGGCGCATCGCAGCTTTTTTGGCGTTAGGATTTTTATCGCCGTCGCGGTAGTTGTTTCGCGGACATTTGCCGCGTTATCGTGCGGATATCGCACGGTATCGCCGTGTTGTGAATGCCACGTTAACACTGAGTTATTTTCCCGCAATGGACTGCGATGTGAGGAGTTGCGGTAAGCTATTATGGCGATGTTTATCGCACGTTCTTGTGAATATACCCCATAGTCAACTTTTATGCCGCACCACTTTCAAATGTCACCTGCCGCCTCTGCGTTTTAGGTCAGAGATTCTTCAACTGAAGAGTTCTGTTTCCTAAAATGGAAACAATGACAAATTAATATACAAAAAGAATATCTTGGGTTTACAATTTCTAAAAAGTCAAAGAAAGTTTATGCTGTCCCTTACATTAAAGTCCGTATCAGTTATTGCTATGTACAACTTTACTTTAAAGAGCTCGACATGTTAATGTTCCCATTGCTCTGTTTCCATGCTGAGACGCCATTTCACTGTATTCTCATCTGTGTCTTTTCCAGTTCTTTTTTAGTAGAAAATGAAATTCCAGTGAAATTTAAGTGATGGAACGTGCCTTTCATGAATTGGACCACTTTCCCATTCTTTTTAGATCTGGCTAGAGACTGCTTTAGCTGCGTTTTCAGACTCTTGTAATTCTTTGTAATTCTATATATTCAATGGGCTTTGGGCCAGCCTCCTTCACCCACTGGTTGTAGGAGTGTCATTTACACTTGGTTCAGCCCACAGAACAACATGCTTGCATTGGCCAGTCGTCTTCAACCACTGACTCTGCTGGGAGGGTCAGACTCATTTTGGATCAGCCAAAAAATATCCCTGCAGGAACTGAAATGGTTGTCCTGTGGAGGGATGGTGTTGTGCATGTTTTCCGCTTTGTGATCACCAACATACAAAGGACTCTCTTTTTGACATATCTTCTTAGCCCTCAGACATACAGCAGATCCCCCTGCACACCCACCCACCCACCCACAGAGAGTGCATGAGTATGGAGTACACAGTTTTCACTCCTGCCTGCCTGTAAAGTATAACACAGCCTGCATTTAGCACGTTAGGCTAATATTGGGGTATAAAGCACTTAATAAAAACAACGTTTTTATTTCAAAGTTGCTTATGCCAGGCTCCTCTTACAATTGTAGAATTTGCACACAGCAAAATAACATTTTATGACAATGATTTCAAAAAGAGAATTATTTCTTACTACCCATAGATATGTTTAATTTAAAATTCTTTCTGTTACTGATGTATAATATGCCCCTCACTTCTTGCGTTGATGTACAACGAGCCCTCATCTTCTCTGTGTATACTGCCCTGAGGTGTTTCTAGAATACGTTTTAAACACTCAGCAAGTCAATAAAGAGATGTAGCCATGCCAGATCTGGTCAATGCTTCCAGATGGTAAGACATATTTACGCCTTGGATTTCTCCTAGCCAAGTAGAAGAAAGACACTGATGCACAGCTTACTCCACCATAAAATTAAACACACATTTCAGTTCATATCTGCAAAAAGTTGACTTAGTTTCGGTGAACATTACTTTAATATTAATTGTCAAAGGGCACAGCTCACGGAGCAGCAAGTTCCAATAGAATTAGATTCCGGTTGCTTAAAATCACCTTCTCTGAGAAGTATTCTGCCCTCCACAATTAAAGAAAATATTTGTTTTCTGTTTGTGATCAAATGTGGCCAGTTGTACAGCCTAAGCAGTCAGAAATCTTGTTTGTTAGCGAGTGCCACTAGCACTAGCGGAAAAATGTTTTCTCATAGCAGCTACTAGAGCTGCACATGTACTTACACAAGTTTGAGATCGGCAAGGCTGATTCTTCCTTCTGTTCTTCCAAGTTTGGAAAATTGTGTACCATAACGTATGGTAAGAGTAACACTTGTATCTACAGTGCTTGAACTGCAGAAATGTAGTGTGACTTGGTATACAAAAAAGTTACTTTGTCTTTTCTGCCTCAGTTTCGTTGTTGTCAGGCTACAATTTTGGCTCGTTTCACACTTAAAGACTGTGGTGGATATGTACAATAGAAGTGGCGGAGAGTGTCGTTAGCCTCCTGGGCTTAACGACACGCTCCGCCACTTCGGAAACGCAAGGCTGCAGCATATTTACAAGAATATGGTGCAGCCTTGCGTTTCCCCCTGCGATGGTGCTAATTTTCAAAACTTAGCGCCAACGCAGGCACCCTTGCACCAAAGTGCAAGGGTGTCTGTGTGCAGGGGAGGATTGGTTATGTGTAGGAAGGTGTCCCTTCCTGCACATAAACAATCCTAAAATGCCATTTTGTAACTTTCATGTGTGCTGCTTCATGCAGCACACATGAAAGTTACAAAATGGCATTTTTTAAAAAGGTTTGTTTATGTATAGGAAGGGACACCTTCCTGTACATAAACAAACTATGGCAATTTGCTTTTCCATGTGTGCTGCACAAGGCAGCACACATGGAAAAAGCAAAAACGAGGAGAAATAATGCATTTCTCCTCGTTTCGCCAACTTAAGACCAGGGTTTTCCTGGTCTTAATTTTGGCACTGCCTCCTATGTACGCCACCCTTGTACATAGGGGGCAGCATCAAATACAATGGGTGTTGCGGTGGAACGCCCACCACAACCCCCACTGCACGCCCCTTTCACGCTAAACATAGCGTGAAAGGGTGCCTTATGTACAAGGCAGCTCTTAAGCCACGTTAAGTGGCTTAACGCTGCCTTGTACATAAGGCAAGGCCCCTATCGCCACGGGAACGTCACAAAAAGTGACGTTCCCGTGGCGAAAGGGGCTTGTACATATGCCCCAGAGTTCCATACATATTGAAAAATGCTAGCCTAGAGCATGGAAAATTGATTTTTATTGTTGAGGAGCAAAAAGATAAAAGCCTTCAATAATCCATTTAAGGACTTATTTAGAGTTTTGTGGATGGAATACTCCATCACTAACGGGGTGGAGGTCCTGTTTGCTGGATTACAAGTGCATTATAGTCTATGTGCCATATGCATGAAATTTTGGATTTGCGATTTCCAAATAGCAAATCCCTAGAAATCGCCATTTGGCAATTGCGAAATGGTATGGGTGTAATAGCCGATTCCACAAATATCGATTCCTACAGATTCGCATTCACAATTAGGAAATCGCAAAATAGGAAATAGCAAAATTGTGATTTCCTAATAGGAAACCACAAATTAGGAAACAGAGCTTTCTGTATGCAGAATAATAATGTCAGACCAAGAAGTTTACAAATATAGGGTGTGGCACAACCCAGAGGCTTAAGAAGATGCTGGAAGTAAGGAGTGCTCCTGCATCACTACTGCCAGCGTATCACACCATTCCTGGAGAAGACCATGGCTACAGAAGATGGGAACAAGGACTCAGGAAGCACGGAGAGGAAGATAAATTTATCTGACAAGGAGCTGGAGCTCCTAACAGAAGAATGTGTCTCCCATATGGACCAACTGTTTCGGAAGGCATCCTTCACAGTCCCAGAGAGCCAAAAAACAAGAATCCAGACCAGCATCCTGGAGAAGGATAACTCCCTAGGAATCACCCAGAGGACCATCCAAGAGATCCACAAAAGGTGGTAAGAACTGATGTCTTGCACGAAGGAGAAGGTGGCCACCAGGATGGCTGAGGGACGTAGAACAGGTGGAGGACCCTCAAAACAAACTCCCTCTGATGGAGACACTAATAGAGGGGACCCTGAAACCAGACAGTGTGGTGGGAGTAGCTGACATCAACACCTCTATTCCAGCAGGCACCAGCCAGGATAAGTCATCTTCCTTTTACTTACCTAGCAAAACATAATGTTAGCAAATACATATATCATACATCAAAGCATGAATAACTCAATGGCTTGGAGAGATCCATCATCACTGTCCACCACCTAGACACCACCAGTAGACAAAACAAATATGGACTGTCAGTAGGCATTTGCTACGAATGCCCAGGTTGATGCTGAAATTGAAGAAAGAGCAGGACCGGTGCCTAGCACCAATGGAGAAGGAGCACCGTAAGCAGGGACAGAGGCACAGGCAAGGTTTGATTCATTCACCCGGTCCATCAACCGCTTGGCAGTAGCAACAACAATGCTAGATGGTGGACTGTGAACTTTCACCGGTGTCAGGATGTTGCATGTGGGCTAGTGCTCATGACCACAGCCCTTGAGAATGTCCAGACTCCAAACTCTGTATCCCCAAAATCCTGTCCCCACCTGAGAGCAAAGAGGGCTTTAGCCTCAGTGGCACTTCCATTCAGGAGGCATGCAGTTCCAGACGTTCACGCCAATACACTTCTGGGACTGACATGTTAACATTCCCACAGCCCAGTGTTGCTTACAAGGCACTCAACCCCAGAGGCCAAAGAAGTGAACGATTATACACTCAGTGGAATGAGTTGCCTTTATTTCGTTTGCCATTACTTACCTTGTTGTTTCTTTTTAACAATGTTACATCCACAAGGATACAATTGATCCTTGAGTGAAACAATGTTGTCACAATCTGAATAAAAGGTGGTCTCTCAGTTATGCACCAAGCATTACCATCATGTGTGATGTTTCATTATTAGATGTTTTAATTACTCTCACCTCAGAAATATTTGTTGGTGATCTCTGTGCATCGTGCACATCCCTCTGCTGCACGTGTAACCTCCTGCTGCACCTGTAGTGGTCATCATCAGAGTCAAAATCAGGTTCTATGGGGATGTCGTGCAGAACCTTCTTCGTTGCAATATTGTGCAGTATGGCACATGGTTTGATGATCTTGCAGCATGTATCTGGTCTGTACAGAAGTGCCCCCCCGGTCTTGTGGAGGCATCGAAACCTGGACTTCAGAAACCCAAAGTCCCTTTCTATGATAGAACGCCTTGTCCTGGGTGCCCTGTTGTATTTCCTTTCACTTCTTGTCCTTTGAGTCAGGTACGGTGTGATTATCCAGGGACATAAGGCATATGCACTGTAACCTTAAGAGTATGAAAAGGAACAACATTATGTCACATTACACATGCTGTCTTGGCCACTGTATTCATTGAGTCTACGATTCTCTAACCAAGTAGGAAACCATCGCTAACTTCACTCTGTGACAGTCAGTTTGAAATTCACCTGTGGCAGAACATGAATGAGTTGTGGGTTCTGACTGGAAATCTGGCCACAAGGTATGTTATGATACAGGAGGCATCACACACTACCTGCACATTGAGTGAGTCTGAGCTTTTCCAGTTCCTCAATATGTATTCATTTGCTGAGGGGGCAAAATGTGTGCCATCAGCACAGCCAATAACACTGGGGAACTGTGCTACCCTGTAGAACATCAATTTGGTTTTTTGCAATAATTGGGGGGTATTGGGTAATGATATATATTGGTTAACTTTGCTCACCATGTTGTCCAGAAACCTACGAAATAACCTGTAAATCCCCTAACACTGATATGATCTCCTGGTAACTGCCAGAAGCTAAGACGTGTAGGCAACACAGTGCCTGCACACGTGGTGGGATGGCGTTGCTTCTGAGTGTTGGGGCCTGTAGCTGAGGTTGTAACTCAGCAATTAAATCAAGTATTACCTGACCGCTGAGTCTGTACCTATCATAAATCTCCTCCTCAGGCTGTTCAAACAGGGTGACCATCACCCTGAATATTCCCTCCTGTCTCCTCCTCATTCTCTGCCTCCCAGCCAAAATCCTCATTTTCCTTGCCAGAACATACAAAACCACCATTACGAAAGAGCCTGATGCATTTGGGTGCCTTTTATAGTTTGCACCTGGTTACCACCTGATCTGAATCTCCTAAATGGCCATTTTGCGACTATTCGCAATTAGGAAATCCATTGCGCATGCAATTAGCGATTCACAATTTTGAGATCACTATTTGCGATTTCCTATTTTGCGATTTCCAAAATATGATTTCTACTAGACAGGAATTGCCTTTTGTACCACTGCAAATGCCTTTCATACATTCCAAAATGGCATTTTGCATTTCCTAACAGCCCTAAATTGCGATTTGCACTGTCTTTGTACATATGGCCCTTAGTTTCTTGTGATACAGTGGACGGGGTATCTACCATATTTTTTCCATCTACCAAACTCTATATCAGGTTCTTAATAATCCTATATACAGCACACATTTAAGACTAGACCTATTGGCTTTCCCTAAGCTTGTTTCTTATTGACTCTATTGTGATTACATTTTGTGGTGTTTATTCAAGATTCCAATTTTATGATCTGAAGATGTAAAAATTCAATTATATTGTATATCAAAGAGTTTTTAGAAAGAGCACCATTGTTCTTTATTCACTCCATTTAAATAAATTTGGTTCAATCATTCTATCCAAAACAATGTACACTGTAGTAAGTCCTCTAAGTGATTTTTATGTATTTACAAACTTGATACACAAGTTGTTTGATTAGATGATGATATTCTCGCCACTGTATTGCTACACTGGTCTTCATATTCCAGTTCCTTCTGGCTTATTTGCGTTCACTGATTACGGTTTTCAGTTAGCAATTTAAATTTGTCTGAGCAACATACATTTTTGCACATGGATATTTGGTTTGGTGTATAACGTTTTCAGTCTCACATGTTGCAAGCGTGTTTCTTGAGTCACCTATTCCTGGGACCTCAATGTAATATTTTCTTGTCACTTTTGTTTCACATTAACACTGTTTAATAGGTCTGTAAGATTGTACATCCTTGTGTACATGAATAAAGGTTTGCTATGATTTAACCCCTTAGTGATCTCTGTAATGTGGAGGATGGCAACAGGTCGTCTTCTGCACTGCAAAAGAAAATGCTTCTGTTTTAAAGATCAGAAGCAGTTTCTTTCCTTATCAAGTTTCCCAGGTCCATGTGTGATGTGTTGCTCCAGTCCAGGATTTTCTGTTGAATACTGGGACTTGTAGCTGTGTTTTTATATAATAAAACCGGACTACAAGTCCTACAATTCAAAGAAAAATACCATGAACTGGAGAAGCACATCACGCATGGACATGGGAAACATGGCAGCTATAATAAGCAAGGTAAGAGTATGATTTTTTTTATTGCTGTGATGCACAGCACACTGCAAAACAGAGCAAAAGTGAAAGCTGGCTGCAGCACCATTAACGCAGTCTGCTTTCACTTTTGATCAGTGCCACATAATGCCATCCCAGAGCACCGATCAGCATGGGGAGGAAGCACTGGAAAGGGGACAATGCCCCCATCCCAGTGCTCTTTCTCCCAAGTATATCTTGGGGATTGCACTAAGCATGCAATCCCCAAGCAGGAATCCAAGCCACTAGACCACTAGGTAAATTTTCTTGCAGGGGGAACCCCCTCATGTGCATGGATGGGTTTGTGCTCCCCCAGACACAACAGTCTATCTTGCATGGATAGGGAGTGTTTATCCCCAATGTGCCATCCAGGGGACAAAAAGCCCTGTTGTGTAGTTCCTACTAATCCTTAGGATCTGCGCATTGTTCGGACAACATAAACTAGGGGCTTGGTGTCAAGACTGATTCCGGACACCCACGAAGGATATGTTAGCCTATAAACCCCTAACCTACTAGGGAGCGAATGGTTTCTGGCAACCACTGAACATGACAACCCTGTCCCCTCAGGGATTGTGGAAACAGTTCAGAATCTTTTCGCTCAGTCACTTGTGCTTACTTATTCTCAGAGAAATATACAGAGAATACACAGTGGGACGTTTTCAATAATATTTATTGAACGAGCGTTATTCTTGCATAAAATACGTGTGCTGCAATGATTAGTAGACAGAAGCAAATAAATGTGATTACAAGCACCAAAAGCATAAATAGTAGATATAGTTCTACCATGGTGCTAAACAATTGTACATATGTAGACATATAAACAAGGCAGCAATCTAGCGTACTCCTACTATACGAACCCTTCTCTAAGTGTACCTAGAGTGTGTGTAGGTGTAGAGCCAAGAATCCCCCCAAGGGAGGATCCAACCCCATTACTTGATGGGATAGAGTGAAAGACCCTGTCTTGGTGACGAACTGGACACCCCTCACTAGATGTCAGGTTGCCGCATGTTGATTTCTCAGCATGCAAGGAACCTCGGTGTCTCCGGAAGTACTTCCTCCACTAATCTAACGGGATGCTCACCTTTTATAATAAAAGCAGCCTTGCGATGTGCGCATAGATTAGAGATGTTATGGATATGTAGATAGCCCTGTTGCCCCGTGGATGAAGATAGTGATGACATTTGTACGTAGTGCGAAACGAGACTTGTACATGATGTTCAGGGCATTGTAATAATGTTGCGCCAAGCTAGATGTGAAAACAAGTTTATTTTCAGAGAAACTAATCCAACATTGTCGTGCATGCAAAATATGTGCGAAGGGTCACAGCTGGAAATGTTATTTGTGAGGACAATGTAAGAAATAAGCTGCTTTGCTACATGGGCTTAACTCAGGAATATAACAGCCCAATAGACATCAATGAATGTTTAGCGACTATAAAAAAGTGAGGGAACAGCCTCCATGGGCATGAGCATGTGCTCACCCTCTGCCCCATGTACAACAACAGCCTACCCTCTTAGGGCAGCAGAAAGACCAGTAGACCACCAGAGAATATTTTATTCTACTGTTTTAGGGGAAGCAGCACGCCTGTGCTCCCCCTGATGCCTGGGCAGTAAAGTCTTTCGGCCCTTTTTTCACCCCCCCAGGAGACGGATACGGTGTGTTTATCTTCAATCTGCCCCTGTGAGTCATAAAGCCCACTACATCAGGGAATATTTTGCGGAAAAGAAAGTGAGGGTAGTGTACCCGGACATAGGCCTGTGCTCTCCCACACCCAGACACGAGAGTCTTTCTGTCCCCCCTGGGGAGAGTATAGAGGTTGTTTACTTCCAAATATCCACCCCATGGGAGTAGAAAGCTAGTAAGACCCCCATGAAATACTTATTATTCACTGTTTGAGTGGAGCGGACATCCTGGTCATGGGCCTGAGCTACCCTCACCCCCAGGAACAACATTATTTCTGCCCCTCGGTGCAAATGGGGGCATATCCCCAATCTGCACCCAGGTACAATGGCAGAAAGCATAATAGAGCACCAGAGAATAATTATTATTTACTGTTTGTTGGGGGCAGCCACTTGCGCATGGGCATGTTCTCCTTCCTACCCTACGGCACAACAGTCTTTGTGACCCCCCAGTGTGTAGCTACGGAGTGTTTAACTCTAATCAGCAACAGGGAATATGGAGCAGCAATAAAAAAATAGAGGAAGTGACCCTTGTGGACATGGGCAAAAATTGTTTCTGCCCTCCTGAAGAGTGGGTAGTGGCACCACAGCCAGACTGGGAACAGAAACCAGTACTGGTGATAAGCTCGACCGGCCCGGGGGGGAGGTAGGGAGGGGTGGTTTGAGGAGTGTGAAACACCACTCCCGCTGCACCACTCCACTTTTGTTACAGGGGGCCGACATTGCAGCCCGGGCCCCCATGGGTACAAAACTGGCCCCCACCCTTCCGGCCCACCAGGAAAATGCCTGGTGCCCACTACGGACAGTCCGGCCCTGGGTAGAGGTTGTTCATCCCCAATACGCCCCCATGGGGGGTAGAAAGCCCACTAGACACCAAGTAAAAATTTGAAGGGGAAAAAAACAGGAGGAGAGCCCACCCATGGGAAGGGGCTGGTGCTCTACCCACCTTTAGCATCAAGTCTTTTTGCTGATCCTGGGGTTGGATGGGGTTGTTTTCCTCCAATCTGCCCTCCAGGGGGAAAGCTCATTAGACCACAAGAGAATATTGTTTATTTACTTTTGGGGGAACGCCCCCTGGACATGGGCTTGTGCCCTCCCCACCCCCAGACAAAACAGTCTGTCTGCCCGCCTCCCCCCTCCACAGGGCACATAGGGAGTGTTTGCTCCCAATCTGTCCCTGGGGTCAGAAAGTCTATTTGAGCACCAGAGAAGGTTTTTATTTTCAGTATAGGGTGAGCGGCCACCCTGGGCTTAGGCCTGTGCCTTCCCACCCCCAGTACTGGTTACAACAGTCTTTCTTCTCTCTCAGCGGGCAGATTGAGGAGGTTTACCCCCAAATTGGCCCCTCAGAAGGGGTCAGAAATCCCAGTTGACATCAGGGACTTGTGTGGCTCTGACTACGTTTTATTACAGAGAATGCCATGCAAACCTCAACCTGTGGCTAAAATCACACATTTTCCTCTGATTTCTGTGATGGAAACTTCTGGAATCCATGCAGATCCACCCAGATTTCTCATATTACACGCAACAGGAATGTATCAAACCAGGGACCATGATTTGCTTGATTCTATTTTCCAATATTTCCCTAGGGAATACAGGTAGTTCTAAATATTGAGGGGCAAATTTACAAGCCCCATGCGCCTTCTTGCGCCACCATTGCGCCACTTTTTTTGACGCAATAGCGGCGCAAAAAATGCGGCCTATTTACAACGTGACGCATCTAGGATGATGCGTCACGTTGTAAAGCCCTGCGTCACATTATACCTGCGTCAGGTATAATGTATGCAGGGTGGGCGTTCCCATGCAGGAAGGCCTCGTAAAAGTGATGCAGTGAAATCTACAAGATTTCACTGCGCCACTTTTAGGACGCCACTGCGTCAAAACCTTACGCCTGCTTGAAGCAGGCGTAAGTAGTGACGCAGTGTAGTGGGAATAGGCCTCAACACGCACTGCTGGAGTTGCGCCGTGCTTGTGACACGACTTCAGCAATGCGTGACAGAATTTCTGACGCATCTGTCAATCCTTGTGCCATGGTGCGCCGTATTGTAAATTCGGCACATCCATGGTGGCTCACGGGTTTCTCAGAGTGGCGCAGGGAAAGTGACGCATCTCTACAGATGCGTCACTTTCTTGTAAATCTGCCCCTGATTTTCTTGGAGATGCCATAAAGTATTTTCTTCATACCATTCCTGATCCAGGAGCGTTGTTATGTTTCATATAGAGGCCCTAATATAGACGCGTTCATATATGCCGTATATGGTCATATTCGCATATGCCCTATTATGGTCATACTCGTATATGCCCTATTATAGTCATGATCTCCTATGCCCTAATATAGGCATGATCTTTCACCTACATTAGTTCCCTACAGTACACAACGAGCTCTGAGGGTTGAACGTTATCTAGTCTGTGGTTAGAACACTGCAGGGTTTTTCCCAAACACAGGCCTACAATGTACTCATAAATTATGCATGAGCATTCACCAGCTACATCTCCCGCATAATATATATGTACAAAGTTCACCCCTGACGTCTTCCTCATGTCTAACAAAGACCAATACAAACCATACTGAGGGACGAGATACTTTAGGGTATAAATACACCACATCTTGCCACGGTAATAAAGGGGGAACCGAGACTTCCATGCTGACACACTGAGCAGAGACTCTGAGGCTCCTGCATGCAGTCGCTCCAGCTAACAGCGGTCTAACACAGCCCTTGCAGGGTGTCAAACTCGAGACCAGGACGGGGTCCCACACTCTCTCTCTTCAGGTAATGGGGTTCGACTAAATCCTAGAAGGATTCTTGGCTCTTAGGCTTTTAGACCTACACATATGCTAGGTACACTCAGGTACATCTAGTTAGGCATCGTAGGAGTACGCGCACTTTCATAATGCTTTTTAGGTCTCGCCTATGCAGCGCGCATGCGCTGCGTAGGAAAAAGACCTTTTGGAATCGATTCACTTTTCGCCCTAAAAACGTGCACGCGTTGCATTGCTTTCAATGGCAACGCGTGCACGTTTGGTGATTCCCTTGCGGGAGCGAGCTTTGGCACCATGTGTTAGCAATTATCGCTCCTGGCGCTGCTCGCTCCCGCAAGGGATACGCTTTCACTTTTGCCGACACTTTTTTTTTTTTTTTTACTTTTAGCGCGAGGCGCGCACGCACGCCCCACTCCCCAGCACTATCCTCGCTGCGCGTTTGTGAAAGCTCTCAAGGCTTGTCCGTTATTTGGTTTGTTTAGCTAGTTTGAGCATGCCTGCTTCACTGGCAGTCACGCACGTACCAGGCGCCATGCTTTATTCAGCATGCCTGCTTAGGCTCAGGAATTTATTTGTGCCCAGTTTGCTCCCTCTCCTCGTTATCCATAACAGCTGCTTTTTATTACATTTGCTAATGCTCGCTCCCCGTTCTTAGCTACAGCTTTTGCCTCCTCCTTCCCCCTTGTGCGGAAGAATGGAGGCTTTCGCAGTGCAGCTAATACCGCAGACACACAAAAACCTCTTTGATGTTGGTGTGCTCTTCCCTGCTCTAACGCTGTTGTAAACAGCGGTGTGTTTTTGGAATGTTCCCGTCTGTAAACAGCTCTGTAATTCTTGGTGTTATCTCATCTGAATGCTTATTTTATCTGCATTTTTGAAGGCCAATAAAGCGGGGGTATTCTCAAAACGGCACCGAAACCTTTCTTAGAAACTTCTGCAAATTCGTTTTATAGATACATTTCATCGCAAATGAATTGTGACGTGTACTGTCATCAGTGTTATTTGGCGTGTTTTAGTTCGCTCGATTATAGACTTCACTGTGTTGCAGATGTGCTCTATTGACGCCCCTCCAGTTTTTTCGATTTCGCTCGTGCTTTTTTGTAATTTTGTTGGGCACAGTACTGTTTTCTGAGGGAGCCTGTTCCGTCCTCCCTCTCCCAACACCCTCCCGCTTTGCATCTTGACTCCCTCCCCCACCACCTCCCTAACCGCTGCTTGACCTTTCCTTGTTTCTGGCAGTTGCTATGACACACCATGGCACTCTAGCAGAGCTTAGCTACTCGTGAATTAAAAATTATATTAGCTAATCTTAGCTGTAGTTTAAGGTTTGCAGCTATCAAAGTCCTCCAGTTTCTCGTTTTACAACAAATACTAACATCCACTCCAACATGGTCGATTGTATGTTCTGCCAATGGAGGAAAAGCAGTCCTCTCTTTATGTTCAAATTACCCACTGATCCATGATGCAGTTGTAAACATAAAATACACTAGTCGGTGCTCACATTGTACCCTGTGACTGATGTCGCCCACGTAAGACGCAAATCCTTTTCTTCTCAAGCCCTTCCATCTGATAGGAGTTTACAAGGGCTAACTTCCGATGCTTGTTTTTTCCGTAAACCTTCCAGTGTGCGAGTCATGGCCTGAAGACCTACTCACTCTTTCCGTTACTGCCGAGGTTTCTCGGCAGCTCAAGGCTCCTTCACTACTAGTACTCTGTTTTTTGTTTTCTTATAGCAACATGGCCATCTTTTTTCGTGTAGATGGCACAGTTCTGTCCAAGAGAATGTGGTGTCCATATCCGCAAAATTATTTAACCTTCGGCTTCCATTGCATTACCCGCAATAGTGAATTTATACAAATGTTGCAGCGCAAAACCTGACGTTTTCACGTTATAATTTTTAAGCTTTACGCACTATTCACGGATGTGTTGTCATGGCAGGGCTTAAAAGCAGATTGCCACCTGACGCCAAAGAATGCCCCCTTGCCACCACACCCCGCCTATTTTTTTGCTCTTTTGCTTTAAACATTGAAAGCACTAAAACGGTAAACCCTCTTCTGCTTTCTATAGTCCTTGGTCCAGAAAACAGTCTCTCCTATTTTACCGTGTTCAAAAGGTTTGCTTTATTATTGTCATGGAAAGGCTCTTTCTTGGAAGGTAGGTATGTCACTGTGAATCTGTCCTGTATAACGTTTACAGTAATTTTAGCAAGGCGTTGCTTAAAGAAATGCGTTACTACATCTACTGATGAATTGTGGGAGTGATGGTGATTAAGGAGATTGTCTTTCTGAACATTTGGAAGATAATGTAAATGTCAATCGGTCCTTAAGTTCGGTCGGACGTAGAACAATTGGTAGTTGGTGTCTGTCACTTAATTAGAAAAATGAGTGGTCTAATTGTGCCATATTAGGGTTGCATAGGAAAACACTCACATCGGAGACACGCTTGTTATAAAAACAAGGAAGGATGTTTATTTAGTGCCCTTGCTGCATAGTCTGGATTTTGCTGCAAGAAACCCAGCCCAGGGACTTGCAGTGTTCAAAAGACTAGTTAAATGTAAATTGGCTGTAGTTTAGGCACATGTCTGCAAAGCTTACACATGCTGAAAGTTGCTTGCAACTGCTTCTGTTTTTAACAAATTTAAGACTTTAAAAAAAATCATAATTATAAATGGTAGCATGGTGACATCTTGAAACCCCGCCTGGCTCTCTCACATAAAACCCTCGATAAAAAACATTACTGTGCCCTTATTCAGAACCTCTTTGTCTCTTCCTGCTCCTTCTTTTCTGTCTCTGGACATCTCGTGTATCCCTCTGCCACCATCCTCTCTTTATTTCTCAGTTCATTCCATCACCCGCCGCCGTTTCCCTCTCTCCATCCCTCAGACCATCTCTTTAATCTCCCCCTTAACCTTTCAGTCACTCAATGTCTCTTTCTCTCTTCGTCGCCTCCTTACTCTCCTAGGCAATATATTCTCTCCCAGCACTGTGTATCCTTATTTCAACCCAATCTCTCTCGCACACCTGCCCCTCCCCCAGACCATCCCTTTTATGCCTCTCATTCTTTTTATTCTCTCTTAGATCCTCTCATGTGGCCTATCCCATCTGCCTCTCTTACACATCTCTCCTAACCCTCCCCGTCTGCCTCTCTTACACATCACTCCAAACCCTCCCTGCCTGCCTCTCTTAGTCCTTCTCTCCTAACCCTCCCCCACCTACCTCTCTTAGTCCATCTCTCCTAACCCTCCCCGTCTGCCTCTCTTACACCATCTCTCCTAACCCTCCCCCGCCTGCCTCTCTTACACATCTCTCCAAACCCTCCCTGCCTGCCTCTCTTAGTCCTTCTCTCCTAACCCTCCCCCACCTACCTCTCTTAGTCCATCTCTCCTAACCCTCCCCGTCTGCCTCTCTTACACCATCTCTCCTAACCCTCCCCCGCCTGCCTCTCTTACACATCTCTCCTAACCCTCCCCCGCCTGCCTCTCTTACACCATCTCTCCTAGCCACCTCCGCCTGCCTCTTACACATTTCTCCTAACCCTCCCGCCTGCCTCTCGTACACATTTCTCCTAACCCTCCCGCCTGCCTCTCTTACACATCTCTCCTAATCCTCCTCGCTTGCCTCTCTGTCTTCATATCTTGTATCGCTCTCCCTCCTTACATCTGTTTTATCCCACATGCACTTCACACCCTTTCTCTCTTTAGGCCTTTTCATGTATTACTTTTCCACTTTCCTCTCCTCCCATCTCTTTCATCCCTTTCCTCTCTCACTCTCTCCTAGGTCATCTTATGTTTCCCTCCCAACTTATTCCCTTTCCTCCCATCTCTTGCATCCCTTTCCTACGTCTTGCCTTATATTTCTCTCTCCTAGGTCACCTCATGCACTTTACTTCATCTTCAACCATCTTTTTCAGCCCTCTCCAAAACCTCTCATTTTTTGTCTGTCTTGTGGACCATCTTGTGTTTCCTTCTCCTCCCTCCCTCTCAGACCATCTATTATTTGTATGATAGAGGCACACATGGCTAAACCACGCGTGCCTCTACCACGCAACCAACGCGTCTTAACCACGTTATTCCCTGGTAAAGGCTTGAATGGTAAAGGGGTATGCGTGGCTAGGCTAGCAGCCCCCTCCCCCGCCCTAAGCTACAAACTCCCTACCTGCCCGCCCTGCCCTGAGGTCCTAATACCAGACCACCTCCCAACCCCCATGCTGTCCCTAACCCTTAACAAACACTACATACCCCGACCCCCTCCACCCCCTTGCGGTGTCCCTAAAACTAGCCCAAACCCTTCCTCTGCCCTCAGGCCTAAAACCCAAACCCCTATTTTAAACAAGCATTGGCATAGCCAATAGGTCTAGCGTTTGGGACCTTATAAATGTTTAGTCATGCAACAGTTGATGTTGTTGCACCAAGGATATTGTGCTGGATAACTAAACACTTATAAGGTCCCAAAGGCGAGACCTATTGGCTATGCCAATGCTTGTTATTCATGTATGTATTCATGATTATTGCAATATGGTAGAACTGTTCTATCCCTTCACTTTTATCGTACTGCTGATAATATATCTCTGCTATTGTCTGCTGGTTACTGCAGCACATATATTTTACACTAGAATAACAACTGTTCAATAAATACTTATTGAAACGCCCAGACTGTTTATTCTGTGTAACTCTCTGAGACAAACCGAATAAGTAAGCATGAGTGACTGAGCGAAAAGTAGTACATTGTTTCCACGATTCTGAGGGATCAGGGTTGTCATGATCTAAGGTGGCCAGAAACTAATCTCTCCCCGATAAGAGGAGATTCTAGTGGCACTGTGAGCTAGCTAATGCAAATCAGGCTAACATACGCGGTGGGGGTGCACAGAATCAGTCTGCCACCAAGCCCACAGTTTATGTTATCCAAACGCGCAGGTCCTGCAGGGGTACTATAGGAACTACACGACAGCGTGACCCCTCCTCCCACCCCACACCCTTTGTCCGCCTCTTTAATAATGATTTTGGACTATATTAATATAATATTAATAATATGAAGAAATGGCAGCTCAAACTACCAACACAAGCACACCCTCGCTCAAAAGAGATCCTCCAGAAATGTTATATGATCTGTATTTTAGTCTTTGAGGTCATGGATCAAATGGAGGCAGCACCAATAAACAATATATGAATCACTTTGGAGTACAGAATTTAGGCTAATGTTAAGGTTAGAAATGACATTGCTAGAAAGCAGTTTAGCAGAGCTTTAGAAGCCTTTATAGGCACTTAGCATGGAATTCTATGACTGGTATTTCATACTTTGGTGTCTATAGGTAAACCTAATGGAAAAGGAAAAAAATAATTCATTTAGCATGTTCATTTGAAATATTATGACCAAATACAACACTCGATAGATTCATGTTTTTGGGATATGCATTTAAAAAAATGGTTTTTTTTAATAGAAAACTAAAAGCATTCATGTGATTTATGTTTCCTTCTTGTTGCACAGATACCCACCCGAAGTATATAAAGCAATGCTCAGTTGTCAGTGCTGCAAGATGGTACAGTCAAGCATGAAATCGTTGACTTTGATATTCGATGATGGGCAGTCTATGGAGTACAAATACAGTTATGCAGAGAAGTGTGGTTGCATTTCTTGTAAGTGAGAGAAAATCTACACCGGAAACGCAACTGGACTGTGGCATGGAAAACGATAATCCGTAAAAACAAATGGGACATTGAAAACAAAGAAATCAAGGTGTTGCTCTGCTCAATTGTACTACTTACTGTCCCGGATCACCCTTCATCTTTTTGCTTCGAGCCTACAGATTTGGGAAAATATATTTTCTTGAATAACCAAGCAGAATCTGTCTAAACAAAAGCTACTACAAGCTCTTTAAGAGTGGAAATGGGATCGTAAAGCAAACACCCTACCCAGAAATAGTCTCTGGCTTCAAAAGGAACTTCAAAAGAGCGTTTACTGTTAAAGCCAAAACGCTGCAAATGAACATATTACAACTTTAGACGACAAATGTAGTTGATGTGCAGTTTCCCTTTCAGCGAATTATAATCACAAACGCACCCTTTTGTGTGGAAATGTAGAACGGTAGTGGAAGCAAAAATCTATGAATGATGTTAAAAAAATCCATTTGTCCCCTTATACTTCACTCCTTCTAACAATCTATTAAATTCCACATCCATACTGTTCTTATGTCAATGGCATGTGACATGGCACTGAGCAAAAATAAGGATTATCCTGTAATTCATCACCTCCTAGCCTCTCAATAGTCCCATTTTAACACAGTGTTTACACTCTGTTTTAGGTTCCTGAACTTTTCTCACACATGCTATATCGTGTATTGACTGTTTCTTATAATCCCCTTTTATCTTTGTGGTGTTTTATCAATACTACCTATTTTTGTCTCATTCACTCCCTTTATTTCTCTGCGTCTGACTTCTGTCTTTTATCAAGCAAACAAGTCTTCAGTCTTTCCCATCCACGTTGTTTATTGATATTATCCTCAAATCTAGACCCATTTCACCCATAGTCTGTCTACCACAGACATCAATTTAATTTATAAGAACTTACGTTCACCATATTCATCAAAATGCCTGGCGCATTCACTTACACCACAGCGAGAGACATGTTCCGAAAACCTGGGTGTTTACAATACAAATCTTCATAATAGTAATGTGTGGTTTGATTGGCCATTCGGTGTATCCCGAACAAATATATATGGCACAATGATATGAAGGGCGACAACCGAGATCCTAACATTTGATATATAATATAGTGATGTACACAGAGAACCTGGGACGATTTCTGGGTTTTGGCTTTGCATTCATTTAATTTGCTTTAGAAGATTAATAAAATTGCAGAAGAAAACTATGTGGTGTTTTTATTGAAAATGTGCAGACATCTATTTTATATTATAAATTCTGCCTTAGAGCACTTTAGTTCCTTCAATGAGCTCCTTCTAGTCTAGACGGTCTTAATCCCTGACTTTTGCCAATTGCTTGCTGATTTTTAGGCCGTCAAAGAACTGAGGTTAAATTAGGTTCACTGAGATTCTGGTAGAAAGGACTCTTATCGTCCAAGCTGTAGCGGTCTAGTCTCCCACCGCTCAACAGCCCCTGGGCCCGACCCGGAACCAACCCCATACAATGTATCACCTTCTGGCCAGGCGTGGCCAGAAGGCTTAAATAAACGGGCCGGGGTCGCTCGGGACTTCCGGCCCAGCTGAGTGCCCATATAGCCTGTTGTCTGTGTCCCTTATTCACCGCCGATACCAGAGACCTCATTGCACATAGCAGGGCCACTTTACACTGGCGACGAGGGTGGGTCTGCTGCCTGCAGCCGCCACGCTCCCGCACCTGCCCGCCAACCACCCGGAGAAACGGGAGAGCCCAGCAGCAAGACGCGTCGGCGCCCACTTGCCTGGTCAAACGCCCGGCAGACTCCGCTCTGAAACGGCGAACCAGCGACGTCACCGGCCGGTGACGCCAGGTACAGCGCCCCGCTCTGCCGCCCCGCTGCCTGTATCCTTTGCGGCGACGCGCGTGTGCTCCCGGTGCGGCCTCCGTTCGAGCCCGCGCTGCCGACAGTGAGGCGCGCATGCGCAGTCGGCGTCTCGCACCAGGCAGCTCCCTGTGGTGCAGTACCTCTCCCGGCCACCAGGGACCACGACGGGTGAAAGAATACAGCTCCCAGTGCCAGGCAGCACAAGGAGAACGTGACCAGAGCAACTTGTGCCTCTTGGGAAATCTACCTGCCCTGACACCCAGCGGCAGCACTAAGGCACGGCCAGCAAGTCCATCACCGCCCCGGAGCAGATCCCTCCAGCGCAGCAGCGCCAGCCACACCCACGCGACCAGGGTGTCACCGGGTTTCGCCCAGCCATGTCTGATCCTGCAGCAGCAGCAGCCCAGCAGCCTGCACCCCCGGCCGCGTCTCCGGCACACCTACACTCTCAGGTCAACGCGCTTCCCCCGTTCAGCGAGCTCATCGATCCTGCCACTGCGTCACCGAGGTGGAACGTGTGGATCGGCCGCCTAAACAACTACTTCATCGCCACGAGGGAAACGGACGGCGCGGTGAAAAGGTCATTGCTACTACACTTCGCGGGGGACGAAATATACAAGCTGTTCGCGCACTTGCCCAACACGGGTGCACCCACAGACTACGAGTCGGCGGTTAGGGCGTTGAATGCCCACTTCGACCCTCAACTTAACCCCGACTACGAACGCTTCAAATTGCGACAGGCCCATCAGAGGGAAGGGGAATCCATGGACGCTTTCCACGCACGCCACCGGGAGCTCGCCAGCACGTGCACGGAGGAGGACCAGACCAAGGAAGTGAGGGCACAAGTCATCCAAGGGTGCCATAACAAGACCTTGCGGACCCTCATCCTCCGACAACCACGGATCACCTTAGAGGATATCCTCATCCTGGCACGATCCCATGACCTGTCGGAAGCCAGAGCCACAGTCATGGAAGCCGCGCTCACCCACCCAGCCGAACAAGCAGTGTCGATCAAGACAGAACGAGTCGACGCGCCGACCACAGTGTGGGTATTGTGGCAAGGAGGAACACCCCCCGGAGGAATGCCCAGCTAAAGGCAAGACATGCTCCAAGTGCGGCATCGCCAATCACTTCTCGAGCGTATGCCGTGGCGGAGGACGACACAAGGGACTTCCCGGGCGAAGACCGCCCGCCAGAGCAGTGAGACAGCTCGCGCTAAATGAATCCGAAGCGTCAAGACCACAGAAAACACCAACACAACGAGGGCAGTACCTCGAAGACTCATCCACAGATGAAGAGGGAGAATGCTATCTAATATCATTCGCAAGTGACCTCAAGCGGAGGAGGCGCCCGCAGCCAACATGCGCCATCGAGATTGCCGGATCCCCCGTCACGGCGCTCATTGACACCGGAGCATCGGTAAACGTCATGGGGTGTCAACAATACAAGCGGTTAAGCCCAAGGCCAGTGCTCACGCCATCTAGAGTGAGGATCCTCACGTATGGGAGCCAAAAGCCACTCCCCTTAAAAGGGAAAATGACCGTCCAGGTGAAGGCAGAGGGCCACGAGGTCACGACCACATTCCATGTCGTCGACAGGGAAGCGGACATCCTAGTAGGAAGTCACACCGCGGAAGACTTGGGCCTGGTAACATTTGCAAACGCCATACGAACATTACAAACGGAAGACGTTCTAGAGCTATTCCCACAGCTGTTCAAAGGATTGGGGGACATGAAGCGGCCACCAGTAAAGCTACACATAGACTTGTCAGTAAGACCCGTCGCCCTGAGGCACAGGCGCATCCCGTTTCACCTACGCCCACTAGTGGAGCAAGAGCTACAAAAGCTTGAACAACAAGGGGTGATAGAAAAAGTAACTGGACCGACCCCGTGGGTATCGCCGATGGTCATAGCAGAGAAACCAAAGCAGCTGGGGCAAATCAGGCTCTGCATAGAAATGCGGATGCCCAACCAAGCCATACGAAGGGAAAGGCATCTGACGCCAACGGTCGACGACATCCTGGCCGACCTCAATGGGTCCCGGTGGTTCTCCAAGCTAGACCTCAACGCGGGGTACCACCAGTTGAGGCTAGCGGAAGAAAGCAGATACATCACCACCTTCTCGACACACCTGGGACTCAGACGATACAAAAGGCTGAACTTTGGGATATCGTCGGCCGCAGAGATATTCCAGAATGCAGTAAAAGAAGTCCTGTCCGGTTTACAAGGAGTGCTTAATGTCAGCGATGACATCTTAATACACTCAGCAACGCTCGAAGACCATCACCGCCAGCTACGAGCCACCCTCCAGCGCCTCGCAGACCATGGGGTGACTCTCCACAAGGAGAAATGCCAATTCTACAAACGATCCATCGAATTCTTCGGATACGTCTTTAGCAAGGAGGGAGTGCAAGTAGACCCTTGGAAGTCTCAAGCCATCCAGCTCGCTCCCGCCCCAACGACGGTGTCGGAAGTCCGAAGCTTTTTAGGCATGGCAACCTACTGTGGGCAGTTTATACCCAACCTGGCCACTATCACAGAGCCTCTACGGAACCTGACGAAGAAAGACACGGGATGGAAGTGGGGCCAGGATGAAGAAGAGGCATTCCGGAAGGTGAAGTCGACACTACTGGAGAAAACAACCATGGCTTACTTCGACACATCGCGGCCGACAGAGCTGATAGTAGATGCCAGCCCCGTGGGGCTAGGAGCCGTGTTGACGCAGGAAACAGAACCAGGGACGTGGGTCCCGCTGGCCTTCGCGAGCAAGGCACTGACCGCAACGGAGTCCTGTTTCTCGCAAATTGAACGAGAAGCGCTGGCCATCAAGTGGGCATGCAACCACTTCCACCTATACCTCAGCGGACACCCGTTCCGCGTCGTAACTGACCATCAACCACTACTTCCGCTGTTCAAGGGCACCGCTCCTCACCCGCCGCCCAGAATCGAGAGATGGGCGATCCAGCTCCAGCATTATCAACTAGACCTAGTGTATCGGCCAGGCGTGAAAAACCCGGCCGACTTCCTGTCACGCCATCCAGCCAGCCCCCGAGAAGAGGACTTAAGCCAAGAAGGACAAACCAAAGAGTTCGTCGACATGGTGACCCAATGGGCATGCCCGAAGGCCCTCACCCTAGAAGAAGTCGAAAGCCACACACGCTCCGACATGGTCCTCAAAAAAGTGCTGGGTGCTTTGCAGAAAGGAACATGGGAAAGGTTTCTCCACGACCTCAACGGGTGGAATGAAGCAGACCGGGCCCGCCTAGGGAAATTCTGGAGAGTCCGTGAAGAGCTCAGTGCTGCCGCGAGTGGTATCGTGCTGAGAGGGTCATGCATTGTCATCCCCCTGAGCCTCCAGGATCGAGCAACAGCTCTGGCACACAAAGGACACCAGGGCATAGGAAGAATGAAGTCCAGGATGAGGGAAAAGGTGTGGTTCCCTGGGATGGAAGAAGCGGTGGACGCCATGGTGCGCGGCTGCCGGGCTTGCCAGCTCACGGGAAACCCAGAGACTCCGGCCCCGGTAATAACAGAAGATCCCGCCCCATCACCCTGGTCATGGGTGAATCTCGACTTTGGGAGCTTCCCGGACGGGAGGGTTACGGCCGTGATGATCGACAGCTACACCAAGTATCCCCTAGTGGAAGTCCTACCATCCACCGCATTTAACAACCTCCGGCCAATGATGGAGAAGACGTTCGCTCTATTCGGCCTGCCACACGTCGTCAAGACGGACAACGGGCCCCCGTTCCAGGGGAGTGAGATCAAAGACTTCCTCAACAGACTAGGAGTAAGACACCACTGCATCACGCCGCAGTGGCCCCAGGCCAATGGCGAAGCCGAACGTTTTATGCGGACACTAAACAAGGTACTACGCATAGCAGTAGCCGAACAATCCGATCCGGAGGGGCCCTCCAGACGTTTCTGAGAGAATGCAGGAGTACCCCCACTGCACAACCCAGAGGTCTCCATGGTCATTAATGCTAGCCGGCCACCGACGTGACACCATCCCGGTAGCGGAAAACTGGGTGCCGGAGCCGTATGATCCAGCAGACACCCAGGCCCGGAGGTCGGCGACCAACGAGAAGGCCAGTCAGCGGCGAAGAGCACGGCCCCGAACAGTAACGCCGGGGTGTATGGTTCTGGTGAGGAACCGTCGCAGTGGAGGGAAGTTCCTCACGCCCTATGAACCAGGGCTCTGGACCGTCCGGACAGTCAAGGGGACGGCCATCACCGCAGTGAAGGGCAGAGAAGTTATCACTAGGAATGTCTCGTGGTTCAAGAGGGTCCCAGCGCCAGAAAGTGGTGAGGTGTCCGGCAACAGAGAAACGGAGTGGGACGAAGTCGGCCCAGGGCCGGCTGGAGACACAACTCCAAGTCAAGCAGGATCAGTTCCGTCCGGGGGTACGTTGGCAGAGGTCCAGCCCCGTGAACAGGAGACAGTCAGCCCGAGAGAACACCGAACCGCCTGCCAACGGCAGTATGACTTGAGGCCCAACCCAAGGCCACACCACCGACTTGCAGACTTTGTGTGTTGAGCTTATTGTGTTCATTTGTCTAGTTTATTTTGAACTGATTTGGGATGGGATGTAGCGGTCTAGTCTCCCACCGCTCACCAGCCCCTGGGCCCGACCCGGAACCAACCCCATACAATGTATCACCTTCTGGCCAGGCGTGGCCAGAAGGCTTAAATAAACGGGCCGGGGTCGCTCGGGACTTCCGGCCCAGCTGAGTGCCCATATAGCCTGTTGTCTGTGTCCCTTATTCACCACCGATACCAGAGACCTCATTGCATATAGCAGGGCCACTTTACACAAGCCATTTATGGCTTCTGACTGTTGTAGCAAGCAAATGTTCCTGTTTTGTTAATAATCATCCCTTTAAGATGTTGCGTCTTCCTTGAGCTATGTTCTCGATTTGTTTTTGTTGGTAGCACCTCCAGGATCGTTAAGACATAAGAAAACTAACCTTTGGTAGCAGGTAGCAGGTAATAGGTCAGCTCATCTTAGTTACATTTTCTTTGGTGACATGGGCGTCTTATTAATGTCTTTACATATTTATGAATGTTGAATATTGAAACTGATTGTGAACATGTTTGTCAGTATGCAGGTTATTGATAGTCTTTTGAGATTGGTTGACAACAAGTGGTGACAGTCCCCGGCTCTTGAGGCCATCACAAATAAAGGAATATAGGCAGCCTAGGTCATGACTGACCTCACTTCATATCACCTCAAATAAACAGTCAAACAATCCATAAAAGCAATAGCTGGCTTTATTGCCAAAGGGGTTGAAACCGAAACTCTCATCATGGGGGCACATACTATGTCATTAGTATGCACCATTGAACAAATATAATGCATCTATCGTAACTATTGTGGGAATGCCATTCTCATGATAATTTTTTTAATAATTCATCACCACGTTCATTGTGTCTAGAGAAACATCGACTAAAAATAACAAACGCACAATACGTCCCCACTAATTTCCATTTTCCGTTTTTAGTGACCAATGGCACAAATGTTCTAGCCATTCTTTTGAAGCATTTAGTATCACCCGCTAAAATGGCAATTTTGTTTTTAAACACTTGCACAACTTCCAAACATCTAAAAGATGGAATAAGGATCCAGGCAGAGAAATGATTCTGCAACTTGAACTTTCCAAAGACGTCATTGAAAATACTGTATATTTTGAAGGCTGACATCAGGAGAGTGACCATATTTGTTTATTAAAAGTGAGGCTCAAGGCCCTCCTAATAAGATGCCATTGACTAGCAGGTGTATAATAAGTCTGCTATGTCTGTGTATTTTTCTCGTTAAACATAAGCGTTTGGTGTTGAATTCCCCCAGTGCTGTAGGCCGCCCGAAAAAAAACACAGGGGTATATTTACTAGTAAAGTGGGGCAGCGTGTCGTTAAGCCAAGAAGACTAACAACATGCTCCTTCACTTAGAAATGCGGGGCTGCACCATGTTTACAAGAATATGGTGCAGCCCTGCATTTCCCCCTGCGCTGATGCTAAATTTAGCTGCCTAGCACCAACGCAAGAACCCTTGCACCATAGTGCAAGGGTGTCTGTGTTGCAGGGGAAGATTGTTTGGGCCTCATTTATGAAAACTGTCGCAAAGCTACATCAGAACAACGATGCAACAGTTTTCACTGTGCTCTCATTGCCACATGATGGATACGCCGTATTTAATGTACGGCTTTCCATGTAGCAAGGAAAGGCAGATACGTCAGGAATCCTGACGTATTTGTCGGCGCAAAAGTCACATATTGCTGGAGTTGCGTCGCAAGCATGATGCATCAGGAGGGTGACCATATTTGTTTAAAAGTATATTAATCAATATATCACCCTCCTGATGTATAATGATCCAGATATCAGTGATTATTAAGTAGTGGTTACTTTTGCGTCATGTGTTTGGAATATACTGTAGAAGTCACACTCATCCTGATGTATATATTGATTAAAAGTGAGGCTCAAGGCTCAAGGCCCTCATAATAAGATACCATTGAGTAGCAGATGTATAATAAGTCTGTTATGTCTGTGTATTCTTCTCGTTAAACTTAAGCGTTCGGTGTTGAATTCCCCCAGTGTTGTAGGCCGCCCGAAAAAAAACACAGGGGTATATTTACTAGTAAAGTGGGGCAGCGTGTCGTTAAGCCAAGAAGACTAACAACACGCTCCGTCACTTAGAAATGCGGGGCTGCACCATGTTTACTCATCAATTAATTTTCTCAGTTAGTGCTGTAATAATATTTTAGAACTTTAGTGCTAATAAATAACTAAAAATCAATAATTTATGGACTTCACTGACTGTCTGCCAGCTGAGCGGAGCGCTGGGGCACCAGTGCACCACAAGAGTAGTGAGCTACAGGCTCAGGCAGAGCACTGACTCTGTAATTAAATATAATGTACTGTTGGTTCTGAAGTTGCACCTCACCTGACAAGAATTACGTGAATTGCAGGATGAGTGTGACTTTTACAGTATTTTGCAAACACATGACGCAAAAGTAACCACCACTTAATAATCACTGATTTCTGGATCATCATACAGGGAGCTCAGAGCTGAGTGGAGTGGTGCTGCCAGTCGCAGCCTGTGGAGAGCAGTGTGAGGAGAGTGGAGCTGTAACAGGCGTCTGAGTCAGACAGTGAGTGATGCTCTAAATTAAATATATAGGGCACAGCCTGGAGTCCAGATTCATCCGTGAGGGCACTGCCGGGTCCTGTATTAGGTATGTTTACCACGCGCCGGCTCTGAAGCTATGTGGAACAGGAGGGTGGACAAAACCAGAGGCAGGGCTTGACTGAACCACCCAGCCCGGCCTAGGCAGAAAAGTAAAATAGGGTTGTTACTGCCCAATTTAGATCCCAGCTAACAGTATTTGTAACAGCAGGCACATGAAGAGCGCAGGCTCACTACTTAATCGCACAGCGTCTTGCTGTGAGTTGCCTCTCATGAATCAATATCAATCAGTCAATCCACACATTGATCTGCTCAAGCAGCCTCCTCTGCATGGGACCCGACTGACAAGTCTGAGAGACGCCACTGTGAATCTCAACTGCTGCCATTTAACAAATATTATACTGCAGCATCAGCTGAGGTGAGCACAGCACAGAGAGTTAGGATTACAACTTTTCAACCACATCCACATCAGGCTGTAAAATAATGTTAGAAATGGGGGTCTCTAGTTGGCAGAGGTAGGTACCTTTGTCCAAATAGGACCCCTTGCTTCTAGTCAGGGCAAGGGGGATACACTTCAAAAATAATCCCTGCTCACCCCCTTGGTAGCTTGGCACGAGCAGACATGCTTATCTCAGAGGCAGTGTGTAAAGCATATGTGAACACATACAGTAATACAGTGAAAACACTACAAATGGACACCACACCAGTTTAGAAAAATAAGTAATCTTTATCTAAACCAAACAAGATCCAAAACGACAAAAATCCACAATACATTAAAAAGATATGGCTTTCAAATGGTAGAAATAGTTCAGTTCAAAGCAAATTGCAGATGCAACACTTTTCACACAAAGTACCTTGGATGCGTTACGCAAAAAGGGTGCCGCAGGGAAGGTGATGCGTCAGTTCCTTACACTCATGGAAGGTGATGCGTTGGTTCCTTGCTCCGGGTAGGTGATGCGTCGGTTCCTTACTGCTGCTCAGGGGAGGGGATGCGTCGGTTCCTTACCGGAGAGGAGGTGATGCGTCGGTTTCTTACTGCATGGGGAGGAAATGCGTCGGTTTCTTACTGCGTCCCCCAACGATGCGGCAGACTTGGCGCCTCGATGCGATACGACGATCCGGAACGATGCGTGGATTCTTGCAGCCGCGCAGCAGGCCTTGCGTCGCAATCGGTGCGGTGATCTCCGACTTCAGAGATCGATGCTCTCGGTGCGGCGATTTCTCGAGCGGCAGCAGGTGCTGCAACGGTTTCTTCATCAATGCGTCGGAAACAGGTACAGATGCATCACGCTTCTCGGCGTTGCTTTGATTTTCCAGCTCCCAGTGGAAAACAGTCTCTAGAGGTCCAAAACAACAGCAGGCACCTCTTTGCAGGTCAGAACTCCCAGCAAGGAAGTTCAGGGGAGCTGGTAGTGAAGACTTTGTGTCCCTGAGACTTCAGAACAGGAGGCAAGCTCAGTGTCAAGCCCTTGGAGATCTTCCTCAAGCAGGGGACACAGCAAACAGCAAAGTCCTTTCTTCTTTTTTTGGCAGCAAGTAGCCACTGCAGGCCAACCCCAGATAGCAAACAGCACAGGGGCAGTATTCCTCCTCAGCTTCTCCGGCTCTTCTCTTTGGCAAAGGTTCCTCTTGAATCCCAGAAGTGATCTAAAGTTCAGGGGTCTGGGCCCCAATATTTATACTACAAAATCCTTTGTTCTGTGGTGGCAGAGAAGCCCTGTGCTCAGTCAAAACTAGTTCTGTCCTCTCTGGTGCAGCTTTCTGGCAAGAGGTGGAGACAGCATTGTGGAAGGCAGACCAGGCCCATTCAGGTGAAAGGAAATCTCCTCCCCCTACTCTAAATGCAGCCCAGGTCTATTCAGCCCAGCCCTGACTCATCAGACTCTCTGGAGCCACTGCTCCTCCCCAGCCCCTGTCATTCCAAAGCCAGACATGCAATACACAAACCTAGCAGAGGCACAGTGGATGGCTAAGCAAGAAAATACCTACTTTTTAAAAGTGGTCTTTTCAAACAAAGAATGTAAAAATCACCCTCACTAAAAGATGTATTTTAACATTCTGAGTTCAGGCATATCGAACCTTAATATCCTACCTTGTTCCTAGGGGTAGTTATGTTTATAAGATGTTATATGCAAACTCCCCATTCTATCCTATGGGAACAGGTAGCCTTGCAATAGTGAAAAACGGAATTGGCAGCATTTCACTATCAGGACATGCCACACACACCAGGGCATGTCCAACTTTTCACATACACTGCACCCAGCCCACAGGGTACATTGGGCCTATCTTAGGGCCTGGCAAGTGGTTACACTTGCCAAGTCGACATGGCAATACTAGACTGCCAACAGATACTGCAGTGGCAGATCTGAGTCACATTTACAGGCTGCTTATGCGGGTGGCACAATCAGTGCTGCAGCTTACTAGCAGCATTTGATTTACAGGCCCTGGGCACACACAGTGCACTGTACTAGGGACTGACTAGTAAATCAAATCAGCCAATCATGAAAAACACCAATCCATAACAACAATTTACAAAGGGAGCACTTGCACTTTGGCACTGAACAGCAGTGGCAAAGTGCCCAAAGCATCTAGACCAGCAAAACGGAGTCCAACACACAGCAAAAACACAGGAGGCAAAGGCAAAAAGTGCAGGGGAGACCCACACCAATGGTGCCAGGTCAAACAAATAACATTTCTAAGCACAATTTTCACAGACCTGTCAACTGCAGCCACGACGAGTCCTGCAGGCAGCACGCACCAGAGGCTGTCAGATCCTAATGATCATCTCATCATCCTGCCTCTGCCATGACTGTCTGTGCGACCCGACCCGTCTCACCAGCCAGTGAACGGTGGTGTTTATCGATGAGGCAACAATAAAATCATTGCGGCATGGCGGGCAGCGACAAACTAAAGAAACATAACTGTCGCAAGCCCTGCCAAGCACTCGGAGAGAGTCCAGGTCCAAATTGATACACTTTGTTTTAATCATGTGACTCCACCACGTCACGTGAATGCCGTGCCGGCCCGAAGCAGCTGAGCCTGAGTTATTAATCGTGAATGCTCATTGCTGCAGCCAGGTCAGCAATAACTATGAGCCACCAGGTTACGGGTTCGGCGTGACTCACTCCTAACTGACCTGCCATTCACTCTGCACAAAACTAGAGTGCTGAAATCATACACTCTGCTAGAGCAGCAGGTGGTACGCACTGCTTGCTAATCATAAGTGTTTCTCTAGGGTGGCGCTTTGGTCCCCCTTGTCTCTGCAACAGTGGTGGAATCAAGGAGGCGCTATAAATGCATGACGTTGCATTTTAGTGCAGTAATGCGGACCACCGCACTAAACTGCATTAGTATAACGCCTGATGCTTGGTATTGGCAGGACTGCGCCGGCTGAACAGCAAGCAGCCTGCAGCAGGAGTCAGAGTGGGCAGTAAGTGCACTAGGCAGAAGGCCCTCATCAACCCGCAGAAGTGGCCTGCATTAGTCTGGTGTGACTTGTGCTTGCTTGAGGAACCTGCACGTCTGCCTGCTAGCCAATTTCAAACCGCTGAAAGTAAGCCTCATTTCTACAGCACTCCTACTTTCTGCCCCCCCCCGAATTCCTGCATATTCCCACCGTGCAGCTCATACGCCGTCCACACGCCATTTGCCACTCACCATCCATCATTAGGAATCCTGGGCTGGTGTGACTTGTGCTTGCTTGAGGAACCTGCACGCCTGCCTGCTAGCCAAGCTCAAACCTCTGAAAGTAAGCCGCATTTCTACAGCACTCCCACTTTCTGCTCTCCCGAATTCCTGCATAGTCCCACCGTGCAGCTCATATGCTATCTGCACGCTATATGCCACTCACCATCCATAATCAGGAAGTCTGGGCATATCCGCCAAGCTAGCAATAAGCGAGCAACAGACAACAAGCAAGAGGCAAAATCAGGCAAGACTAAAGTAATTCAAGGTAGTTTAATGCTAAGGCCAAGCGAGGGCATGGGGACAGTGAGAGTGAAAAACTACTCAGTCAAAGTACTCAGCCTGTGGGTGGGCTGAAAATCAGGAAGCTAGAGAAGGAGCCTTACAAAACCATGGAGGCATAAGCATACAGCACAAGGAGCCTAAGGAGTACAAGGTGTTGATGCCCAGCATAAACAGCACAAGCAATCAAAACACAAGTGGTGAGAGGTACAGCAAAGCATGAAATGGCACAGCCCTTCTTGCCCTAGCCCCTGTCCTCCTCCACATACCTCTGCTGACATCGCCAACCAAATTACCATTTCTATTATATATGTATATCGATTGGTTAGAAGAATAGGCAAAGCTGGCAATTTATAAACAGTTCAAAGATCAGCTGAATCAGTAAATTACCTCTGACACCAAGAGACATCAAGGGCATTGAGAATATGTAGCAGTCCCACATAAGACGCCAGAAGATGAGGACCCACAGTGCATTGCTTTCACCTGCACAAGTGAGAACAGGACTAGTAAGATGATAAGGAGCCAAAAACATAAAAAGCTAGGGACAACACAAGTGCTGCATGCAAGTGATATTGGAGCCCACAAAATTAGCAAGAACCAAGGATCCGCTATGGGGGAAGGGGCACACTTGGGCAGGGTGGACATCCAAGGAATAAGAGTGTCAACCCCACCCCTCCAAAGAATGACATAATGGGGTTCCTTCAGACCCAATTAAAAAGAGGTACCAGTGCTTAAAGAGCTCGGCAGAAACATCTCAAAGCGCCGTTCCCTAAGCGAAAACAATATGACAAGAGTAAGCCTGGAAGCCAGGAACACAAACTCATGATACGCAACCCACAATATGAATCACGCTTGGTCACCTTGTGATGACCACCTGATGGAACAGTGGGAAAGTCTTGAAGAAGGATACCAGCAGACTGCATTACCGCTGAGCCAAAAGATAAAAATAATAAAAGTACAAAGGAAACCAGGAAGACAATGATAAGGAAGAATGCATGGAGGGCATCACTGAAGAGCCACAGCAATGACCCAAGACACCATCAACTTCGATAGACTTAACAGTCTCATATTCAAAGGAGAAGTAAGAGTAAGAGCCAACTGGAGCGCGAGTAGCTTACAAGCTAAGAAGGATCAAAAGAATCAGTGTTACTCAGATCAGCCTCATAGTGGCACACGTCCAACAGAGAGACAAATTTAGAGCTGAACGATTGCAGCCCCAATCAAAGCAGTAAGCCAGTATCCGAAGTCTCCCTAGAGCAGCAAGCTCAAGTCTAAGTGCAGCACCAGCCTCAATCATCAATAAGGGCGCAAGCTGAGAAACAAACAGGGTGTACAATATTCGGACAGATGGGTTATACAGTAATGGACAGAATTAACAGCACTATGGCCATCATGGTGCAAACAGTGATATTGCACACTGATAAACAAGACAGACTCGTCTGGACGATCTCCGCACACCATAGGTTTCCAGGGAGATCCCCAGGTCCAGTTCAAGCTTGTTTTAGTTAGGGAAGGTGGCACTGGCAAGACCACCTTTGTGAAGCACCACTTGAAAGGCGAATTTGAAAAGAAATATTTTGCCACACATGGTGTTGTGGTGTTGAAGTCCATCCCCTGGTTTTCAATACAAATCGAGGTCCTATAAAAATCAACATTTGGGACACCTCTGGGAAGGAGAAATTTGGCGGCCTTCGAGATGGCTAATATATTCACGCTCAGTGTGCAATTATCATCTTTGACTTCACCTCAAGAGTCACATACAAAAATGTCTGCAATTGGCATCAAGATTTGGTACAAGTGTGCGGAAACATCCTCATTCTATTGTGTGGCAACAAAGTGGATATTAAAGACAGGAAAGTAAAGACAAAGTCCATAGTCCCATTTCTTTGCTCCCCTTTATAGCCAAGGTTTTGGAAGCATATGTTGCTAATTGTCTCTGCTCTTTCATCGAACAGTCCGATTTTCTTGACCCCCATCAGGCGGGCTTTCGACCTTCCCACTCAACAGAGACAGTTATCCTGACTGTACTAGACGAACTAAGGAAAGAGGCAGATAAGGGCACCACTCAGGCCCTGGTGCTTCTTGATCTCTCTGCTGCCTTCGACATGGTCGACCATGAACTTCTGGTGGACCGAGTCAGGGACGCAGGGATCCAGGGTCTGGCCCTTAAGTGGCTCACGTCTTTTTTGGATGACTGTTCTCAATCCGTATGTCTTTTACAATTCACTGCCTCTAAAGTCAAATTGACATGTGGTGTGCCGCAGGGATCTTCCCTGTCTTGCATCTTTTCAATCTGTACTTATTTCCATTAATTCAATCCTTAGGTGAAAGGAAGGTATGCACTTTCAACTATGCTGATGATCTACAATTGATCTTTACCATTGATAAGTCTGCCGCCTCCATCACTAATTTTCAAACAACCATGTGACATATAAGTAGCTGGATGTGAACAGTAATCACCTAAAATTAAATCCAGACAAAACGGAACTGATCTTAATTGGGGGGCCTCTAAACCCTTGGAATTTGAACTTTTGTCTGATTGAGCTGGGAAACTCACCCCTACCCTCAAGATCTACCAAAAGCCTTGGCATTACAATTGACTGTGATCTGTCCATGAAATCCCAGATTGGGACGGTGGTCTCTAATTGTTTCTTTCAACTCCGGAAGATCAGGAAGATCAGCAGACTTCTCACTCCTGAAGCCCTTACTCAGGCTGTCTTAGCCTTAGTCATCTCTCATATTGACTACGCCAAATCACTTTACTTTGGCCTACTGGCATATCTATCAAAAAGACTGCAACTGGTGCAAAACCAGGCCTCAAGATTAATCTATCGTCAGCCGAGATGGCATCATGTTACCCCCTAATGAAGAAATTACATTGGCTCCCTGTAGCCAAACGCAGTGCATTGAAGACGGGATGTCTCATCTTTTAAGCTCTCCATGGCAATTGCCCAGAATTCGTATTTACTCGGGTTCAGAGATATGTTCTCACTCGAGATCTTAGGTCTTCCCACCTTAACCTCTTGACTACTTCCTCCTTTAAATGCAAGAAATTAGGGGGACTAAGATTTGCTGTCCTAGCCCCTCAATTTTGGAACTCTCTTCCTATGAACATCAGATCCACAACATCTTATTCTCAATTCAGGAAGCTACTAAAAACCTGGTTATTCCACCAGGCCTATGAATGAATCACTTAGCGGCAGGACCCCCAAGACCTTAGCGCCAAGAAACCATGTGGTGTATGTGCGCTATATAAGTATTTTTTAACATAACATAACATAGTCTTCAACAGGAAGAAGAACCTCCAAAACTATGACATTTCTGCAAAAAGTAAATACAAATTTGAGAATCCCTTCCTTTGGCTTACAAGAAAGCTAATTGTCGATCCCAAATTCAAATTTGTAACAATGCCTGCTTGCACACCACTTGAAGTTGTTATGGACCCAGCATTGACAGCACAATGAAAGCATGATATACAGATTGCCCAAACCACTGCATTGCCAGATGACGATGATGATCTGTGAAAGAGCAAAGCTGGAGCCCAGCGTCACATGTCTAGTTTTATAGGCAACTGTCCTGTGATGTCGATGGTGCAGCGTGTTTGCCACTTTATGATCAAACTGAGCAGAACATGTGCTTACATCTTTGGGATATGGAAGGAGATGAATTGGCTTTGGAGGGAACATGGCAGTAAACATTAATTCCTTCATATTTTGGACCAGCGTATTTAGCTGTTTTGGACTACAATTACTTTATCCCTCACTTTTCAAATCGAATTTAAATACTGCTACAGTCACATCACATTCAGTGGGAAACCCGGTTATCGTCCTTCCTGTTCCTTTTCGATTAGACAATAATAAAGATCTATTTCAAACTAGACATACAAATGACAGTGCTACAAGCCATAGCTGCCTAATTACGAAAATTGATGGAATACTAGACCACCTTAACTAATTAATAGTGAGAGCGCAGGAGGTAGCTATTATGAACGAAGAGCGCATATCCTGTCCATGCAGCCCCCAATAGAGAAGCTTTCTTCTCTTTCAATCATAATGTCTAACTTGATTGATCAAGTAAAAAAAGAGTCAGCAAAAACAAGAACCCTAAGGGAGCAGCTCCAACACCAGAGTAGCAAGATGCCAAAAGATCAGGATAAAACCGGAGACCCCAAGGCAAGAGACAATTTCCAACAAGATATGCCAGAGGCTGAACAAGGAGGGGAAGCCAACTCCCTCCTAATAATCAACCAATGATGGCTCATATACAGGCATTAGGGATCAGTGAATACGGCATGGACACTTCTCGAAGCGACTCAAACAATGGGATAAAGTGGACCAAGAGCAACCATTCTCTAGGAAAAAGAAGAAAAGACTGAACAAAAGTGGAGGGAAAACTTTTCTATACAGCTTCTCGAGGGCTTAGAGGCCCTAATGCGAAATCCAATCAGGGGCCCAAGCCTAAGGTAAAAAAAAAACACCAAAACTTACTCAAAACAGGCCTCCAAAGAACTGTCAGCAATATCGAAAACGGTGTGTATCAATCTAGCCACAGAAGCAACATAGATGGAGACCACACTGGAGCCCCGGAGGACAATATCCATCTCCACCTCAAAAGGAATCATTGCCAACACCACAGCAGCCCAGGGGGCAGGCTGTTAAAAATACCCAAAACAAGAAGTCAGTGGGGACTCCAAAAACACCTCTGCCCCTCACCTCTGACCAAATAGCACTTTTCGATCCTGGCAGGACAAATTCATCTATAAACCATGAAGATCGGGTATATGGATGTGGAAACACAATCAACCCAGGAGACAGTGCTCGAGGTGTGCAGCAGCAATCCTGGGAAGAAAGAAAACGAACAACCTAGGGAAGCCTCAGAAAACGAGCAGGCTCCCAATGAGGCAAATTCAAGAGGAGAGTGACAGCGGAAACTTCCACTAGAAGCAACAAGAGCTGCAATAAACCAAGTGACAGTAATGAGATCGTTCTCTACCCTGAATATACTTCAAGGGGTAAATGGGATCTATTTAATAGAGGGAATATCCTAAAACTGCGTGCGACCACTCCTGGCTGGCTTGGAAGCAATTCGCTCAAAAGACATAGGGGGATATTCACAAGAACGTGCGATAATCATCGCCAAAATAGGTTAACGCAACTTCTCATATCGCCGTCCATTGCGGGAAAATAACTCTGTGTTAATGTCCCATTCTCAACACAGCGGTAACATGCGATAGTGTCCCGATAACGCGTCAAATGTCCGCGATACAACTACCGCAACAGCGATAAAAAAGGAATCCTGAACGTGAAAAAAGTTGTGATGGGCCCAACTGCGATAAAAATCCAGTGAAAAGCAGTGCCAGGCCCGCAAGTCCCACAAGTAAGGCGGAAAAAATCACTATAAAAGCGGCAAAAATGAAATACAAATAAAACACAAACAACTGCGAAGCACCATGGAGGTAGCCGGAGCAAGCACAGAGGACAACCCGAACCCCACAAGCCCCATGGAGGACCAGCCTGGGACCTCAGGGAAGGGCAAGGAGAAGAAGAAGAAGAGGAAGACGCGGTTCAGTCCGCAGGAAAACAGGATCCTGATAACGGAGGTGGTAGAACACCATCAACAACTGTTCGTCACCTCCACTGTGTCATTGGCAACTAAAAATACAATATGGCAGTCCATCCTGGACAAGGTGAATACAGTCGGAGTGCTGAGGAGGACAATGAAGAGCTCAAGAGGTGCTGGAATGATGTGAAGCGCAAAACCAAGCTGAAACTCGCCAACAACCGCAAAGCAGCAATGCAGACTGGGGGTGGGAGTCCTGCGCCACAGGAGGAGCTGGATGAGATGGAGGAAATGGTGTCCACAGTCATCAGTGTGGAGACGGTGGCAGGAGTCGGAAGACCGGACACTGCTCAACATGACCTGACACAACAGCAACAGGGTAAGCAACCACCAGGGACTGGGGGGACGGGGGGAGATGGGCACAATGGCACACATGCACAAGTAAGTACAGCACATCTGCGGACAAACCATGCCCAAGAGTCACAACTCCGACCAAGAGCCCAATTTACCCAAGTCTGCAACAGCTCAGCACTGTATAAGCACAGAAGTGAAAGGCACACCGCCTGAAAGGGATTAGGGCCAGCCAAATCAGAGCTGAAGGGGCAAATCACTCACAATGCAGCACACACACATAACACTCAGAGCACCTCAACATTTACAACAAAGTGGACCAAACTGCAACACTTACACAACAGAACAGAGGACACAACTGCTGCCACTTGTGTGTAGAAAATGGCCAAAAGCATTTGGCATAGCAGGAAACTGTGAGATGATAATGGACATATACAACCTCACATCCGTGATGGTGGCGAAATGTCAACTGTCCAGCATTAAATAGGCATCTCCACACAAACAATGTACATTGACATGCAGTCTGTTTGTAAATTTGGCCAATGCGTCAACATACATGTGAACACAATGTCAATCTGCATCTCCCCTTCACATTGCAGAGGGAGAATCATCACCTCCTGCAGAGCAGACCGTATTCCTCATCACTGATGACGAAGAGGACCTACACACCATCGACCCCGACGCCCTCCAACAGCTCATGGACACCTTCAGCACCCCACCCCCAGGAGCAGGGCAGGCCAGCTGCATCGAGGAGAACCCACCCCCTACACAGACCACACAGCAAGAAGCACCCACCACCACGGCCGTCTCCCAGGATCCCCACGAGCAACACATGGCATACCAACGCTGTGTGTCGCAGGGCCAGAAGGGGATGGCAGAGCAGGTGCGGGTGGGGTTCGACCTCATGGCAGCCAAACTAGATGCCATACGTGGGTGTCCAAGTCCCATCAGGGACCACCTACAGGCCCTAATGGACACCCACAGTCCGCTCCATGTTCTCCAACAATCCATGGCTGATATCGCCGGAGTCATGACTCGTAGACAAGAACAACTGTCTAGTCAGAGTGGCTCCAGCGATCTCAGCCGTGAGTTGGCCAACATGGGAGGAACATGGAGAACATGGAGCGGATGCAGGCGGGAAGAATGGCTGCCTCGGCTGCACACCAGCGAGATGTAGCAGGGATCTACCATGCCCTGCAGATCCTCATCATGGCAGTGCGGCCACAAGGCCTGGCGCAGATGAATGCTGCTGCCACTATTCACTCCACATCACCGCCCCCTGATTTGTCAGTGCCTCACAGTGCGGCTGATAATCCACCTCCAGCCCCTGATGTGTCACTGCCACACAGTGCCACAGACAAAACACCACCACCCACATGTGAGGCACATCACACATAGGAGGACGATGATGAGGATGAATCTGCCGTTGGGCTAAGTAGGAAGCGGTAGCATTCATCTCCGCCATTTGGCCTCTTTCTGCTTGGTTCTGCCCTCTGCATCATGCCCAGGAATAACACCCTCCACTGTCCCCCTTAACACTCTGCGACACTCACCTTGGCCCCCGACATGGACTGCTACATTTGGTTAGGCAACCAATGACACAGAAATCAGACTGCGGACTGAACTCCCTCTCCTACGATGTACTTTTCCCACCCCAAAGGACCCTGGCTGGCCCTCCACGGGGCAACATTGTAAAGTAGTGTGTGCATGGCCATGTACTGGTCCACCTTCACCACTCCACCGAATGTGATTAAGACATTCAAATTCACACAGATGAGTCATGTCCATGATCAAGCAAGTGTGAAAGTATGGATGTATGTAGGGGCAGTTATTCCAAACAACGGTGCTCCCTGGGAACTGATTTCAATGCGCATGTATGTCTGTGACCCAGATAGGCAGTGAGATGACTGGGAATGTGTGAACTAGCTGGGGCCTCATTGCTCCAAAACAACAATCTCGCCATTTCCAAACTTAGCCCCACGTCAATGTATGAAATAGGGCTGTGTGTCACAAAGGCAAAGTCAAAGTTATGTGGAAGCCACAGGTCGGAGCAATGATTGGTTTGAGTGTGGAGCGCTTGGACTCCTGGGATGGTCGGTGCGTAAGTGTGAAGGTCATACCATGCAAGTGAACTACGAGGAAGGACTTCTGTGTGTGGGGTGTGTTTACGTTGGTCTCTGGTTAGCGCTGTGCGTAGTGTGGGAGCTTTTAGCAGCTGCTGTGGTAGCGCTCAGGGGGTGCCGGGCGCATGCATTCCCAAGGTCAGAGGTGCAGATGTGCTACCGACTTCTAGATCAGACAGAGGGGCTGTCATCCACAATGTTAGTTTGTCATCTGCTTGCATTCTGGAAATGTGATGGGGATTGGGGCGGGGTGTCACTTCGCCTTCCGGCATGGTTGAACCCTTACCAGCCATGTATGTGCCCTCACGGTCACTATTGCATGCACTGATGTAGCAGTGTTGTTTTGCTGCAGTCTGACAGTGATGGGTGCAGGTAGCTGTGAGGAGGCGGTTGACCACTCACCTTGCACCTATTAGCTGGCACTGATCACTACTCTTGATGGATGACGTCCGTGTACACATGTGACCTGTACATGGCACATTTGAGCAGGGGACACCTTGGTGTGTTCCACGCAAGGTGGACCTGCTGGATTCTAGGCTGGTGTGCATCTCCCAATGTTGCTGAGGTGTCCACTGTGCCCACATCCCCCTTACGGCCATGTTGTTCATGTTGTGGGACTCGACACACAGGGTGTATATTTGCATCAGGCAGGTACATCTCTGACCACAAATGGCACCTTGTTGTCTTTTCCTGAACACCAATGACGGCCTCCATGTCATGTTCATGTACACGTGGGACGCTGATGAGTGGCATGACGTACTACATGTGACACCCTGATATGGCATATCGAATACGTGACGCCCTAAACAGCCTCTCGGTACAGAGGTGACATACACACCATCTCTTCTTGCAACATATGCGAATGTTAGCACTCAATGTTGCACTTACATTCGTCAGAGTAATGTGCTAATGCAGAGGACTGACATGCACACGGGGAATGTGTGTTGCTAAGATTTTATTTGCACATGCTGGTCATGGGGTCATCGTGTACTGTGCCATGATTGCTGTGGACACTCACAATGTGACGTGCTCATGCGAAGAAATTGTTGATGATTGTGTTCCTTCGGGCTATTCCTGCTGCGGCTGCAGTGGGGTGTGGTCCACCTGCATCATCTTCCTCATCATCGTCCGGTGCTTCTGGGACTTGGATCCATGGGGCATTGGTGCGTACACATATGTTGTGCAATACACAATATGCAGTGATCATCTTGCACACTATTTCTGGGCTGTACAAGAGTCTTCCACCGGTGATGTCCAGGCACCTGAAACGTGATTTCAACACGCCAAATGTGCGTTCAACAATGCCCCTGGTGCGTTTGTGGGCCACATTGTACTGCCTCTGGGCCGGGGTGTTCGGGTCTCGGAGGGGTGTCATAGTGCATATCCTTGATCACCTGTGAGAGGTAAGTGAGATTAGTGTTAACTGGTGGTTCTGCATGCTGTGTTGGCAGACATACAAGTTTCGTGGTGTGTGATTTGTGCAACCTCGGGATTCATGTTAGCCATGTATTGCTGCTGGCAAATGTGGTAGGACAATGTGTATTAGGTAGCCTCACAGCTGCTCCTCCCTCCCACCGAGCCTATTTACTTGTGTGTGCTGCGCGGTTGCATCACTTGCACTACTACGGCACACCATTGTCATGCCTGTCTGCGCATGTCCGCAGGACTGACAGCAAGACTGTGATGTTGGCCGTTGAAGGTGGGCGGCCACGTTTGTGTAGGCCTATGGTAAGGATGGGGCGGACACAGATGTGGAGTTCTGGCCTGGCTGAACTCGCGCAGATATTGAGGCTAGGCCTTCGGTTCAGGCTGCGGCAATATAGATACACACACAACAGTTGGCATGTATGAGCCGAGACCCCGAGCAGTCTCGCGCTCCTTTATTAATCCATTCGGGCGAGGCCGCCCTCCTGGTGCATGCTTGTAAGAAAGTGGCTCTGTATATACTGAACCAAAGTAAGGTTCAGTGTGCACAGAGTCCACAGTCCCCAGAGGTTTGGCAGAGGCTAAAGTTAGATATAACCTTACTCTCTAAAGTGGTAGCTTGGTCGAGCAGTAAGGCAGTATCAGAGGACAGTGTAAAGCATTTGTTGTACACACTCAGTCAGCAAATGATCTCACACACTCAAGAACTGAACTCTAGGCCAATTGTTTTGTATATAAAAATATATAGTTGTTTTATTTTAGAACCAACAATAGGTATCAAAATACTTTCTCAGAATAAAATGCTGTAGTTGTATACTTTCAATAAGCAATAGACTTTTAAATGCAATAGTTACAGTTGTTGCAATAGGTAACACAATTCCAACACAATTATAACATTGAGCTCAATGGGAGTTTTTAAGTAAAGGCAGTTTCAGTTACTTTGCGTATGATTTTCTTACTCAGGGTTAGATCCTGGATTCAGCCCTGGTGCATTTCCTGTAAACAGTTGAAAGAAATCGTTTTTGTTACACAGGCGATTTTTAAGGAATATTTGTATGTTTCAAAAATCGACACTTAGAAGAATTTCTGGCAAAAACCAGGCAATGTTATCCTATGGAGGAAAATCAAGTTATCGGTAAGTACAGTTGTAATTACTTTTCAGGGTCAGTGCTGGGCACCAGGATCCAGCACTGGGATCTCTCCTGATAACAGGTGAGTAATTTCGTTTTTGTTGATCGGGCGATTTTTAGTGAATATTTTAAAGTTTCAAAACTCGACACACAAGAATTTCCAAGTGAAACCAGTCAATGTTACCCTATGGAGAAAATGTAGGTTACCGGCTTTCAGGTAAGTACTCGACTGGCAGAGTTAAGGTTCTGGGCATAGACTCAGGGGTCTCCCAGGGTCAGGTAGGTACAGTTGGTACACCCTCAGCGGCACAGGGGCAGCTGGGTGCAGATTGAGTTAGGCCCAATGTTAGCCTATGGCGGGCAGGGGGCCCTTGGTTGGTGGCTGCTAGCAGGCAGGCCACGCGGCTGTGGGAGCTGGGCTCCTGGTCACTTACACAGGGCAAGTGGGGAAGTAGAATAGGATAGGTGTTGCACTCCCAGGGGCACTCGGGGGGCTGGGTGCAGGGTGCTTTTGAGCCGTCGGGCGCTCAATGGATTTCAATGGAGAAGTTACCAGATGAACAAAGGCTGCAAGCTCGGGGACGGAGATTCTTCAGGTGCGACCACCACTTCGAGAGGTAAGTTGGGAAGCTGTAGGTTAGGAATGGCACCCCGGAGTTGGGCACAGGGGGCCGCAGGGCGCCGGGTGCAGGGGTGTCTTTTCGCGTCGGGAAATCTTACCCTCTGCTGGTCGCGGTTGGAGGGGTCCCTGGTTCTGAGGCTGCAGGCGTCGTCAGGAGCGTCGAGGAGGGTCCTTGGGTGCTGGATTCTGGGTCACAGTCGCCGGGGGGACGTCCTCGTGGTCTTTGTCCACTCAGGCACAGGCCGGGCTCGGCGGGTGCAGAGTGTGCAGGAGTCGTGGTTCCTGGCTGGCACCAGGGGTTTGTTACTTGCTTTGAGCAGAACCACTGCTCGTGGGAGTCCCAGTCTTTTAGAGTCACAAGGCAGTCAGGTCCTCCGGGTTTTCGAGGTTGCTGACCACTGGAGACGCTGGGGTTTAGCAGGAGCCGGTTCGAGGGTCGACAGGCCTGTAGGGCTGGGGCCAAGTCAGTTGGTGTCTTCCTCTTGTTAGCAGCTGCACAGCAGGTCTTCTTTCTTCTTGTTCTTCTTGCTTGTTTCAGCTTCGGGATCTGAGGAAGGAAGGTTCAGGGTGCCCCTAAATACTAAATTTAGGGGCGTTACAGGTAGGTAAAGGGCAGGGACCAATGGGTCCCTTCCTGGGGTGGGTACACCCCTATCCTGCCACTCTCCAGTGGGAGGGGGCAGGAGCCTAGTCCTGATTGGGCAGGGCTCCCCATCTTCAAGATGGCGAGAGCCCGGAGATGTGCTTCACCTCGCCTCCCCCACCTGAGGGGTGGGGTTGGCAGAGGCTGGCACACCCCCTTTCCTCACTTGGGGTTTCCCGCCAGTCTTCCCTCCAGAGTGGGGGTTAGAACCGGTGGGGACCAGTTGCTGAGTACAGCAAGTGGTCTGGGGAGGCTCACAAAGGTGGCATGCCTTTGAAGCTTCCCCCTGCCCATCCTGGGGGAGGAGATCTAGCACCTCGCCCAGGACGTGCATTGTTGCAGGCCCGGGAGAGCGGATGGCTCTCTACCCAGGGGTCCAGCAACATGTCTGCTGGGTGGCAGCCTAGGCAGCCTCTCAGGCAGGACGTGGATTGTGGGTTAGGTTCAGGGGGCAACTCTAAGTTGCCCTCTGTCGTGCATCTTACATTAAATCCCACACTGGCATCAGTGTGGGTTTAATGTGCTGAGAAGTTTGATACCAAACTTCTCAGTCTTCAGTGTAGCCATCATGGTGCTGTGGAGTTCGTGATGACGACCTCCCAGCACCATATACTCTTAATGGCAGCACTGCACTTACAGTGCCCAGGAATGGACCTGGGTACTGTAGGGGTACAGGGCTCATGCACCTGTACCCTCACCACTGGCATAGTGCACCCAGCTAGAGGGGTGACTGAGGTATGTCAGGGCAGTGTGTTTGTGGGCATGGCACACAGGGATGTGTGCCACGTCGACTCTCTGTTTTGTTCTGCACCAAGACACTCAGCCTGCAAAGGCAGTGTGTGTGTGTCAGGGTACAGGGCCTCTAAGGGTGGCACAATAAGTGCTGCAGCCCTTAGAGGCCTTCTCTGGTCACAGTGCCCTGGGTACCTATGGTACCATTTACCAGGGGCTGACATGTGGCCAGAGATGCCAATTGGGTTTAGGCTTCAATGCAGTTTTAGGGAAGGAACACAGGCCCTGGGCACCTGATTGGCAGGAGCCCAGGGCACACTCAGTCAAAGTACATCAGCAATTCAGCAAAAAGTGGGGGCATACCATGCAAGAAAGATGGCACTTTCTCACAATGCTACATTGCAACATTGTCGATTACAGGCCGGGTGGCGCAGACACTACTACGGAGACACACGCCATAGTCACTTTTGTGGTCATGCTGGAACTGAACCACGCCCAGAGCCCAGAACTGAACCACGCCCAGAGCCCCGGGCCATTTCTCCGCACTCCTCACACGCGTGCGCCGCCGCCGCGGCGCTGGGCTGTCGTGCGCTTTGGAGTACGTCTCCAGACGATCTACCCAGGCTTCCCGGCGGCCTGCCTGGGAAGGGGGTGGCCCCGTGACTGCGAAGGGCTCCAGTGGCGTTACCGAGGACATGCTGTTGGCTACTGGAGGCGGACTTGTGGGGTAGCCCCTCGGGACAATGACTTGCGGTGCACTGAGTTCGGCCCACCGGGAGAGCTGAGCGGGTGTGCAGCCTGCGATGATGCAGCAGGCGTGGTGGCTGGACGGTGACTTGTGGTGCACTGAGTTGGTGGCACCTGAGGCCCTGCGTCCGGCACGGGCCAACCGCCACGTGGCAATGACTTGCGGTGCACTGAGGTAGGCCCACCGGAAGAGCTGAGCGGGTGTGCATCATGCTATAATGCTGGAGGCTGGACGGTGACTTGTGGTGCACTGAGTTCGGCACACCGGGGGAGCTGAGCTGGTGTGCAGCCTGCGATGATGCAGCAGGCCTGGAGGGGCAGACTGGAAAGGATGTGTCTGTTACTTGCTGTACCGCAGTGTGGTCAGAAGGCAGCAGTAGCCAACTCGCAACTCCACCGTGCGGTGCCGCTGGGTGCGCTGGGGCCCTGTTGCGCAGAATCCAGCGATCGGCTGAGGAGGCTGCCAAGCTCGTGGAGCCCGGCCTTGGAGATTGCACCGGCACATGGTGGGCCCTCTTGGAGAGTCGCCGGTGGCGGCAGGTGAGCAGTGAGGCCTGGGCGCGCAGGAGCGTGCATTCACCGCTGGGCGCAGGTCGGGTCTGAGGATCAGCGGGCTGGGGTGCGGCAGGCGCACAGGATCACACAGGCACCACCAGTCATGACGGAGGCCTCGTGGCAGGGTGAGGGACTCCGCCCTGGCAGACACGCCACTGCAGGCGATGACAAGATGTGCACCGGGTGGCGTGGGACGTAGCCACCTCGTCTCCGGTGTGACTTTGCCCATTGTATGTGGTCGGCCACGTGTGTGTAGGCCTATGGTCAGGATATGGCAGACACAGAGACACACGTAGTAGTTACTTCGGTGGCCGTCCCGGAAGTGAACCACTCCCTGAGCCACGGCCTATTTAGTCACTCCCCTACGCTGGACTGGCGTGCGCCGGCCATGCCCACTACGCTTACGCTTACAGGGGGGCCGACATGGCTACTTGTCCAAGGTGTTCCCCACTGCCTGTGATAGCATGGTTGCGTCCACTGTCCACGACAGTACAGACTCCGGCAGTATGTGTCCACATGGACATGTCTGTGCTCTGCATGCTCAAAACTGTCCAGCACATCACCGCCACACTTGGCAGCGTGTACATTGTTATTCATGGGTCCATTGCCTCATTTGCACAATCGTGGTTCCCACCTCTCCCCACATTCTGCAAATGTGTGGCAGAGGGGCTATGCCTTGGTGTATGGTTTGTCCTCATTTCTGGCCCCTCTTACCACGGTTACTTGTGTTGTCGTGTCTGGCAGGTGTGCATGTTGGTTGGCATGTTGTATGTGATTTTGTTACATGTCCATTCCCACAGTTGTGCGTTGTGTGATTGTGGAATTGAGGTGTGTGGTGTGTTCCGTTGGTACTTACCAACGAGCAGTTCATTTCCATAGGTGCCATCCTGAAAGCGCTGGTTGATGATGGACTGTCGGAAGATGTATGAGTCATGCACACTGCCTGGGTAGTTGGTGACGACATTGGTGAACAGTCCCCGGTGGTCCACTATTGCCTGCACATTGATGGAATGCATGTGCTTCCTGTTGCGGTAATTGTGTGCAGTGTCGGCAGGGGCACAAGTAGGACATGTGTGCAGTTGATTGCCCCCAACACGTGCGTGAATCCGGCTATGGCGTGGAAGCCTTGCTTGGCCTCCAGCTGTTCCTGCGCAGTGTGGGGGAAGTGAAGGTGCTGGGGTATGAAACTGATGATGGCATCCAGGACAGGTGTGATGGCCTTTGATAGGGCTGGCTGTGAGACTCCTCCGACTCTGGCAGTTGTTGGTTGGAAGGTACCAGAGGCCAACAGGTGCAGCACAGCACAGATGTTGGTTCGCCGCTGTGTTGGTACCGTCAGCCTGTGGGCAATGTGGGTCATGATGCGGAGGATGGTTGTCCTTTTTAGTCTGTAGTGGGCAAAGACATCCTCTGGCGTTAAGTCTGTGAGGCTGATGCGTTTTCGGAAGGTCTGCTGTCTTGTTCTGCGCTGCCTCGGTGGTGGTCCGGGGGTGGTGGTCCTGGGGGTGGGGGTGGTCCTGGGGGTGGTGGCGGTGGGTGTTGTGGCCGTCTTGGGTCTCCAAGCTGCATGATTAGTAGCTCCATGACATGTGTTGGTCTTCAGATGTGGCTCTGGGCTGGGCTCCCTTTCATGCTGCAGGTTGTCGTCCTGCTTCACACCAGTAAAAGGTAGGTGTTAAATCCCTGCTGCTAACGCGCCTTATCGCCTATTTTTGGGTCGCATCGCAGATGTGGCTGGTCGTTGAGAATATCGCGAAGTGGTGTTTTCGTGTGTTTTTGCACGGGAATTCTTACTCTGCATATCCTTAGTGTTAGTTGTCGCTCTCATCCGTGGCGATGTTTTTTGCGGCAGCTATCGCTGGAAAACTGGCAATATCGGCAGTTTGCACCAGCTTGAGAATGGGGCGATAAATCTATCGCCACTTTTGCGGCGCTAAAGTGCCGTTAAATCGGCGATGAGTCCTTGAGAATATGCCCCATTGAATCAGTTGTCTTCCTGCCCTCGGCGAGGGGAAAGATAAATGAACACTCAGAAATCATTCTCACTAGCCGCAACACTATTAAGGAGGAATAAAAATTAATGAAAGCAATTGAGTATCCGGAAATATTTAGGAGCAATACTCTCCCAGTTTGCACAACCACCAGGAGTGCACTTGAAAGCCAGTAGAAATCGGAGAATGCACACGAATCAATAGGGGTCTGACGGCTAAAAGTGCAGTCAGACCCCCCATGAGTATCTTCGGGCAACTGACCGTCAGCACAAGTCATCCAAGAAAATGGCGTACTTGCGCAGCCCAGCAACTAAAAGTTATGGCTTTAAATGCCCGGACCTAATGGCCAGATCAGAAAGCATCAGGCCGTTTTAGCAGTATGCTCATGGAATTCCAAAGGACTAGCTGATTCAGAAGAAAAAAAAAGAAGAAACGGGGCAATTAAGATCAACTGATATTGCATCCTTTCAAGAAACGTGGGTTCGGGACTAATCCCCTTGGTGCAACTTTGCGGCCTTTTAATCACCTGCGACCAGATCACAAGCAGGAGGCTATGCATCAAGGGGAGTCTCAATATACGAGAAAAATGAGCTTGCAGTAGCAACAGCATTAGTCGCAAAGGGGAAAGGGTGACTTTATTCCAATTGTATATATAGCGCTTACTACCCCTGTTGAGGCGTTGAAGCGCTTTTCGGCAAAGTAGCACGCTTTTACAGAACCCAAATTGGATTAATGGTGGATTGGTTTAGGGAAATATAAGTTGATAATTAGAGTGGTAGACATGTGAGTCTGTTAGTTGGATTGAATTGGATAAAGGAAGGATGGAGGAGAGAAGAGGCTGGAAAGTGTTATTTGTGAGATCATAGTAGTAAAATGAGTTTTGGGATAAGTCAAGGAGGGATAGAGGAGGGAAGAGTCTAGAAAGGGTTCTCAAGTAAATCATAGTAGTACAATGAAGTTTGGGATGAGTCAGAGAGGGGAGGTAGAGGATATATTGAGAGAGGTATAGGATGAGACATAGAGTGGTGAATTGGAGAGAGTTGAAGGTTCATTCTATTCTATTTTTATTTTTTTCTGCAGTAGGAGCAAAGTAATAAATATATAGATACATAACTACATAAAAGGTATACATGTATATGAAAAATAATAAAGAGATATAATGTTGTATTCTACAAAGTCCCATATGTGCATGTATGGATAAATAGTTAGAAACTCAGACTTTCAAGTGTTGCTGTACATAAGCTAATTTATTTGTGTATTTTTTTTAAATTTTATTCCCCTCGCCCTCAGCAATCCCACAATCTCAGCATATTCTGCATTGGCGTTTCTGGGTTGTTTGCTACACCGTGTTATATGGAACTTTTTGCAGGCTGCTAACATCCACCTTTCATGATCCCAGCCCATTCTTCTCCCTTTGCTTGCATGTACATACCGTATGAAAGGATCCGTGCATTTCTGGTAATTGCACTTCATGTTTCCTATGCCTGTGGCACTGCCTCTTCGTGTAGAGGTTGCTTACCTGTGCCATCACAAAGTCCTGAATGCAGCACACACGACAGACTCTTTACCGAATCACAAGTGGACTTGAACATTCATGCAGTAAATCACTAATATCTCATACGTCTGGTTCAAAAGTGAAATGGCCACATGGATCTTTCACAACGGAAAATCTCCCTGTCTTTAGAGCATCAAATGTGCAGTGAGTACAGGACAGCGTCGACATCTCAAATTTTTCAGACCACTAGCGAACTGCCAATATGTTCTCTACCCAAACAAAATCACCCTTGCCCTAGCAGATCACGAGTGGACAGGAATCGCCACACAAACTCCACATCTCCCTACACGACAGGACACCACTGAAGTGAGACAGCCCCGGCCCTCCCGGGGGTGTGTACAGGCACCTTCTTTTAATTGTCTATTTGCCTGTGAAGCTATAGTTATTGAGAGGCAGTCCCCAAATATTCCTATATCTGGCATGTGACACTTGAAGTGTGCATAGGCATTCTGTCAAATCTCCCTATCCAGGGCAAACTACGGGGCATATCAGCAAGGGACGGCGATAATTATCGCAAAGCGCGCTTAGCGCTAGGATAATTATCACCGTCTATCTCTGGAATTTATCGCCCTGGTAGCGCGTTATTAACAACGCGTTACTCCAGGGCGATAAGAATTCCAGCGATAGCGGGGAAATTGCCGTTTTGCAGGGAACATCGCTGGTTTTCCAGCGATGTTCCCTGCAAAACAGCGATAACCTTGCTGATACGACCCTGTGGTCGTATCAGCAGAATCCATCTCCCATGAAAAGTATGCTTAAGTCAGGAATTTAACAGACGTTAAATTCCTGAGTTAAAGCTGAGGTAGCGCGATTTTTTTATCGCTGCACCCCCTTGTTAATATCGCGAAGCTGCCTTCGCGATATTAACATGTGTTGTTTTCACAGCCACGCCTTCTTTGCATCTCATTAGCGATGCAAGGCGAGGCTGTGAAAAAACGGGCTCTACATCAAGGAAACACGCGCTAGCGTGTCCTTGATGATATTGCGATATAATTATCGCCGCTTTTCGCCCAAAAACGGACGCTAAAGCGGCGATAATTATATCGCCAGCCCTTGATAATATGCCCCAATATTCGCCCAAATCTCCCTTACCTGGGCATATCACAAGTGAAGCGAACACAGGCATCACCCCTCCTCTGACAGAAAATCCAAATGATGCGGACACTTTTCTCCTCCTCCCCAGATGACCATTGGCCTGGACAAAGTCACTTTCACTGATTGTGGCAGATGCAAGTGAAGTGGACATAGGCACTTTCCCTAATTGCAGCAGATCACATCTAATGTGGCCACAGACATGCATGCACCATCCCTCTATGCAGACCCTCCAGGATTTCTGCTGGGGCACTTTTTTTTGTTTTAAAAAGAAAGAATTCGGGCCCGCCGCCTGTGGACATATGGCGGGACACGCTGTGTGCACTATTATTTTTTCAAAAAAAGAAGTAATTAGGGCCCGCCGCCTGGGGGCATGTGGCGGGACCCGGAGGGGAAACTTTTTTTTTGGGTTAAATTAAAATAATTTGCAGCTAAAATGCTGCAAAACTTAAATGTTTGCATCGCTATATTCCAGTTTTTGTGCCGCTAAATTTAGTAATTTATGCTGCAATATCCTGTGGGGTCTGCATATCACCAAAAGAGTGCGCAAAAAACAGTTTTCAACTTTTGGTAACGCTGTCGAGTTTCAGACCTCACCTCCGTATAAATTGACTTATAAACATTTGAATTTATAAATACGTGTAAGGTCCTCACCGGCTTATGAAAAAGCCTGGAGGCAAACCTAAACACTGCCTCAATCGCGCTTTTAATCTGCATGCACCTCAGTTTAAGTAGAGGTCTTACTGCAAAACTCATCAAAATGAATCCCCAAGTAAGTAAAGTGTTTAACCCTGTCAATCTAAACTTCCTCAATCTTATGTATTTTGGTATTGGACTTTGGAGGACCACAGACCATGGTAAAGGATTTGGACATGGTAACAGTAAGTTCCAGATCATTTGTAAAGCAGGCGAATAGGTCCAATGGTATTTGTAACGGATTTGCTGTTTTCGCAAACAGTACATCATCATCTGCGTATAGAAGGACTGGAATTACATGTGTTGCAATTTGCGGCATATCCTTACCATTGAGAGCTAAAAAGGGCTCTAAGCCATTGATGTAAAGTAAAAAATGGAAAAAGGCCAGAAAGCACCTTTCACGTATGACCCAAAATGACCTAATACGGGGTGTGCATTCTCCATCTTGACTTAATCCTATTTTGACAAAAGTATCCCAGTGAAGGTGACAAAGAAGATAAACCAAAGCCTGCTCAATCCCCAAACTCCTCAGCATTCACCATAGTTTTGTTCGGTTGACAGTGTCGAAGGCACACGAGAGGTCCATAACACCCATATTGACAGCACTTCTGTTGGCCTTAGCGTACTTCTCCATAATAAGGGATTAAGGGGCATATTTACAAGGGCTTTATCTCCACTTTTTTGGCTTAAAAGCCAAAAAGCGGAGATAAAACTATCGCCCTATTTACAAGAGGGTGCTAATATGCATAATCGCATGTTAGCACCCTTTTCCCAACGCCTCCCTTTGCATCTCTAATGAGATGCAAAGTGGGCGTATCCCGGATGGACTACCTTGCAAATATCGCTGATGTTCACATCGCAATATTTACAAGGCTGCCCCAGCATTTTAGCACACGTTAGTTTTTGGAGAAAACCGCTGTTTTCTCCAAAAACTAACGTCTGCTAAAATGCAGACTTACCTATCCCTAACATTGGGGTGGATTATGCTGATATGACCCTGTGGGTCGTATCAGCAAGGTTATTGCCGTTTTGCAGGGAACATCGCTGGAAAACCAGCGATGCTCCCTGCAAAACGGCGATAACCTCGCTATCTCTGGAATTTTTATCGCCCTGGAGAAACGCGTTGTTAATAACGCGCTACCAGGGCGATAAATTCCAGAGATAGCCTGCGATAACAAAATTATCGCTAAGCACGGCCAGCGATAATTAATTATGATAATATGCCCCCAAGGCACTGTTCAACCATTCCCACACCATAGGGAAAGCCAAACTGGATGCCCAAAAGGACATTGTTTTCGGCAGCCCAAGCTTCCTGCCAGGACAATAGGACCCATCCTAATAATTGTGAGTCGAGCAAAGAAATAGTGTAGTAACAGGAAGGTTGCTGTTTGTCTCCCTTATTAAAGATCATGACAGAGATGGCCTCTTTCCAAGAACCCTCTAATAATAGCTCAAAGTACGTTTGTCACTGTTATATTTACAGATGTCATTCGGTACGCCATCCGGTCCCAGGGTCTTACAAGTGGTGCTCATGGTAAAAGCTTGGAAGATCTTGTCAGTAGTAATAGAGTGGGATAGAGCAAAACATAACATAACATAACACTTGTATTTGTAAAGCGCACTTATCACCCATGGGTCTCAAGGCGCTGAATAACAGATGTTTATTGTTACCCAACTCAATGATACTCATTTTATCGACCTCAAATGGATGAAAGGCTGAGTGGACCCGCCAGGATTTGAACCTGTGACCATGAGGTCAAACACAGGCCCCTGCAGTGGATGCATTAGTCCACTAAGCCACCAGAACCGGCCAAAAGCATGTCTGGTGAGCTTTTGAACGTGGTCCTCCATCCTATCGGCACTGATATGTGGCCTAAATGTCAGCATCTCATAATTGGAGAAGAAGGGCCTGGTCGCAAACTCCCAGAAACTCTTACTGTCCTGTGCAGCCCCAGCAGCTTCAAGATCCTCCCATGCTTTGCATCTGATTTCATCTTTCCAAGATTCTAAAGTTAGTTTGCAAGCATGCCAGGCAGACTTCACTACCTTAGAACGCCTAAGATTTGCCTTCAGTGCATTTTTAAAAGATTTATGAGCTGTGGAACAAGCCTTATTAAACTATCTACACTGACAGGCACGTCCTTCCTCTTTTTTTTTAACTAGTTTGCCCAAGATGATCTTGCACAAAGTATTAGAAGAATTTAATATTGAGCCTGGCTCCACGGTTAGGGCCAAATATACACTGAACTAAGAAGCACAAGATTTAACTACAGCAGGGAGGAATGCTGAAGGTTCCATAAGGGCCCATTTAACACTTAATCCTTTATTATTATTTGGATGAGTAGGATCCACATCTGCCCCCTATCCGACCTTACACGAATCTAGATATAATTAGAATTTCAAACTCAGAGAACAATGGAACAAAACATTTTGATAACAAGATAAATTCCATTTTACTGGCAGCCCCATTCCCATAAAAAGTTGGTATATGGAGATTGTATTTTGCAAAAACCAGGTTACATTTTAAGTAGGGGTGGGTGAAATACTCCATTGGCCGAAGGAATTGGTGGAATTTTGGTGACTCTATGTTACTCTTGTAATGTGTAGTTCCGGCCAAATTCTGCCAGTTGCTGTGTGGTGGAATTATTTCTCACCCCTGACTCCAGAATGCTAAGTTGGTGAGTGCGAGCGAGATTTGATAGCCTCTAGCATGACTTTTGGTGACTAAGAGGAAATCTGGTGAGTTTTTACTAAAGCAGACAGTCGTGGGCGATCCCGACAGCTAGTGGTCAGAAGGCTGCGAGTCAAATAGAAAATTTACTTGAGCGGCAGCAAAATCAACTTGAGTAGCTGCCCCCACTGGAGCAGGGCGTGGTGCCATTTACACTGATTTTCAGCAAGGAATGTGCTCTCAGAGACCAGCGCAACGTACCTATTTCTGCCGTTGGTAGAACTCCATGGAATCTAGCAGAGTTTTTATGTAACTCTGCAGAAATCCGTGGAGTCAAATTCCGTGAGTTCCGTCAACCCCTATTTTTAAGATCAAACTGTTCAATGTGTTCACATAGGGGGAATGGTCAAAATTAGTGATATCCTCATTTCCCAGAGATAGAGCACATGGGGGCATATTCTCAAGAACGTGTGATAACTACCGCAAAATTAGCTTAACGCTACTCTTCACATCGCAGTCTTTCACGGGAAAACAACTCCGTGTCAACGTGGTATTCACAACACGGCGGCCCCATGCGATAGTCCCACGATAACGCATCAAAAGAACGTGTTAAAACTAACGCGACGCAGAAAAAACACGAACGCGAAAATAGTAGCGATGATGCCAATCGCGATACAAAATTCAGCGATAACCAGCTATAGGCCTGCAATCCCCACGTGTCATGCGGGAAAATGCAGCATAAAAGCAGATTAAAAATACGGTGAGGTGACAATGTACGAGCACAACCACACATCCGTGACGTACAACAGATGACCATTGTCCCGCATCAAATAGGCATCTCCTCACAGTCACAATGTACATTGACATGCAGTCTGCATGTAAACTGCGCCAATGCATAAACATGCATGGAACACACATTGAAACCGCATCTCCCCTTCACATTGCAGAGGGACAAGCAACCCCTCCTGCACACAGACGTGTCATGACCATGATCAATCCACCATGAAAGCGTGGACGAATGCAGGGGCAGTGACTCCCGCTTACGTACATGTTGCCCATGTTGTGGGACTTGAGACACAGGGGGCATCCCTGCATCATGGTGGTACATATCTGACCCCAAAAGGAGCCCTGTTGTCACCTGTAGGACACAAATGGCAGCCAAAATGGAATGAATTTGGACACATGTGAAACGCCGAAGAGTGGGATTCCCTACTAACTGCGACACACAGAACTAGCAGTCCGAATACGTGACACCCTAAACAGCCTGTCTGCACAGAGGTGACACACCCACCATCCATGAACAAATCATAAAATTGTCAGCAATACATGTCGCCCTCACACTTGTCTGAGTGATGTGCCTGTACAGATGAGTGACATGCACTCAGGGAATGTGTATTTTGAAAGCATTTAGTAGCACATCCTGTGGTCATATTGTACTGTCCCATGATTGCCAAGGACTGTCACAATGTGACGTGCTCATGTGAAGAAATTGTCAATGATGGTGTTCCTACGGGGAATTCCTGCTGCGGCTGCAGTGGGGTGTGGGCCACCTGCCTCATCCTCATCATCATCGTCCGGTGCATCTGGCACTTGTATCCATGGGGCCTTGCTGCGTACCCATATGTTGTGCAACACACAACATGCAACGATCATCTTGCACACGATGTCTGGGCTGTACAGGAGCCTCCCACCTGTGATGTCCAGGCACCTGAAACGTGACTTCGACACGCCAAATGTGCGTTCCACGATGCCCCTGGTGTGTTTGTGGGCCACATTGTACTGCCTCTGGGCCTGTGTGTTCGGGGCTCGGAGGCGTGTCATCATCCAAGCGCAGAGTGCATATCCTTGGTCACCTGTGACTGTGCAGAGAGACATGAGTCAATAGTTGGTTCTGCATGATGTGTTGGCAGGCTCAGTGGTTCATTGGTGTGTGATATGTGTGACTTTGTTATTCCTGCATGACATGTACTGCATGTTGCAAGTGAGCGGCATCAATGTGTATTACGTAGCCTCACTGCTGCTCCTCCCTCCCCCGAGCCCATCCACTAGTGTGTGCAGCGCGGTTGCATCGCTTGCACCCCTACGGCACACTATTGTCATGCCTGTCTGCGCATGTCCACAAGTCTGACAACGACACAGTGATGTCGTGCGCTAAAGGTGGACGGACATGTGTGTGTAGGCCTATGGTAAGGACAGGGTGGACACAGATGTAGAGTTCATGCCTGGCTGAACTCGCCATGCGGTTGAGGGTAGACCTTTGGCTTATGCTGCGGAAATAGCGACACACACAACAGTTGGCATGTCTGATCCCTGACACCGAGCGGGCTTGCACACCCTAATTTACCCCTCGGCCGAGCCCGTACTCCGGGGGCATGCTACATAGCAACATTGTATATTGCGTGACGGGTGGCGCCGACACTACACCTGAGACACACGCATTAGTTACTGCCTTAGCAAGGCCTACACTGAACCACGCCCAGAGCCACGTGTTGAATGACCACACCCCTACGCCGTACTGCCGTACGCCGGACCACTCCCTCACACCCACAGGGGGTCCGACACAGATACATGTCCCAGGTCCACCCCACTGCCTGAGGTGACAAGGTTGCGCACGCTGTACACAGCACAATGTAATGTGGTATGGCCCGGGGCCCACATGCATACAGAATGACCACACGGACACACTGAGATAATTTGTGGAACTGGCTACGGGCACGTGCGCCCGGCCCCTTTTATTGCCAGGGTCACACGTCCAGTGACGCCTGTGCTGGATGGGTGTTGGGTAGTGTAAGCCACCCCTCAGGGATTGGTTGGTGCTGGCAACAACTACAACAGTGATCAGAAAATCAGGAGTTCAAAGTACAAACAGCAAGGGTCCATGACTTGAGCTGCACAGAGTCGTTGGCCCCGGATGCTCAGCGGCCAGCACAGGCACACCGCCACAGGACGGTGACTGCAGTGCACTGAGGTAGGGCCACGGGAGCTGAGCGGGTCCTCGTTGATGTCCAAGGAGAATGTCGCGGAGTGTTACGGGGGACAGTGGAAGGTGTCCATCCAGGGCATGATGCAGAGGGCAGAAGCAAGCAAAAACAGGCAATATGGAGGAGTTGAATGCTACAGTCTCCTCTTTCCCACAATGTCAGTACCAGCTACATGATGATGAAGACAACCCCCAGGCCATAGACTCAGACGCCACCAACGTTCAACCAGAGAGTGTCCATGACTCCCGTGGCACAGAGTCAGTGGCACCAGAGCCAGAAGGGGATGCAGTCAGTGATGAGGCCTGTACAATGATATAAACTCTGCAATGAACAAATCAAGACTCAGTTCCAATTGTGTGTCCTACTCGACCGCAGTGGGTGCCGGAGGCAGCGGTCAGCGCGGGGCACCCACTGTGCAGCCAGCTCCTCCTGGATCTCTAACACACGGCGTTGAAATGGCATGTGGAGAAGATTCCTGGTTGACGGAGGTGGAGGCACCAGAGCTGAGCGGGTGTTTAGCCAGCGACGATGCCGTGTCCTGCCTGTTACGGACTGTATTGGATTGGTGTGAGGCCTGCTGGACCGCAGTGTAGGCCAAAGGCAGAAGTCCGCAAGGGCCCACAGACACGTGTGGTCGGAATGCTATGCACAGAGTTGGTGGCACCACATCGCAGGGAGTATAGGGATATAAACGATGCCATAAATATGTACTCTGCCATTGTGTAATCAAGACTCAGTTCCAAATGTGTGACCTACTTGACCGTAGTGTAGGCCGGAGGCAGCGGTGGAGTACGTCAACGAGAAAGGAGTAAAGCGGGCCTGTGTCGCAGAGGCCGTGATGGTCTGAGGAGGCTGCCAAGGTCGCGGGCTTCGGGCTTGGAGCTTGCGCCGGCACGTGGTGGGCCCTCTTTGACACACGCCGGTGTCGGCAGGTGAGCAGTGAGGCCTGGCTGTGCAGGGGCAGGCATGACGGGTTGGGGGACCAGCGGCCCGGGATGCAGCAGGCGCACAGGATCGCAGGCCACACCCCTCAGGGCGACGGCGTCGGCCTCGTGGCGGGGTGGGAGGTGCCGCCCTGGCAGACGCGTTGGGCATTCCGGGAGAGAACCACGCCCAGTGCTACCTGCTTTTTATTCACACCCCTATGCTGGCCTGGCGTCCTCCGGGCCAGCCCACTCCGCACACGCTTACAGGGGGGGACGTCACATGCTACATTTCCACGATCTTCCCCACTGGCTGGGGTGACATGGTTGCGTCCACTGTCCACTACACACCAAACACCAGCAGTGCATGTAGACATGGATATGTCTGTGGTCTGCATACTGCAGTCTGTCCAGCACTTCCACGCCACACTTGGCATTGTGTACATTCTTATTCATGGGTCACTTGCCTCCTTCGTACATGCCTGGTTCCCACCTCTCCCCACATTCCGCTATTGTGTGGCTGAGGTGCCATCCCATTGGTGGCTCATGTACATGGCTAACCAAGGTTGCCACAGTAAGCTGTGCTGTCGTGTCTGGTGGGTGGGCATGTTGTTTGGCATGTTGTATGTGATTTTGTGACGTGTGCAGTGCCAGAGTTGTGACTTGCATGATTGTGGAGTTGAGGTGTGTGGTGTGTTCATTTGGCACTTGCCAACGAGCATTGCATTCCGATAGGTGCCATCCTGGAAGCGCTGGTTGATGAAGGACTGTCGGAAGATGAGGGGATCATGCACACTGCCTGGGTAGTTGGCTACGACATTGGTGAAGAGTCCCCTGTGGTCCACTATTGCCTGCACGTTGATGGAATGCGTGTGCTTTCTGTTGCGGTAATTGTGTGCAGTGTCTGCAGGGGGCACAAGTAGGACATGTGTGCAGTGGATTGCCCCCAACACGTGCGGGAAGCCAGCTATGGCGTATAGTCCTTGCTTGGTCTCCAGCTGTTCCTGCGCATTGTGGGGGACGTATAGGTACTGGGGTACCTGGCTGATGATGGCATCCAGGACAGGTGTGAGGAACTTGGATGGGGCTGGCCGTGAGACTCCTCTGACTCTGGCGGTTGTTGGTTGGGAGGTACCAGATGCCAACCTTGTACAGCACAGTCAGCAGCTTTGTCTGCGGAAGGATGTTGGTTGTCCGCTGTGTTGGTACCGTCAGCCTGTGGGCAATGATGTTCAGGATGCGGAGGATGGTTGTCCTTTTGAGCCTGTAGTGGGCATTGACATTGTCTGGTGTTAGGTCTGTGAGGCTGGTGCATTTCCTGAAGGTCCGCTGTCTTTGTCTGCGCTGCCTCTGTGGTGGTCCGGAGGGGGGTGGGGGGGAAGTGGTCCGGGGGGTTGGCGATCCTGGGGGTGGGTGTTGTTGCCCTCTCGGGGCTCCGGGATGCATGGTGTGTGGCTCCATGGCATCTGTTGGTCTTCATGTGTGGCTCTGGGCTGGGCTCCCTTTGATGGTGCAGGTTGTCGTCCGACTTTACACCAGGTCAGAGCAGGTGTTAATTTCCTGGTGCTATTGTGCCTTATCGCCTGTTTTGTGGTCTTATCGCCGATGTGGCTGGTCGTTGAGAATGTTGAGGTGTGGTGTTGTCGCGGCTTTTTGCTCGGGAATGCCTACTCTGCATCTCATTAGCGATAGTTGCCGGGGTCATCTGTGGCGATGTTTTTTGCGGATGCTTTCGCAAGTAAACTACTGGTATGGGCTGTTAGCACCAGCTTGCGAATGGGGCGATGATTTTATCGCGACTTTGGCTGAGATAAAGTGCCGTTAACTCGGCGATAGTTCCTTGAGAATATGCCCCAACCTTTTATAGGAAGTTATTTAAATCTCCTGCCCAAATAATGGTAGGGTAAATCGTAGATGTTTCACTAAAATATGTGATGAGATCTCAAGCTACTCCACCACTGATGTGGTCCTGTGATCAAAAATATTATATTAAAAGTAAATAACCAAAAGATACCAGCACAGGCTTTGACATGATTGGCGTAGGGTTGGCCTTCAGGCAGCAGTGACCCCATCTCCCAGGAATTTTATTTAAATCGAAGGAGCTGCATGCCCCCCCCGAGCCAGAAGGGGCTTCGAGGACCTCATCCCCAAGGAGCTTTATGGGGAAGAGGACACGCAGCCCCCCTCCCTGAGCTAATTGTGGCCCCAGGGATCCCATTCCCGGGGTCAAACCATATATGTAACGGAGAGGGGGGTGCATGGCTAGCCTCCCCAAGCCAAAAGTGGCACACTTAGCCCCGGGGACACCCTCCCCGGGGCCGATTTCCAATTAAAAGGGGATGGTACATGTGGCCCCCTACACAAGCCTTATTACGCCCTGGTGATCCATTATTCAGGGCCGCAAGAATTATAAACAAGAGGGGGGCTATGCCGCCCCTCTCCCCGATCCTTATTAGGCCAAGGGGACCCAATACCCCGGGACCTCTCTAAATTATAGGTGGGTGGCCCAGTGTCTACCAGGGCTCCCACCAAGTACAGTGTTGGGGGGTAGCCCCATGGTCCCTGCGGTCCCAGCCAGCTCCCCACATACTGTGGGAGTTGGCATTGGTCCGGCCCAGATGTTGCAGCAGTTTCTTGCTTACTCACTCTGGCTGCAAGCAATATCTGTTTCCCGGTCTGTATCAGTGCGGCAGAGTAACAGAAGTCTGCTCCCACCTGGTGGGAGCGTTTTTAAAATCTCCCACCGGCTGGTAGCAGACTTGCCTTCCTTGCCCCTGCTGCTGTAGACAGGGATGGACTATTGCTCTCACCTGGTGGGAGCAAACATATGTTTCCCTGCCTACATCAGTGCGGGCAGGGAAACTACTCTGTCTCGGGGGTGGGCTCCTCTGGTCCGAGTACTTGAGCCAGCCCCAGGCGGTGGGGTACCTGAGGCTTTTTAAGGCTCAGGGATGGTGCCACGTGGCCCCCTTCCTTTTAAAGTTAGGGTGGGGTCCCTAAAGTTTTTTAAGCCTCAGGGAAAGGGGCCACGTGGCCCCCTCCCTTTAAAAGTTATTTTATGGCCCCAGGGGGATGCAGTCCAAGTGCGTTTTAAGGCTCCATGAGGGGGCCCTGCATCCCCTTCCTTCACTTTTACCTAGGCCATGGCAGATGGGTCTCCAGGGTCTCACCGAGGCTTGGGGAGTGGGGCCCACATTCCCACTTCCCTCCCAAAAACTATTTGCACCATCCCCCACAGACCCTGGCCCACCCCTATTTTTTTTTCAAGACACACGGATCCCCTGCAAATAAAGTCGGGCATTTTGTGGTGCCAGCCACCATTTTATGGCAACACGGTGGCTAGCACTTAGGGAGCAAAATTTCGTAGTTAGGATTGCGGTGGAGTCTTTTGTGTGTAGATTTTAGGGTGGCGTAGGCTATTAGTTGTCCCTTACCGTGATGGTGATGTCCTGCGATGAGATGGTGGCACAGGCCATGTCGTTGCTGTCGGCGGTGGGTCGGTTAGACCTGCTGGCTGAGGGCGCGTCAGGGTGTGCAGGCCGCCCGGTGAGGAAAGCATCGGAGGGGGTGGAGGCGGCGGTGTTCAGGTGAGCAAGCGGGGCCGCTCTCGACACCGGAAAGCGGCCCCGGTGCTGGGAGAGGGTGTGGGAGGCAGAGGAGGCCCCATAGTTGCGACGGGGGGCGGGAGTGAGGAGGGCGCCATGCACGCGCCTGCTGGGCAGCCACTTGGGGCCTCTGCGATGCAGCGTGAGACCAAGCAAGCTGTGAGGAGGGGCGGGGCCGCCACCCAGGAGCACGCAGTCCCAAAGAGAGGGAGGGGGAATAGCGAGGAGATCCCAGCAGCATGTGGGAAGCTGCCGGCGGCGCTGGAGCACGCGCATTCTCTAGGAGTCCCTAGGGGAGAGGGGGAGGTCTCTTCTCTGGTTGTGGGAGGGTCGAGGGGAGGGGGGGAGGCCGTGTCAGGGGTGGAAGCCATGGATTATGAAGAGGGCGAGGGACATGGGGATTTCAAGGGAGTTTTTGAAGAGGTGTTGAGGGGGTCTGAGGAGCTCCAGGGCCTGGACAAGGGGAGGGGCAGGGGAGGGGATGGTGGAGGGGCCCCCAGCTCAGGCTTGAATTTGATAGATTAGGATAGTGGGTCCTGGCTGGAAAGAGCCCCGGCAGGAGTCCAGGCGTTTTGGCGGGGGAGGGAGCAGGAGGGGGGTAAGTCCCAAGAGTCTAGGGGGGCAGGAGGGGGAACAGGAGGATATGGGCGAGTCAGGGAGGATCCCCCGACAGGGGTTTCGCTCTGCTCTGGCAGCAGCAGATCTGAGCTGGAGCGAGGAGGAGGGGGAGGAGCCGGGGTGGACTAACCAGGAGACCTTTATGCCTCATGCCTGTGGGGCAGACAGTGGGTTGGGGGCTAGGCCCCCGTATATGGCAGGGCAGGCCACGGGTGGTCGGGTGGCGTGAGGCGGCGGTCATTGAGGGGTCAACACGGGAGGGAGCAGGCCCGGTTTGGGAGCAGCTCCAGGAGGATGTGGAAGGGGTCCAGTTATGGGAGCGTCTCAGCACACCGGGCCTTTCTTGTCGCTTGCAGGTGGAATCAGGAGTGGGCGGTCCAGACTTGGGCGAGCTTAGTGCGGCTCAGGGGCCCGAGGGGCTGCGGCTAGCTGGAGGACGTCGTGGGACCAGAGACAGACGGTACAGGAAAAGTCTACCGAATTACCCAAGGAGCATCACGTGAGAGCGGGGAGCGCTCCAGGGGAGGCGAATAAACTTAAAAGGTGCAGGTCTTGTTCGGCAGACAGGCTGGGAGGGCAGTACTTGGCCCGAGGTGCCGGACCTCAATGTGTTAGATTTTGACGAGGAAAGTCTTGAGGAGGGCGAATTACGGGACGAGGATGAAGTGCACATTATAGGGGGATAGGCCACACCAGGCGGGGCGGGGGTGCTTCTAATCCCTCTGGCGCTAGTTTTTTGCAGGGGACCGGTTCCGGACACACTCGCCGGGGTGAAACACAGCCAAGATGGGAGTTGACAAGGCAGCGGGCCCTCCGCGGGCACCGACTTTGGCGTCAGGTAAGACACCGCGTGCAGTGTGTTACCCCGTGATGGTGTCAGTGGGGGTGGAGGCTAAGGCGCAGCAGGGTGTTAATGAGGCCCGCTTGAGCAAAGGTCGCTAGGTGTCAGATGCAAGCGTAGGTATACATGACCTGACATGGGAGACAGGGGTTGTGGGTGCAGGGGCAGCTGGGCCAGCTCCCTCTGGGAAGATGGAGGGCGCAGACGTGGGTAAAGTAGTGTCAGGACCTACTGAGAAAGAAAGCGGCAGGGTTGCAGGGGAGGGGGGGCCTCACAGGTGGGTAAGACAGACGAGGGGGAGAGGACAGGGAAACTTGAAAGTAAGGAGGTAAAATTCAAGAAACTCCCATACATGGAAACTTCCAAACCTTTGGGAATGCATCTTATGGCATCCACTGAAGAAAAGATATGGAAGGGCGAATACGTAGAAATGATGAAGCTGCTGCACAGGGAGTTATGGTCTAAGGAGGGCTCTAAAGAAGAAGAAGTGGAATTATCCAAGAGGCCCAGGGTTCCGGTCACTATAGAAAACTGGACGGCCGCTTTCCTTATATATGCTAGTGTGTATTGCGAAAATTACCCGGAGAGGTCTGTCGCACTGTTTAAATACATGGATGTGATTAGGAAAGCACATCTCAATTATGGTGGGTATGCCTGTGTACAATACGATGAGGAGTTCAGAACCCGCATGGCTTGTGACGCAGAGGCACAATGGGGCAAGTTAGACATGGACCTCTGGCAACACACAATGGAACCGGCCAAATTCGGCAAAACCATTTTTAGTGCAAGCGGCTTACCTTACCTTTCAAGGGCGCCCCACCCAGGGAGGGGTGGGGGGAGCAGGGAGAGGCCAGACCAATGCTGTTGGCACATGCTGGGACTTCAATAAAGGCAGTTGCACCAGGGAATACTGCAAATTCCAGCACGAGTGCACCAAGTGTTCAGGCAAGCACGCTCTGGTCAACCGTTTCCAAGCGGGGGAGGACAGGTTGCCACCTGGCAGGGGTCTCAGCAGGGTTATGGATGGGGGCAGCAAGGACAGGCAGGGGGCTTCAGGACGGGAAAAGGGGGGCAAGGACCTGCAGGAAAAGGCTTGTACGCCCATTAGACTTGACAGGTTAGCTTTTTGGCTTGCGACGTATGACAGACGGGAGCATGCGCGGATTTTGCTGCAGGGATCCACTTGGGGTTTCAGGCTGGGGTACCAGGGCCCACGGGTGCGTTGATGGGCGGACAACTTAAAGTCAGTGCACACACATAAGCAGGTGGTGAGGGACAAGTTAGAGAAGGAGATTCAAGAGGGTAGGATGGCAGGCCCCTTTGACGATTGTCCGATGGAGGCCCTGATTGTGTCCCCCATTTGGTGTGGTGCCAAAAAAGGAGCCGGGGCAGTTTCTGTTAATCCAGCATTAGTCATGGCCGCAGGGCCAGTCAGTTAATGACTTTATTCCTGAGGAACAGGTGTCAGTCACGTACTCTTCGGTGGACGTGGCTTTAGCTCTGGTTGAGAAAGTGGGATGGGGGGCACTAATGGCGAACAGCAACATTAAGTCGGCCTTCCGTATGTTGCCGATTTTCAAATGCTGGGAATATAGTTTGAAGAAAAGTGGTATGTGGATAAGGCACTACCCATGGGCTGCTCTACATCCTGCACCTTGTTTGAATGTTTTAGCACGTTTCTGCAATGGCTGTTCACAATCACCACTGGTAACGCCAATGTGACTTACTACTTGGATGACTTCTTCTTTGTGGGGAGTCCCGTAAGCGCGTCCTGTCAGGAAGCGCTGACAAGGTTTCGGGAGCTGATGGGGGACTTAGGTGTGCCCTTGGCCCCCGAGAAAACAGTGGGGCCTCAACAGTGATTTCATTCCTGGGGATTGAAATTGCCTCTGTGGCCAAGGAGGCCAGGCTGCCCAAGGATAAGAAACTGGCCATGCAGCAATTGCTGAGTACCATGCTGTTGAAAAGAAAAATGACATTCAAGGAGGTGCAGGCTCTTTTGGGGCACTTGAATTTCGCATGCAGGGTAATCAGAGCAGGAAGAACCTTTTGTAGGAGGCTAGGCCTGGCCCTGTCAGGGCTGCCACTGCCGCACCACCATGTCCACTTGGTGGCAGGGGTGAGGGACGATTTGAAGATGTGGTGAGTCTTCTTGGAGTCGTTTAATGGGATTCTTCTGGCGGCATTGACAGACTTTGAATGGGACGCGCAAATCTTCTCGGACGCGTCAGGTGGCGTAGGTTTTGACCTGTTTTGGCAGGGGCATTGGGGCGCGGAAGAGTGGCCACAGGCTTGGAAGCACGGAGGCTGCAGTATCACCTTTTTGGAGCTATTTCCGCTGCTGGTGGCGCTGGTGCTGTTGGGAGAACAGTTCCGGGTAGACAATATGTCAGTTGTTCAGGTCATCAACAGGCAGTCTGCAAGGGACACACAGGTTTTGAAGTTGTTGAGGGCATTTGTGTTGCGATGTTTGCAGCTTGATGTGATATTTAGAGCTCGACATGTGGCAGGTGTGGACAATGACATCGTGGATGCTTTGTCTCGTTCACAGTGGAGGAGGTTCCATGGACTGGCCACGGACGCGGACAGTATCAGGACCTGAATGCCGCAGCAATTATGGTCGGTCGGAGAGCCAGGATGCTTCAATTGGTAGCAGGGTCACTAGCCGAGTCTACCAGGTCACAGTATTCACAAGCGTGGGCTGAATTCGTAGCGGGGGGGGCGCGTCGTAGGTCGGAGGAGTGGACCAGAGTAGAGGATTGTGGGACTTGGCCCTTTTGGCTAAAGTTCCCTAAACTTTTTGCTTTTCCCCTAGACCTTTTTTCTGACATTGTGTTGCCAACTTAGATGCTTTGGACACTTTGCCACTGCTAAACAGTGTCAAAGTGCAAGTGCTCCCTGTATAAAGTATAATGGTAATTGGTTGTCCATGATTGGTATGTTTGCCTTACTAGTAAAGTCCCTAGTAAAGTGCACTGTGTGTGCCAGGGCTGGTAATGCAAATGCTACTAGTGGGCCTGCAGCACTATTTGTGCCACCCACACAAGTAGCTTTGAAAAGGGAACTCAGGCCTGCCATTGCAGTGCCTGCACGCAGTTTGTTAAACTGCCATATTATTCTGACAAGTGCACCCACTTGCCAGACCTTACCCTTCCCTTTCTATGTACATCAGACACCCCTATGGTAGGTCCAGGGTACACCCTGGGCAGGGCGCAGTGCATGTGAAAGGTAGGACATGTACTAAGGTGTGTACCATGTCCTGACAGTGAAATAATCTCCATTTCGTTTTTCACTATTGAAAGGCCATCTTGCCCATAGGACAGAATGGGGAGGCTGTGTAATATGTTTTCCAGCCTATCTTCCCAAAGCCTTAAGATGGAGAGGTGAAGTTTAGTATGCCTGAACTCACAATGTAATAACACATCTTTTTATGAAGGTGGTTTTTGCATTGTGTGTTTAGAAGCCACTCTTTTAGAAGTGGCTGGGTTTTTGTGCTCTAACATTTCTGTGTGTCTCTGCCTGGTTGTGGATTGACTGTCTGGATTTCAAAGTGATAGGATCTGGGGAATGTCTTGACCCAGGGGAGGAGGTGAGACAGCAACAGGCTGACCTGCATCTGGAGTGTAGAGGTGAAGAGGCCTGGGCTGCAGCCATAAACCAATGGCTCCGGCCCCTGCTGAGTGATTAAGGATCCAGACCCCCACTATCAAAGGAATAAAGGTGTCACTGGCAGGGAGGCACCCAGAACTGGTTTGAACAGGGGTTAGTGCCCCCTGAACACAAAGACTTCAAAGCCATTGAGGGGTATAACTATGAGAGCTGAAGCCCCTGAACTTTGGAGAATGGCTTGATCAAGATTGAACAAGACTGGAGCTACTTCGTGGTCAAGAGGAACCTTTGCCAAGGAAGAAACAACTGAAGAGACTGAAGGATAGGACTGACCCTTGCTGTGTGTTCTGGGGCTGGACTGCAGTTTGCTGTTTTAACCAAGGAAAGGCTAAAGGAACTTTGCTGTGTGCTGTGTCCCCCTGCTTGAAAGGACTTTGCTGTGCTGTGTCCTGAAGTAACTTATCCCCAAGGGCCCGAGGTGAGCTGGCTCCCTGTTGCGGAAACTCAGGAACACAAAAGTTTCCAGGAGAGTCTCAGCGACGCTGTATGCGTGTGCTTGTTGCAGCCTGAGACCCTCATAAGAAGTGCCCTGTGATCGTGGGCACCTGGAGTCCAAGTGAGGATCAGCGATGCTGTGTGCATGTGCTTTTTGCAGCCTGAACCCTTTGTGAGGATTGCCCAGTTATCGTGTGCACCAGAATCCAAGTGAGTCTCATCGACGCTGTGTGCGTGTGCTTTGTGCAGCGTGAGACCTTCGTGAGGATTGCCTTGTTATCGTGCACACCCGGAATCCAAGTGAGTCTCATCGACGCTGTGTGCGTGTGCTTTGTGCAGCGTGAGACCTTCGTGAGGATTGCCTTGTTATCGTGCACTCTGAATCCAAGTGAGTCTCATAGACGCTGTGTGCGTGTGCTTTATGCAGCGTGAGACCTTCGTGAGGATTGCCTTGTTAACGTGCACCCGGATTTAAAGTGAGTCTCAGCGACGCTGTGCGCGTGTTCTTCGTGCAGCCTGAGACCTTCGTGTGGAGTGCCCGGTGATCGTGTACCCGAAGCTCAAGGGAGTCTCAGCGACGCTGTGTGCGTGTGCCCTGTGGCAGCTTGAGATCTTCATAGCAGTAGCGGCCCGGACCGGCAGCCTCGGAGGAGCTGAGCCACCGGCCCGAGCCCGCCGTTGCCAATTCACAAAGATTGCATCGGAGGCCCAAGTCGTTGGACGAGGAGAGGAGAGAGAGTTTGCGCCCCCCAGGGCAACGTGTGTCGACTCCTGGGGCGGGGTGCGGGCTCGGAGGGAGACGTTCTCGGCCTCTCTCTCAGTCCAGCAGTGCGAGCCTCTGCTTCGGCTGGTATCGCGGCCCGTATTGCCAAGGGAGTGGCAGTACCGGGGCCAGAGTGCGGAGCTGCACTTTTTGTTACACCATACCCGTGTTGGGGGCAACTGTTGACAGAGGCTAACTACGAGTCGGAAGGAGTGGCGGAGAGACCGCCTAAGGCACCGTGATCGGTGCCGGAGTGTATTACGCATTATCTTATTTCTGCATAACGAACTACCTGATTGTCGCATTACACATTGCATCCTTTCTGCATAATGAACTACCTGATTGTCGTATGACGCATTGCATTGTTTCTGCATAACGAACTACCTGAGTCGCGTATTACGCATTGCATTATTCCTGCTAACTAACTTCCTGATTAGTGTATTACGCATTGCCTTATTTCTGCATAACAACGTACCTGGTGGTTGTATTACGCATTGCATTATTTTAACATTGCAAAGTGCCTGATTGTTGCGTTACGCATTGCATTATTTTTACATTGCACAAGTACCTGATTCTAGCATTACGAACTGCATAACATGGTATTAGGATTACAGTGGAATGTTTAGAAGTGCTCATTAATATCGTCAGAACTTACAAGGGCTGGCTGGCCTAACAACCAGCCAGGAGAAACATTACACATACTCATATGTTGGATCTATATCATGTGGTCTTATCGTATATCTTTTTATATAAAATGTATACTCGTTTTTATAAAACTCGTGTGGAGTCTATTTGTGGTGTCATCATTGGGTTCCTGTGAGCGTGGTTGCAAATACTTTACTCATTTGCCTTGAAGATAAGCCTGGCTGCTCGTGCCAAGCTACCAAGGGGGTGAGCGGGGGCTATCTCAGAAGGTGACCTTCCTTTCCCTGACATGGAAACGCGGTCCCTATTTGGCCTAAGGTACCTACCTCAGCCAACCAGGGATCCCGAGGCTAACAAGGATGTAGTGCAATTCATACTGAGGTTGACGGAGAAAGGTCAGTCGAGGGTGACGATTTCGGGTAAACTAGCAGCCATCGCCTTTAGGGGCAAGTTGTATTGGGGATACGCTCCGTCGGCAGGAGAACTGGGAAGGAGACTCTTGGAGGGTTGGGCGAGGGAGCAGGGTAGGTCAGGGGGAAAGCGTAAACCGCTGACCCTGGACATTTTGGGGAAAATATTGGTGGTGCTGCCAGGCATTTGCAGTTCAGATGGGGAGGTGGTACTGTTTTCCATGCTAATGTCGTGGATGTTCTTCGGCGCATTTCGGGTCTCTGAGCTTCTGGGTGGTAGGGGGGGGTCGGGGACTACTATGGGGAGAGGTCGCTGAATCTGAAACAGGGTTTACGGGTTTGGTTGTATAAATCTAAAACTGACCAGCGGGGTCATGGGCAGAGTGTTCTTTTGCCGGCCTACCCAGGGGCGGCTTTCTACCCGGAGCGATGGGGTGGAACCTGGAAACAGGGGGGTGGGTTGGTTTTTTAGCATCAGAACGGGAGACCAGTAACCTCCTTTTAGCTGTTGGCAATCTTGCACAAAGTGTTAACTCGGGTAGGGCTGGACGCAGGGTGTTTTGGCACGCATTTCTTCCGAATTGGTTTGGCCACGGAGGCGGGCAGACAAGGGTGGAGCAGTGCTAGAATTATGGCTCTGGGGGGCTGGTCATCCAATTGTTTTGTAAATGGGCAGAGCGTCAGGCCAAGTCCGGCATTCATGGTTCAAATTTGGGCTTTAACGGGGGACTATACTCTATCTCCTGGGATGGAAAAGGGGGAATGCGCTGGTACGAATTGTTGCCTTGCTTGAACAGGCTATTAGTGGGTGGCAAGTGTCCAGATATACTGGTTATTCATTTAGGGGAAAATGACCTAGTAGTGAGGAAAGGCCTGGCGTTGGTGAAAGACATGAAGGACGATCTGAAGGAAGTGGGCAGGCGTTGGGCCGGGTGCCATATTCTTTGGACTTAGTTCATCCCGTGAAGGATCTGGAGGGGGGCACATTGCCTGGCAGCTATGGATAAGACTAGAAAGAAGATTAATAAGGAGATGCGTGCATTCTGTAGACAAGCTGGCATTGGTAGGGTGGTGCATTCAGATTTGCGATTTGAGGATAAAGAGTTTTTCAGGGCTGATGGAGTCCACTTGTCCTTTATGGGCATGGAACTGTACTTAGTTCAGCTGAAGTTGAGTTTGCCAGGATTTTGGGCATACGCTAGACAGGCATCGGGGGTTTGGGGGGGCAGAAAAAGGGGGGAGGGGGCATTACCTCCCATCCTCCCGTTTTCTGGGTGGCGGTTGGCAGAGAAGTTGCCATTGTTTAACGAAGTTTATTTTTGTTTTCAGCGCCAACTCAGGCTCAAAGGGAACGGCTAGATTAGTTCACACTGGAGATCACAGGAAGTTCAAGGTTATGTAGGAGGTCTACCTGAGTAGAGGTTAATAGTTGTAGTAAAGGGCGGGGGGAGTTTAAAGGGCACAGTTACAGCTAAACAGATCTGGAGCGGGTACAATGTTACTGTATCAAGTTCGTGTGGGGGAGGGAGAATTTTAGGGGAGGGGGTAGATTAAGAAAGGTGAGTTACCTGTATAGTGAGGTTTTAGTTTTGTGAGGCAAAGGCCTAGGTTGTGTTGTGATGTGCACCTGTTTCAATAAAGCAGCCTTTTTCACACAAACCTGGTGTCAGTGGTCCGTGCTGCTCCCCTCTTCCCCAATGGGGACTTGGGGGGCAGCTGACCATGGGAAGTCTGCCCCCCGGGTGATTTTGGGGAATTGGAGCAGTTGGGCGACTGCTCGGGGTTTTGGGCTATGATTGAGCTACATATGTAGCCCAATGGGTATAAAGCCAGGCATTTTGTGGTGCCAGCCACCATTTTATGGCAACACGGTGGCTGGCACTTAGGGAGCTTATTTTCCCCACCCTCCCATCCTGTTGTTCTGTGGTCTGGGGGGGGTTAAGGTTCATTGGGGCGGGCTTTATTAGAACAGGTGTGCAAGGGTTTATCAGTGTCTGTTTAGGGTTGTCGCTTGGAGCAGGTGCTTAGGGCGGTTGGCAGAGAAGTTTCCATCGTTTAACACAGTTTATTCTTGTTGACAGCGCCAACTCAGGCTCAAAGGGAACGGCTAGATTAGTTCATGCCTGGAGGTCACAGGAATTTCAAGGTTATGTAGGAGGTCTACTTGAGTAGGGGTTAATAGTTGTAGTAAAGGGCGGGGGAGTTTAAAGGGCACAGTTACAGTTAAACAGATCTGGAGCGGGTACAATGTTACTGTATCAAGTTTGTGTGGGGGGTAGGGAGAATTTTATGGCAGGGGGTAGATTAAGATAGGTGAGTTAACTGTATAGTGAGGTTTTAGTTTTGCGAGGCAAAGGCCTAGGTTGTGTTGTGATGTACGCCTGTTTCAATAAAGCGGCCTTTTTCACACAAACCTGGTGTCAGTGGTCCGTGCTGCTCCCCTCTTCCCCAATGGAGGCAAAGCTTTCCCAAATACCAGGGCGTATCGGTGGGCTTCTCAGCTATTGTCTTCAATGAATTGCGATTTGCATAAGTGATGAAGCTTGAGAGAACGAAATGGAGAAGCATACACACAAATATTAAATATATGGAAAGACTACCGGACGGCAACTGCAGTAACACACTTCAATACGGAAGGGAAACATGTTGAAATGGTATCAACAGTGGGACGTGATAGGCATCTCTACGGTAGGGATGGTGGTGGTTTCAGGAGGAATTAAAACCTTTGAAGAAATGCAGAGGGAGTAAGACCTAAATCCCACCTTGAGATATATATACTTACAACTACAGCATGCCCCAAGAGTAGAAGCGATCGACTGGGAAGAGATTCCGGAGTACAGTCCACTTGAAGGCTTAAAAGAGCTTGACACCAAGAAAGTCTCACAAAAATGCTGAATTATAATTAGGGCTCCCGGTTTTATGGTATTTATTTTTTTAACATTTCCGTCTGTATTTATCCATATTTATTTTTTGGCCATTTTATCTGTATTTATCCATATTTATTTTGTGTTTTGCGTAAAAATTAAGTTGTAAAACTGTACATTTCCATATGTATTTAACTTTTTGACGCACACTCATACTTTGATGTCTGTCATGTTTTCGCTATTTAAGCTACCAAATATTACATACAAATACATCCACTGGTAAATATTAGCATTATACCACAAATGCATGTTGACATATGCCATTATTTAAAGAAATTTCATACTGTTTTTTAATTTTCCATGCTGTCCATCTGCTCAGCTGTTGGGCTGTAATTCATGAAAGACAGCACGGAGGTTCACTTAAATGAGCACAATTTTCTGTATTTATCCGCCTTTAAAAATAAATGCAGACAGAAAACACATTGTTTTCTGTCTGTATTTATCTGTAAAAATCCGTAAAAACCTGACAACCTAAAGAAATTCCTACACCCCTGGGAAAAAAGATATAGGGTACTTGGGAGATGTGGACCAGGAGGCGGTACAGATGCAGAATTTACCATAAAAGCTAGGTTCTGACTTATCCAGCTGAAAATTATATGTAGGTCATGCTAAAATAAAAGTCGATTTATCAAATTGGGAAGGGCACAGAGTCCCAATTGTGTGAGATGTACAGGGGTAGAAGGCATATTTCAGCACACATGCTTGGAATGTTCCCTTATCCTGGGCTATTGGAAGATCATAATAAGAGCACTTGAGGCAATTCATCATTCAAAGTATTCCATGCGACCTGGATCTTCCCCAGGCTAAGCAGCTGGTTTGTGGGCTGAGCCTGATAGAGGCTAAAAGGTATATTGCTCAAGTGTGGCGCAAGAGGCAGACCCACAGTCAAATAACAATAGCTGTTAGGCTTGGTCATGTGAATGGAGAAGGAGAGAGTGATTTAAGCAGGGAGGATTTGCCAAGGGACGGTACCAACCCAGTCACAGAAGGACAGCACACTGAAGGGGGTGTGCTGTCACTTAGAATAATCAAAAGCATAGCATCCTTGGATAGGTGGGAAATGATTGAGAGAACTACGGGAAAGAGGAATCAATGTGACATTCCATGAGGGATAGAACATGGGAGATGGAAACATGAAAGATTTACGTGAACTGTCCGAATTTGAATGTATCTGGATTTAAATTTGAAAATAAAACTATAAATAAAGTTATTTAAAAAAAAGTCAAAATAAAGTTTCAAAAATGTCAGACATGGGCAGGAAATGAGTGAATGGTGCTGAATAAAATGGGGAACATAGCTAGGCAAGAGCAGGGTGGAGTGCCAAATCAAAATGTACTCATTTATGAGTTGCACATCATGCCATTTTGTTCTTTATTTAATACTAAATATATGCTCACACAATTTTCTTTTTTTGCACGAGACGCGTAAAGCCGCATTTTATGTAATTATCCATAATGTTGACATAATTTTGGGGATTTTTTTGTAACTACGCTAACAGTAATCTTGCAAAGTTTGTACAACACTGTAAATATTTTGAAAGGAAGCAACTCCACCAAATAGTGCCTAGGACCAGGGCACCTTATTTCAGTACCGGCGTCTTACCTATAGTAATGCTTTTTCTGGTAGTTACTCTAGCCGCAGATTCCTCACCTTTTGAATATTCCTCAGGCATTAGTCTGGATCCAGAAACTTTTTTGTAGTACCTCAGCGCATCGTAAGGTCATGCCATGCAACTATACACTGACGCCGTTACTCTCTGGAAATGACAAGCCGGGCCTACAAAGGCAGTACTACAGCATGTTGACATCAGTTGCTTTCGAGAGTATCTGTACCTCCCCATTTGGAGCCACAAAACTAAAGGCAGATCAGTAGACCAGTGGGCATATTCCTAGACTACGGATCTTTTTCACGGATAGAGTTCATCCTCAGAAAGGGAAGGATGGGAAGCTCAGTAAGGAATCTCCAGCTAGATAAATGGTCTGATTTGGATCTTGACGGACGGGTTACACTGTCACAATGGTTATGGATATCCCGCCTTTTCCATTTCGGCAGACAGGATATCCATCACCGTTGTGTAACCCTACCGCCAAGATCTAAATCAGGCCCAAATCCTCTACCAGAAAGAGCATTATTGAAGGTAAGTAACTTGTTCTTCTGATAGAAACTTCTCGAGGCAGATTCCTCACCTTTTTGAGTAGATTCCAAACCAGTACTTAAGGGAGGTGGTTTGTGGAGGGACTCGCAATGTGCCCAAGATGATTGGCATGTGAGAGAGCAAGCCGAAGGTCTTCTGGGACACCGGGGAGGACAGACCCTCACCAGCTCCCCTTCGCTACAGGCAGTGCTGCCTCTTCCTGCACTGCTGCTAAGGCTGTTCCTGCCCAGTTTGGGTCAGTCCTAGGCAGCCTACAAGTCAGTGTGCTCCGGTCATTCTATTACCCCGCATTTCTTCAGTTTTGGGCTCCTGCAACCCCTTGCATATAGCGCTGTTTTGCCTTGCATTATTCCCACTTTCCAATGCCCGACTCCCCAGCAGTCCTCCCAGGACCTAATTAATGGAGGCCGCAGTGCTGCCACATTGAGCAGGCTCTCAGCCGCTCCCCCTTGCTACATGCAGTGTCGCCTCCTCCTGCCCTGCGACTAAGGCCCAGTGCGGGTCAGTCCTAGGCAGCCTGCCAGTCAGTGAGCTCTGCTCATTCTTTTTCCCTGCATTTCTACAGTTTGGGCTCCCGCAGTCCTTGGCACTACAGCGCTGTTTTGCCTCCTGTTTTCCCCACCACCCATCACCCGCTTCCCGCCACCCACTTCCCGTAGCCCTTCTCCCCTGCAGGCAGTTGAGAACTTCAACACCTGGATCACCAACTCCACCGACTGAGTTGTCCTCCATAAAACCAGCCAAAACTCGCAGATCCATCAAGCAAGCCAGCTGGTACATGCCAGAACTCAGTGCAATGAAACGCAGCTGCAAACAACTAGAAAGAAGATGGTGCACTAGCAGGGATGACACAGACCAAGCCACCTTTAAGTCAGCCCTCAACAAAATCCACCACCAACTCAAAGATGTGAAAATGAAGGCCCTTGCAGACCGCATCAGGGCGAGCGGCAGCCACACCAAGGAACTCTTCACCATTGTCAGAGAGTTCTCCTGCCCAGCAGCCACTGAGAACTCGATCCCTCCCTCACAGGAACTCTGCGACGCTCTAGCAAATCAATTCCACAACAAGATATCCACCATCTACAGGAACTTTGACCCCCAACTCACCAATCTCCTCAGCCTTGCCACGCCTGCAGAAGCCTCCCCCAACGACCATCTCACCACCTGGGAACATCTCAACACACTGGACACCACAGCCATAATGTACTCCATCCACTCAGGAGCACCCACAGACCCATGCCCCCATTGCCTCTTCAACCTAGGAAGCAACTAGATCAGCCACCAACTCACCACCATCCTCAATGCAACCATCCCCAGAGCCACCTTCCTGACTCATGGAAACATGGTCAGACCTCTCCTTAATAAATCATCCACAGTCACCAGCGATCTCCAGAACTACCACCCCAACTCACTGTTCCTTTTCCCCACCAAAGTCCTGGAGAAGGCCATCAACCATCAGCTCACCGAACACCTAGATAGAAAACAACCTGCTAGACCCCTCCCATTAAGGTTTCAGAGCCAGCCACATCACTGAGACCACCCTGATAGCTGCCACTGATGACATCTGCACCCTACTCGACAAAGGAGAATCAGCCATCCTGATCCTTCTCAACCTCTCCACAGCCTTCCACACTGTTTCCCACCCCACCCTCATAAAAAGACTGCACCAGTTCAGAATCAAAGGAGATACATTCAGATGGATGGCATCATTCCTCAAGCGATGCACAAAGAGATTCTGCCTCCCCCTTCACCTCACAACCCAAGAGTGCCATCTGCGGCATCCCCCAAGGTTCATCTATCAACCCCCCTATTTAACATCTACATGATGCCGCTAGTCGACATTGTCAGAACTCACAACATCAACATCAACTCATATGCCGACGACACTCACCTCATCCTCTCGCCTCAGCAGACCCCACTACAATGAAGACCAACTTCCACAACTGCATGAAGAAGGACACCTGCTTGAAGCACAATAAGGACAAGACTGAAGTGCTGATCTTTGGCAACCATATCTACCTCTGGAATGACACCTGGTGGGCCGCGGATCTCGGACCCACCCCCACACCAAAAGACCACACCCACAACCTCAGCATTGTCCTAGACAGCAAACTCACCATGAAACGACAGATCAACACTGTCTCCTCTGCCTGCTTCCACACTCTCCGCATGCTCCAAAGAATCTTGAAATGGCTCCCCACAAGCACCAGGAAAACAGTCATGCGAGCCCTAATCACCAGCCATCTCGATTACGGCAGACACCACCATCAGAGGCCAGACTTATCCTCAACCTGCCCAAGCGGACCCACATCACGTAGCACCTGAGAAACCTCCACTGGCTCCCCATCCAGAAAAGATGCCAATTCAAACTACTAACACACGCCTATAAAACCCTCCACAACCAAGGAGCAGCATACATGAACCACTGTCTGAACTTCCTCCAACCATCCAGATCCCTTTGCTCCACCTCCTTCCTTCTAGCACAGACCATGTGCAGCTGTCGCAGCCACTACAGAGGATGCTCCTTCTCTCATCTCGCCACCAAGGCTTGGAATGCCGTCCCTCTCCACATCTGAACATCACAATCGCTGACGAACTTCAGGAAAAAACTCAAGACCTGGCTCTTCGACTAAGACCATTAACCCAGCTCCTGGATACCCTCATGGGTGATAAGCCAGGGTATAGAAGTACTATTTGATTGACTGACTTGTGCCACTGAGTTCTAGAGGGCATGAGTATAACAGCCCAGTAAACAGGAGGCATTGATGGATTGCAGAGCCATGCTAGTAGAGGAGAGCAAGTTTTTCCCAAAAGTCTCCACTCTCTTAGATTCTCTGTCAGGAGGAGTGGTAGCAAAATTGTCAGTATTGCTCTGGCTAGTGGAAGCTTTGTACCACAAAGCTCTCTGGAGAGGGGTGCTGAGTGAGAAAGGCCGGGTTGCTCAGGAAAGGGCAATAACACCTGGCAATTTGTCAATTAACCGGAAGACAGGTACATGGTTTTGCCAAGGCCCTTAGAAGGGTATCCGTCAAGGCCTCAATTAAGGGGAGGAAAGGCTGCGGCACTCCGGTCAGGATGTTCGTTTTGACCTCCATAGCATGGAGTGGAAGGTCAAGGACTTTAGCCACCCTACGCTTGACCATGACATAGGAGGCATATTCTTCCAAGAATGGGCCAGGAGGGGAGAAAAGCGTGGACTCAGGGAGGTGGCTAGCCCACTAGCATCTTTGTCATTGGCATAGGGTTGAGCAAACTCATCACCCTGATTAGGATCATTGTCAGAGTTTCTGCCAAAAAGAGAATGTAAGGAGTGCTGCCTTGCATGATGGTAAGGCAAGAACAGAATCCTGTGTTGGATTCAGTTGAAACATCGGTCAAATTGAGACCGGCGTCGAAAAGGACAAACAAGTCACTTCTTTTGGCAGCGAAGTCGACATCTGGGACAACGTACCCGGGACTGGATAGGTTGGTACTGGAGCCGAGAGTGGAATCAGCACAGAAGGTAAATCTGGCCCTGGGGGCAAACCCGCCAGTGGCAATCCAGGTGGTAGACTTCTCGGCTCCAAGGAGCCTGAAAATGGGCCGGGGGAGTTGGTAAAGAACCAAAGAGCCGGAAAATGTCTGCATGAAACTCTTCGATTTGGTGCCATGTGGCTCAAGGTTCTGGAAAATTGGTTTGTGCTGGAACCGACAGTGGAATTGGCTCTGAAGTTGGTCGACTTCAGGAGTAGAAACAAGTCATTGGCACTGCCCACAAACTTTGTCAGGGGAGTGGAAATGGTGCAGAACTCTGCATTGATGTCTTATATTTCTTATGTCTACCTGAGGATTCGAAGCGTGATGAAGACCTGCCTTGAGAGCTGCTCCAATGGCTCCAGGAATGGGAGCAGGAACTAGCTTTAAACTTGGAACAGGACTTGGAGAGGTCAAGGTGCTGCGCCTTCTTTCGCTTGGTGATGTAATGTTTCGCCTCATGTTCTATAAGGGCTTTAGGGTTGATCAACGTGCAGTCCCCGCAGGCTTTGGAGCATGGCCCAACATCACAAACAAACCTGGTGAGATTCTGTCACAGACAGCTGTTTGTGACAGTTATTACAGGGCTTAAGGGGGTAACATCCATTGCACACTGTAGAAGACTCGGAAACTAGCTGACAAAATGCAGTCTCTGAGAGATGGCAGAAGTTCCGGATCCATGTCTAGAGACGCAGAAAGTAAGAAAGTGACATCAGACATAAGATATCTGGAGTGGCACCTTTATAGACACAGCATGTAATTTCCTGAGTGGAATGACATCAGTGCAGAGGCATATGGCACCATCTTCCATTGTGTTGAGGAACTACATAAAAGTGTCTGGATCCAGTCTGATGCTTGGGAAATATTTAAAAGGTGAGGAATCTGCAGCTAGAAGTCTCTATCAGAAAACAACTAAGGGGCATATTATCAAGGGCTAGCGATATTTTTATCGCTGCGTTTGCGTCCGTTCTTCGGACGAAATGCGACGATAAAAATATCGCTTTATTTACAAGAGCACGCTAACGCGTGTTCAATGGGATTAGCGCTGGCTTCAACATCGCATCGCCTTGCATCGCTAATGAGATGCAAGGGAGGCGTGTCCCGTGAAACAACATGGGATATTATCGCTAACCCAGCTTCTCTCTATTTACAACTGTGTATCGCTAACACGCATAGCGATATTAATCAGCGCTAACCGGGTATTTCGCCGATTTGTAACGCCTGCTATTTTTCTTACTAAGCCATATCTATAATGGGAGGTGGATTGTTATGCTGAGTCCACGTCTCCCTATCTACAAGGTTTTCCCTAACGCGGTTTTCTATCGCTGGAATTCCGGCGATTTTGACTCTTTCCTCCGCTTTTGCCTGGATTTCTATCGCCTCAGCGATGCGCGTTGCTGATAGTGCGCTCACCGGGCGATAGAATCCGGCAATAGGCGGCGTTAATTTTCTGCCTGCTAAACATGGCCAGCGATAATTATCGCTGGCCGTTGATGATATGCCCCTAAATATTTAAAAGGCTTTCCACTTTTTACCTGAAAATGTTGTCCATTTATTTAGTTTTATGCATCAGAGGCCAGTGATGTCAAAATACACCTGGCTTCTGCAACATTAGGCCTGGCACTGCAGGCAGCATACTCACAAACTGCTTTATTCAGCTCAATGAACAAGTAGACATGCATCTCTAGAAACAGAAAGACCTTAAGGTACTCAGTAGCTCCAAAGAATGGGTACAAACCCGGAGGATTTTTTTTTACTTCGAGAAGAATAACACACTTCTGGTGCAAATGCACTATGAGAAATCTCATGTCATTGGGCCCTAATTAAGCTATGTGGTAGAGGCTGACACAATATGGGCAGCAAAAATATTTCGATACTGATCATAAATATTGAAATTACATACTTTCAATGTAAAAGGTAAAAATATCAACTACAAAAATAGCCTCTGGACGCTGTTTCTTGCCCTGTCTGCTGCCCTCCAATTACGGGGACCACCAGGACCAGTTCGCCTCGCGGCAGGAGCCGCGTCACGGACCAGCGCCAGCCGGCGCTTTAAAGCTCGCACAGGCTCCCGCAGCGCGGGAGCCTCTGGACGCTGTTTCTTGCCCTGTCTGCTGCCCTCCAATTACGGGGACCACCAGGACCAGTTCGCCTCGTGGCAGGAGGCGCGTCGCGGACCAGCGCCAGCCGGCGCTTTAAAGCTCGCACAGGCTCCCGCAGCGCGGGACGCGCGCGGGCAAAGCCCGGGCCAAGGGCGGGCCCGTCCACGCCCATCAGAGTCAGGAGGGGCAGGGCTGGGCCCCCCCCAACATCTGCTTATGTGGATAAAGGAGAGCACTGATAATTGCTCATCTAAGCTGCAGGTACAGCGGCGCCAGAGGTCCTGATTGGATGTTTGTTATTTGTGAGGCTAGGTTTCTATCATGAGTATTCGTAAGGGGGTAGCTGGGACCTTGGATGCTTTTATCATAAGGGCGGAATCTATGTTAAGTCACAAGATTGAGCTTACCGAACGACGGTTGTCGCTAGACTCTCTCACTGCACATAGACGACTATCATTAGGTCCCCCCCTTGCTGGTGGGGCCCCACAAGATTGTATGCCTGTAAGCCTGCCTAACCAGTCCCAGTCCCCTGCCGTATCTGTGGCAGAGGTGTCAGAGGCGGTCATATTATCTCCCGTTACCCCTAAGGCCGCATCAAACGGGCCGTCTTTAGGCACAAGGGCAAGGACTACCAAAACCCGCAGTAAGGAAAATAAATACACCTCAACAGTGGGGAGCAAGAAGGGAGCCAATATTAATGGCTATAAACAGAAACGACAGTGGTCTGGAGCCGCGAAGACCCAGACAGTTCAATTTTGTTCTATTAGCACTCAGACAGACATTGCTTTTTTGCCATCAATTCAGAGTGCCTCTGTCACTGCAGCTACTGTTTCCGCTGTTGCAGGAGATGTTGTTTCTGGCTTGGACATTGTTATGGATACCCTGGACAAGGCTTTTATTCGGTTAAAAGAGCATATGGATACTAATTTTATTTCCCTTAGGGAGCGGGTTGATCGGGTAGAAACTACAGTGATTAATCAGAATAATCAAAAGGAGTTCTTGCAGAATACTGATAGTGCAGGGGGTATTGCCCGCTTTAACAGCGATGGGCACTAATCCTACTTCACTTACTGCACATATAGGCTTCCCTCTTGGTAACCTATGTATAACTTGTAGGAAAGTTAAGGAGCTGGTTGCTCCTTGTCAGACCAACGTGTTGGGTGGTAAAGTAGTCCACCCCACAGCCCCTAATATATATTACACAGCAGGTACTCACCAAAAGCTACCTACCACCAGCGCGCCTGATCCTGTGGTGAATCTATCTACAGGTACCTCAAAGCCAAATAATGGGCTCGTGAAAACCAGGGGTAGGGGTGGCGGTGATACCAATGGGGAGATTTTAGGCCTACCTCCAGAGGCTTGTCCATATGTTGTAGTATTAGCAGGGGTCCCTACCCTTGAGAAAGGTAAGGGGGAAACGTGGTTACAGTTGAGAAATAAGTGTGCGGATTGGTTGTCTAAACATAAGAGGTTCGGGGTGGCAGACATGCACAACATCATTATGGCTAGAAGGGTAGGCTGGGTCGGTATGACATCAAAAAATATCGAGGGGGACTGCATAGTGGTCAACTTTCGCAGCCCGCTCGTGGCTAGATCAATTTTGAGGGCCCAGGAAGATCTTGCCTTGAATTCCACCAGTATCTGTGCACTACCCTTGGGCTACTTTTATAAGCCAGCTCCAATACCTTTGCCTATTGATGCCCCCTTTCCCTCAGTGGGTAACAGGTTTTCCCCCTTGTCTGATCTTGACAGCCAGGGTTGACTAATCTCGCACACGTTATCTAGTGAAGATGGCCCCCTTTTATCAGAGACATGTCAGCACACATACACACAGTCGCCTGAGTCATTGAACCCTGCTTTACATGATAAGGTTAGTCCTTTAGTGGCTAGTGGGGAGTTACCCTGCAATCAACAGAGTTTAACCTACATCTGTAGAAGAAGCCCGGCTATAAAGAGAAGGAAACCCTTAACTGTCATATCATTAGTTGGAACATTGCGGGTCTGAGAAGCAAAAAGAGGATCCCAAGTGGCGTAACATGCTAAAAGATTATGAGATAATTAGTTTACAGGAAACCTGGGATACGGAAGATAATTTCTGGGTAGATGGGTTTCATTCATATAGTGTCCCCGCGCAGCCGTCTGCCTCAGGTAGAGCGAAGGGGGGTCTTTTAATGCTCTTTTCCCTAAAATTAGCAGGGGTTCATAGGAGGGTGGATGTGGGTTCCCAAAATTGTTTGGCATTAGATTTTAATGCACACAACTCAAAGAAATTTTTGTTTGTTAATTTTTATAATTCTGGTGTTATGTCTATGGTAAATGAACATTTAATTAATCTGAAACTTTTTTTAGAGGCGTACCAAGAGAAACAAACCACTTATTATTCAATTATAATTTTGGGAGATTTTAATATTCATGTTTGCAAACTGAACTGTCAGGGGGATAATTATTTAGGGCCCCTGAACTTTCAAACCCCTCATTTTGAACATATACAGGCGGGGGAAAGTCTCGAGGAACTCTTAGCAGAAGCTGATCTTTATGAACCAGGTTTTCCCGTCACAAAGGAAAGGATTCCTACTTTTAAAGCGAGAGGTATAGATACCATTATAGATTTTATTTTTCTCTCTCCTACACTGCTGTCTCAGGTAATTTTTTATAATGCAAAGTGGACTCATTTTAGTGACCATAACCCTGTTATTCTTGTCTTAGACAATGGTTGTGGTCTAAAAGGGAGGTTGGAGAACCCAGGGGTGCCACCCGTCTGAAAACATCTGACCAAGGATGCAGACTAAAATGGGCTAAGGTAATCCCGGACCAGTTTTTCCAGGAGTTATATGATAAGGCAAGGGATCTGTTCGAAACCTGCCTTGATAACTTTGGGCAGGGGCGGGAGTCCTTTTGTCCTTTGAGGGCATTTGTGCTCAGGTGAAGTTAGATCTCTCCCTACCTATAAGATCTGGGAATTTCCTGGGAGAAAGATGGTTTGATAGGGATTGCTCTGAGACCCACCGTAAACTGATAGCTGCACTTAAAAGGTCCCACGTGATAAAGACCATGTTGCTAGGCTAAGAAAGGCATATAAATTTGCAGTGGTTAAACGGAAGAATGAACTTAAAGAAGAAGCCTGGAATGCACTTCTATCGGTGGAGGTCCTCAAGGATAGCTCTAGATTCTGGGCCATTGTTAATCAACCTGCCCTGTCAGGGTTTGAGAATTACTTTGTTGATTATAATATTACAGAAGATCAATGGCTCGCACATTTTGAAGATATTTATAAGTCCACTCCTAGCCTGGATTCATCTGATAACCTAGATCCCTGCAGGGTCTTTCCTATTATGGTTTTTGACGCAGGTGAAGTGGAAATGGCCATTATGCAAATGGCCAGTAATAAGGCCCCTGGACCAGATGGTGTCCCAGCAGATCTGTATAAACAAAACCCATCGCTCTGGGCTAAAGTTTTGACGAATGTCTACAACAGGGCTAGTCATCAGGGTTTTCCGCCATCTTGGTCGACGTCTATTATAATCGCGGTCTTTAAAAAAGGCCAGAGAGGGGACCCACAGTGTTATAGACCAATTTCACTTATTGACTCTGCAGTAAAGGTTTTAGGGAGAGTGATTTTAACAAAGTTAATGGACTGGTTGGATGAGAATGATATTTTAACTAATCTCCAATATGGATTTAGAAGCGGTAGAGGCACTCTTGACATGTGCCTTAATTTACATCTTTTAGCAGGAAAATACATCATAGCCAAAGAGGGGTCGCTTCAGTTAGCTTTCATGGACCTCTCCTCGGCTTTTGATCTGGTAAACAGATCTAAGCTATGGCTTGTCCTGCTAGATATGGGCATAGACCCAAGCTTAGTTTACTTCCTGGCGGACCTCCATAGTGATCTTTCGGCAAGGGTGAGGGTTAACCAGGATGGGAAATGCACACAGCATTTTAAATCTGGTAGAGGCGTACGTCAAGGCTGTATATTAGCCCCATTACTTTTTACGTTGTATATAAACAAGTTGGGCAAAGTTTTAGATTTAGCCAGCCTGGACATACCACAAGTAGGGGACAGGGTTATCCCTGTACTCCTATACGCGGATGAGGCCGTGCTACTTGCCCGCACTGCTGTAGGGTTACAAAGACTTTTGGATTCCTTTGGGGCTTATATGAATTCGCTGGATCTCGTGGTCAATAAAGCAAAATCACAAGTTATGACCATGGGCTTGAAACCGAGGAAATCCAAAGCCCTGTTCTGTGAAGGTACTGAGCTGACTTGGAGTTAGTTCCTTCACTTACCTAGGGGTAGTCTTTGATGAGAGGGGATCTTGGGTACCCCAACAGAAAGTTAAGAATAACATAATGGCTAGGGCTACGGCTGCCGTGCATGGATTTGCCCAGCGTTTGGGAGCCAAACCAATTGATGCTATGTTGAACATCTACAGGTCAAAATGCTTGGCCATCGCTTTATATGGCGCGGCCATCTGGGGTTATAAGACGATGGAGGGGGTGCAGGTGTGTGAAAACAAGTTCCTGCGTTCCTTCTGTCGGTCCCCCAATCAACCCCGACTTTCACAATACATCAAGAAATGGGAGTGGGTTACGTAGGAGATCAGTTGAAGTTGGCCCCGGTGGTTTGCTGGCTCAAGACCTGGCTTAACTCAGATTTAACCCTGAATCACATGATTTTAAAGGATTGTGTTTCCATGGATCGAGCTAACAATATTCCATGGCTCGCCTACGTCAAGTCCACTTTAATTAAATTAGGGCGGCAGGAATTATTTGACCAGCCTGACAAAATAAAGAAAGAGGACTTGGCATGGGTTAAAACACATTTCCTGAATGGGCTGATGGCGGAGCGGGAGGAAATTGAGCAAAAAAAATCCACTGTTAGAGCATTTTTCTTACTGAAAACCTCCCCCCTGATTGAACCCTATTTGAGATGGGTTACGAGGCCCGCCCATCGTGCACTTTTAACTAGGTTCCGTTTTAATTTAATTCATTTCTCCCTAGGCAACCTGCAAGGCTGGGGTAGGCCATGTGACCTGGGTCCTTGTACGTGTGATGATTTCTCAACCCAGGACACATTGCATTTTATGATGTTTTGTGAATTTTATAGCATTATTCGTAGGAGGTTTTTAATCCCAATTTTGAAGGGAAAGGGTTTTATTCAAGCGAAACCCGCCTTGTTTTATCTCCAGCTGCTGAACAATCCGCAGGAAACTTTTATATTGCCAGTTTTCTAGTTGCTGCTGTGAGATTGAAAAAAGCGCGGTTCCACCCGATACCCTACAGAGTTACTACTAAGGGGTCGATTCCGATGTCGGCCGGAAGCACACCTAACAGTATTCGTCCAGAAAAAATACCAGCCGAACGCGTGTTTTCCGACCGACTCGAACACTCTACCGAACGAACAAGTACGATGCGCATAGCAGCCCAGATTCCGAACGAGCCGTACTTACCCAATCCAGCTCCTTTTCTCCGCCCGAGCCGGATCTGTAAACGCCGAATCGAGTCGCACGGAACCAAATACACTGCACCTTCCGGCCGGACTAGTACGATGCGTCTTCCGTACGCGCCAAACTCGTCGCTACGTTCGGCACGTTTCAGCATCCGGGAGAGCCGTACATAAGCTCCGTTTCGCGTCACAAAACGATCCACGGCTACGAGACGAACAAGCCAGCGACGAGTACGAGTCGAAGACACGAGAAACCCGAACGAGACGACCCAACCATGAATCCCATCGCGCAGGTCCTACCAATACTCTACATCTATTACCGGGACCGCTTCGGACGCGTACGGCGCAGACGGTAAGTCAAACACCAACAATACAAACTAACTACACGTACCTAAAATATGTCACACACACATAGGGATGCACAAATGACGTACACTAGCAACTGCACAATCATAGGGGTGGGATGGGCATCACCAATGCCATACACACCCATAGGTGCCTGGATGCCTGCCACCACCACCACCCCTACTCAGGGGGGGCTGGATGCCTATCACTACCACCACCCCTACTCAGGGGGGCTGGATGCCTATCACTACCACCACCCCTACTCAGGGAGGCCTGGATGCCTATCACTACTACCATCCCCACTCATGGGGGGCTGGATGCCTGCCACTACCACCACCCCTACTCAGGGGGGCTGGATGCCTATCACTACTACCATCCCCACTCATGGGGGGCTGGATGCCTATCACTACTACCATCCCCACTAATGGGGGGCTGGATGCCTGCCACTACCACCACCCCTACTCAGGGGGCCTGGATGCCTATCACTACCACCACCCCTACTCAGGGGGGCTGGATGCCTGCCACTACCACCACCCCTACTCAGGGGGCCTGGATGCCTATCACTACTACCATCCCCACTCATGGGGGGCTGGATGCCTGCCACTACCACCACCCCTACTCAGGGGGCCTGGATGCCTATCAATTCCACCACCCCTAATCAGGGGGGGCTGGATGCCTATCACTACCACCACCCCTACTCAGGGGTGCCTGGATGCCTATCACTACTACCATCCCCACTCATGGGGGGATGGATGCCTATCACTACTACCATCCCCACTCATGGGGGGCTGGATGCCTATCACTACCACCACCCCTACTCAGGGGGGGCTGGATGCCTGCCACTACCACCACCCCTACTCAGGGGGACCTGGATGCCTATCACTACTACCAGCCCCACTCATGGGGGGCTGGATGCCTATCACTACCACCACCCCTACTCAGGGGGGCCTGGATGCCTATCACTACCACCACCCCTACTCAGGGGGGGCTGGATGCCTGCCACTACCACCACCCCTACTCAGGGGGGCCTGGATGCCTATCACTACTACCATCCCCACTCATGGGGGTCTGGATGCCTGCCACTACCACCACCCCTACTCAGGGGGGCCTGGATGCCTATCACTACTACCATCCCCACTCATGGGGGGCTGGATGCCTGCCACTACCACCACCCCTACTCAGGGGGGCCTGGATGCCTATCACTACCACCACCCCTACTCAGGGGGGGCTGGATGCCTGCCACTACCACCACCCCTACTCAGGGGGGCCTGGATGCCTATCACTACTACCATCCCCACTCATGGGGGGCTGGATGCCTGCCACTACCACCACCCCTACTCAGGGGGGCCTGGATGCCTATCACTACCACCACCCCTACTCAGGGGGGGCTGGATGCCTGCCACTACCACCACCCCTACTCAGGAGGGCCTGGATGCCTATCACTACTACCATCCCCACTCATGGGGGGCTGGATGCCTGCCACTACCACCACCCCTACTCAGGGGGGCCTGGATGCCTATCACTACCACCACCCCTACTCAGGGGGGGGCTGGATGCCTGCCACTACCACCACCCCTACTCAGGGGGGCCTGGATGCCTATCACTACTACCACCCCTACTCAGGGGGGGCTGGATACCTATCACTACCACCACCCCTACTCAGGGGGGCCTGGATGCCTATCACTACTACCATCCCCACTCATGGGGGGATGGATGCCTATCACTACTACCATCCCCACTCATGGGGGGCTGGATGCCTATCACTACCACCACCCCTACTCAGGGGGGGCTGGATGCCTATCACTACCACCACCCCTACTCATAGGACGGGTAATGCATGACACAACCAGCATACACCCACATAAGGAATAACAGAAAATTACATCCACCCAAACACCATGACAAGCGTGTGTAGTCTATGTCAAATGCCTACAACACTGAACATGACAATGAACATACAATGTGACCCACTATCACATGTGTCACACATAAATGTGTGTGGCCTCCACAATACAAGCCGACCATGGCCACTGTGGCAATGGGGCCTAAAGGCCCATCACCACAGTCACCAAAAGGTAAGTGTGGGCTCCATGGCTGATGTACCTTTTGATCAGTGTGGCAATGGGGCCTAAAGGCCCATCACCACAGTCACCAAAAGGTAAGTGTGGGCTCCATGGCTGATGTACCTTTTGATCAGTGTGGCAATGGGGCCTAAAGCCCCATCACCACAGTCACCAAAAGGTAAGTGTGGGCTCCATGGCTGATGTACCTTTTGATCAGTGTGGCAATGGGGCCTAAAGCCCCATCACCACAGTCACCAAAAGGTAAGTGTGGGCTCCATGGCTGATGTACCTTTTGATCAGTGTGGCAATGGGGCCTAAAGCCCCATCACCACAGTCACCAAAAGGTAAGTGTGGGCCCCATTTCTGATGTACCTTTTGATCAGTGTGGCAATGGGGCCTAAAGCCCCATCACCACAGTCACCAAAAGGTAAGTGTGGGCCCCATGGCTGATGTACCTTTTGATCAGTGTGGCAATGGGGCCTAAAGCCCCATCACCACAGTCACCAAAAGGTAAGTGTGGGCCCCATGGCTGATGTACCTTTTGATCAGTGTGGCAATGGGGCCTAAAGCCCCATCACCACAGTCACCAAAAGGCAAGTGTGGGCCCCATGGCTGATGTACCATTTGATCAGTGTGGCAATGGGGCCTAAAGCCCCGTCACCACGGTGATCATAAGGTAAGTGTCGGCATGGTAAAAGCTGCCAAAGACAAACTGTATGTATGAATCCTGGTCACACAACAACTAAAACATCTGTGGCATAGTAGTGCTTGTGTCCCATTGCAACATAGATTGGGCGAGGCTAACAGTGCAGTGTCACAGAAACATCGTTTTGGCCATGTGCATACAAACATCACACATGGGGGACCACATTGTCAACATTCAGCCAATAACACAATGACAGAAGTGACCATCATGATGCTGACCCACATATCTGCACCAATGGACACACAAATGTTGATATCCTGTGGAGACTGTCGATGTCAGGTGAACAAATACCATACCATGGCAGCAATGGGAGATACAAACCATGGTCATTGTGCTGACTGATGACCTAGGAGTCCCAGGGAGAGCAGGGGAAAACAAGCAAACTACATACAGCCAATGGCACACTACAGAAATGCCAATGCAGCGATGCAAATGCACTAACACAAACAGGCAGACTCACACTGCATATCAAAATCAACAGGTGATGGGGGTGTGTGCCAGTGTCCCCAGGCAACCACACAACACATGAGGAGGCCTGAATCACAATTACACAGATGTGTATACAGTGCCACACACAAGTAACTCATGGATTGGATTCCCCTATGTGGGCAATCTGGCATCGTTAGATGAGAGGGAGCCCAAATTACACATGTCACACAAGCTTGTAGGAACAGCAACTAACACAGCAAGAGACAGACCCACCACAGCACTACCCCCAGGGACCCCACATTGTGCTGACACTAGCCTGCATGACAATCCCACTGTGATGACAAAGCTAGATGCCGTTCACACTCTGAACCACAGCCATGTGTCCTGAGCTACAAACTACCATCACACCTACACAAGCTCCAATCAATCAGCACGGCCTGCCAGCTAAGGACAATATGGAGGTAGGGGTCTAGCCGTGCAACAACTCACATTTGCACACTCAACACCACACACCCTGATCTCCACCAATGTGCAGCAGTGAAGCTCAGATGGACTGGTGACATTGCACATGCACCCATGAAAATCCCAGGGGTGGTGGGGGAACTAAGGTGCTGAAACCCATCACACATGCCCACTCAACATGACTCGTCTATGTCTGACACACAGCACAGTACGCCGTACATGCGCATGACGTGAAATCCACAACAAACAATGGGATCCTGGCCATAGTCACACACCAACGAAGAAGCCAAGGTGACACACAAAGAACACACATACACAACTTCCAACATTGCAGCTCTGACCCTGAGGAGTGGCAGCAGTCACACACACAACGTGTCACAATCACTGAAAGCTACCACAAACTCTAAATCAGATTACTTGTGTAAACAACAAGTGCCAAGGGAATGCTGAATGTGTCCCATCAGCGTTTGCCCACATCCCCAGCCCTGACAACAAAGACAATCTGGGATGAGAACCTCATGAACATAAGTTTGCCATGCACCCACATCACGGAGAAACCAGGTCCAAGATGCTGGATGAACACATACCAACTCTGCAAGCATCACAAACAGGAACATCCCTAGGGACACTGCCTGTGTATGAAAAGGGAAGGGCTCACACAACACACAACACGGGCACACGCAATGTCACCAGAATACACACTGCCATGAGGGCACTACACTCCTGCGGAAGGTCCGCTGTGCCAAACCTTGTCTGTGCACGACTCAAACATGTCAGCAGGACACTCCGTCAGTGAGTCAACAACTACAACACACAGAAGCCTATGCTCACATCAGCCTGGGTACGGGAGTGTCATGTCAGTCATCTGCATACACCCAAAACACCTGGCAAACATGTTGTACTGTATACACAGATGAGTCCTTCAACATTGATGTGCAAAACTGCATGTCCAGTGGAGATGGGCACACAGTCACGGAAATTGGAACATTGAACAGTGCTAAGCCCACCAGATGTGCATCAGTGTAAGACAAATATGTTCATTTACGAATGCTAATCGTACATCCCTGTGTCAAATGATGAACATCACACCCTCAGACTGCAGCAAAGGATGCCATAGATCCACACAACAACAGGACACATATCCCATGGACGACATGGAGTCCATCACAGCAACACTTCATTTTCCTGATGTGATCACTATAACTACTGCAAATGCAGGATGCTACTCATGTACATCATGTACATCAAAAGAAAAACCAAAATTAAACAAAAGGAGGCTTTATTCAGCAAATGTTAGAGAAAAGTCCGAAGTCCAAAAGAAACTAAGGCCAATGGCCAGTCCAAAAACACAGTCCCAACAGGGTGATAAGTCTGAAATGCTCATCCATTGCTTGCCTGCACTGGTAGGGACAGGGGACATCCCCCTTGGAGGGGCATACAAGGGGCAGGCCAGGCACCGCAGGGACAGGATCAGGGGATGGCAGAGTGAGGCAGTGAAGGGGTGGTGGGTGCAGGAGTGTCACCGGCAACTGCAGTGGAGGTGTCTGACTCAGCGGGGGCCAGCACCACCGTGCTACACAAGTCAGTTGCTGTGGGTGGTGCAACCACTGCAGTGCCTGAGTCAGACGGGGTGGTTGTGGACTCCACTGCAGTGCATAGCTCCAAGGGAGTGGAAGGGAGGGCAGATGAGGTGGGCAGGACAGAGGGGGGGACCCGGTCCACACACCAATGCCACTAACAGGCAGAGCATCTGGGTTGGGGGTGGAAGAGCAAGTGGCAGGGGGGGAGGGCCTAAGCAGTCTGGGGATGCGGTATCGGTGTGTGGGGGAACCTGGGGCAGGGTGTGGCGGTGGAACCTGTGGAGTGGTGGCCTGGGGGATGGAGGTGAGAGACTGGGTGGTTGACTTGCAGGGCGGTGGCGGGGTCTTGCTCTTCCGGGACCGGGGGGACTTGTGGGTGGGGGCCTCACCCTGCCTGCGCCTGGGGGAGGGTGTCCTGGGGCGAGGGGCACTCCCCTCTGTGTGGGTAGACTTCCTCTTCCCCCGGTATGCTGGATCAGCAGGATTGGAGGGGAAGAGGCCGAGGTCACACAGGAAGATCTTCTGTGTCGTTGGGGTAGCAGGCGAGGCAAGGGAAGGCGTCTTGGAGGGAGAGGATGTGGAGGACTGCGGAGTGAATGTGGATGCGTGTGTGTCTTCCCCATCCCCTGTGTCTGTGGTATCAGTCCCCTGATGATGCTTGTGTGCACGTCTTGCCTTTCTCTTGGGTGTGTCTGTGCTGCTCGTGTCGGTGTGCTTGGGTGAATGTGCAGGTGTGCATGTGCTTTGGACAGGTAGGGTGGTAGGAAGTGTGGATGGGGCAGAGGTGGGAGGGGTGAGGGACTGTTGGAGGAGGGACACTGCTGCCATCGGGGAGGAGTCCATGGACCTATTGCTCCTCTGTAGGGCAGACATACCCGTTGAGATGCCCTCCATGAACGACACCAGCTGTGTCAACAGAGTGGTGTGTGCATGGAGGACAGTCAGCATTGCTGTCTGCCCTACATGGAGCTGCCAAAGGAGGTACACAGACTCCTCACTCAGGGCAGCAGGGGACACAGGGGCAGGGGGTGCGGTGCCTGACACGAAGGAGACACGCTCCCGAGCACGGGAGCCTCCACGGACCTCAGGAATGGGAGCCAATGGGAGGGCGGTGGTGGTGGTGGTGGTGGCGGGGCCAGACAGACTAGCTGGGGTGTGGTGGCTGCTGACACCCGCCTCCACAAGGGAGTCATCCTCCGAGCTGCTGTGGTCCTCAGCTGAGGTGGATGGTGCTGAGGACTCCTCGGTGTGGCTCCCCTCGCCCTCCGTGCCACTGGGTCCCTCTGACCACTTGTCGGACGCTGACCCAGTCTGGCTCCTCTGCTCCTCCTGGTCTGTGGAGCTGTCCCCTCCTGTGGCCGTGGATGTATCTGCAAACAATAAGGGAAACAGACAAACATCAGTCACCTGCACTGACCGCACACACCACAGTAAGTACAGCACATCACAGAGCAAGCCCTGGCATCTTTAGTTGAACATTGCCAAAAGTCATCACACAGATTAGGAGAAGCCAATTGTCAGTCTGATGGTCAACCATGGAACAGACACCACCCCTGCCCTTGCACCCATCTGTCTGGTGCCTGTCTGATGGCAATACCCCAGTGTGGACACACGCACCACCTACACAGTGGTTGGACATTGCTGAGAACACGGTGAAGTATGTGAACATGCCCAACTCACATCTCTTGCCACTGAGTCAGTGCAGGTGTCTGGATAAATGGACGGCCTGAGTCTAAATAGAAATGCATTGGATGCATACCAGCACCAGACCCCATGAAGCACCCATGTCCGGATAGTCAATGCCACAATGGGGTGCCTGTTGCACATGTCACCCCCTGCAGGATCACCCTTAGGAAGTTTAATGCCATGACACAGGCATGCCTGCAAAGTCATACATCACTGTCTCCAGTCACATGGCCATGTTAGCCAGCTAACAACAGTCTGCACTGTGTCACTATCCTAGGACATGGGGAAGGCAAGTAATGTAACTGACAAGTGCACATGTCCATCCCCCACTAACCACATCATCTGAACCCGTATTTGTACACTGCACACCATTTGGACAAATGGGAGACATGAAACACTACTCCCTGAACCAGAGCACCTCACAGTGTGCTGTGAATGATGAACAGCTGCCTGAAAGTCACAGTCGCATACACCTGTCTGCACAGTCAAGTGATCAAACACCTCTAAGTCACAGAAGTCTTGTCTCACATGGTCCAATAGCAGATGGCATGCTGACCCCTAACCGAAAGACATCACAGGAGTCATGACAACGTAGTCACAGCACAACGACACAGAGGCAGACACCTGAGGCAACATTTCACTGAGCACAGCATGTCAGCTGATACACGGGAGTGGGAGTACAGAGTGTATTGTATGCCCTGTAGTAGGCATGACTGTCCGGCTCCACCTGCAAGAGGGATGAGCCCTGGTCAGTAGGCAGGTGGCTAAGCATGTGTGACACACTTGACATACATACTCCTGAGGCCCAAACATTGTACCCACCCGCAGAATGGGGGTGTGGCAAATACCACAGGGACATGTGGTGAATTAGATGTGCAAGTGGATCACATATCAAAGTTACACCCAGACTACATTGCACGACTCAGGCATTGTGTGAGCAACTGACCCACCCATGAAGGCAAACACAATATCACGGGAACAAAAGCTGTCACCACCTTGAGCAAAGCAAAATGCTAGGACCCTGTACCCGAGTGACACAATTATCCTGAGCGTAAGGAGCACACCGGCGCATCAGATGGGTAGTGGCCATGTCACAATAGAGGGACATGAGTACTGGACAACAAGACTGATGTACTGGGGAAGTTTAACCAGGCCAGAGGAGGGCACATAGCATGTTAGACAGAGTTCACAGTGCAGTCTTTGACTCACCCCTCCTTGCTGCTGTCTGGCCTTCAGCTGCCCATCCAGCTCCGGGAACACCACCGGCAGGATCTGGAGCATGTGGGGGGTCAGGGTCCGGTGTCCGCCCCTCCTGCGAGGAGGCGACAGCTTCAGCTGGACCCTTGCGATCCTCCGGGTCCAGCCACGAAGGTCCTGCCACCTCTTCTGGCAGTTGCGGATCCGGCGCTTGTAGACCCCCACGGATCGGACTGCCCGGACGATGTCCAGCCAGATGTCCTGCTTCCGATGGGCATCAACCTGTGAGGATGACAAAGTGAAAAGGCCATTACTACACATGCAACATATCCGTGCATCACACAGTTGGAAAGACATGTCTCAATCACAGGGGCATATGATGTACACAGGCAGTGCAACGAGGGCTATGGACAGTTTGCCAGCAGTTACTACATGGTATCATTGCATGGGAAGTGAAGCTTGTTTGAATGCACTGTTACTCCACTGTACCTGTTCAGTGCAAGTGACTACATACTTTGGGGGGTGCAAACTACTCAGTGAGCATGCTAGCCAGTGGTGTGCACACTGTAAATCCTGCTAGTCAGACAACATGCACAATTAGTAAGGCAGTGGACAGCACACTCACCTGCTCCCCTGGTGTCCCATACAGCTTGCTGTACTGTGGAAGGAGGTTGTCCAGCAGGGCCTGGTTCTCCTCATGGGTGAAGGCTGGGGCTCTCTCCACAGTACGTGCCATTGAGGTAGCCAGAGGATGAAGAGACAGCAGCAGTGTAGTGGCAGATGTCGTCCTGGAGCATGTAGTGCAGGCAAGTGAGCCCTCAGGGGAACAGCCAGCATTATATGTGTGCTGCAGAGGCAGATACTGTGCCATGTGTCCAAAGTGATAGGTCCAAGTCGTTTGCATCTTCTGAATCTGACCAATCCATGGAATAGCAGCTCCAAAACACGCCCACAGCATCCTTCAAAAATTCAACTTCATGACACCCATGAATTTGCAACATTGTTGTGGCTGGCCAACTGAATTCAGTGCATCAGACTCGTTGAATATTCAAAAACGCATCCGTTGCCATGCCAGGCCCCAGCCAATGCGTGCGCACCGATCGGACCATTGCTGTACAACGCGTACCCGCTCACATGTAATGCAATGGTCCTAGCGGGCACACCGATCGGACCATTGCTGTACAACGCGTACCCGCCCACATGCAATGCAATGGTCCGAGCGGGCACACCGATCGGACCATTGCTGTACAACGCGTACCCGCGATACAACGCGTACCCGCCCACATGCAATGCAATGGTCCGAGCGGGCACACCGATCGGACCATTGCTGTACAACGCGTACCCGCTCACATGTAATGCAATGGTCCGAGCGGGCACACCGATCGGACCATTGCTGTACAACGCGTACCCGCGATACAACGCGTACCCGCCCACATGCAATGCAATGGTCCGAGCGGGCACACCGATCGGACCATTGCTGTACAACGCGTACCCGCTCACATGTAATGCAATGGTCCGAGCGGGCACACCGATCGGACCATTGCTGTACAACGCGTACCCGCGATTCAATGCGTACTCGCCCACATGCAATGCAATGGTCCGAGCGGGCACACCGATCGGACCATTGCTGTACAACGCGTCCCTGTACAGGTCACACACATATGTCACCATGCTGGTCACTGGTGAACCTATGCCAGCCACATATACTTTCCAGGGACTCAGGGGCACACCTACTACACCACACCCAGTCCACACTGTATCTAAGGCATGTGTGGCAGCATGACCTTATCTGTGTATCGGGGTGTACATGTTGTTTTTGGGGTGGCACTTGGGGGCAGACACACCCAGGCTGTGCACATGTTCATGGGGACAGGGTCCTTTGTGTGTTGTGCACATGACCACTGGGATGTGCAACTGTTCTTTTTGGAGCATGTTGCATGGTCACATTTCCAGGTTGTGTATGTGTATGACATGTCACATACCCCAAGGCTCATGTGGGAAAGCATGTACGTCACAAGGTGGCCCATTGCCACAATAGTCATGTCCCTCCGCAGTCTGTGTGCATGTTGTGTTTCACATGTCTGACTCCATGTGCACAATGGGAGACAGTATCCACATCCACGTTGTTTGTGCATGGACTTAGATGTTGTGTGTGTGTGTCACAGACGTCCATGTCTGTCCTGCAGAGGCTACAGGGGCCACTACCTGTGGGAGTCATGTTTGTTTTTCTGACATGTACATGATACGCCATGTCATGCCAGTGTCCATGTGGCAAGGCAGTGTCACTGGGAATCTACCTGTCAATGAGTTGTGATGCCTGTGGCGCATCTGTCCACACGTCACTGTGGTATGTGTGTGGAATGTGAGAGCAGTAAATGGGTACTGTGACACAGCCAAATGGTTTCACATAGCACACCCTGGGAACTGTTGTCCACACATGTTGAACAGAGATGTTACATGATGTCCATGTAGGTGCCATATATGTCCAAACAGAACGAGACACACATCAAGTACTAGTGTTTGCTAATGATGTATCATGTGAACTACAGTATGGTGAATGGCACATATGTGGGGTGACTGACAATCTTGCTTTCTTCACCTCTGCACTGCAGGGCTCCTGCTGTCCATAGACCATTCCCAGACCTGGCAACGATGGTGGAACGTGACAGCATCCGACGGTACCGCTTCACCTGGCAGCTGATTGAGGATTTTGCAGTGCGGTTGAACCCACATTTGCAGCCTGGCCGGCCGTATCCTACAGCGCTGACCCCCAAGGTGAAGGTGATGGCAGCCCTACACTTCTTTGCCACCGGTACCTTTCAACACACTGTGGCATCTACTGGTGGTATGTCACAGACTATGTTCAGCCGTGTGCTACGCGATGTTTTGGTGGCAATGTTGAGATGCCTTAACCAGTACATCTATTTCCCACCACGTCACTGACTCACTGACGTCAAGAGTGACTTCTATGCCCTGGGGAGGATGCCACATGTCATTGGCTCCATTGATGTGACACATGTGGCTTTGGTACCACCACAGGCACATGAGCAGGCATACAGGAACAGGAAACATTACCATTCTGTCAATGCTCTGGTAGTATGTCTTGCAAACATGACCATCACACATGTGTGTGCCCGTTTCCCCGGTTCGGCACACAATGCCTACGTGATGAGGAGTAGTCGCATCCCGAGGATGATGTCACAGATACCGAACCAGCGTGCCTGGCTTGTCGGTGTGTACTGACTTTGTACCATTGTGTGTGTTCTGCTATGTTGCTTTCCGCACACTTTTCAATATTGGCTAATGTGCAATTGTCTGTCTGTAGGTGACTCGGGATACCCCAACATGCTGTGGTTGCTGACACCCCTCAGGAACCCTGTGACACCAGCCCAGATGCGCTACAATGAGGCACATGGTCGGACGAGGAGGGTGATTGAGCGGACCTTTGGTCTCCTGAAGAGCCGCTTCCGCTGCCTGGACAAGACAGGAGGCGCCCTCCCATATGCCCCAGCAAAGGTGTGCAAGATTGTCATCGTCTGCTTCATGCTCCACAACCTGGCAGTGCGGAAGGAGTTGCCTCTCATCTTGGATGACGATGACCAACATCCGCCACCTGTGGAGGATCCAGGCCTGGGCCACGATGCCAGTGATGATGATGGTGATGTCCGCACACAGCTCATCACCAACTTCTTCAGCTGAATGTGAGTATCCAGAGTGTTGTACTATCAATGAATTTGATTTGCATGATATGTGTGTGTGGTGCTCTGGTGCTGTTTGAGTGTGGCCATGTGCAACTTGACTGGATGCGTGCAGAGATGTGTCCTTGCAGGTGGTCTGTACTTGCCAACAGTGTAGACATGCTAACTTGCTTTTGTGTATTTATCTTGTGACAGGTATTAGACATGAGTATTGCCGTTCTGTTCTTCAGTGCTTTTGACTGTGTGTCATGTCTGTCCTTCACAGGGTGCTGCCGGAGTTGTTAGAACAACTTGGATCCCCCAAATCCATGATTCAACTTCCAAGGTGGCAGCAGTTGTTTCCCTACAGGTGATGTGCCACACACCCCTGGACTTTCTATCTTCTGCATTGTTTGACTTTGTGGCCACAGCCAGGTGGGATTAGCTTGCATTTGTAGTGGAAACAACATGTAGCAAATGTGTAATAAACCTGTTCTTCAGTTTGGGGTGTGCGTTGTCTGTAGTCACACATCTGAGTGACATTTGCTTACTGCGCTTGTAGTGTAGTTGACACAGACTGTGAATATGTGTGGTGTCTGTGCATTGCACTGTATTTCCAGGCAACATCAGTGTAGGGGATGAGTCATATGGCCCTGGTGTGTATGTGTTGTGTGGCCCTAGTGGTGTGTCTCCCTCATATGTGTCACGTCGCCATGACTGCCATGACGGTGTTGGACTTGCTGTAGAAGTTAGCATGCACAGTGTCATTTGTCTGATCACCATCTCCATGACAGAGACCACGTTGGAATCACAACAGAGGCAGATATGGTGTTTCGGTGAGTTTATTTACAAAAGGTGTGGGGATGGTGCACAGGATGGTGGGTGCTGTACATAGAAATAGGAATCCAAAGTTCCCATGTGAATCGGAAGTCCTGGTAGATGAAATGTCCAGGGTATAGTCCACAGTCATCTGATGAATTTGTACAACTAGAGCTCCCCATGTCATGTGGGCGAGTTGGGTTGCCATCGACAGGGCGTGCAGTTTGCACACAGAGGAAAAGTTCCAGAACAGGTGTTGGCTTCCTGGGGGATGTAGCTGGCCATCGGCCTCTCAGTTTGGCCTCCTCGGACGGCCCCTCTTCTTGGGGGGGACCCTCAGGTGCAGGCTGCCGCGGTGCAGGGGACTCTCCGCCAGAGTCCTCCTCCCTCCCTGTGGCAGTTGCGGATGTTGTGGCAACAGATGTTGTGGGCGCACAGGGAGGTGAGGCCATGTTGGTGCTGATCTGGCGGAGGCATGTCAGTATGTCCCTTTGCACCGCTGTGAGTTCTTGCAATGTGTCCCACTTGGACTCCATGCGAGACATGTGTGTCTCGACACGGGACATGTGGGAGTCCAAGCGGGCATGATGGGCAGCCTGCTGCTGTTGTATGTCCTTGAGGATCCCCACTACCTGGGTGACCTCTCCGGTGCTGGTCTGGTACGCATCTGCAATGCGTGCCAGTTGTGGGTCATCATGCAGTCCAGACCCCTCTGAAAATAGCGACCTGTATCTACCACCCCTCCCACCACCCCTGGCAACACGTGCAGGGCCTGCGGTGCCACGCACAGGTGACCGTGTGCCCACTTGGGTGTTGTTAGTGGGCTCGTTGGCAGCAGCTCCAGTTTGGTCCTGGGTCCCTGCGCTGTTGTCACCTGTGGTCCTTGGTGTGTCCGTGTTGGCAGGGGTGGCCTGTGTGTTGGCAGTTGTTGGAGGGGTGGGTGCAGGGGGTGCAGATGTTGGTCCTGCTGGTGCTGCATGATGACTGACACCGGAGGGTCCAGCTTGTTGTTCGCCATCCGAGGAGTGCAGAGGCTGATCCACACCAGTGAGCTCTGTGTCCCCCGGAGCCTGGGACAGGGACTCCTCCTCATCTGCTGCTGAGTCCCCATCATCACCTGTTTTGGGGAGAGACACAGATTGTATGGTATGTTTCTACAGGCATCAATTGTTCAAACACCTGACAGTTGTGACTGTACCTCTGGATGCGGGCCTGGACATTGCATTCTCCTCAATTGTGACAGTCAGAGAGTGATATTGGTGTAGCACATTGTCCTGCCAACCTGTGGCATGTCAATGTGAATGTTGAGGTGTGTGCCTGACCAGCATTGGTGGTATTTGGTTGCCATCCAGGCCTCCTTCTCCCCCCAGCCCAGATATCCCACCATGGAACATGCTTCCATTGCAGGGAGTGCAAGTTGTCTTTCAGGATGTCAGTCAGTGGTGTCCTGCTGTTGGTTGTTGCACAGTTGCCTGCAGGGCCTTGTGCTCCCCCCAGCAGTACCCAGTGTCAGCCATCTTGTGAGTCCTTTTCCACTCCCTGTGATGTGAGCATGTTTCAGGGGGGTGTTGATGGGCCAATTGTGAGGCTGAGCAATATCTGTGACTACCACTCCCATCATGCTATTGCCTCCACCCCCCTTCCCAGCATGCCCATCCTTCCTTCCTTTTGACTCTGCTTCCCTGTGGGGTGGGGTGCCTGTGCTGACAGGTTGGCTGAGAGTGTTCTCCTTGCGGTTGTTTGGCTACGAGTCCCAAGAGTGTCCCTGTGCTTCACACAGTATGAGCCCGGCTGGTTGTTCTTTGTGGGATCTTGAGTTAGAATGTGAGGCATTGCATTCTCCCAGGTGGGTTCTGTGGAGTCAGTGTTGAGGGTGTGTGTGAGGGGAGGTGCTTGTAACTATGGTCAGTGCTGTGAGTCCTCCTTCCCACCCAGCCAGATATCCCAGCATGGAACATGCTTCCATTGCAGGGAGTGCAAGTTGTCTTTCAGGATGTCAGTCAGTGGTGTCCTGCTGTTGGTTGTTGCACAGTTGCCTGCAGGGCCTTGTGCTCCCCACAGCAGTCCCCAGTGTCAGCCATCTTGTGAGTCCTTTTCCACTCCCTGTGATGTGAGCATGTTTCAGGGTGGTGTTGATGGGCCAATTGTGAGGCTGAGCAATATCTGTGACTACCACTCCCATCATGCTATTGCCTCCACCCCCCTTCCCAGCATGCCCATCCTTCCTTCCTTTTGACTCTGCTTCCCTGTGGGGTGGGGTGCCTGTGCTGACAGGTTGGCTGAGAGTGTTCTCCTTGCGGTTGTTTGGCTACGAGTCCCAAGAGTGTCCCTGTGCTTCACACAGTATGAGCCCGACTGGTTGTTCTTTGTGGGATCTTGAGTTAGAATGTGAGGCATTGCATTCTCCCAGGTGGGTTCTGTGGAGTTAGTGTTGAGGGTGTGTGTGAGGGGAGGTGCTTGTAACTATGGTCAGTGCTGTGAGTCCTCCTTCCCACCCAGCCAGATATCCCAGCATGGAACATGCTTCCATTGCAGGGAGTGCAAGTTGTCTTTCAGGATGTCAGTCAGTGGTGTCCTGCTGTTGGCTGTTGCACAGTTGCCTGCAGGGCCTTGTGCTCCCCACAGCAGTACCCAGTGTCAGCCATCTTGTGAGTCCTTTTCCACTCCCTGTGATGTGAGCATGGTTCAGGGTGGTGTTGATGGGCCAATTGTGAGGCTGAGCAATATCTGTGACTACCACTCCCATCATGCTATTGCCTCCACCCCCCTTCCCAGCATGCCCATCCTTCCTTCCTTTTGAGTGGACTTCAGTGTGTGTGAGTGTGACAGCAATGGCAAGGTGGCTGACAATGTGGTCGTGTTGTTTGTTGGTGCCCAGTTCCCAGCAGGGACTTGTGCTCCCCACAGCTGAGGCCAGTGTCAGACATCTTTGAAGTGGCTATTGACTCCCTGTTAGTTGTGCATGCTTCAGTGGTAGCTTGCTGGGCCATGTGGGTGGGGGATGTTGAGCTGTGACTACCACTCCCATCATGCTATTGCCTCCACCCCCCTTCCCAGCATGCCCATCCTTCCTTCCTTTTGAGTGGACTTCAGTGTGTGTGAGTGTGACAGCAATGGCAAGATGGCTGACAATGTGGTCCTGTTGTTTGTTGGTGCCCAGTTGCCTGCAGGGCCTTGTGCTCCCCCAGTAGCACCCAGTGTCAGCCATCTTGTGAGTCCTTTTCCACTCCCTGTGATGTAAGCATGGTTCAGGGTGGTGTTGATGGGGCAATTGTGAGGCTGAGCAATATCTATGACTCCAACTCCCATGATGCTATTGGCTACACTGACTTGACCAGCATACACAGAATTCCTTCCTTTCAGTGATCTTCCCTGTGAGGTGGTGTTCTAGTGGTGTCAAAATATCTGAGAGTGTTTGTTGGTTCTATTTGTGCCACTGCCTTGCTGTATTTGTTGTTAGGTTTGTACATGTCATGACACAGTTAGATGTCACTATGAGATGGCAGGTATTGTGTTTGTCTGACTAGCATTCACATCTTGGGATGAATATGTTTTGTTTGCTGTGTATTTGGTAAGGGTCCATGGTTTGCCTATCCCTTTGAGAGTGCTGTGTGTGTATTGTCACACCATATTGTGTATATTAGTTGTGTACTCACCAGGCTCTGGGATGTCTGTTAGTCCGTATACGCTCACTGGTGGTAGGATGGCCCGCACCTTCTCCTCACAGGGCCTGAGGTATACTGGTTTTGCAGGAGGGCCACTGCCGGTGCGGTGGCTGAGGAGGTAGTCCTTTTTGAGTAGGTCCCGGACCCTCCTGCGCACATCATACCACCTGTTCTGGATGTCATCCTTTGTGCGCAAACATGGTGATTGTGCGTTCACCCTGTCGACAATCCTCGCCCACATCTTGGTTTTCTGCGACATGGGGGTCTGTTGTACCAATGTACCAAACAACTGTGGCTCTACCCTGAGTATCTCGTCTACCAGGACTTCCAAATCACAATCTAGGAACTTGTGGTTCTTCTTTGGGGGCATGGTGATGGGTGGTGGTGGTGATTGATGTGTGTGTGCAAGTGGGGGGGTGTGAGTGTAGGTTTAGCTGGGTGTGTGTGAGGGTGCTATTTGTAAGTGTGGTAATGGTGTGTGGCTTGTGTGATGTATGAGCTGTGAGTGTGTCTGTGGTTGCTGTGTGATGGTGTTGTTTGCTGGCAGGTCTGTGGAATTTGCAAAGGATCATGGTAGGGATTTGTGGCCTTTATGTAGGTGGGGTTGGGGTTGTGTCCTTGTTCCATTTTTTCCCCACCCCCAGTATTTATTAGCTTTGTGGTTGCTTGTTTGGCCCTTTTTTTGGGGACTTTTTTCCCTTGGTGCTTTTGGTGCATGTAGGAGTCGTTCTTGTGTACGAGTCGGACGCTGCTGTTGTCTGGTGCGATGTTGCCCGACTCGTTCCCGCTGTGTTTCAGGTAGGTTTCATATGCGGCGTACGAGTCGGTCGCGGAGTATTGGGTTGCTTCGGCTGGGTTTTGTATGCGTGTCGGTCGTACGGCTTGTGCTCCGTGCGAGTCGGTCGTGTTTCGCACGCACAGCATCGTACTACGCGGGTCGGAGTTCGCGGGTACGTTTCGTTCGGTTTCTATCCGGGTGCGTGTCGTTCGGTTCGTTTCGACTGGTTTTCCGGCCGGATGGCTTGTTTCCGTCCGGCTCGGTCGTTCGTTTTGTATTCCGTCCGAGTCAGTGGGGTTTCACATGCATTTCATCGTACTACCCGGGTCGGACGGCGCCGGTTCGAGTCGGTCGGACTAAAATCCCGTACCGAGTCGGTCGGTATGTTTTCCGGCCCGAATCGGAATCGGCCCCTTAGTTTTTATTACCTGGAATTATTGTGTTTTTCCTGTGTCGATCTTTTGATTTGCTTGCGTATGGTAGCCCTGATTTATATGTAATTGGTTGAAGTTTGATTTTATGTGAATCTCCCTTTTTTATTAGATTGTTTTTATTTTGATGAATTGGATTTATGTCTTTTTAAGTGTTTTAATATATTGTACTATGTGGTGTACTTTTATGGTTTTTAGTAACCGAAATAAAGTGGTTTGATGAACTACAAAAATATAGTGAACCAAAATATTGTTAATAAATAGGTATGCATAACAAATTAGAAATATTTCATATGATATTAACTTAATATATTATCTTAAATTAAATATGTATATATATATATATATATATATATATATATATATATCGCATAACATTATTGGAAATAAATGAACAAATTGCATAACATAAAAACAAAATAAAAATGTATCATTTAAAACAAAATATGACGTAATATTGAAATAAATTAATGAACATAAATAACAGTAATAACTATACTAATAATAATTAAGAATGATTACAAACACAATATATTGAACAATTATGAAAAACGCAACAAAAGAATAAAACTAAAAATAATATCAAAAAGTAATAAATTATGCAATAATAAAATATACAATAAGAAATAAATTTGGAACTTAACTTTTAAAATGAAATCACAGAAAACATATTAAATAAACAAAACAAATAAAAATTGAAGCTTAAATTATTTGACTTTGGAGGAGTCTAATTAATTTCCAAACTAAGCAAAAGTAGAGGAAGAGCTGAACTTGGGAGGGGTCATATTTGCTATTCCAACTCCAACCTGAGCAACAGTAGGGAAAGTATTAAGCTTTGGAGGGGGTCATATTAACGATTCCCACTCTAACTTGGGCAACAGTAGGGAAAGTGTTGGACTTTGGAGGGGTTAGATTTATTAGACTCCTTTCAACCTGAGCAACAGTAGGGAACATCTTGGAATTTGGAGGGGCAGATTTACTACTCCTGCTCCTGCTACAATGTAAACAACAGACAAGACCGTGTTGGACATTAGAAAGGCCAGATTTATTATTCACACTCCAACCTAAGAAACAGTTGGGAAAGTATTGGACCCTGCACAGATCATATTTACTATTCCCACTGCAACTTGAGGAACAGGTGGGAAAATGTTGGATGTTTGAGGGGGCATACTTACGTTTTTCTATTCCAACCTGTGCAACATTAGGAAAAGTATTGGGTTTTGCAGAGGTCAGATTTACTTTTTCCACTGGAACATAAGCAACAGTATTGTCACTCCTAAATTTACATAGAAGAACTATATTTCAACAATAACACATGTATTTTTAACATAATGTAAATAAAAAGCAAAAATGTCAACTCCAACCTGACATATTTGGATTATAAATGAAATAATATTAAATAACTATTGACCGATTAAAAATATTTAAAACAATACATATTTAATACACTTCCCACCCAATTATCCTAAAAACCCAACACCCACAATACTATATAAAAATATTATTAATAATAACATAATTGTATACATTAATTTAAAAAATACCAATACCAACCCAATAATTATTGCATAAAAATAGTAAAACATAACATGATTAATGAATATAAAAATTATAAAAACAATTAAATACAAACTCAATATTCAAATAACCAACATCTATAAAATACTTTTTAAAGGAACATGATTGACATAATTAATGATCAAATTAACAAAATAAAATGTATATAATAAATAAACTATTTATAAAAATATTCCAAAATATTAAATATTAAAAAACTTCCCACCCTACTCCTCTAGATGCCCAACAAGCTGCCAATAAATACATCCAAATAACATGTTTACAAAATTAAACTATATTACCAAAGCAAAAATAAAATACATGATACAAAAAATATTACACATAATTAACAATAATTTATAATAAATTATTAACACAAAAATTAATATAACATAGCAAACTAATTTTAAAAAATCAGCCAGTCAGCTCTTTCTTGAACAGATTTTCTCCGTATAGGTCTTTCAGGTCCTTATATGAGTCAGGCCCCTCCTCAGACATATCCAGACATGCTTTCATTGTCCCCAGTCCCTCAGCTACAAACTGCAGTGGTGTACCAGTGACAGTCAGCGCCCTAACTCTACTCACATATTGTGTGTGGGTCATCATGTCCCTGCACTTTCATTCCTCTTTCACTTCCAGCACTCTCTTCCATGCCAAAGTTGCATCTGCAGTCAGGCACAGGGCAGGAACTGCAGTCTGGTTCCTGCAGAAGGTGTTGGTGCAGCATGAATGTAAAACACTTGCCAAAGAGCAGTGGATACTATAAAATGCTGGAAAAATGGTAGGTCTATGGGTGCTCAGGTTCCTCTGGCAGTTGAATGCTATGTGGCTTTTGGTGATCTTGATGCATTAGTACTAGTAGAGGAAAGTCAGACATGGGCTTTGGTGGCAGTCCAGAAGCAGCACACCCAGAGACCGTAGCTTAAGGCACAGTACGCACTCAGTGGAACTCTCTTGGGGTCAGTTCAAAGCTGGGGATCTGAATCAGGCACAAAGACTGTGGGGTACTCCTGCCATCTCATAACCACCTGCCACAGATCCGGCTTCCACCAAAACCAGCAGAGCCCCACAAGATGGACTCTTGGTGGACCAAGGATCTGGGGGCTACGGCACAAATGAGAAATGTCATTACTGCTAGATTCCAGGGCTTCTGAAGAACTGCCACCAGCTCCATTATAGTACTCAGCAGCCCAGACTTCAGTTTGGCAGTCTCAACTATGGATGACAAGTCTAATTTTCTGACAGAGTGCCTCACATCCAGTCTGTGACTCTCACATTTGATGTTCTCAGTTCCTGTCCTATCTCATAACTGAGGCAAATGACGTCATCAATGATTCAACACCACCACCACTTGTTGTATTGAAAAGTAGCCCTGTATATGAATCTAATGAATCTATGATCTAGTGTAACTCTGCACTCCCAAAACAGATCAACAACAGGATTCTAAAGTACAATATACCCCACTCAAATTACTTGCATATTTCACTATACTAATTCAACACTAATCCTTTATGGGTTCCGGAGTAGCGTGCTACTCGCCAAAAATGTGCTTTAATACCCCATCAGGGGTAACAAGCGCTATATAAATGCAAACCTTTTTCCCTCTTCTATCCCTCCGCTATCCTTCTCAATACAAATAACTGACTAACCTATCCACCACTCAAATTACTTTCCTATTTGACTATACTAATTCAACACTAATCCTTTATGGGTTCCGGAGTAGCGTGCTACTCGCCGAAAAAGCGCTTAAACGCCTCGTCAGGGGTAGTAAGCGCTATATAAATGCAATTACAATTACATTATACAATATCTTGGAGCCCAAGGTATTCACTCTCCCCCCTGGAGTGTAGAATGTTGAGGAAAAGAAAAACTAGGGTAGGGGCAAGAAATATGCAAAAATCAGGAATCAACCACAGCTGGGTAATATCTTTCAGGCACTAATAATCTCAGTTCGGGTCCTGGAATCAGAGATCAGTCAGGTACTAGGACCTCCAAACATAAAATCTATATTTGTAGACCATTACATTAACATCTGAAAACCTATCTCCCAGATTACAAGATCTAATTAAGCCATCACAGTTTGGTCTTTTGCTAATCGATTACAATACTCCACCATCACTAAAAGGCCCATTAAGATCTTATTTCCATCAGAAAACCAAAAGCTGACTTGTGTTAGAGCGAGTGCATCAAGACATAATTCCCCTCTGTGAAAAGCAAAAAACATAGCGCGACAACCCACTACACACTCTATATTCACTCCAGTGGAATGTACCAAGGCTCATTCAATATGTAACACCTCGTGAGCAAACTCATCATACCATCCAAGCCAAGGTGTGAGAAGTTGCTTCTTTTGTGTGGTCAACCCAACTTTTTGTGGTCTGATGCTGCTGTTTCTTAAACTCTGCAAACTGGAGAAATGCTGTCCAGTCCCCAATGTATGTGCTCAGACTCCCAAAACATGATAAAAGTGGCTAACTCCTAATTGACATACTTAACTTTCAGGTAAGGCCATAGTATATGGTATAGGAAAATACACCAACAGCATTTAAAAGTTAAACGTCAACTGTTGACTGCAGCACATGTTGTGCCATTCACTAGCATGACAAAGAAAACGTGGCGTCAGACCTACATCTGTAGCCTGACTCCTGCAGCCTTTAAACCTGCAGGCAAACCTGTCAAAATTACCTTTTTTGAAAGGAGAGGGGCCTACTTTTAAATATTAAATAAGCTATCCCTTTGTTGGCCTTACAACCTACAAGGTAGGGTCCCTAGTATATAAAAGAGGCACATGCAAGAATATAGTGTTGGCCTGTACCTACAGTGACTAGCCGCCAAAAACTATTTTCACTTTGAAGGGCAGTAGCTGTCCTATGAGAGTTCAGAAGAAAATCATAACTCTGCTGCTTTTGGTTTGGGACAAGCTACCGGTAAATTCAAACATTATTTTTGGTATTTATTAAAAATCCAATTTAGTGGTGTATTCAGATTTTTCATAGATATTCAGAAAAAATGAAAGTTAGACTTTGTCTGTCTGACCCTCCAGTAGGCTAGTTAGCATTAGCCTGTCAGCAGCTGGCCCCAGTCTGTATTTTCTGTTAATGAGGTCTGAAACCTGCTTCAAGAGCAGAAGCAATGGCTTAGGCCTTTTGGCTGGACGCTTTGGGTGTGAGGTAAGTGACGCCTATCAGCTCAGAAGAGGCAGCTTGGGAGGATTCAAGAAATTCATTAACTTGAAAGGGACTAGGATTAGGCCTGTCAATACATAGTTAGTTGTAAAGGGAGATCTGGGTAAAAGAAGCCTTTGATGTAGGCAGTTCGACATTAGCCCAGTGGGACGAAGGGCTGGTCACAGAAGCAGTTTGATTTAGTTGAGCAGGAGAGTACTTCTCAATTCCTTAAACACACTCCCCTGACTGGCACAGCAGCAGCCTCCAAGGGCAGAAAGGTACAGTCATCTTGGCTTTGCCTTAGAATAGTACCCTGTGTCATAGTTTTCAGTAAGGCAACAGGATGTGCTAAAAAAAAATGGGAAGGATTGCCCCTTGGGAACTTTTCTTCTTATTGGTTAGGGAGTGCCCCGGAGTCACCCCCCTCCCTCCCACGACCACCACTGGCTAGTGAAACTCACACGAGTGGCACCTCATCCACAGCTCAAGAAAACATTCTTTGAACCTGAGGATGAACAGAAGAATACTGGACTGTGTGAAGACTTGAAGGGCTAGACCGGTTCCCACTTGTTCCCAGGACTAAGAAGTGTCTTCCAAATGTCTGTTGGGTGACCTCCTGTGTGACTACAGAAGCACAACAAGTTGCAAGAGGCCTTTTTTTTTAAGTGACCAGTTGACCAGTAAGAACTGGAACAGGAGTGGACTTGTATGCCTATTCCTTTTAGTTAGAAGTCAAATACAGACATTAAATCAACAACATAAAACTGATCAGATCACAAACATCCTCAACGCTGCAAGGCAACCACATATTAAGATGACTTGATCCCATCTACCACCCTACGTGTTTTCTCAGTAGAACCCCATTGCATCTTTAACATTCTTATGTTTCAAATAATTTTTTTAAGGACCATAGCAAGGTTGGGTAGAACATCGTAAGGAATATCTCAGTAGTTTATTCTGGTTCAATAATCTTAGCTCCATATGTCACTCCCCTCAGAAACATTTGTCAACATTGCAGGTTCAATTGAAGCTTCTCCATCCAACGCTATCTACTCTATTGCTCTGTGGCTCTAACTGAGTCAAAAGGAGGAAGGAACTGCAGAGTAGCAAAAGAATTATCAACACAAAGGCAACCTTTTCCTTCCAGAGGTTTGGAGGAGCGAGCTGAGCTGCAAGATGACCACCACTTTATGAGGACCCATCGGCCTGACGAATAATCTTGCTTTAATCCTGTCCTTGGGCTGCCATCGCACTGCAGCACTGCGAGGGTTGCCCTGTAAATACTGGCAGACACACTAGAGTGGTCTTCTGTGACTGGTGGGCTGGTGACTTACAACCATGGTAGGGACTGGAGCGCTGAGCGTCCCTGTGGGCCAAAGGGGCCGACGGAGAACAAGAGCAGGATTGCTCCGCATCTGCCTGTTTCTCTTGGTGATGGTGAGACCCTGGTGCTGGCTCTTCTGAGCTGGGTGGCATGCTGCAGAGACTCCAGGGCCCTTTTATTGGGACTATGGGGCCCGGGCCCAGGTCTGTGCTCATGCTGCCTAGGCCACACCCTGCCTGATTTGGGCTGCCTCCAGACGGTGGCTGGGCTGGCACCTTTTCCTAGCCTGGTGCCCTCTGCGATAGCAGGGCCCCTGGCACTGTAGGGACATTAGCCACTTTCTAGCTCCTGCTTGGGGAGGCTGCTGGCCTGTCCCTGGGAGGTGTACCACGAGCAACTAGCCACTGGAGGCTGTGCCGCATTTAAATACCTGAACTCCCCTGGGGGACTAGAAACAGCATGGCACCAGCCCCCAAACCAGATCTGAATGCAGTTTGCACATGCCACCAGCCCTCCTCGGGCTTGAGGATGGGGTGGAGGAAGGCTTCACGGTGATTGTGGAGCTAGGTGCCTTGAGAGGCAGCGTCAATGTAAAGGAGCTGCTTGCTGATGTTCAAAATGGCCTCGACGCCAAAGTAGACACACCCACTAGTAGACTGGATTGCATGAGTAACCACCTGGACAAGCATGACAATTGACTAGTGCAGCTGGAGCACTGAGTTTCAGACTCATTGGACAGGGCAGAGACCAACAATGAGCGGCTTCTCCAAATGGAGTAGGTCCCCACAATTATCAAGCAAAAAAACAAGAATTTGGAGACGTGCTTCAAAAGGAACAACATTGGGATCCTTGGCCTTTCCGAATCCACAGCCAAGACTACGGTGTCTGTGGAGAGGGCACATCAGACCCTGGAGCTCAGGACTCTCCCAGGCGCTGCAGCGCAACCCTTGATCTCCCACCTGTTCCACTACTGGGACCCCAACACGATCCTACACATCTTCACTATCAAAGCAACAAACTGTCTTTCTACCCTGATTTCACTCAGGCTGTACAAGCTGCTTGAAGAGAGTTCCTCCCTGCCAATTGCTTCCTAGCAAAAACCGGCATATCATACCAGGCCAAGCTCCTCATCCTGCTACATGGGAAAACATACCACTTCAGAGATACCAAGCTTGCCCTGAAATTTGGCTGCCGGTGCACTCGTGGGGAGGGCGTGCAGAGCTCATAAACAGAGACCAAACTGGACACACACCTTAGTAACAATGACTGATCCCGAAACTACCCTACCGTCACCTTGCCCATGCGGTGCACTCTATCCCTTCGGAGGGCTGGAGAGATGCCCCCCTTGCCTTACTGATCCCAGGATTGATTCTACCCAGTTTCTTTTTTTTTTTGTTCTAGAGGGGAGGGGTAGTTCTTCAATGAGTTGGGGTATTGAAGTGGGTTGGGGAGGGGGATTGCTGTTCCACCTTTTGTTTTGTAGCACATCTGGCAGACGCATACACCATCATTCTCATAAATGTAGACACCATGCATAAAGCCTGGCATTGTGCAAGACATGTCATTATAGATTTAGACACCTCTGCACTGACATCTCATACAACCCTTGATTCTAATCAGAAATAGGCAGTGTAGGAACCCCACCTCTCTATACAGTGTACCACAATGGGGTACAATGTGCAGAGAGGTTGAAGAGACCCTTGTTGGTTTACAGAGGCAAAAAGTAGATAATACTATTGCTCTATTTTGTGGTAGTTTAGGCGAGCAGTTAGTCTTGTCAGAGGGTAGTGTAAAGCATTTGTTGTAATCACAGAGGCAATAAATGATAAACACACTCAAGGAATGAAGTCGAGACTAAATTAGAAAAATAATACTCATTTTGTATAAATATTTAGACCAAGAACTTTGGGTACGAGGTAAATATTTTCACAATCTGATAACTCACAGTAAAATGTAATAAGGGCAGTTGTGCGCAGCTACGCACAATACATTTCCTATCAAAGGAAAAAGGCAATTGAAAAAAGCAATGCAATACAGTTATTGAGAGATCAGAAGGTTCGGGCCAAGGTACAAAATGCGATGGCCAAGTTCTCTGGAGCTTCCCGGGTTTCTCCTGAAACAAGGGAAAAGGGAACTTTGTAGCTGGCGATATGAAGCCAGGGGACCACATGTAAAAGCAACGCAAAGGGGGACTTGCAGGCTAGTCCGAGGGCTCTCAAGGGAAAGTAGAGGTCACAAGGGCTCTGGGGCCTCAGGAGTACAGCTGGTTTGAAGATGCTGCGGCCGGGCAGGTTGGGTGCACTGAAGATGGACAAAGGCCTCGCAAAGTTGAACCGCGAAGTCAAGGGGCAGGCACCTTGGAGCAACGATTCTGGAGCTGCTGGGCCCCTGCTGAGGTGGGTCTCCACAGTCATAATGTCTCTCACTGGGTGCTGGCTCACTGTAAAGTTGAACTCAGCTTTGCAGGTTTTTGCAGCAGGGTGTCAGGTACCCCGGGTATTGGTGCCTTGCAGCTCCGGTGGGACCGGTGGCCTCGAGACTTGGTGCAGAGGCTGAGCTGACCCTCCAGAGCAAGTGTATCTTTGGATAGTACTCGGAGATGTCAGTCGGGCTGGGTAGCTGGACGACACTGGACCATACTTTGCTGTTTTTGGTGCCTATGGCTGCAGAGAGATAATACCTCTATCTCAAGGGAGCTCTTTGACAATTTCTGAATTGCTGATGACCCTCCGGGGTTCATGGAGGCCACACAGCAATAAGACAAGCTGGAGGATGGCAATTGTTGAGTTTATGGCGGCAGGTAGGAGCTCATGCCCAAAAGTCCACTACGAGGTCTGCAGTTCTCGGTCCAATAGCAGTTCTTTATTCGTCTTCTTCTTGTGTCCATGAAATCTAAGTTCATGGTCAGGGGATGCCACCTAAATACTGAATTTAGGTGTGTTTACAAGGGAATGACAGGTAGTGGCCAATGCGCCCCTTAACTAGAGTGTCCTTACTCTCTAATATGCCCACCTCCTGTGGTGGGGAGGCATAGCTCTAGCCCTTATTGGAGAAGTCCCACCATCTTCAAGACGGTGGCCACTGAAAAATGGGCTTCACCTCACCTCCAACAACTGAGGGGTGGAGTTGGCAGAGGGAGCACACCTACTACTCTAATTTGTTTTTTTGCCAGTCTTACCACCAAAAGGGGTGAGGACAGGAGGGGGGAGCCTACTCTTTCTATCAGGAGAGGCTGGGGTCATGCTTCAAAGGCAGCAATGCCTTTGAAGCTTTCCACCACGGATAGCTCTTCCTCATCAGGGGGAGTTTTGAACACCTCTGCTCCGGACAGGCGTTGTTCTCGTCCTCTGAGCACGCTGGCGCACACCCCATGAGGTCAGAACTCTGCCTGGTGGTGACAGGCTGGATAAAACCACACGAAGGGTTGGTAGGTTTAGGTGACCCCTCTAAGGGGTCCTCTGTGTGCAATTGTTCACTAAATCTGACTCTGAAATCAGGGCAGGTTTATCAAGATGAGATGTTTGGCACCAAACATCTTATACCACAGTTAAGTCATCATGGAGCTGGGAAACTCGTAATAATGAGTGCCCAGCCCATGTACTCCTCATGACTTCCCAGTTCACTTACAATATCCACAAATCGGCATCGGTATTGCAGGGGCATATCTGCTCATGCAGATATGTCCTCACAGGAGATATAGTGCACCCTGCCATAGGGCTATAAGGACTGCTAGAGGGATGTCTTACCTATATCCCCTGCAGTATCTGTGGTCATGGCACACAGGCATGTGTGTCGTGTCGACTCTTTGGTTTGTCTGCACCAAGGCATGCAGTCTGCAATGGCAGTGTGAATGGCCTTGGTGGGGGGACCCTAGGATGGCACAATACGTGCTGCTACCCTTGGGGTCCCACTTCAGTGCCAATGCACTAGGTATCAGGGGTACTATGTACTAGGGACTTACAAGAGGTATTGAAGTCGTGCCAAATGGGAAACCAATGTAGAGCTTAGGGAAGGAGCTTCTGGCACAAGGTTCCTGGTTGGCAGGGACCTTGTGCACTTCCATTCGAAATTACATCATTTTCCAGGCAAAGAGTGGGGCTAACCATGTCCAAAAGAATGTGGGGCAGATTTACAAGCCCCTTGCGCCGCCGGTGCATCACATTGCGTGACGCACTGGTGGCGCAGCCTGCTAAGTGATATTTACAAGAACAGGTAAAGTCACCCTGCGTGACTTAACCTGTGATTGTAAATATCACCCCTGTTCACGCGACACTTTGCGTGTTAGGGGCGTGACATGGGTGTTGCTGTGGGTGTTCCCACGCAACGCCCATGTCCACTGATGCATTTCCAGATTTACGAGAAATCGTAAATCTGGAAATGCGTCAGAATGCTACGCCACCCAAGGGGTGGCGTAGCGAGGTGCAACGAGGAGAAATGTTTTCATTTCTCCTCGTTCTTTTCCTCTTTCAATGCGTGCTGCATTCTACAGCACACATTTGAAGAGGAAATCACCTCAATTAATTTTTTTTGTGCATGAAGGTGCCCCTTCCTGCACAAAAACAATCTCCTCACGACGCAGGCATCCTTGCACCATGGTGCAAGGGTGCCTGCACCGGCGCATGGCAGCAGTTTGTGCGCCAGCGCAGGGGGAAGCACAGAGATGGGACATATTGTTGTAAATATGTTGCATCCCTGTGCTTCGAAAGTAACGCAGCGCGGCGCAGCAAAATGACTTGCGACACCGCGCTGCGTTAGTTTCTTGTAGATCCGCCCCTGCACTTTCCTACAGGCAGCTCATCCTTATGACTTGGAACAGCAGTGGCGCGAACGATACTAGAATGGTCACACACATAAGCCTGGGCGGTGAACTCTGCTCTGCTTGTGGAGTTTGCAGTTTTCTGCACTCTGCGTTACGTGGAGCTCGCAGAGTTCCTAAAAACAAACAGAGCAGAGTTTTTTTCCTTTCTCGTGCTCGTCAACATCAAGTTGGCGAGCATGAGTGAGGAAAATCCAGCTCCCGGTGAGATTTTGCCTTGTTTGCGATCGTCAATGTCAAGTTAGCGAGCTCGAGCGTGGAAAATCAACCACCCTGCGAGATTTCTCAACGCGGGCGGTCGAATTTCTCATTGCGAGTGGTCGCGTATGCTTGCGACCTCTCACATTGAGAAACCATCCGTTCACGCTGAGAAAGCTGCTGCTCGAGTAAAAAATCTACTTGAGTGGCAGAAAGGAAGCAGCGCCCGCTTGCACCCGCATGCGCTGTGCATGGTGCCGTTCGCGATGATTGCACAGTGCGGACTAACACCCGGTGCTGAAAATCACCGTTAACAGCATTTATCTAACGCACTCCACTGCTTGCGGAGCTCCTCGTAGCGCAGCGGATTTTTGGGGACTTTGCGGAGTTCCACGTAGCAGAACTTCGCCCAGGCTTACACACACACACACACACACACTTGCATACCTTTGCAGACATAGCGTTGACATAGCCTTACTACATGAATTGCACTTAACAGAACACACTAAAGAGTGATTACAGGCAAACTCGATAGGGGAAGCTCAGATCTCCGTCTACTCTACTTCCGCATGGGCAGTGTCCATCCTCATATGAAGGGGTCTCCAATGGCGCAACCTAAAATCAGTTTATGATACAAAGGGCTGATTCACTATACTACACAGCTTATTCTCAGGCTTGTGACTAACCCTCACCTGTGTGTATGTGCCTAACATTGACTCCCCAAAATGTTATACTACGGTCTGGAGCAAAATAGTAGCACTATGGCAAGCCACCCTACTATAGGGAGGTGACTTCAATGTGGTCCTGTATTGCTTCGCCCTCCCAAATAATAAAAAATACCGCCTTCCCACACGGAAGCACAAACGCGGCGAAGCAAAAAAAACAAATACCAGAAAAGGGATTTCACTCATAAAATGAAACACATCAAAAGACTGTTCTCAGAATAAGGCATGGGGTTTTATTTGTGCAACACTCTCTAACAGAAAGGCTTTCCCAGATGTCAAACGAACAACATTCAAATGTATATAGAGATATATATAAATAAACATATATATGTATATTTATATGTGCAAGCAATAGTATCACACTTATAAGTAGGCAAATGCAAATGCTTGGAATAAAATACATGAAATGAATTACAAGCAGATAATAATATGATGGAGGTCTACTTCAAGAAATCAGAAAAATATATACACTGTACACATCAGATGATTACAACCACTGAAGACTTGAATGTGCACACCGACACACACACATCACAATGATGATTATAGCCACTGGAGACTTGAATGTGCACACAGATACTCACACATCACAATAAAAACACCTCAGATGATTATAACCACTGGAGACTTGAATGTGCACACAGATACTCACACATCACAATGTCAATAATCAAAAATAAAACACCTCAACGGATGCAAACACTGCATCTTAGCCCACTCCAGACTGAGGGATTCACAGCCGGTATTAAGAGCTTCAGCAAACCGGGATCTGTTGTTCTGAAATAGACGCGTCCGTCCTCATTCAGATTCCAAAATCCCAGTTTCCAAGTCAACAAACTCCAACTTTATAATCTCAAAGCACACTAGAAGTTTCCGAGAAGCCCTCCTCTGCCCCAAGGAAACTTACTGGAGTCTCCATGCAAGCATTCCAAAGGCAAAAGAGTTCTCACGCTCCTTTTGCACTCTCAAGTATTCCAGCCCATACCTTAATGAAGCTTACGAAAGTCTCCAGCGGTACAGAAAACAAGTACAGCTGCAAACAACCTTGAACGTGAATAGCCTAAACACCTTGAGTAATCAGGGGGCCTGCCTGTGTGCGCAAAAGCTCAAGCTAGACAGAGTCAGAATTCAAGATGGCATGAGGGCATGTCAAAGCCAATAGTAAGAACTTCATAATACTTCCCAATGTACAACACAATGCACATTTGTGCACCACTGTCTATAGCATCACACACTTCATCTCCCAATGTACAACATAATGCACATTTGAGCACCACTGCTTATAACACTGCACTCTGAGACCAAGCAGTACATTCACTACCTCTCTCTCTCTCATGCTTTCAAAGGCACATCCCACACATTCTGTTCCTGGCAAGGCTGTTCTACTCTGTGAAAGCTCTCCCACTCTAATACTACAAGATTACATGAAAGAAATCTTCAAGGAAAAGTGCAAATGCGGGAAATATTATGTTGTACATTCAAGCTAAGATAAAGTAAAACACCAAAAGTCAATTAAAATACTGGTAGTCAAAGGTCATCACATGGTTTCAATACATGGGAGTGCCTCTAGCACTACAGGTCCTCGACCTCCACATGGAAAAATCTTATTCTAATTGGTGGCCACATCCACCTGCCGCCGCCTATTTGCAATCACTCCTGTCTGATCAAGACTTAGTAGCCTTATGGTATGCCAGGTACCCTTTAAATAGGGAGGGAACGTGAGTTACACCATCAGTCGGTGCATGGTTGTGCATAGATCATTGGCTTGGTTACCAGTCAAACATTGCCCATGCATGCTGTCGGGCCACATGCCGTTGGCCCTAACACTCGCTGCAATCAGGGCACCAAGCCATGCCTTCACGTGGAGACTACCCCCTAACACCCTCAGCGACATTCTTTTTTCAAGGCTGGGATTGGCAGCACTATCACTGACTACTACAAACAGTACTTAGGCACATTCTCCTTTCCTGGGGTTCACTGGGAGATATTCAAGGCCTATATACAAGGCAATTGCATATCTAAACAAGCAGGAGTACTCCGCGGTATCTGCAGGTGACTGCAATCGCTGGAGGGTGAACTGCGAGGCCTTGAACTCCAATACTTTGAGTAGTCGGATGAGAGCTGCCTTGAGCGGTACCATGACAGGATTTCAAAATACAAGGATTATGTCAATTAGGAGAGCCATTTCTCACATTTAGAGGCTACTGCCCATCGCTATGGCGAAGTGGACAGAGCAAGCAAACCCTAGCAGCTCATGAAGGAGTAGAGCAGTTCTATATCATGGAGCTGCAGACTTCTGACATCTTGCAGACCATGCACCCATTCTATGCCACCTTCTATAGCTCGGTTGGAGTCACCTGTTCAGCTGACAAAGTTTTTGAATACTTGGATCCATACAGCTGCTCTGGTTAGATAACTGATATATACAGTTCCTTGATACGCCATTCACAACTGAGGATATACTCCAGGCCATTAGTGCTATGCTCGCAGACAAGGCCCCAGGGCCAGGTGGCCTAACAGCACAATTCTACAAGACTTATGTGGAAGATCTCGCCCCACATCTTCTGGCAATGTATGAGGAGGCCAGAGAGACTGGCTGCCTACACCCACTGGTTTGTAAAGCTCTCATAGTCACCATTCTAAAACGTGGTAAATGAGCTGACCTCTGTGACCCCTATAGGTCACTCTCTATGATCAATGAGCAATGTCAATCAATCAATCAATCAGGGTTTGTAAAGCGTGGCTACTCACCCGTGAGGGTCTCAAGGCGCTGGCTCCTGGATCCTGGCTCGCAGGCCTCTGGTATCCATGCATGCAGATGACGTCACCGTGTATATGTGCATGATCCAGCTGGGAACCTAGCCTTAATACTATGCAAATTTACATTATTTGGTGAGCATACCGGTGTTATGATCAAATAGTCCGCACCTGTAATCTTACCTTTAGCCAAGGCTACAGACAGATTCTGGAGTGGGCGACAGATACGATTAACTACATGGGAATAAAGTCAGTTGAGACATGTTGCAGCTCTGGCTAGCAAACTACGACTGGGCGATCGCATGGCTGGAGGAGCAAATTCAATGGGGGATGGGGCTGACGCTCTCCCTTGCTAGCAGGCAGGCCATCACCAAGATGGTGGTCCTCTCAAAGTTCCTATATATTTTCATTAACTTACCAATCACGCTCACCAAGGCATTCTTTGGCAGGCTTCAATCTCTACTGACATGCTTGGTTTGGACTGACAGACAGCCACAACTCACCTGAGAAACACTAACCATGTCCTTTGGCCAAGATGGCCTCAGTGCTCCAGACATGGAATTATACTGCCACTGCGCACAAGCCTAACACGCTTTCCATTGGTTTCACCCTACATCATATTTACCCCACACAGCCGTCGAAGTGGATAAAGTCGATCCAACTCCACTCACGACATTGATTTGCCCAAAGCCCACACGCCCATAGAGATTTAGTCAACATAGTATGATGTATGAATTGGGACTGGCTGTGCCGCAGAGCTGGAAAGCACTGCTTCTATTACGCTAACCTGATGCTTGTCAACAACTACCCCCTACTACCAAAAAGAGTACCTGTTGCCAGCTTGGGCTGCAGAAATTGGCAGATCTATATCCAGGGGGGGATTTCCTCACTCTCTGAGAATTACAGGATACTGCAACATGTACAGTCCTAGCATTTTTCCTCTACCACTTCATATGCAGCACTTGCAGGGTCATGCATGCCTTCTTTCTACAGGAACCAAGCACACTAAATGCCCTCGATTGCATACTTGCATCTCCCTCTCTCCCAAAAACTTAATCCAAGATTATACACCATCATGCAGGATAAAGCCTCGGTGGCGGTGCCCCGGGCACTGGAGAAGTGACGGACTGACCCCCCCTGGGGAACTAACTGACTCACTGCCTGAGGTGCAGCCACAGGAACATCGATTTTCTTCATTTTCTCATGCAAAGAACACCCCCTGTAGCGCAACTCGGCTATGTTAAAGAGATTCCGGCTGATGGTCGCCGACTATCTATGATGCTGCTAGCCAAGAGGAGAGTGACTATGCATTGGGGATGCCACACTCGCCCATGAGTGAGGGACTGGCTGGTGGATGCATCTTATTGCCAGGAAAAACTCACAGACTACTGAGAATTGATGCCTGCAAAGTCCTATCCTAAAGTCATCTAGTGTCCCTTTACTGTGTACATGACAATGCGACCAGCCCAAGCGTACAGCCCTGACTGAACAGGAACATGAACCTAGACCTGCAAAGCACAGACCAGGGAGACAATGCAATAGGGGGCTGGCCTGTCTCTTTGTCAATCAGAGAATGACTCCAGAGAAATGGCTGAACACTCAGGCGACCAAGACTGAGCAAAATGATATCTGCATATGTTTGAAATACATTATCAATCTACGAAATGTGGAAAGTGAGACTGCAGCTGCAAAATGTAATTGTTTCATTTTGTTTCATGTTTAATTCTCTTCACAATAAAAAAACTTTAATAAAAAAAACTTTTTCCCTCCAGAGGAGATTGCAATCACACAATACGTCTGAGGCCTCACATTTGCATAAAATGTCTAATATCCAGACTTACACATCTCTGTGACTCTGCTATTTGTGTGACTGCTCTAAGTTGGCTAAGAAGACCTATGCTGAGTCTGCCTTTGAAAACTGATAGCTCTTCCCCTGGTACTCAACCCTCAAACGATCCGAAAGTCCACTTTCACCAGGATTTCTCTCTTGATCAGTTCTCTTTTCATTGCCATTAGTTTTTCCTTCCTGGACTCTGTATGAGGACTCAAATCCAGGAACAACAATTTCACACAATTTTCCCAAATAGCTGCTTTCAGAATCTGTTTCCTCAACTCTGGGGGTGAGACTGCCAGTAGGACTGTTGCTCCCACTCCTCCAGTAGGCTTGCTTTTGGACAACTGAAGGACCTCCCTGACCATTCTTAAAGCCTTGTCAAAGTGCAGTCTGAGAAGGTCCCCTAGGACCTTAGTGAAACCCACTGTCTTAGAAATTGGGTTGTTGGTTGACTAGGGTGTGAGCCCTAGTCAAGCAACAGCAACAATCCCTTGCAGGGTGAACCACAAAAGGTCACTAAATTAACCTGTGCTTAACCCTGGGTGGCTTGGCACAAAAAGCAGCTAGGTCTAACTTAGAGGATATGTGTAAAGTTTTTACACAGCACACAAACAGTAATGAAGTGAAAAACCAGCACAAACAAAATCCCAAAACCAAATAGAGTAAAGTTTTTGTATAAATTATTTGGTACCAAAACAACAAAAATGCAATCAGTAGAAGCAGAGTTATGAACTTTTTAAAAAGAAAAAAAACCTCTTTTTTATTAAACAAGCTCATTAAACAGTTCAATCATGGACAAATTAACATGTACATCACTGGGTTACATCATATCAATTATACTTCACATAAAGGAGGGGTGGGGATAACATGCAAGAAGCACTATCCCAGTCACCAATATTATTTGGAACTGGGGAGGAGCACATGCCAAGGGTTTAGAACACAATGCCTGACCCATACAGCCCAGGTGCCGGTCTCAGCTGTCCAACAGCCCCCTGTATTTGCGCCATGGTGCTCATACCTTCTCCCATTTCCTGACACATCCCCAACTTTTGTACACCGTCTCTTCTGCTCGCTGACACCAATCTAGGTCTTTTTCCCACTCCACCACACATGGGCTCTGCGGGGCACCCCAACCCCTGGCAATATTTAGTTTTGCATACTGTTGCCAAACCGACTCACCCCTAATCATGAGCAGAAGCCACTTAGCGTCCATTGGATTTTCCATTTCGGACACCACCCTGGCCATTATTGATGTAACTTTTTGCAAGAACTGTGCGACTTTGGGGCATTCCCATATAATATGAAAAAAGGAGCCCTCCCGCTGACAGCCCCTGATGCAAAGCGCTGGTGGTCCTGATAATTAAAAGTTATGAACTTTTAAAGTTTTTAGTGAAACTAGCGCCAAAATATTTGAAGTGCCAACCGCGGACATTTAGTGACACGAGACCAGGTCAAAGTTGAAAATATGGCTGACCGCGATAGAGCACGGTGCGGATTCAAGAAGTGTTTTGGGCCTGATCAGTGCTTACCTTTGGACTTAGAAGAAATTCTGAGAAAAAGTGTCCGGGAAGATAAAGTTCAGCGGGGGAAGGCTGAAAGGTGTCTGAGGAGGGAGCTTCATCGTTGGATGTCCTTGGATCATAGCTGCAGTGAAGAGTTCTACATTCTGACTTATTTGCCGAAATGGAGTTGGAAATCTCCAGAGGGACGAGTCAGAGGGTGATACCCCTTTGGCGAAGGACCGCTGACTGGATTTGCTACTGCGAAGAAGAACACACAACATAAAAGTGGCTCTAGCAGGATAGATTCAACAACCAAGTAAGAGGAAGACTAATTATTTGTCACCTCAAACGGGGTCCTGGTCACCCTTTGAATAAATATTTATTATTTCTGTAATCTATGTTAAAAATGGTGGCATTGCCGTACTGCAGAAAAGAAAAACACCGGCAAGAAAAATTAGTCTCCCAAAAATGTTTAAAACTTATTTTGATTAAGCTTGCATATTTTTACAATATATATGAATAAATGCAAAGTAATAAATATCTAGGTAAGCAGTGTGTCTGCAATGACAGACAAATGACCTTAGTTGATCATATCAAAGGAATAGTCATCTCCAGGTAAGAACGCAAAATATTGCTAGACCTATGTAAGGAATTCTTAGCATCAGGGGCCCGACATCAGGAGGAAGCCTGATTGTGGGCAGAAGATGTGATTCAATATATCTTGGACCTAATAGACAGGGGCATATCTAGGGTTACCATTGCAGGAAAATTGGCTGGAATTGTCTTTATGGGAAAGTTGTTAAGGGGATATCCTCCAATGGCAAGTGAACTGGGCCTCAGGGTGCGGGAGGGCTGGGCACCGGGAGCGGGCCAAGTGGGACCAGCTCCCAGGCCATTATCTTGCAATTTACTTTGTAAAGTATTGCGCCAGAGGTGTGCAAGGACACGTCGGAGACTTGCTTGTTCTCCACTCTAATCGTGTGGATGTTTTTTGGGGCTTTCCAAGTGTCTGAATTTCTGTGGAGTAGGGGGTGCAGGTGGAGTCAGGTTTGAAGACAATTTCAGGAGGGCAGGTAGTTTTGAGATATGGCTTTACTGCTCCAAAACCAATCAAAGAGCGAAGGGGGAGAGTTTCATATTGCACGCAGTAAGTTCACCAGGGCCCTGCCCCTTGTTGTGGGTGAGCGCTGGGTGAATTGTTGTGTAACCGGCTCGGGTTTTGTTTTTGACATATGACCAGGGACAAAGCGACGGAGTACCAGCTGTTAGTGTTGATGCGGAAGGCTTTGGAGCAGCTGTAAGTGCATGCTGCAGATTATGGCACACATTTTTTCGCATTGGGGCAATGTCGGAAGCAGGAAACAGAGGCTGGGAGTGGGTGGATATTATGCAGTTAGGCTGCTGGTCATGTGAGTTCTACAGGTGCTATGTGCGGGCTCTGGGGGATGATGGATGCACAGCGAGTTCATCATTGAGAATTTCTTACTGCTTTATTGTTTCTTTCTAGGTTCTGTGGTGGGACCAGTGGCTGAGGAGGTGGCCATCTGGGTGGTGGGCCACTCCTTTATCAAGTGGGCAGCTATAGAGGCTCAACAGAGGGGTTTGTGGTCCAATTTAGGCTTCAATAATTGTTTGTATCATATTACTTGGAAGGGGAAAGAGGGCATGTCCTGGAGAGATTTATTGCTGACACTGAATGGCATAATGCAAGGTGGGAGATGTCCGGATTATGATTAAGTCAGAGAGAAATGGGTAGTGCTGATGAGGAACATGAAAAGAGACTTGTTGCTGATTAAGGAGAATTGGGCTAGTTGTTTTGTTCTGTGGACAGAGTTTGCACCTCGCAGGACTTGGAGAGAGGTGAGCAAGCCTGAGGCGATAGACAGGGCAAGGAGGAAACTGAATAGGGAGATGTCACGCTTTTGTAGGGGGTTCGGGTTTGGGCAGATTTGCCATTTGGTCATAAAATTCGAGGCCATAGAGTTTTTCAGGGGAAACAGGGTGCATCTGTCTCAGATAGGCATGGATCTGTATTTGTTGGAGTTTAGAGAAGTGTATGCCAGGACACTGAATATTAGGTGCTAGGGGCTCAGGTTAGTGACACACTTAGGGCGGCAGAAAAGGGGGTAGGTTCCCAACCCCTTTTTCTGGGTGGCAGGGGACTGGAACGTTTGCCAGGATTTGGAAGAAGTTTGGTGGTGTTGCCAGTTGATGAAACTTGTGCAAGAGGAGAGTAGGTAGGTAGCTCAAGGTTCAGTTTAGGACATTTGGTTACTTTCAGGTTCATACATACAGTCATAATAAGTAGGGGGAATGGAAAGTTGGAAATTTTGAAATGCCAACATTTAAATAAGTTAGCTGCAGGGTGGGTATGTTGGGGGGACCTTATAGGTGGGGATAGGGGTTAGTTCACTTGATGTTTAGCAAGGTTTTAGTTTTGTACGACGGTTGGCTAGGGAATTTTAGTGATGTGCACCTGTTACAATAAAGCAGGTCAGTTTTCTGGGCTACACCCCTCTCTCCCAATGCAACCATACAGACATGCATACAGGTTCACCACGACTTTGGGTGTGAGGTCAGGGATTTATTAAAGTTATTGCCGCCACTGTGCATGGACGGGTGTGGCAGTTATTTAGCACAGCGCTGTATTCTGCCTCCTCATTTCTGGTTTGGTCCCACGCTACAGAGCACTTCTAAATCCCTGTCTGTCAGCTGCTTGCGCCCCAGTGCTTCTTGTGCAGCTCTCATCCTTTCACTCACGGGAGCCCCTCTCAAGCCTTCTATGCAACCGCTATGCTACCTGCAAACATCTAGGCATCTCTTCCTGGTAAGCCCAGGCCTCAGCATCATTAGCACCATGGATTATTTCACCTGCATTCACATTAACTGACGCTTTCATTTCTCAATGTATTAATGCCCCGGTCATGGCACCCCTGCAGAATCCAGGAAGAAAATGGCAGGTGACAACAATGGGATACATCTATGATACTGGGCGGACAAATTTCCACAATTAAATCCCGTGACATTCTTACTCTGCCTCTGCCTCTGCAACATAGCACCATCCTCTGCACATTCAGAAAAGGACAGACCACCCTGCTTCTGAAAAAAGCAAAATGGTCCCAAAATTCTCCACAATCATTGTCAAATAACACACCTATCTTTCCATGGAAAGGCAATTGGGAAAATAGCCAAAATCAAACTTTTAGACCAAACAGCAATAATCATTTCCTATGTAGCCAAATGTCTACTTTAAGACAACCCACAAAGACAGCAACGCTCTAACTCACTTCTATTGTTCTTTCACCTTCCTTCCATAAAAATGGAGGTAGAGGTGAGATCAACATTCCATGAAAATGGTTGAAATTTGTTTCTCAATCCCCCTCTCCGGCTGACACTAATTCACCTACGTGAACAACCATTAGGTGATTATTGAGCACTAACCCTGGGTGGAGTGCAACTACTCGGAGGTCCACGAAGTTGGGGGAAAACTCAGTGGAACTCTGCTCTGCTCCACCACCCCCCTCCACCCCTCCTAATAAAATGATAGTTATAACTTAATTTAAAAAAAATAAAGTCACTTACCTATATTGCGGAATCCCCGGGCTGCCCTCCTCCTCCTCGCCAGACATCTTGCATGAACTGCGCATGAGCACCTCAAGCATACATCCATACTCTGATGACCAACTTCTACATGCCTGATGGAGCGGAAATTTCACGGTAATCGCTCATAACAAAAACACCACTACCCTTATTTTCTGCTCAAGGCGATGGACCTTTTCCACTGTGTGAAGACCAAAGACGAAACTTACATATACATGAGCAAATCAAATGCAAATAAATATTTAAGGCAATAATGAGATTTGTGAGTAGTTTTAAAGGGATTTATTTTTCAATCAAAATGTAAGTTTCTCTGACTCTTCATTCATTAGTCAGGTATCAATCAGGATAAAGGAACTGAAAATTGAAAAAATAGAATCAATACAGAGCACATCATAAATTGCATACAAAGCGCTCCATAAAGGAAGAAATCCATATTCTATGCAAAAAATGAGGCAAAAATGATGTCAGTCAGAACTCATGAAGAGTTCAAGAAATACAAAGCAAGAGTGAGCTTAGCATTAAGCTAAATCAATAATTAATAATTGCAAAATCTCCCATAAAGAGAATAATGCATAGGTCAAATAAGTCTTGGCAAAGCCAGTTAGTCAAAGCATGAAGCTTGGGGTTTTTAGCAAAAAGCCTACATCTAAATCTGCCCTCGTTCCCTCAGAGCTGATTCCCTCTCCTCGCACTGAGCTTCATCTCCGTCTGCCTCTCTGTGTCTTCCCAGAGGCTGCCCACGGCACCCTCCTTCCTCTGCAGAACTCAAAATCTTTCTGAAAAGAAGAGAGAAAAGGCCCACCTCTCAGCTAGGAACAGGTATATAACTCTGCAAAACAAATTCAAACGTGACTTTTTGGTCTTCATGCTTCATCCAATAGAAGTTGCAGAAAGTTCACATCATCAATCAGGCCAGTTCTTGTAACACATTTGAATTTTGCTCTAAATGATTTAATCTCCTCTTCCTGCTAAAGAAACAATTTATTTCAACTAAACAGAAAACTTTTACTCCAACAAGAACTTATTATTTAGGCTGGAAACTGTGAATACATTTTACAATAAGAAGAAGAAAAGCGTGTGCTTTGCAGTTACTCTAACAATGAAATGAATAAGGCTTTGTTTAAACAAGTGAAAACTGATAAAAGCAGGCTGCAAGCTGTCAATTATAAGAAGCTTCTTTCACGAAGAAACAGAAAAGGGGAGGCAGACATTCCATTCTTATCTCAAGGACTGTGCTGAGGCTTCCCAAAGCAAACTAAATCACAAGCTGTGTATTTCAGCTTTCTTTATTCTTTAAAATGCGTGTTAATTCAGCAAAAATATATATGCTACTTTGAAAGTTCAAAACACATTTTGCAAATTAAATGTAAATTCTCTAGTGAGGTCAAATCTACACTAAACACATTTAAATCAACCATTAATTAATTGTGCATGGTTTTACATGATTCATTAGACTGAAAGCATCTGACCAGGCCTCATTCATTGTTTACACTTTCATGCACCAAATGTCTGCGTGCCACTTTTTAAATGCAGGTTTATGTCTGAAACTCAAGGCAGCTTTTGTCATTTAGTAATGCTTAAATCTATAGGTGAAAATTAAGCGCTATCATGCCCTTACTAATCACAGGGGACTATACATCAATGTGCTCAAATAGCAAAACTCCATGGGGAAATCTCTATATTCAAAAATATCTGCTTATTTAAGGATCGCGCGGTTCTTATCTAAGCATGGATGTAAAGCTTGTATCTCAAACATAGCTCAACGGAATTACTTTTTCTTGGTAACAATATCAGACAAAACCACATCCAGGAATTTCTCTACATCTTTAAGTTTGACCCACTCAGTAGCCCTGTACTGATGCTAAATCACTTAAATTCATTCACCATCATAAGTAAACTAGCCTTCAAATTACACAGAACACACACCATTTGATTCCAGCTGCCCCAACTTTACAGAGTAGAGCCTTACATCTCAAAAACAGAATTATTCCCTTAAAAAGAGCACCCCCAAAAGCACTGATAAAACTATCTCCTAAGGCCAATGTGACCAATAAGGAAAATACCTCTCTTTTTTTAGTTCTCATTGGTGAAAGCATCAAAGGTTATACTAGTAATAATAGGCAAATCACCTAATAATGGAGTTGTTATTATTACCCAACTCAATGGTACTCAGTTTATTGATCTCAGAACAGCAAAGGACTGAGTCGGACCGTCTGGTATTCAAACCTGCAAAATTATGACGTTTGCACTAAGAACCCCGATTTACCGTGCAACATTCGTTCATATTCTTTATTTCGTTTTGACAGATTAAAACTGTAAGAAACATGAACAATAAATACATAAATCACATTCTAATGGTTTCCATAATCTAACAGCTCCTGACAAAAAATAAGCCAGATAAAAACAAATATGCGCATCAGACAATAGCTGTAAATAAGACAAAGCAGGGCATACTTGTTTAAGATGTTTGCCAGACAACAAAGGAAAAATAAAAGACTTAACGCAAGCTTTTATTAAAAGGGTAAAACATTACAAAGTGCATAGTGTCCTGTGTTGAAACGCAATCCCATCTACATGGTACAGAAATAGGATCAAACAAACTTACCCTAGGTATAGCTAACTGATGGTGAATCATATAGAGTCTGAAGTGGGTCAGTAGAAAACGATGGTGATTGGTCATATCAATCGATAAATAAAACTATAATATCGGAAAGTTTGCAACAAGACATAGGGGCATATTTGCAAGCCCCCATCGCCACGAGAACGTCACTTTTCATGACATTCCTGTGGCGATAGGGGCTTCACCTTATTTACAAGGCAGCGTTAAGCCACTTAACATGGGTGCTGCTGTGGGCGTTCCACCGCAACAACCATTGATTCTGATTCTGTCGCCTATTTACAAGGGAGGCTTGCATAGGAGGTAGCGCCAGAATTAAGACCAGGGAAAATCTGGTCTTACCCTGGTGCAACGAGGAGAAATATTTTCATTTCTCCTCGTTTTTGCTGTTTTCATGTGTGCTGCGCTGTGCAGCACACATGAAAACAGCAAAAGGCCAATGATTGTTTATGTACAGGACGGTCCCCCTTCCTACACATAAACAATCATTTTTTTTAAATGCTGTTTTGCAAATTCTGTGTGTGCTGCATTCAAGGCCATAAAGGCCGCCCGGGTCCAGGCAACATCACTACCAACAATGGCTTCTGGGCTGTTAAAAATGTTCGGGCATTGTAGAAGGCAAAGCAGTCTGCTTAAGAACTTGATCGGAATTACAGATAACATGGAAAGATTGGTATAGCCCCAAATTAAAAATTAAACTGCCATAAGTGCAATGAAGACATATTTAACTTTATAGATATCCAACATCACCTTAATGGGTTTGCGACCCAGCCTGTTTGAAAAATAAATAACGGAAGGTATGCTACTGGCAAAATATTACATCTAGAAGCAACTAGAGAGGACCGGGTAATAGCCAAATCTAACAGACTTCTAGATATGGAAAAGTGGCCACTCGGCTGATAGCGTTACCTTTAAAACAGAATGATCTAGTTTTGATGGACCTGGGGCCGACCACCATAACATGAGATTTCATGAAATTGGTGCTTCGATCTAAACTATTCCTACAGTGCTCAAATGAATATAACAAACGCTCTTGCCCCAATGCTGTTCTGCTTATGTGGACAGCTTTGTCAGCATAGACTCGCTCTGGTATCGATCGTGGGCCAGCCCAGGGCATGTCCCGAACACAGTCGACAAGTGCTTTCTCCAGATGGTTTATATATAAAGTGAACAGAAATGGTGCCTCTGATAAAACCTTGTTGCACCCCACGATTAAGAGTAAATCGCTCGGTGCAATCCCCATTGGGCCCAGACCTGACTGAAGCAGACAGGGTAAAGTGGAATTCACTGGAAGATGGCAGTGGTGTGCTTCACTATAGGTTCTAGTGCACGTTGTTGTTTCTATTCATGCTTTCAATTCATCCTGACAATGTGTTTTCCTGATTTGTGTTTTGTTTGCCATGGTAGTTTCATTTAAAAAAAACTCTCATAAGGGCCAAACAAGCACCAGTAATTCTTACTTTTTCTTGTATACTTTATTTAGATTGAAGAAACATATTTTGGGTTTGGGTGAAAGTTCCGCCTACAGCATCATGCAGTAAATGCTCAAAAACCAGCAACCTCTCAAATCAGTTGTTGACTGTATCCATACCTTTAACCCTGTTCAGTGCTCAGCTGCTTTTGGATAGGTTCGCACTATACAATACGTATCTGCATTGGTAGCTTAGCATTTTCCATTTTGGTGCCGTGTCACTGGGACTTGCTCCTTTCGTAAGATTTATTTCTAATCATTTGGCTTTTCAAATGGTAATTAAAATTATTCTTTTTTCTTAGGGTGCAGTTATCGGTTTGTCAGAATAAGTTGCTGATCTTGTCTCGTTTATGGATGCAAGTGTGCCTTACAAGTTATAATATATGCATCCATTCATTAAATCATTTAGTCATTCATTGATTCTTCAGGCACTGCACTGTGGTTTCAAGAGAAATGATGTTTCAGGAGTGCAATGCTACGAAGTCTGATAGGTAGTATGTGCTTTGGTAATTAATGCATATGCTGCGTCCAGTAACAACGTTCTACATTTAGGGAAACAATTTTCTGATATGCATTGTCACCCTGAAGGCAGATGTTTCCAGCTTACGCTCTGAAAAGCACCACCTGGTTTGTATCGAATATGACACAGCGGGCCTAATTACAATGTCCAACGCTGGTCGGAGGCATTCCGGGCAACATTGTAGGTTTAAACTCCGACCGCCTCATTAGGATGACGGCGGTTGGAGTTTAAACCGGTGGGGGGCACCGACCCGGTTCCAACGGGCTCAAGGAAATTGACTTTAGGGGCCCCTAGCAGGGCCCCCTTTCCCCCCTAGCCCTCCACATTTAGGCCTCGGGGGCACCTATTGTGCCTCCTAAACATCCCTGCACCTAGTGGCAGGCACAGTAAGGTGCCTGCCACACGGTGCAGGGATGTTTACAAACTTCCATTTTTCAATGGGAGCTTGTGCTGCGGGCATTTTCAGCCCGCCGCACAAGCTCCCATTGAAAAATTGAAGTTTGCTACTGCACTATTTGCGGTCGCATCCTAATGGGGTTGTTGGAACCGCCGACCTAGTGTCGGGCGGTTTCTTCCCTGAAACTGTGTCAGTCAGAGGCAACTCCAACCGACATCGTAATAAGGCACAGTATGTATATTTATAGAAATTCCTATAATGGACTTTCTTGATGCTGTTTTGTTGGATATTGCATAACTTAAATGGCACACTGCCTTATCTACATGATCCCACCCGTGTCAACAATTGTTACACCATTGTACTGTATTGTTTTGCACCATTTACATGTGGTGAGTAAATAAACTTCATTGTCTGTGTTGTGTTGGGTTCGCATGAGAGTTCACACAAAACTTTTGCAGATTTGGACTAAAGTCCACATTCATGTAAGTCCTGCTACAGAGTAGATCAATTTATGGGTTTTGCAGCTCCCAAGCAGTTTCCCGCAGGTAAATTATAGCTGATCATACCTGCTGATATGTACTAGGTGGAAAATACCCAGTAAATACCAAGACATGCAGATTTTAGAGTGGTAAGCACCATAATCTGTATATGCAAATCTTGCATTGGGCGATAATTATGACACCAAATATATTTTTTTTTAAATTTGTAGTTTGATACTTTAATTGTAAATACAAATCAGAAGCGTGCATAAACATACATAACTACAAAAAAATATAATCATAAGGAGTAAATTATCTGGTTGTCACCCATGTGTTACCCTGTCTAAAAAAAACTTACAATGATCATATACAAATAGAGAATATAACATCATAATTAAAATCAATTATATGAAGATAGGTAAAAGTTAGGCAGAACAAATTATATATTTCATCGTAGTTTAACAATATCATTAGGAGAATCACAGTATCTAGTAAATCTTCAGCTACTTGCATTTTAGAAAAGTGTAACGGGGAATCATAACAAATCTTTTTTGATAGCTAGTCAAGTTGGTGCGATATATGGTCTCTCAATATCATTAGGAGAATCACAGGATCTAGTAAATCTTGAACTACATGTATTTAAGAAAAGTGCAATGAGTTATCATAACAAATCTCTTCCAATAGCTAGTGAGGTTGGGGAGAGATATGCTCTATCGAGTCTGTGTTTATAACAAAACCAACACCAACATATTTTGTACCAAACCTTAAAATCATCTTTCCAATTAACAGACGTGTTCAAAGACAATAACTAGTGACATATCAATTAATGTATTACCCTCTGGAAATTGTTTCCACTCTTCAGGTAAACTCCCTAAAAACGCATTCTTGCAATTAAATGGAACTGTAACATGAAAAATCATAATGCAGAGATATGTCAAGTAACTTGATAATGCCCTAGGATCCACTCCTAATGTGACACAGCGAGTCACACATGTACACAAACTCTCACTGAAAATAACATAGCATGTGCTCGACCCATCACAGGCATACCAATCATATAAGTGCAAAATCCTTAATTTTAATATAAGGACAAGAAAATAATGACACCTTAAACCAATACACCAAACTTAGGGGTCCATTACGATGGAGAGCGGACAAAGTCCGCCCGCCATCGCAAGGGAGCCAGGGACCGACCGCCGAAGTTGCGGCGGTCCCGCCATGTGAATTAGGATGCGCCCGCCACACTGGCGGGCGCATCCTGGCCCTTTTACATTGCGGGTGGATCTGCTGGCTGCAGACCCGCTCGCAATGTGAAAGGACTGTGCACAGCATTGCCATGCACTACATGGCAGGCACCACGTGGTGCCTGCCACGTAGAGCATGGCAATGAGGGGGGTACCATAGGTACCCCCCATGTGCACCCCCCAACACCCTGGGGGCCCGCAACGGGCCCCCAACAGAAGGAACTGCATGCCTTTCCATGGCGACACGGCCGCCATGGAAATGCGAATCACCGCCTGCATTACAATATGGATGGCGGTGTCTTGCAGACACCGCCACCATATTGTGCCCATTTTCTGCCCGGTCGACGAGTTGACCGGCGGATAAGCGGCAGACAGTCTTCCCGTCCGCCGCGGACCCCCCAGCCATCCTAATATGGCGGGGGGGTCAATCAGGCATGGATGGCGGGTGGATCGCCCCCGCCGAGCCGGCGGTGGCTACTGCCGGCCCGGCGGGGGCGATCCGCCCGCCATCCTAATGGGCCCCTAACTATATCTATAATAATTATTCCTAACCTAATATATAATACTTAAACTAGCACTAATCTACCTTACCTATCCCTAACTTACACTACTCTACACATTTAACACAGAAGGCCAGTTAAACATCAGCCCCCCTACCCACCCTTGACCCATATAAGCACACAAGACAAACATATACTAGACCTATACATCAACTAAACATTTACGCCTGAACAATCATATATATATATATTTTTTATTTTCACATTTTAAGTTTAAAACCTAAGAAACATAGAGCACTGACCCGCTCAACAACCCACCCATAAAAGCTTCAACCTTAAAACATATAAATAAAAAAATATTAAAGTTACTACTAAACGAACCCTATCTAAAACTAACCTTATCTATTGTCTAACTACTAAAATATGAAAACAATAAGAAGAAACTAGGGAGGACCAGATTGGTTGATGGGGGGGCCTACAACTGGTCCAGGATGTGGCCTACAGACTGCTACAGGTTCTGGACCATAGACATCAGCATGGCCACCTGCATTTCAAGTCCAGTCAGCTACGACTTAACAAAGTCAGTGTCCTTGTGAGACATGTGTCCCTTGTCTCCAGATTGTCCGCTGCTGCCTCGTGAAGGCTGGGGTGTCACAGGTGTAGGTGCGGATGATAGTCCAGCAAATGAGTTGTGCCCTCTTGTCTGTCCAATGTCCTGACCTGCCATGGTATCCGGTGTAGGCTGAGTCGATTTCCCACAAGGAGGTGAGATCTAGGACCAGGAATCCTTCTCCCAATTAAATCTCCAGCTCATCCTGCTGAAGCCCTTGGCAATGTGCCTTATATGGCGGTACCGCTCCAATCAGATGCGGTACTGACATTCCTTCACCAGAGTCATGTCTGTTGGAGAAGGGCGGCATGTCTCTTAGACATATTTACAATTTAGATGCACAAGTGGTGTGTACTGTCAAACAGTATACATTTGGGGGGAAACCATTTACACATGTAGCTTGTTCATCACATTCAGTCTGAACACATGAGCAGCTTGGACTTGCCCTTGTGGGTACCAGAAATGGCAGTGTCTGTCAAAAGAAATGCAGAGCTCTGCTGATCTCTTTTCCAAAATTGGTCACCGATGTGGTGTACACAAGAATCTAGACACAACATCCATCTAGATACTCCATGGGGATTGTAATGCAGCATGCAAGAAGGTACCAGCTATGGGTGTCCAGCTATGTGACAAGAGTGAAGTGACACATGTGCTTGTATAGTCATCCAGCTATTGACACTGTGAGGGCATTTACACAATACCAAATGTCTGGAAACCAATGTTAGCCATGTGCCAGGTTGTAGAAACATAGACATGTAGGTGGCTAGCTACCTCACATACAATGGAGGTGTTGGACACCTTTCCAAGACTGACACATGTACAGACCTGGGACACAATAACCTAGTGCATGGCATGGATACCTAACCATTGCACCCATATGAAATGTTCAGCCGTCAGGGCAATTGCAGTACATCCCTCCTATCCCATATTTCCAGGTGTTTCATTGGCTACTTCCCAACAGGCCTCATGCAAATTTCACATGAGCTCCGCAGGCACCCAATATCACATGTCACCCACATGCTGTACTCAGAGGGATGTGTAAGCACCCCGATGCAGGCTGACTTGAGCCAAATTACATGTTGAATGTGGGCAAGTAAGTTCCCCCTATGAGAGTATTAGATGGCACAATGGAGGTATACACTCCCGGCATTATGTGGGTTAAGAGGTATTGCACACTTGTCTTGCGATCATGACAGCTCCATTAGGACTTTGGTACCTCACCCTTACATATGACACTCCGAGAATGAGCAGGATTTATGTATTTGGATGGTGAACATGCTCACATGTTCTGGCAAGTTCATGTCATTCACAACTTGTCCAGTACGCTGTCCTACTGGGCCATGTTTGCTTCAGGTTACACATTCAGATCAAAGTGACATGAATCATGAGCTGTCACTTAAACAGTACAAATATCGATCGGGTGGAGTAATATACAAAGCAGCTATGTTCATGGTAGTAAGTCCACACACACTGGAAGGCTATTTCATGGTGATGAGATGTGCACAGTACACATGTCAGCATAATGTATTCTCTAGGCAAAGCAAAGTATGAGTGAGAGTATTTGTCACACAACTTACACACTTGGGTACTGTTACAATCTGGACTTGCCCACACATACTGTGTTCTTGAAGCCCCAGGCCTTCCCATGCCACATTTCTGTCATATATGGCTGTGAAAATGATGTTAGGATCAATACTTTAGGCCTCATTTACAATATTTTTATGCGCAGCAAGCCTTCCTGCTGCGCTGCTGTGCGTCAAAAGGACAGTAATGTGCCATATCTACAAGATATGGCATATTCCTGTCCTTTTCCCCTGAGCTGGCACACAATGGGCTGCGATGCCACAAAGCAGGAACCCATGCATCATGTTGTAAGGGTGTCTGCGTTGTAGGAGTGATTGTTTTTGTGCAGGAAAACACCTTCCTGCACAAAAACAATCAGGAGAGGTGTTTTCCTCTTTCTATGTGTGTTGCAGAATGCAGCACACAGAGAAAAAAGAATAAGGAGGAGAAATATAGGAATCTGGCCTATTCCCAGGTTTACAAACCTTGAGAATCTGGGAATGCGTCAGAATCAATGGGTGTTGCGTAACACCCACAGCAACACCTATGGAATGACCCTTTCCTGCAGAGTAATGCATGAAAAGGGGGACATATTTACAAGGCCATGAAAAGCCACGCAGGGCCAGCACAATGGGCTTGTAAATAAGCCCCTTCGTTTGTGCAATATACATCAGACCCCCAGTCCCCCAGTCCACCAGTTGCAATTGGGCCCTGTGATGATACATCTGCCATTGCATCCTCAACATACAATTCACTACAGATTCACTAAATATTAAGAGGCAAGCATCAAGTGTGTCTGCATGGAATGCATTTTGATTGGATACACATTTTTTCCTTGGAATTTTAGATGTGACATTTTCCTAGATAGTATGTCAAGCCACATGTATGGTATAGCTTGTCTGCACACAGTGATGATAGTCATTGCACGTCAGCAGTAACATTTCCTGCAAAAATAACTACTACGCTTACAGAGCACCGAAGAAATAAGTTGATACTCAATGGCAGCATTACGATCCCAGAAGGTTGCAACTTCTATTGGGTTGTAGGGCTCAGGTCCACCTATGAGACATAAACAAAGGAACATTGATTGACCTGTGAATGCAAAACATGTATACAGTCAGCACATGAAGCACAGCCATCACACAAGCCTGCTATTGTCTTACAATGGGGTTTGTATTATGATGTACAGTTCCATAGCCTAAGTGATGCCAATTGGCATGTCATATTGCTGTCAAATCAGTACATCACCTATGAGGAGCACTGAGTGCAGATCAGGTACGAGACTCAGCGTAGCTTACTACATGGGTCAAGGATGTTAGACTTTCAGGTCTGTGTGAAGAGTCCATTTGGATGTTGCAAACTCAGCACTGTAAGCCAATAATGCTTTCTCAAGTCCTTACGTGTGATCTCATGTACAACAGACATCAAACAGTTCCCATGTTTCTTGGTCTTCTTCCCTTAGCTCGTGACATGTGACATATGTAATATTAATGGTCTATGACCACTCTAGGCACATAGTGGCTCAGTTACTTATCATGTCCCATATTAACACATTGTTAATGTATGTGTGAGGTGAGTGGGCATCAACACACCTTGTCCAAACTGTGGGCCTCTCTTAAGTTGTTTTGGTGCAGGGCAGCACCACAAGAAGTAAAAGGACAGGATCTTGCTGTATATATGAGGTATGGCACAATACTGTCATTTCCCCTGTGCTGGCGCACAATGGGCTGCCATGCCCCAACGCAGGCACCCTCGCACAATGGTGCAAGGGTGTCTGCGTTTCAGGGATGATTTTTTTTGTGTGGGAAGGGACACTTTCTGCACAAAAACAATCACAAAGGTGTTTTCCTCTTTTTATGTGTGCTGCAGAATGCAGCACACATAGAGAAAAGCAAAATGAGAAGAAATAAAGCTATTTCCCCTTGTTGGGCCTCCCTTACGCCTCACCTGGTGAGGCATAGGCTTTTGACGCATTCCCAAGTTTACGATACCTCGTAAATCTGGGAATGTGTCAAATGCCATGGGAGTTATGTTTGAACACCCACCGTAATGCCTTTGGCATGCCCCCCTATCGCAGGCTGAGGCAATGCAGCAACTTGCGGTGCATTGCCTCCCTCCATAGCAACAAGGCCATGGAAAGCCACACAGGGTGGTGTCTTGTGGATCATGGCCTCCTGGATGGTCTGACCATGTTCCGCAGGCCTGGATGCCATGATGACTATTGCGCACGTTGTTATTGGATGTTGTTCTTTCGCCCTTTGTTATTGCCAAGTGATTCTGCAACAGTCTGCATATTCTGTTGCTCACCTTTTCTCCTGTTCCCTTTTGGGCTCAGTCTGAACAACAGTTACAAGGTCGAATAACAACCCCCTGGTTTATACTGATTTGGCCCGTCCCTCGCACCTAGACATAACACTTGTACAGCTGCCATCGAGAAATTAGTGTGCTTTTAATAATGCGTTTGCTTGCTCTAAGATAGCACTTGGAGACGACCTTTCCAGAGAGAAGAGCTGTGATTGTTTGCTGATGTAGTCTTGCATCAAGGGACTGAGGTATGGGGGTTCGCTAGTCAAACCCCAAAGGTCTTCTATTATTATAATACAGGCTTCCAGCACGGGGAGGGTGGTAATGTTAGTTAGACATATATCCACTGCTTTATGAGATGCTTTCCCCGTTCGTATTTTATGGAGTAGTAACTATGCTGATTATATTGTTATTATGTATTATGCTACTAGTACTGACACGTGTACTGTATCTTAGAGCACGTAAGTTGAAATAAACATTTTAACCTATACAGTGTCTCTTCATACGCATGTTGTGGACAGGTACGAATGTGACGAGAGAGTGTTCTTGCCTCTGCGAGTCCTGAGAGATAGATACCGTGTTCTGGGTTGTCTAAGCATTGGTACATTGGTGCTAATGGGACGCTAAGGCTAGTTGGGTTGGGGTTTTGGGTGCTAAGGTTTATGGTTGGCTCACCACTATATTCCGAGGTCCTATTATCCTGTGCATAGCTCTGTATGTGCAGAAACCCTATGACATGGCGCGACCAACAGGTGGGGCAGCTTACTTGCGAGACGCTTGAGTAGTACTTGTGCTTGTCCACACAACCCTCACGTACGCTTCCGGAAGCGTGTGTGACGGCAATACCTCCTATATTGCAGATTTTGTAGGTTCTTTCAAGCTTGATGTTATTAAAAAGGTTTCTTAAATATAACCCTTTTGTGCTGCCTCGTGTAAGATTGTTGTCTCGACCCGTTAGTAATGGCGGGTATAGACATAGCGGCGCATAGCCGCACAGCACTCCGGGATCACTTACGGGTGTATGGAGTGCCAGACGCGGAGTTGAACTAGTCTTTGTGGTTCAAGCCGATCCGGCTTTCCATTTTGAAGTGTTCTACTCTTGGATCACTTTTCCAGCGGTGGATGCGAACGATGATCTGTTCCATACATATGAACCCACCGTTGTTCCTGCAGTCTATAGACCTTATACTAATCTTGAAGTACCGCTCACGGCTTGGCAACACCGTGTTTGGTTTAATGGCGCCCTCCCACAACCGAATACCACGGTTCGTTTAGGCCCCTTATCAATTGAGGGGGCCACTTGGCCTGTTTTGGCCGGGTACACACCACATCCGCGTTATATGACAATACCAGTCGCGGAACTACGCACTATGTATGCGGCCTTGGTGCAGGTGCATCGAGCTTTAGTGCGATATGTTACAGGCAGCATCCATGGAATCGCTCCTGGAGTGCCTGGCCAACCAGCTGCTGCAGGCGGAGTGACCATAAGTCCCGTCATGGTGAATTCTGTGATGGGCAAACGGCCACAAAATAAGGATGATTTTCCTTATTGGCTTGCAGAAAAGTTTGATCAGTTGGAGGCAGTTTTTCCACATACAACTCCTGTGGATAAACATCGTATTTTGACGATTAGTTTGCCAAAAGACTTAATTCCCGAGTTGACAGCATGTGACAACTGGGGTAGGGTATTCGCAGCAGTATATTCTAAATGTTTTGGTACTCCTTCCATGACAGTTCTCCCTCTGTAATTAAAAAAGTACAGGATGAACACGGCCCTGAAGCGGCTGTGGAATTAGGGATGAGACTAGTGGGAGTGTTTGAAGTAGTAGCTGAACTGATCCTTGCGAATGTCAAGGGCGATGCAGTGAACTTTCAAGTAGCTAACGCTTTGGCTTTGGTCCCAGAATTGGACAAGCCTCGAGAATTACCGAAAATTATTACCCAGGCTTACAAAACTATTGGTAGAAACAGCCTGGGTAACAGGCCTTTTGCTAAACAGCAAACACAATCGCAACCACAACAGCAACAAACCAAATCTCAATCTGAGAAGGATGAGAAACCAGTCTTCACTAAAAAGAGCTGGAGGCTGAAAAAACAGGGTAAGCAACAGACAAAGCCGGGATCGCGAGGCGCATCCCCGGTTTCAGTTTCTTCTGAACGTACTTATGATTTACGCGATAGAGCGAGAATTAAGTCTCCGGATAGGTTTCAGATCCCTGATACGCGTTCTCCTCGTTCTTTACAGGCACAGACTTCGTCACAGGCCGGTGGAGGAGACCGCCAGGATAGAGGAAGGGCCCGTGAGGCCCCACAGGGACGAGACCAGCCTCGACAACAAGTCAGAGGAAAAGAAGAAGACGCTCAACGTTTTCGACCACAATTTCAGAAGAAGAAAGTTGCCGCTGTAACAGCTAAATATGCCACAAACGGTGAGAACGAGACTCCTGAATTGGACGTGGGCAGTAACCCTCCTAGACAGCGCCGCAGAAGTAACCATAGTGCGGGAGGCGCTACGTCCTCATATGGAGGCGACAGCAACTGAAACATTCATTACTGTTGAAACAGCAGACACCAGAGTGGCACCCCCTGACAGACTATTTAATATTGTCCTCCAAATTGAAGGTGATATACAGCGAGTAATTAAAGGTATTTTTTGGGAAAATCTGACCTCTTCATATGATATTTTATTAGCAGAGGCGGATTGGCCACCCCCATTCGTACTTACTGCGTGTAAAGGGGAGGAGGTAATCCTTCCGAGCTTTTCTAGACATGTCCCAAAGGACAAAGCAAAGGCTCTTGCAGCAGAATGGGCTGTGTCCCTGGCTCCAGCGTTATTTCGCAATCACGTGGGTTGGGACGAAGAATCTCCCCCATGAAATCCCTTTGCGATCGTTGCCGCAGCCACAACCCCAGTATCCCATAAAACGTGAAGCCAAAGGCCCCGTTTCCGAAATTCTGACACAGTTGGAATATCAGGGAGTAATTGAACCCTGTGTCTCACCTATGAACAATCCCCTTTTCGCGGTTTCTAAACCCGATGGATCGTACCGTTTAGTATTGGATTACCGGCATTTGAACTCTCATTGTCGGACCTTTGCGGTGCAAAATACCCATAGTTCTGCGCTTGTAGACACTCTTGTTCGTAAAAAATACAAAACGACCCTTGACCTTTCAAATGGATTCTACACGCACAACTTAGCCCCGGAGAGTGGCCAATGGTGTGCCTTTACCTCCGGTGGTAAAATGTTCAAATTCAGGCGTCTTCCTATGGGCTACAAGAATAGTCCAGGCGTATTCGCCGCTCGTGTTGTCTCTTTGTTAGACGGCATCGATCCAGACGCCTGTTCGTATGTGGATGACATTTATCTGACAGACGATGAATTGTTTCCGCATCTGACCCGGGTGGACCGCATTATTCTTGAATTTGCGGTTCAGGGATACAAAATTAACTTTGCCAAATCCCATATTGCTGAATTTACCGTTTTGTTCTTGGGCTATGAGATCAACAATGAAGGTAAGGGTTTAGCCCCCATTTTCTGGAGAAATGTGCACTTCTGTGCCCTCCTACAAATCTGAAGAAGCTTCAGTCTTTGCTGGGTTTTCTGAATTTCGGACGTACATACATTCCCGAATATGCCCAGCGTATCAAGCCACTGTATGCCTTGATACAGCCTACTTTTTCGAAGTCTTGCTGGCTTCCGGAGCATACCTCCATTCTGCAATCACTGCAGAAAGACCTTCTTGAGTCTAAATACCTTTTGACGCGTGATAACCACACAAACTTGGTGATTAGAATCATTCCAGGGGCAGTGGGCTTCACGTATTTAACCTTTAATGAAGGAGACACAGTACCTATCGCATACAAGTCACATCTATACACCTCTGCAGAAATGCGGTTCTCATCTGTGGAGAAAGTGCTAACACCAGTGCAAATGGCGATCCTGAAGGAGCGCGCACTGGCACAAGGAAAACGCATTCTGGTGGTGACACCCTATCCTGCCCTAGAGGCAGTGACTAAAGCAAGTGTTCCGAACTCTAAAGCCTTGCACCCCCGTTGGATTCAATGGGCAACCTCTTTGACGTCTCCGGATGTCACTTTCATATTCGATTCTTCTCTTCAGACTCAGGAGTTTTTACAGTATGAATTCGTTCATCCTCCTCCTCTGTCTTTATTGCCGCTTGAGGATTACGACTGTGTGATCTATACCGATGGTTCGGCACAACCGGCCACGGGATCCAAGCATGCTTATTCTGCCGCATGTGCTATTGTTGCAGGTACTTTTGTGAACGGAAAGTTCAGATCCACTGTGGTGCACACTCAGACACTCGGGGATAGTACTGCACAATTGGCCGAGCTGCGCGCATTGGTGCTTGCGCTGGAGTTCGTAAATCCTGATGTGACCACTTTAATCGTGTGCGATTCTTACTACTGTGTTCAATCATACAATGACAATCTGTTCTTTTGGTCGCAAAATGACTATAGAGACGCTAAAGGCAACACAATCAAGCATAAAATGCTTTGGGTTCGAGTGGCAGAATTACAACAACGTCTGCCTCTCACACAGGTGGTACACACCCTAGGCCATCAGCGGGTGGGCGCACACGCTGTTGGTAACAGTCTGGCAGATGAAGCTGCCAGATCAGCAGTACTCACGTGTTCAGTAGCAGCAGTTACTAGATCCATGTCTAGAATAGACACTGATATCTTGGCAGCTATTGCTGCAACAAAAGAAGGAATTAATTACCCTAGAGGTTTCCCTTCTAAATATTCTTACCAGATAGGTCCCGATCAGGCTCCTTATGTAACAATACCTAACGTTGGGGTTCGGCTGATCCCCAACGCGGACCGCAGACTTTCCTTGATGGCAGCAGCACACGAAGGCATGGCTTCGGCGCATGCTGGTGTGTCAGCGACAATTTCCATTTTGCAGCAGCGTTACTGGTGGCGTGGTTTATACAAAGATACACGTACTTATGTGCTTTCCTGTGACGTTTGTCAACAGATCAAGCCTTCGACAGTCACAAGACCACCGCAGACCTCGCTTGCAATTTCGAACAGACCCTTTGGGTGTGTTTACTTGGATCACTGCGGTCCATTTTCTTCAGACACTGCCTATAAATATATCTTAGTGGCAGTGGACTCGTGCACACGGTTCATCTGGGTCTGGCCACAACGGAGTGCTGATGCACGAAATGTCATTAGGGATTTGCGAGTCTTTGTGGGAATTTTTGCATGCGGCACCTTCCATTCTGACCAAGGTCCGGCGTTTGCCTCTAAGGCTTACAAGGACGCAATGGGCTCCTTAGGGGTGCGGGTGAAATTTTCGTCTCCGTATAGGCCTGAGGGCAACTCTATCGTTGAACGAATGAACCGTGACTTAAAGCAATCCTTGACAGCTAGAGTTATAGGTACTGGCAGGAACTGGCTGGCCCACTTGTATACTGTTCAACGTGCACTTAATAATCTCCCTAGAAGGCCTCTGGGTGGGCGGACCCCTTACAAAATGCTCTTTGGCATACGAATGTTTGTGCCTGACCTTGATGGTCTAGACATGGCGGCGCAATCCGCCAAGTTTGATGTAGATAATCATTCTACTATGTTACAGGACTTACAAGAAGCCCGAGACAAACTAGCAATTGCACATTTGCCTTCAGCCACAGACCCTGCTTTGCAGATTCCGGTTGCCGGCTGGCTTCCGAAGATTGGCGACCTGGTACGAGAGAAGGTGGAGAACAAAAAGAATTCGGCCCCTCTTTTCGTGCACCGGTTCCAGTACTGGGCTTGAAGGGAACACGTACAGTCATCCTACCACCGCTTCCCGGTCGCAAGGAAAACAGATACATCTCAGTGGAAAATGTCAAGCTACAACATCTGGCCGATCTTAAATAGTGTCACACCAGCGGTCTCTTGTCCTGCCATTTATCGGACAAGCGTTCGAGGTACGCCTGCACGAACAATCAATGACGTTACCATGGAGATGGTTGATTTGCCTGACAATATATTTGAACCCCCTGCATCACCCTGCATAGACGAGGACGAATATACTTATCCCGCCACAGAGTCGGTGGCACACCAACCAACAACGCCACTGAGCCCGACACGTTATTCTTTTGACTCGGAATCCAATTCATCACAAGTCCCGTCCAAGTTTAGTCTTTTTGTATCGTGGTTTAGAGACAATTTTTTGATTCCACCTTGGACATACATTTGGATGGTACTTTTCTTGGTTTTTTTGTTCATGTCCATTGGCTTTGTCACAGTGTTTTTTCTACTCATCAATGGTCACTATTTACCTGAACGCTCTGCTGTGAACAGTGTTGCTGGAACTTTGGCTCCACATTCCTCTTCACACATCATGAAGCGTGACCACACATTTGTGAACATTTCAGCGTTTCCAGTTGCTGATGGCATAGTATGGGATGCGGTAAACTTTCAAATACATGGCCCGACAGAAATTATTAATGTACCAAATGTCCTTCGAGTTTCGATGGGTGATGTAGTAAAAAGTAATATTCATTCTGATGATTGGGATGTGCATGCAGTTGAAGCATTGTTTGCTGATTTAAAATATTATGCCTCTTTTAATGCTGAAGACTTGTATATGAATTCTGCGAATTATGCCGATTTGTATTGTTACCAACATTGGGGGAATCATTTTCTCCACAAGCCAAGTGCACTACGTAGCCCTGCTACTTACACCCAATGGGAACACTGCCCAAACCCCGTACCAGGTAGTTCCCAAACTCTTCGAAATAAATTCACCTATTTTACTGATTTTAATCGATCGAACCCTGGGTCATATTATTTTAAATTAAAAACTCCATTGACTCAGAAAATAATGTTGACCCACACTAAATTCTTATATTCGGGTTCCTTTTTGAGCGCCTTGGCGGTGGGTGGTTATGAATATTGGAAAGACACAGTGGATTTAAAATCAATTTGGGGTTCGAAGCCATGGCAGGTGCAAGGCACTGAGGCCTTGCACCGTGCTTGCCTGATCCCAGCCCAAATTCTATTTCTAAATGCTTCCATTTATCAGACCACGTGTTGGGGGTTGGCTACCGTTAAACAACTAAATGCGCCAACCATCCCATCCTTGTCGAGTCTGCCAAATGATAGTTTGCATTTTAATATGTCCCTTATGGCGTTACAGGCTCAGTTTCAGAATAATTCCTTTAACGTTTCTGCACTGATACAGTCACCCTGGTTGGCATGGCCCATATCATCTAATGCATGCCAACTGCGTTTTCATGGCACAGTTCCTGGCTACATACAGGACAAGCCTGATCCAAGATTTACTGAAACTCGTACTGTGACCACGTATTCGGTTGGTAAATTATGTAAACAATGGTTACAACATTCGTCCTTAGACTCTGTTAAGAACCATTTATCCCTCCTATCAGGCACTATTGACTTATCTGACTTTATCTTGGGACCTCGTGGTCCCCGACCGAAGAGATTCATTTATGAGGCATATAATGAGCTCTGGAAACTGTCACAAATGGAAGCTGCTTCCCGTCTTAGGGAAATAGACCAAGCCAATTTGGAAAAGGTGCTTGCTGTTGTTGACAATAGTATAAATACCCTGTCTTCCCGCATTTACACATTAGACAATATTGTATCCTCTGTTGTTGATATTGTACAGGATGATGTCTCTATGTTGTATCATGGTCAAAATCAGTTGCGCTCAGTGATGCAGTTTGCATGGACTTTGCAAACTCTTAAGTTGGGTAAAGTTCCTTGGAATTTGTTAAACACCACTGCCCTCTTTCTGCCTTTTAATTTGACTAACAAACAGCAGTTCATGTCCATGAAAGATGCATCTTACACTTTGTTACATATTGAAAAAGTGGATCCTTTACCGTTCTCAGTAGCAGAACTAGATTCTGCGGTATGGCTAGTTCATGGGGTTATAGCTTTACCTTTTTCCCTATTTGAGTTCAGTTCGTGCATGAAGCATTATCCTGTGGGCCGTTTCCAGCCTTTGGGTGGTGCTTTCCTGCATGAACTTTGGTCCTTGCCTTTCATGTATAAATGCCTTAGAGATGGCAAGGAAGTATTTCTCACGGGGAGTCTTGTGATTCAACTGTGGGTCATTCGCTTATTTGTAAACATATTAAATTGCACGGGGCTTGTAGCGTTTCAGTTCCAAATCTTGCATGTGTCCTGAAGGGTATTCCTGCTCCTGCTATTTCTCCTACTTTTACTTTGCTTACCAACGGTAGCTATTTGCTTTTAAATAACGAAAATTGTTGCGGCCTGCAGGCCGGCATTCCGTATATTGTTACAGTCTCGCACAGAGTTGTCTGCTGCAAGAATGTGCTTTTTCCTCCCCTCACGACATCGTTGATAGCTCTATTTGGCCTTCCATTCCTACCATGGAGGCAGATTTCAATAAGTTGAGCAGAATAAAGGCCCTATTATTGAATGAGGAGGTTATGCTCACATCCGCCCGGGAGACATTCATTCTCCAGGTGGCGAGCACCCACAGTGAAATACAGGCCCTTTTGAACACTGACCTCCCCCAACATTTTGGGGAGTTAATTCATCGTATTTTTAACGCATCAAACACCGAGGGTCTGGTGCACTTTTTTAAGGTTGTGGGGTCTGGCCTCGTGTCCACCTTTCAAACTGTTTTCGGTGTGATACCGGCATTCATTCATTCCATTTTTTCTAGCGTCTTTGGTGGATTTCCATTAATCCTCGCTTTGGCGGCCGGTGTCTTGCTGTTGGTCTGTTTTCTGCGCAATGGCTGCACTCCACTGGGCCCTTCTCGATCCCGAACGCCTCCAGCTGCTCCGTGAGCGACTCCTGGTTGGCTTCGATGTTCTGCCCTTGGCAACTATCAGTGTGTCCTACACCCTTTCCTTTCGCTTTGCGTATTTCACTTGCGTGCAACCTGTGATGTCTTGCATCCGATGTCCGTTTACATGGACCATGGATTATTGCCTCTCCAATTCGTCATTGTCGGTACCGGATTTTGTTCGGTTGGTGGGTCCCTTAGAGGCCCATGAACGGGACTGTTCCGCTGCTGGTTTTATGATGCGTGCGGCTGCACTGGGGATTTTGGCACAATGGGATATCTGGGCGGCTGCTCAGAACCTCCTACAACAAAGTTACATTGAATATCACGCAAGCTGTCCCGCATTGCTTTTGGATGCTCCATACACTGAAGAACATTCCTGCAGCTTTGACCTGTTGGACTGGATGGCGTCTACATTTTTTGACGATTCCAATGATGTCCTGTTGGACGGTATAGCGTTTTTCTGCTCATTCACATTTTTGGATTGATTGACTTGCCGTTAGTTCTCAGTAGACAGCCTCAATTCTGCTCAGGTGTTTGGAACTCTGTCTTCGTTTTTGTTTCGGCCGATGGACTGTCCAGGGGAGGGTGTCTTGTGGATCATGGCCTCCTGGATGGTCTGACCATGTTCCGCAGGCCTGGATGCCATGATGACTATTGCGCACGTTGTTATTGGATGTTGTTCTTTCGCCCTTTGTTATTGCCAAGTGATTCTGCAACAGTCTGCATATTCTGTTGCTCACCTTTTCTCCTGTTCCCTTTTGGGCTCAGTCTGAACAACAGTTACAAGGTCGAATAACAACCCCTGGTTTATACTGATTTGGCCCGTCCCTCGCACCTAGACATAACACTTGTACAGCTGCCATCGAGAAATTAGTGTGCTTTTAATAATGCGTTTGCTTGCTCTAAGATAGCACTTGGAGACGACCTTTCCAGAGAGAAGAGCTGTGATTGTTTGCTGATGTAGTCTTGCATCAAGGGACTGAGGTATGGGGGTTCGCTAGTCAAAGCCCAAAGGTCTTCTATTATTATAATACACTGGCTTCCAGCACGGGGAGGGTGGTAATGTTAGTTAGACATATATCCACTGCTTTATGAGATGCTTTCCCTGTTCGTATTTTATGGAGTAGTAACTATGCTGATTATATTGTTATTATGTATTATGCTACTAGTACTGACACGTGTACTGTATCTTAGAGCACATAAGTTGAAATAAACATTTTAACCTATACAGTGTCTCTTCATACGCATGTTGTGGACAGGTACGAATGTGACGAGAGAGTGTTCTTGCCTCTGCGAGTCCTGAGAGATAGATACCGTGTTCTGGGTTGTCTAAGCATTGGTACATTGGTGCTAATGGGACGCTAAGGCTAGTTGGGTTGGGGTTTTGGGTGCTAAGGTTTATGGTTGGCTCACCACTATATTCCGAGGTCCTATTATCCTGTGCATAGCTCTGTATGTGCAGAAACCCTATGACAGTGGCTTTACATGGTCTTGCAGATATGGCCCTGCAGTGTGCGCCGCTAAACCGTCACTAAAAGTGACTTTCAGGTGGCGATCAGGGGCTTGTAAATCAGCCACAGTGTCCAGATCAATTGTGAGTGTACTCCCCTCCAACATACATGAAGAGGGGCCCACACAGTTCTGAGCCAGAAATGACCATGTATGCCCACCAACATTACTCCCTGCACATTGCCCCCAATTCCCAGTGCACCACTGTGCCTAACCTGCACTGTGTGCTCATGGGTGACTATCATGAATTCCCAGTTTTATTTATGGTATATTATGACTTACCAACAGGGCCACCGACCTCCAGGCCCAGATGATCCAGCAGATCTTTCTCCCGGCTTAGGACGTCTTGCCACCAGTGCTTCAGCTAATGGACATTTCGCTGTCCACCAAAGATCTGACACACCTGGTACCACACCATTTCCCATCTCTGACGCCGTTCTCGTGTGGGGTTGCCTTTACTGATACATCTCCCACTCCCAATCATGCTGGGTAGATAGTGCATGAGCAGCCACAGTTGGCCCCAAACTCATCCTCTGACAGATTCTTGGCCCTAAGTTTTGTAACCCAACTTAAACAAAATAACAATTAGAATCTACCCTTCCCCCACCCCTAAAATAAAAACCACAAAATTGACTGACACCCCACAACACAAGACACAAAAGTACACAAATGTATTTACAGCACAAAATACACACTTTTGGGACAGAACTACTGGGACTGAACAGATACAAAAAAAAATAGCACAAATCAGCACACAATCTCTCTCTTATACACAAACCCCTCCACCACCCACCACAGACAAAGAGACTGTAAGTGAACGTGAAAGAAACTTTATACTTCCTGATTTGCACCATGGCTGAGCCATTGAATTATTTTCTGTGCAGATGCGGCACGTTTTCAGTCGGTGTCATTTTCCCCGCCTACGTGTCGTGTTTTTATGACGTAACATCCGGAAAAAGGAGAAATGACGAACTAGATCATGCATATTGTCCTGTTTTTGACATTTTGCGTAGTAGCCTGTTATATGTCCAACGCACTTGACACTGATGCGTCCCGTTTTCTGCTAGTTTGTCATGTAACCAGTGGTTGCTTGACGGTTTTGTAGATGCGTCGCTTTTCAAAATGAAGCATCACGTATATTAAAGGATAACTCACTTTATCAACACATGGATTCCATTTTTGGATGACTTGTCGCTTTTCAAAATGAAGAATCATGTTTACTAGGGGTAAGTCACTTCATCAATACATGTGTGATGTTTTTGGATGACATGTCACTTTTTAAAATGAAGCGTCACGTTAACTAGGGGCAAGTCATTTCATCAATACATGCGTGCCATTTTTGGATGATGTGTCGCTTTTCAAAATGAAGAATCACATTTGCTAGGGGTAAGTCACTTCATCAATACATGTGTGATGTTTTTGGATGACACGTCACTTTTTAGGTCGAGCCTAGAGCCAGCACGCATGCGCTGCTCTGCGAGACTTATTGCAGAGGACTAGGGAATAGAAATCTCGCCCACTCTCTGCCCCTATTTCTCCATGGCTTGTGTCATTGTCCGTCCTAAATGCTGGCTTTCGATTCGTCAATAGGCTTGTTAGTCCCTCCTTAGAACCGCCTAATCTTCATTTGTCACCTCCCATGGCGACTGGCCCTTTTACTTTGGTTGTTACACGGTACGTGCTATTTACACTGTGAGCACTATTTTCTTTAATGAGGCTCTCCTACTGCAGGCATGACATGCTCTGGTGCCTTCTTTACTCCCCCCTCCCTCCCGTTGCTGTGCCTTCTTTTCCCGCCCTCCCTCCCGTTGTCCGTGCCTTCTAACCCCACCCGCCCTCCCATTGTCCGTGACTTCTCCACCCCACCCGCTCTCCCGTTGTCCGTGCCTTCTCGCCCCCTCCCCGCCCACCCTCCAGTTGTCTGTGCCTTCTCCCCCCACCGCCCGCCCTCCCTACTGTTGTCAGTGCCTTCTCCCCCCAGCCCGCCCTCACTCCCGTTGTCCGTGATGACTGCCATTTGCAATGCAATAGGTCTCGCGTAAATGCAAGACCTATTGCATTGCGAACGCTTGTTAAAATGAAGCGTCACATTAACTAGGGGTAAGTCACTTCATCAATAAATGCATGCCGTTTTTGGATGATGTGTCGCTTTTCAAAATTAAGCATTACAATTACTAGGGGATAAATCACTTTATCAATACATGCGTGTCGTTTTCGAATGACGTACCGCTTTTCCAAATGAAGTGTCACATAAACCAATGGTAAAATCATCACTTTTCCTTCACATGCGTCAAATTTGGTTCTAAGGTGTAGTCACTCATGACACATTGCTGGGGATATGTGCAAGGCGCTTATGTGACACATCTTATTAAAATGAACTATGCAAAGTTGAATATGCAGTGACGTTGGTGTTTGCCTTCCTATCTCAATGCCTGCTTTGTGGCCTATTCCTAGCATTTGACATGTTATACAGTTGATGTCTCATGACCTGGTCACAAAAACACACTTACATCTCATATTTGTAGAAGTTTTATTTAACTCAGAACCTTAGTGGTGTGTTGGTTGGTGGACCATTTACATATATATGGTTCATGTGAACGATTGTTGCGTTGACGAATTCCGGCAGCAGTGTTGAGGATCTCTCTGCAATCGGCTTTCTAATCATCCTCCATTGGGTCCAGGTGATGTTGTTCATTGTCCCAGGGTACATTGGTGCTCTATTTCCAAGAAGGGGGGACTCTGGGCCAATTTAACTAGGTCCAGCATACAGGCCCAATGCAATATAATACAAAGTGGTATGCCGTTCCTACTGTATGGTACAGGTGAGTGTATATGAAAAAAGCACTTATGGTGTGCTCACTCTGGTAGGAGAAAGATATCCTCCTTTCGGAAAAAGACCCTCACACACCCAATAAGCTAGTTGTCTTGCTTCATCATTGGGTCTGCTCCTCGTCGGGTCGGCGCTGCAATACCCGATCGGCACCCATGATGGGGCCTTTTAGCAGAGATCTTTTTTCCTGGCTGTTGGGTGCAGTGCGAGTGAGGGCCCTAGTGAGTGTAGATGTGACAATTGTGAGACTAAAACAGGAATTAGAGATCCACTCAGAACTATTTTAATGAATGTGGTCCCTATCCCGATTAAAAACAACAGTGTGCGCACCCCTGCTCTAAGGTTACAGGGTATTGCGCTTTGAAATTAGACCAACATGTTTCTTGCCCTATGTCAAGTAGACGGCAATTCTTCAGGGACGATGTAAGATCTATCTACACTTTTTGGTGGTGGTCTAGAATGACAAACTCAAGTGACCACCCATACAGCACCCTAAAAAGTGGTACCTGTAGATCTACAAAATCACCTGTAAAAGAGAGAGACTCAAAAGGATTACTATTTCGTTATCCAACAGTCTACAATACACACATAATAGTGCAACACTTCAAATAAAGTGCATGGAAGCATGCATCACACTTAAGTGTCTGTGATCATGCGCGAGGACTATAAATCTATAGTGACATACACAGCCGAGAATAATATGTATGTTGTAACACGTCTAAGAACTCACCCAAGTAGGGTCTGCAATGTGTAGCAACGTATACCGGCAGGTGTAGACACTGGATAGTACAGTGTCCTAGTGAAAGGCAGTAATATGAAAACAGGAGATAAAATCAAGAAATAAACTCATGAGTATACAGGGAACAATTGCCTGTAGGCAGTTACTCGACTATGGCTAAAGTGAAAAAGGGCCCCAGTTTGTATAGTCCCCTTTTCACAAACAATCAACAACTTAGAATGTGGATGCGTGGGCCCACTGTGCATATCTGCCTCAGGACGCAAGTGGGTAATCACACAGCATGTCCCCATAACCTCACTTGGCCCCAATGGTGGGTGTCAGGTAGGGAGGAGAAGGCATACCGTAGAACCACCCCTGGTCATCCCATGAGGCATCAATGGCACCTAGGTCATAGCATAAACGAGCGTTATCACAAGAGAGTCCATGTAAAACCACTGGCCAGGTCTGGTGCATTTCTATTGCCGCCCGAGTGCAACTGATTGCCCATCAAGGTTGATATCCCTTAAAAAAGCGTCGTGTTTGTCGGGGTGGGAAAAAGAAGTTCACCGCCCACCCCAGTTTACCATGAGACGCCCTCTTGCAAGCGCTCAGATCCCACATGATTCTATGTCGGGTGGAAGCGAGTGGGGCTTTACCGTCTCGGTTAAAAAACAGCCCAAGTATTGGGTACTCACGTGCTGGACTTTGTATCCACAGCGGGTCACCTACCCCTCACTCTGCCGGACCCAGAAGTTATCAGCTCGTCTCGGAGTTGCGTTATTATACCTCCGGTTGGCTTAGTTGAGGAGGCAGGACTTCCGGTTGTAGGCTACGAAAAGCTAGCGCGCTGACCTTATTCACTGTGGGCGCCATCTTGGAAGTCCGCGCTGTGTGTCACATATAGGTTTGCTCGAGAGTCGTGATTGTGAGCTGGAGACTGCAACAAGTAAGCTGATTATCCAGTTTACCATTCGAATCACGGAACTCGGGTACGTGAGCCATAAGGGTTGAGTATGGAAAAGAGTTCTAGATATCTTGATATATTTGTGTCTCATATTTATATGTAATAGTACTCCAATGTACAGTTCACATATGTGGTGCACTCATTCAGATGTTATGTTATTAATGTGTAACTGTGGGTGCCATTGCGGGCAAAGTGTAATGTGGGAGTATCTCTAAAGTTGGACCATGTACTTAAGTTTGTGATTGGAAAAGTTGCTTGTACCGTCACGGACCACGTGTCCCATTTAGAAACAGTGGGTGTGTAAGCATCAGATCTCGCAAGGGGCTCATGCCCAATTTTTCATATCAAGTTGGAAATCTAAAGGTATCAGAGGGGGTTGATCGGTCACAAGGTGTATGATGGTCTAAGGTCATCAAGTCAACAGACTCCAGGGGATGTCTTCGTTCAGTCCCTCCTTGTCAGAGGCTAGTCTCAGTACCCATCTCTGTTCGATACGGAACAGCGAGTTCTTGTTGATACCAGGGTGCGCTTCAAGAATGACCCAACTAAGTGAGTCGGGTGAATGTTTTTGATGCTCGAAATGTGTCGTCATCTTAGTGTTGGTTTTATGACACCTGAAATTACTCCTGTGTTCTGTGATTCGGGTTTTCACTGGCCTCGTGGTCATCCCCACGTTCAGGAGTCCACACAGGCAAGTCAATACATAGTTACAGTTAGGGGTGTTGCAGTTAGTATGTTTCTTACAATGCCAAGTGACCCCATTAGCAAAGGTTATCTCTTTTGTGACTCTAGTGAAAGGACACACTGAACATGAACCACAGGGGTAGTGTCCTACAACTGGTGGTAAATCCCACAAAGACCTTTGTACACTGATCTGTTGGATCTTGGGTCTTGTGTGTATGAGCATGTCTTTTAGGTTGCTCGTGCGTTTAAACGCAAACCTAAGTACAGGGAGGTCGAGAGTGCCTGTGCTCAGAATCCCCCAGTGTTTCTTGATTGCATTTCTCACCCGATCGGAAACTGAGGTGAAAGTGGTCACACAAGTGAGAGAGTCGTCGGGTCCTTTCTGTCTGATTTCTAGCAAATCTTCCCGATTATTATTCCTTGCACTCTTGCGAGTGAATGAAACAGTACGTTTGGGATACTCTCTTTGACGTAAGTCTCTTGCTAGGGTGTCAGACTCCCTTTGGTAGTCTGCCACTGAGCTACAGTTCCTTCTAATATGGAGGAACTGTCCGAATGGCAAGTTTTGTTTCAGGGCTCTGGGGTGGTGGCTGCTGAATAACAATAAGCTGTTCTTATGAGTCGGTTTCCGAGATAGTGTTGTAGTGATTTGCCCCCTCTCTAACCTAACCAAAAGGTCTAGGAAAGGTATCTCAGTTTCTGAGATGGTACTTGTGAATTTTAAATAGGGGTTCAAGGTATTGATCCACACACAGAATTCCTCGCAACTGGTGCGGTCCCCTTTCCATAGAATCAAAATATCATCGAAAATCTCTTCCACAGGAGCACATTCGCCTCGTATGGGTTACTAGGTTCGTAAATCTCCCACTCTTCGAATGCTGACATGTACATACATGCTATGCTCGGCACGAAGGTGCTGCCCATAGAGGTGCCCTGTGTCTGGTGGTAAAGCTGCTTGTTGTATTCGAAAAAGTTTTCTGTCAATGCTAAGGTGGCACACTCAAGTATGAAAGCTGCTGGGGTCGGTGAATCCCAGTTCTCACGGCTAAGGGCGTCCTCTATCACCTCCAGAGTCGCTCTTTTTGGGATATTGGTGTAGAGGGCCTCCACATCCAAGGTCACTAGAAGGGTGATTTCCTCTGGATGTTGGACCCCCTCAAGCAGCCGGAGAACATCGGTGGTGTCTTTTACGAAAGATGGGGTTGCCTTCTTAGAGGTTGAAGGAAATGGTCGCAAAACCTTGATAAGGGTTCCAGAATAGAACCGATCCCTGATACGATGGGCCTACCAGGGACCGGGGTGACCCCCTTATGGATTTTAGGCAAGGTGTAAAAGTAGGGGGTCCTAGGCTCTTTTGTGATAAGGAAGTCCGCCTCTTTTCTGGTGATCCACCCTTCCGTCTCCGCAGTGAAGATCATGGTGGAGATAATGGTACTGAGTCGTGGAGTGGGGTCTTCCCTCAGAGGTGTATACTATTTTCTGTTACTCAGTTGTCGTAGACATTCTACATCATAGTCCACAGTGGACATTATGACCGTAGCCCCGCCCTTATCAGCCTCCTTGATGGTGATCGTGGGATCATCGGCCAGAGCCCTGACGGCTGACATTTCGCTTGAGGATAGATTTTGGAAAGGTGCCGGAGTAGTCCTACTGTTGAGTTCTTTTAACACAGCTTGCTCGAAAGTCAAGACCTCATGTGGTATCATGCTACTGTTGGGTGTGAAGGTGGATGGTTCATGTAACCCAGAGTCCCCCTCTTGTGTCATAGGTTTGTCTTGGAAAAAGGCTTTGAGACGTATTTTGCGAAAAAGCCTTGAATCTCGCAGATGTCACAGAATTTATCAAACTTGGGGGTGGGTACGTAACCCAGCCCTTTCTGTAGTACACTCTCTTCAGTAGGCGTCAAAACCCTTGAGGATAGATTGAGGATCAATTTATTTTCCCTCATGTCTGGCTCCTTGTCTCCACTGGGTGTGCCGGTTGTTCCTGCCACTGAACTCTCTTTTGGTGCCCTCTTCTGCGCCCTCTTCCTCTGCCCCAACCTCTGTCTAAAAAGGGGGTTCATTAACATGTTGGAAGAATGGCGGCGGGCCCTGTTGGTACATTGGGTACTGCCAAAATTGGGATCCCTGGTATGGTGGCATGTTGTATGGTGGATACATAGGGCGTGTGTTATGTCTCAAATTCTTGCTGTTCCAGCTCCCATTGCTGGAATCACTATTTGACGACGAGCCCCTCCTCGAGGGGTTCGAACTCTCATCCGATGAGTAGCTTGCCCCCGGTGCACTGTAATCCGCTTTCAAATAGGGGTAAACCTTCTCTTTGTCGAACTTTTGTATGTCCTTCTGGAGTTTTGAGATTATTTGTTTCATCAAATACTCCCTGCTTTTTTTTTGTGCTTTTTTTTTAATCCTCATTTGCCTCTAAAAACACCATTCCATTTGCACCTGTGAATGGAGTATCATGCCCTTTTGTGCTGGAAGCAGGGAAAGAGGAGAAAGAGAGACAAAAAGCTTCGACCTTTACCGCCCTCATTTATTTGAAGCTCAGTCTTCTTTCCAAAAATCCCTTGCTATCACTCCACTCCCCGCCTCCTTGAACAAACAGAAGGTGGGGAAAGAAAAAAGGAGACCAGATAGCCAGACGAGGCAGAGAAGGCATAATCATTGGACTTCATTATTCTGTTGCTCACACCAATCCAACAAGGGAGACCAAACATCATGCTTTTTAAAAACCTTTATATCCAAGCTAGCAACATATTTAACAGAGCATACCCAATCATCGAACCTGGGAGGGGACACGGCTATACACTGTTTGCAGATTTCTCTACGCGCCAGCAGCATAGAATAAAAAAGCAGCCTTGCCTGATTTTTTGTAATTTTTGCAAGGGAGTCCGCACATTCAAAGATAACAAGCAAAACGCTTACCTTAATGTCAATCTTCAGCATAATAGACAGGGCCCTACTCACATCATTCCAGAATAGCTGGATCTCTGGACATTTCACAAACATGTGTACATCGTCCTCTTTCAAACTGCCGCACTTAGGGCAAGCTACGACCCCTCCTCTCCCAAACTTTGACAACCTCTGAGGAGTCCAATAGGCTCTGTGGATGGAGAAAAGATGGTTTCTTCTTAGGTGCGCGGGTTTAACTATTTTAAACAACATAGACATAGATACTTGCTACTTGTTTTCCAGCGAAGACTCCGGCAAGCATCTTCCCCACAGTTCCGTTGGCAATGTGAAAGCACCATCTTCCAATTCCACCATCAACCAGTAGATTGTTGCAAGCTCCTTCTTGAGTACTGCCTCGTACAAAAGTCTATCTTCAAGTTCATTTGGTTTTCCCATCATCGTACCTGGGTCTTGGAACCAACTCTGCATTTGCAGGTATTTAAATCTGGACACTTGATGATCTGAAAGATGATTACAAATTTCCAAGGTTATTAAGTGACCATCTTGCATAATATGGTTCCATCTTGTTAAACCTGCCTCTTTCAGTGGTCGAGCCAATAAATCTTTTGTCCACTCCGGTGAGCCTGGTGAGTCCCAAATAGGAGCCATCAGGCTAAAGTATGGTATTTTTAAGACTTTTTTGACCCTATACCATGTCTCTGCCAGACCCCTCAGGATCTTTAACCGGACTTTTTTGAAGTACTTAGGATCTGCGTATTTGAACATGAAGCCAGAACTACCTCCTGGCTCTTGCCTCGACATTACTCCCAGTATTCTCCCAATCTCAGATAATGTAGGTGTATACAACAACATTTTCCCGTTCTTTAATAGAAAGGCCAATGAATAAAATAACAAGTCTGGTAATGCTAGACCCCCTTCTCCACCCTCCTTCTCAGTTTCTTCCAGGCTATTCTGGGTCCTTTACTTGACCAAATAAAGCTGCTGATTTTGCCTTGCAACTTTTTAAGCCATTCTCTTTCAAAAGGAAGGGGAATCGTATCAAACAGGAAAGTTAATTTCGGGAAGATCATCATTTTTACTAAGTTTACCCGACCCAATAAGGTGAGCTGAAGATGCGCCCAAATTTTTAGGAGCCCATTAACCTCTTTATTAATCTTCTCAAAGTTGACTTTGGTTAATTTAGTGATATCCTGTGGAATCATGACTCCCAAATATCGCATTACATCCCTACTAGCCACTTCTCCAACTTCCAGGTTCCAGGACATAACCTCGGTCTTACTCCTATTTATCTCATAACCCGAGATTTTTCCAAAATCTGCTGTCAATGTTGTGATACGGCTCAATGTATTTTGTAGGTTAGTTGTGTAAATAAGGATGTCATCTGCGTAAAGACCCAATTTCTTACTCCAGCCATCATATTGGAAAGGTGCAATCCCTGGATCCTCCCTGATTTTCCTGGCTAGGGGCTCTATATATAAATTGAATAAGAGCGGCGATAGGGGACATCCCTGTCTCCTCCCCCTACTGATAGAAACAGGATCTGTCAAAGAGCCATTAATCAGGACTCTAGCTTTTGGTGCCTTATAGATGCCAGCTATTGCTCTACAGAAATTTCAGCCCAGGTTTGAAGACTTTGCCACTACCTGTAAGTAGACCCAATTAACCCGGTCAAAAGCTTTAGTGGCATCTAAGGCTATTACCGCAAGTGGAAGCTCATAAGCGGACGCCAGGTCTATCGAGCCTATCAGTGAAAAAGTCAACTCTTTCAGAGACCTACCGCGTATGAACCCTTTTTGATCTATATGAACCAACTCCGCCATAGACTCATTTAACCTATCGGCCAATATCTTTGCAAAGATCTTATAATCACAATTTAGCAATGATATTGGCCGATATGAGTCACAATTTTTTGGGCACTTGCCTGGCTTTAAAATTAGGGAGATGTTAGCATCGTTCCATGAGGCCGGCATTTCGGCCCCATCTATATAGAGATCATTAAAAAAAATGACAAGAATAGGATTTAATACACTTGCCAATGCTCTGTAGACCTCATGGGGCAGACCATCAGGACCGGGAGCCTTACCCCTCTTACCCTGTCTTAATGCGAGATCTACTTCCTTCTCCCCAATCTCCCCATTCAGCTGTCTGCTCTTATCTGTTGTAAGGGGGTTGTTTGAGCCTTGCCCCAGCCATGCATCCACCTCATCTTGGGTAGGTTTTAGATCTTCTTGGTATACTCTACTATAATAGCTGTGAAAAGCATGCTCGATTTCCTTATTATCACTGATTAGGGCTCCTGTGTGTTCGCATTTGACCTGGTCTATCCTGTTCCTCACCTGCTCTCTTTTCGCCTTCCAGGCCAACAGCTTGCTACAACCCTCACTGTATTCAAAATGGGCCAATCGGCTAACCTCCCATTTTTTTTCTAACCCTTTCATGTAGGATTACTGCCAAATTAGATTTTACTCTCAGCATTTCCTGTAGCAGTCTTGCTCGGGCTTCGTCGTCTATCCTAGGGTCAATCAGATCTTTTTCTAAAGAGCGAACCTGCTCCTCGACTGCTGACACCTCTTTATAGTAACTTCGTCTTTTTTCTGCAGCCAGTGCCCCTAATCTTCCCCTTAGAAAAGCTTTATAAGCATCCCAAATTATTCCAGACGCTGCCGAGCCCCAATTGAAAAGAAAAAACTCTTCTGTCTCTCTGCTCAGTGCTTCTATAACTCCTTCTTCCTGCAGAATTGTGCGATCTAGGGTCCATCTAGATTGAGTAGCTCCTTCATATATCTTCATGTGCAAGATCACTGCCGAGTGATCCGGCAGATGAACTCCCACATGCTCAACCTTCTGAACCCAATCTGCTAAATTACTGTCAATAAGGAAGTAATCTATCCTCGGCTGATGCCTATATTTTTGATTGCAAAATGTAAAGCCTTTTCTTGGCCCTGCTTTCTGTCTCCATATATCACAGAGCCCCAACTGGGCCATTATTTGCTTAATAAGCATTGACATTTTTGGATTTACACGTGCTCTGCTATGTGAGGTTCTATCTAAGGAATGGTCTAGGACAGCGTTGAAATCTCCAGCCATGATAATCGGATCAGATAAACTTACTATTTCCGCCAGCAGATCACCTAAGGAAGAGACATCATCTTGATTGGGCCATAGTATCCCACTAGAGTAAAACCATGACCCAAAATCTTCACATTAACAACTAGCCACCTTCCAGCTTTGTCAGAGACCTGGGCCCCCAAACTGATTTGTGCCCCTTTCTTCACTAAAATCGCCACCCCTTTTGTAACAGCTGATTGAGATGTGCAGACTAATTGGGAGATCCATTTTTGGGCCTTAAAAAGTTCCAGACCCTCCTTTTCTGACAAGTGAGTCTCCTGCACAATAATAATCTGGGCTGGACAGTCTTTCAGATATTGTAATATTTTTTCCCGCCTTCCCCTAACCCTAAGGCCGTTAACATTCCACGAGAGGATTTTTATTATATTCTCTCTCTTCTCACCCATCTCTCCTGAAGGCTAAAACCAAGCACCAAAACAGCATTGAAAAATCTTTAGAGGCTATAGAGGATCTTTTTTTTGTCTTTTCTCCCACTGCTCCCCACCCTGTGCTCCTCTGAATCCCCCTCCCATGGAAAACCCTCCCCCAACTCTTCATGGCGCAGAGCCATCTGGGTGTCCCCCAGAACGAACGTGTAAAATAAGTGTAAAGTTGTGCATGAGTGAATTTGCCGTTCGCATTTTATTGAATTTATTGGATTTATTTCTTTAGGTTTGAAATGATTTTTTTCTACCCAATCATTGATAGTGTGGTAATATTCAGCACTCCTTTCAGTGGCCGTCGCGCTCCCCGTAAAGAGAGACCTAGCCCCCGGGTTGTAGGCTTTTGATAAAGTCGTCCAGCTTGTCCACAGAGTGGAAGATGTGCATCTTGTTATTTAGCATTACCTTAAAAAATGCTGGAAATCTCAACTGTACTGAGGCACCCAAGCTCTCCCATTGCCTGTTAGAGGTGGTAACAGAAACGTCTGATCTAATCTCATATCTGACACCATCCACCTCAATTGATTTCATCCCCAGGGCTTTTGACAGTATTTTCTCTTTCAGTGAGTATGTTAAAAAATGTAATAAAAGTTTTCTGGGTTTGGACCTATTGGTGTTAAGTCTGAAAGGGTCTCTATGGACACGCTGTATATCTTTTGCTATCTCCTCTTCTGACTCCTCCATCTGTAGCTTGTTCTTAATCAGTTTAACTACATATGCTTTAATATTATCACCTTCTCTACCTTCCGGCACTTTCAGGATTTTCAAATTATTTCGTCTTTGGAAATTCTCTAACCTTTCAACTCTATCTAGGTTCTCTCTTTCCCCGGTTTTTAGTTTGTCTATTTCAGCGCAGTTTGCCTGTAATGTTTCCCGGAGCTCTTTAACCTCCCCCTCTAACATTGTTGTTCTACTGCTGAGGTTATCTATCTTCCTCTCCATCACTTCACAGGCCTTTTTTATTTCCAACTGATTTGACTCTGATATTTCAAATCTATTTTTAATTTCAGCCGATAACACTGCTAATAGTGTTCTGACAGATGAGTCTTCCTTCTCTGGCTGTTTAAAACTCCGTTCAGAGTCTTTGGAATTGGGACCTAGGCTTTTTAAAAAAAAAAAAATTTGCTGTTTACCTGTGTCAAGGCCAGAGTCAGGATCGGGGGTTGTTGCATTTAAAACTTGACATTCATGCAGAGGCATCTCTCCCCCTCTGTCCATCTCACCTAGTCCATCTGGGCGGCTTTCTGAGGTTGTTGACTGTCTCACAGTGTCTTTCTCCTGGCAACTATTTATACCTGCCATCGTGCTCCCATCCAGAATTAATGTTTTAGGTAGGACTTTGAAATAAGTTTTAAGAGATGGGGTAATTTTTACTTTAAGCTCCTGTGTCCGTTTCTTTAATGAGGTCTTTTTATACTTTGTCTTAGGTTCAGAGGGTATCGGTTTCTTAACTGTAGCGTATATGGTTTCAGGACCCTTACACCCCTCTCCCCAGTCTTTCTCTACCTTCTCCCCCTCCTTCCCCTTCTCTATTTTCACAAAAATCTCCCTGGGGTTTAATTGTTCATGCACCAGCCGGTTATCTCTCTTTTCCAGGCTCTTATCCAGGCTCCGGAGCGCATACCGAGAAGCCCCCTCCACAGGTGCACCCCCAGACGCCACCTTCCTCCTACCTTTATTAGAAGCAGTGCCGGTGTAATCCGCCTGAAAATGCGCTCCTTTCTCACCCCTTACACAGAAAACACGTCTCTGCCTGCTATCTGATGAAAAGCCGCTCTCGACTGACTGCTCCTCCTTTTGAGAAAAGTTCCCGGTGGCCGCCTCGGTGCTGAAGCCTCCTTGTCCTCCTATCCCCCGGAAGGGAATCCTTGCCGCCGCGCCCCTTCCCCTGCGGAGCTCCAGGGCCGCTCTCCCCCACACCCGCTCCGACGCCGTACTGCTGGATGACCGTTTCAGCTCCCACCAAGCCGCCTCTCACCACGCCATAGACGGGAGAAACAGCCAAATGCAGGTACGATACGATTTTAAAATGCAAACAGCATAATCCTGTTGATTCAAAAAGAAAATATGGCTCTTTCACTCGGTTTCCATACTCAAAACCACAGACGTTCTAGGGGCTCTCCTCCGACCCGCTACTCGCCAGCCGCCATGTTTTCCCTCCCTTTGGAGTCTTCCCTTTGCTCAAATACTCCCTGTTGTCCGCGATTTCTGCATTTATCTCTGCTAATTTGGTCTTGAATGCGGTCGTCTGGACAGTCACTTTGATTGCCCCTTCCACTGTCTGAATTCTTATCAGCAGAGCGTCTGCGATTCTCTTAGCAGTGCTGATGATGAGTATGAGCCAGTCCCTAGTGCATTTCCATGCTACTAGGGACCACTCTTTTTTAAAAATAGGGTCTTCCAGAAATAGGCGTGGGAAGTTGTTGACAACCAAACCATTGGGGGCTATATTTGCCTGCAGGTACTCGGTCATCATGGCTCCATGTACAGTTATTTTGAGACACTCGCGTTTCATGATGGAGAGGGAAGTCCAGTCTTCAGACTGGCTGCCAGAGGCTGCACTGCCATCAGTCCCCAGCAGTGATGGTGTTCTAAGAATCTCTGCTGCTATATCATCGCCAAAGGTGAGTCCCTGGTACTCCTCCATGGTAATGATTAGGGGGTACTGGTCAGCTCAGAAAAGACCTAGGAAAATATTATTTCCTGTGTCTACAGTTGGGCCAGGAGAACCACTGGTATCTTCCTGGTAGCCTAGGTTAAGTCCCACGGGGATCGCCCGTGCATACAATATTTCCAAGAAGGGGGGACTCTGGGTCAATTTAACTAGGTCCAGCATACAGGCCCAATGCAATATAATACAAAGTGATATGCCGTTCCTACTGTATGGTACAGGTGAGTGTATATGAAGAAAGCACTTATGGTGTTCTCACTCTGGTAGGAGAAAGATATCCTCCTTTCGGAAAAAGACCCTCACACACCCAATAAGCTAGGTGTCTTGCTTCATCATTGGGTCTGCTCCTCGTCGGGTCGGCGCTGCAACACCCGATCGGCACCCATGATGGGGCCTTTTAGCGGAGATCTTTTTTCCTGGCCCTTGGGTGCAGTGCGAGTGAGGGCCCTAGTGAGTGTAGATGTGACAATTGTGAGACTAAAACAGGAATTAGAGATCCACTCAGAACTATTTTAATGAATGTGGCCCCTATCCTGAATAAAAACAACAGTGTGCGCACCCCTGCTCTAAGGTTACAGGGTATTGCGCTTTGAAATTAGACCAACATGTTTCTTGCCCTATGTCAAGTAGACGGCAATTCTTCAGGGCCGATGTAAGATCTATCTACACTTTTTGGTGGTGGTCTAGAATGAGAAACCCAAGTGGCCACCCATACAGCACCCTAAAAAGTGGTACCTGTAGATCTACAAAATCACCTGTAAAAGAGAGAGACTCAAAAGGATTACTATGTCGTTATCCAACAGTCTACAATACACACATAATAGTGCAACACTTCAAACAAAGTGCATGGAAGCATGCATCACACTTAAGTGTCTGTGATCATGCGCAAGGACTATAAATCTATAGTGACATACACAGCCGAGAATAATATGTATGTTGTAACACGTCTAAGAACTCACCCAAGTAGGGTCTGCAATGTGTAACTTTGTATCCACAGCGGGTCACCTACCCCTCACTCTGCCGGTCCCGGAAGGTATCAGCTCGTCTCGGAGTTGCGTTATTATACCTCCGGTTGGCTTAGTTGAGGAGGCGGGACTTCCGGTTGCAGGCTACGAAAAGCTAGCGCGCTGACCTTAATCACAGTGGGCGCCATCTTGGAAGTCTGCGCTGTGTGTCACATATAGGTTTGCTCTAGAGTCGTGATTGTGAGCTGGAGACTGCAACAAGTAAGCTGATTATCCAGTTTACCATTCGAATCACGGAAATCGGGTACGTGAGCCATAAGGGTTGAGTATGGAAAAGAGTACTAGATATCTTGATATATTTGTGTCTCATATTTATATGTAATAGTACTCCAATGTACAGTTCATATATGTGGTGCACTCATTCAGATGTTATGTTAATAATGTGTAACTGTGGGTGCCATTGCGGGCAAAGTGTAATGTGGGAGTATCTCTAAAGTTGGACCATGTACTTAAGTTTGTGATTGGAAAAGTTGCTTGTACCGCCACGGACCACGTGTCCCATTTAGAAACAGTGGGTGTGTAAGCATCAGATCTTGCAAGGGGCTCATGCCCCATTTTCCATATCAAGTTGGAAATCTAAAGGTATCAAAGGGGGTTGATCGGTCACAAGGTGTATGATGGTCAAAGGTCATCAAGTCATACATTGGTGCTCTCACATATGTTGTGCAGTATGGCACACACAAGGATCATTTTGCAAACCATTTTGAGTGAGTAGAGCAATCTGCCCCCAAATATGTCCAGACACCTGAACCTTCCCCCCAGCAGGCCAAAGCTTTGCTCGATTATTTTGCTATTCAGCTGTGTTCCTGGTTGTAGGCCTTTTCCGGGTCTGTCTCGGGGTGTCCATATGGGGTCATTACCCACGTCTGGAGGCCATATTCTCAGTCAGATGTAAGTCAGAAGAAGAACTGTCAATGCGGTAGCTCACGATTACCAATATATGCCATGGTGTGTGTGTTATGTGTGCTGACATTGTCATACACATTACTTCTGAAATAGTCACCTGATGTGTTAGGCATACAGTGCTACATTGTCTGACACATGCCTCTTCCATTGCTCTGTTTCATGTAAAATGCTGAACAGGGGATGATACATTGTTGACGTCAAAATGCTGACTGCAATGTTTACCGTATACTTTTCAATGAAGGATGTATGGTATTTGGGCCTGTCCACTGTATGTTGTCTGCTCACAAAGGATGTGCATATTAGCCTTTGGGGTATCATATCTTTGGTCAGTAGTTGGCCCCTATGTTCGTGGTGACATATCCAACATGCCTTACACTGACGCATGTATATGTCCATGTTAACACACAGTGGTCAATGTTGGGATACATAACATGCGTGACAATCCATTGGTGTTGCCTATGGACCCCCACACAACCCCCATGTCACCACTCCCTTGCACAGTGATGCTACACTGTATTTTATGCCGCTTTCTATGCCAGCCATAGTGGCTTTGTGTGTGTTGACTTGAGTGACTTGGGGGTTATATGTTTGTACACATGTGTTGTGGTGCATGGTGCATGTATGAGGCACGCCCCTCATACTCATGGCCCTATCTGCGTTTCTGAGCACAGAGATGTGTACGAAATCAATCATTTATTGCTGTTAGTGAGTGTGTAGGGAATTGTGATGTTGCTTTCCTAAAAGTAGACCTTTGCCATATTGTCAATTCTGGAAGAGGTCATTTATGATGCAGTGGCGAAACTGCATGCATTATGCACACTCCGAGGGTATTTGGCCAGCATGTTTGTAAAGAGGCCCCGATGGTCCACGATGGCCTGGACACTGATGGAGTGGCTGTGTTTCCTGTTGCAGTAGAGATGGGCTGTTGCAGCAGGAAGAACAAGTTGCACATGCGTGCAGTCCATAGCACCCAGAACACGTGGGAAGCCTGCAATGGCATAAAAGCCTTGTTGTATCTCCAGCTGCAGCTGTTGGGTGTTTGGGAAGTGGAGGTACTGTGGTGTGAAGTGGATGATGGCATCCAGGACAGGTGGTAGGATGGTGGAGAACCATTAATGAGATATACCAGCCACTCGTGCTGCTGTGATCTGGAACGACCCAAAGGCCAACATGTGTAATATTGCCACGAGCTTGGCCTGCGGTGGGATGTTGGTGACTGGCAGTTTTTGGCTGGAGCCATGGGTCAATCCGATGCAGCAATTGCACAATCGACTCCCTCCTGACGCCTTGATATGTGGTGACCTCATTCTCCCTGAGTCCGATGAGGGTAGTCCTCTGACAGTAGATGGGCCACCTTCTCCTGTGCTGCTTTTGCGGTTGTGAAGGTAAGGGGAGGTGTGGGTGGTTGGGCTGGTGGTGGTTGTGGTCTTCTCCGTACAACTCCCAGCTGGAAAATGAGGAGGTCTATGGTGGAAGTGTGGTTGCCAGATTGTTCTGTCAGGCTTCTCTTTTATTGCAATAGCTGATGCGTCATTTCCTAAGAGTGGGTTTGTGAGGCGCACAAATTTTGACGAATTGGAAAATCTGCTCCACACATCCCGGGGATGTATCATTTCACAAAATACTTGTAAATATCCCTGTGTTAGATTTACAGCAAAACTTACACAGGAGAGTCTACATTGCATATATAAAACTTACGTGGCCCAGCAGGTTCTAGAGCAGATCCATTCCGACGCAGCAGTCTCATAAGTGACACATCTCCCTAGACTGGTCATTTTGTAAATATGGTGCAAAAAAACCAAGCACCGGCACGCCACAAAAAATGACACACTGGCGGCGCAAGGGGCTTGTAAATAACCCCTGAGATTTCTAAGATGCTGGAGTTGGGGGTGATTGAACCCTCCAGTAGCCCCTAGTCCTACCCTGTGGTGTTGGTACCAAAAACTGCCCCACCAGGTACTACACAAGAACTCAGGTTCTATGTAGATTACAGGGGGCTCAATTCAGTCACCAAGACTGACACTCATTCCATTTCCTGGGCTGATGAACTGATTGACAGGTTACGGGCTGCCCATGTCCTGAGTACCTTTGATCTGACTAAAGGGAACTGGCAGATTGCGCTAACTGAAGGAACCAAGGAGAGGTCAGTCTTCTCCACTCCAGAGGGCCACTACTGATTTAAAGTGATAGCCTTTGGTCTCACGAATGCCCTTGACACCTTCCAAAGGCTGGTGAACCAGGTTTTGGCTGGAATGGAAACCTTCAATGCTGCTTACTTGGATGACATAGCTGTCTTCAGTAGCAGCTGGAAGGGCTACCTTTTTCATCTGGCCAGTAAGTCCAGATATGGCAAGGGTCTGTGGTGTACTTGGGACACATGATGGGAGGGAGTAAGGTGCAGCCCCTCCAGGCCAAGATAGGACAGATCATGGCCTGGGAGCCCCCAAATACTCAAACTGAGGAGAGAGCATTCCTAGGCCTCACAGGTTATTACACAATGTTTGTCAAGGGATATGGCACTATTGTTGCCCCTTCACTGAGCTGACTTCTAAGAAACAGCTCAGAATTGTGATTTGGACAGAGGCAAGCCAGAAAGCATTTGACTCCCTAAATCAGGCCATGTTCACAGCCCCTGTGCTCAAGATCCCTGAAATTTCAGGGAATTGAGTGTGAAAACTGATGTCTTTGAACATGGCATAGAGGCAGTTCTTTCATAGCTAAATGATGAAGGCCTGGACCAACCTGTAGCTTTCATCTCTAGGAGGTGACTATCTAGGGCACAGAGGTAAAGTGCTATTGCGAGGGAAGCCTTTGCTGTGGTATGGGCACTGAAAATGTTGAGACCATACCTATTTAGGACTCACTTCTGGATTCAGACAGACCACAGGCCCCTCAGGTGGCTAATGTAAATGAGGGGTGAGAATCCAAAATTGTTGAGGTGGCCCATGTCCTTACAGGGAAGGGACTTTACGGTGGAACACAGACCTGGGGCAGACCACACCAATGCTGATGGTCCCTCCAGGTTCTTTCGCATTAGTGATGAGAACTTCCAAGAGGTTGGTTAGTTCTCCCCACTTTCAGCTGGGACTCTTGTTAGTCCACACACACTAACCCCAGCAATGTTGCTGAGGGTGGGAACCAGAGGCACGGGGCCAAAGGGCGAGCCAGCCTCCACTATCTCATGAATACACAAAAGTGGGCTGCCCCTTGAATCAATTCCTATGTTTATCTACAGAGTTCTATAGAGATGCACTACCAGTGGGGGCATCTTATAAAAAGTTACGGACTGGCCTCATACACCGCCCGGTGTCATGCTTCATCATCGGCTGTCCTCGCCCTCTAAAAACTTGGTTTGATAGAGGGCGGGCATACACCTGGAGACAGGGATGCACTTCTAAATCTAAGTGATGGCCGTGGGGGAGTGATAAGTGATTTAAAAACCATTACATTAGTCCATGTGCTATGCTTTATTCAAATGGTAAATGTATGGTGGTTAAAAACTAAGTGAACGGTGGTATGGGATATTATTCTCCCTTCACCGTATGAAATGCGGTCGACATGTTTCTGCTGAGGTGTCCCCGAAGGATACGTAGCATTCTTCAGGACCTAAAAAAGGGGGGTGGGGGAAAGGGGTGGGGTTATATACCCTATGTGTTCACTTCCTTTTAACTAGTGAAAAATGGAAGGAAATTCCTGTCGCTAGATCAGGGGAGGGGTTAAAAAAACACTATGTAGGTGGATACTTCCCTCTTGGTATAGTACCACTGAGAGTAACTCCTGTATTTCTACCCTAAACGCTCCATGGGAGGGCTGAGGTGGAAGGACCTACTTAGACTTTTGTCTAGTTTCAGTGCTTCCAGCCGTTCTTCCCGGAGGCGTCCTCTCTGTCTCCCCGCTGACTCTTGTTAGACCTGTCAGCGTTAGGGTGGTCTTCACCAAACCTTTTTGCCTGCTTGCCTCCAATTTTGACGATCTTGTTTTTGTTGGCCTTAGGACTTTTCCACTGCTGACCAATACTGAAGTGCTTTGGCTCTCTCCCCTAAATATGGTTATGGTTGGACTATCCACAATTGGCATATTTAATTTACCTATAAGTCCCTAGTGCAGTGCACTACATGTGCCCAGGGCCGCCTGTGAATTAGATGCTGCTAGTAGATCTGCAGCTCTGATTATGCCACCCACTTAAGTAGCCCTTTTTTGTTTCAAATCTGTTTATTGAATATAAATTGAACAGGGAAAGTCAAAAGAAGACGTAAAGCAAAATACATCTGAAATAACACAGTATACTGATGGAGCCCTGCAAGGATCAATCATTGAAATATGAACCAAGGAAGGGTGTCCTTGTCCTTCCCCCAGTACCAATATAATCACCAGAATAGGCCCAGGCCGACAGTAGATGCAGTGAGCGCCGTGCTTGAGACAGATTAGTGAGGGCAGCGGCCCAGGCTTAAGGCAGTGTCAGCGAGGGAGCCCCAGACAGAAGACTGAGGGAATCAGGAGAAGTGGGGGGTCTCCAGTACTCAAACCCTGGCAAACTTGCATTCTCTAGGCCTCACGCAAGGAGATCCGCGTTTCCAAAGGCGAGGGCGGGCCTCCGCTGGAGCTGTAGGCCTCCGCGGAACACTGTGCTCATCTATCGGGCCCACCCCGGGTCCCTATAGCTTTTCCCTGCAATCATTCAAAAGCGGGGGGCTCCCACCACCTCCAGGTAATTAGGCTCAAGTCCCAGGCAAAGTTAGGCCCACCGGGCATTCAAATGGGTACATTGTGGATGGGCCTCACTCCGATCACGTCAGGTGGGCAGCTCCTCTCTACCAAGGGGTCAGAGGGCGTTCAGCCAATGTTAGAATATCTTCTAGGGTTAGAGGGCCCTTCAGCAAGTTCCAGCCCCCCGTGCGCGGGAGGTAGCCCAGCAGGTGACTTCAATGATTCTCTCTGCCCGTGCCACTGCAGGAGTGCAGAGCCCCAGATTCAGGGCCTGGAGGCCCAGAGACCCTCTCGAGGTCCGGTCACCCCCGAAAATTCCTCCAAACAAAACAGCGGGCTGGTGAGTCGAGGCGCAGGGCCGGGGGTCAGATTCCTGCACACCGCACCAAGGGCAAGATGGCAAGATGGCGGTGGAGTGTTTGGGAGCAGCTCCTCCTAGCGGCAATCCGTATCACCTCCGATGCTCACAAAGCAGCCTCCAAGCAGGAAAGGGCAACCACCCCTGCCCCGCCAACGGGCCGGGCACTGGGTATTGGCCGTGCCATCCAGAGGGCATGTCGCACAGCTCTAGTCCCCCGCACGTGGAAGGCAGCTCAGCGGGTGACTCCGGTGCTTCCCCCGGTCCCTGCCGCCGCAGGAATGGAGTGCTCTGGGTTCGGGTCTAGAGGTTCGGAGTCCCTCTCGAGGTCCGGCCTCCCCTGAAAGTTCATCAATTCAGAGCGGCGAGTCAGTGAGCCCAGGAGCAGGGCCGGGGGCAGATTTTTTCTCCCCGCTCCAAGGGCAAGATGGCGGCGGTGTGCTCGGCAGCGGCTCCTCACAGCAACAATTCACGACCCCTCCGATGCTCACAGAGCAATTTTTAGGTAGGTAAGGGCACCCACCCCTGCCCCGACAACGGCAACGGGCCGGGCACTCGGTAGTGGCTGGCCTATCCGGCCGCCGGGGTCTTTAGCTTTAACAGGCCGTGGTGGATAATAGACACAGCGGTACACGTCTCACTCTATTCGCGTCCTAGCCACGCCCCCCTTAAGTAACCCTTTAAACATGTCTCAGGCCTGCCACTGCAGACCCTGTTTGTGCATTTTACATTGCCATGTTGACTTGGCATTTAATACCCCTTGCGAAGCCCTAAACTCCCCTTTTAATACATATCAGTCACCCCTAAGGTAGGCCCTGCACAGCCCAACGGCAGGGTGCATTGTATTTGAAAAATAGGGCATGTACCTTTAAGTTTTACATGTCCTGGTAGTGAAAAACTGCCGGCCCGGGCTCCTTCGCTGTCAGCCTGAGCTTTTGGCTTTGTCTCGGTCCAGCATGACCAGATATCCCAAATAGGCACTTATTTCCTTTTAAGTGCTATTGTCTAAACTTTCATATCTCCAATTCTACGTATTGAAATTTGGTTGTTTTGTTCTTGTTTTAATATAAAATTAAGTTCTATTTTTCTAAATTGATGTGGAGTCCTCTTGTGGTGTTTTCTCTGTGTTACTGTTTGAAGTGTTATAGAAACACTTCACACATCGCCTCTGAAGTTAAGCCTGACTTCTCTATGCCAAGCTACCAGAGGGTGAGCACAGATTAATTCAGGGTGTGTTTCTGACTTACCCTGACTAGGATTGTAGTTCCTGCTTGGACAGGGTGCATACCACTATCAAACAGAAACCCAGTCTCTAACAATCATCAGAGTGATTCCTGACAGTCCTAGTGGGCTGTGGGCACAATGATGATGACTAGACAGAGAGAGGGACCCCAAAGTACCACTACCTCTGTTTTGTTAGTTTTTAACTTCAGGTAACTGTTAAACATCCATTCTGAAAATGCCATGGTGCCACCACGAAAACTGCTGCACATGAGATGAAAGTTCCTTTCTAACCTTATTATAAGCTGGGTATTATCAGCATTATGCATGATGAAATATTTTGGAAAAGATTGAGCAAACTAATGAATGTGGGCAGAGACGTTACCTACAAATTAAACAAGTTGGGGTGCAGGGATGAGCCATGTGGCATTCTATAGGTCATGAGTTTGGAAAAGACCTAAATGCTGACATGATGATCAGCTGACTTTGGTCCAATAGAAATGAAGAGACCCATTAAAAAGCCCTTCCTTTGATCACATACCCCTGCAGCCTTTCTGTAAAAGAGTAGCTTGGAACATGGTGTCAAAGTTGCCATGGTGTCTTGATAAGTCAAGAAGAATCAATGCTGCAAGACTACACTGATCAAGTATCATTCATAGTTTATTTTGAGGATCTAGCAGTAGTATATAATTTAAGCATTTAATGACCTGGTTAAAAGATTTCACAACCAACCATAACAAATTATAATGAATGTAAATTATTTATACACTCTCACAAATAAAATCCATAATAATTATACCTGAGAAAGTGCACATAAACTTGAAAGAGTACAATTGTAAAGATTAAAAAGTGCATCAGAATAAAAAAAGCATGACTCTGGACTCCTTAAGTGGTTTGTAGACTAGAGGCCTGTAGTTGACGGTGTTTCGAACTTTAAGCAACAGGAGGTCATCATCAAGACAGGAGAGTAAGGGTGAACACTTAAATTTGGAAAATGATAAAAGGTAGGAAATCAATTAATTAACAGTTAATGATAATTATAAGAATAGGGATTTGGCATGGACATGCGCTTAATTACTTACAACTGTTAAGCCTCTAAAGTCAGAAGGGGCATAAAAATAGAAACAATTCACAAATGCATTTATTTATTTATTTATTTATTTATTATTAAACTTGTACGGCGCAACAGCTACCCAAAAAGGGTTTCCCAACGCCAGAGCGGAACAAAAGAAATAAGCGGCAGCTGAGTTGGTTACTGGTTGAAGAGCCAGGTCTTCAAGGATTTTCGAAATTGAGAGTATGCCGTTTCACTACGGATGGCTATGGGAAGTGAGTTCCATAGTAGGAGACCGAGGTATGAAAAAGATCTCCCTCCCATCCTGGATAGTTTGATTCTGGGCACAGAGAAGTTCCCTTGGGTGGAAGATCGGAGGCACCGGGAAGGCACATAAGGGTTGACCATGTCTCGGAGGTATTGGGGTGCCACGCCTGTTTTGATTTTGAACATATAGCTCAGAGCTTTGAACTTAATACGGTTCTCCACCCTGAGCCAATGCAGGTCTCTCAAATAGCATGAGACCGAGGAAGTTCTGGGTACCCTACAAAGTAGCCTTGCGGCTGAGTTTTGTACCAGCTGAAGCCTGCGCGTCACCACCTTGTTTGATCCGAGGTAAAGGACATTGCAGTAGTCCAGTCGCGAGGTAACAAGGGCCAGGACCACTGTTTTCTGCGTGGGCTCAGGCAGCATCCAGACGATCTTTCTTAGCCACCTTAAGATGGTAAAACTGTTGGCGGCAACCTTGACTGCCTGATGTTGCATAGTAAGTGAATCATCAATGATGACACCAAGATTGCAGACTTTACTGGAGGGCCGAGGGAGTGCACCCATCAGCTCGGGCCAATGTTGAGGGCCCCAGAGGTCTTTATTTTTCCCAGTACCAGTACCTCAGTTTTCTCTCCATTTAGTTTAAGGTAGTGGGACTGCATCCAAGATGCAATTTTTCCTAGGCCAAGCTGAAGATGAGATGGCCCAGCTGCTTTATTCGCAGAGAGCGAAAAGATAATTTGGGATTCGTCAGCATAAGAGAATAGGGACAACCCTGCTTCTTTCGCGACGTTGGCCAGGGGTCTAACATATAAGTTGAAAAGTAGGGGGCTAAGAATGGAACCCTGCATAGGCAAAAGTAAAGGCTCTTGCAAAGTATGAGAAAAAGGAAGCAAGTCTGTGAAAACAATATATATGAAATGAGGATAACAAATGTCCTGAAGGAACAACTTGAGGGTGGGAGGGGAGAGTTGGGTTGGGAAAGGTGACATATATTGTCGCATAAAGGTAGTTTAGAATTATGGGAGCTACCACTAGAGCACTCAAGAAGGTGAAAAAGGGTGGAAGAACCTGACTCAATCAGGGCTAACTGTTTTGCAGACAAATGGAACAGAGATGGTGGAGGACCCAGGAAATTAATCAAAATGCTGCAAAGCTGTTTGTTGCTCTAGGGTAAACAAATCCAGAGGGGCAGTCGAAGATGGCTAAATCACAGCGTACACTGACCGCGCAAGTAAGACGGAAAATCGGTATAGCCACCCAGATAATGAATCATTTTGGCAGCAGGGCCATTTGTGGCTCAAAAGCAAACAATTTCCAAGGGGCGGCCGCCAGTGACCATAGCACAGCTTGAAGTGATCATATCGTGACTAAATGAATCACCTCAAGGAATTGTAAAGTGCAGAGGTGATTAAATGCACTTTCACTTCTGAGAGTGTACAGGCCTGATGTAGTAGACAGGCAATACATCTGAGATATAGCCAAAAGAGGGAAAGAAGAAAAATGCGGCCAATATTGTAGTGTCTTGTGCGTTACAGATGAAGGGACCCTTTGGTTCCTGATGGACTCCATAGAACAGTAACATAAGTGCATGGGTGATGAAATTCATGCTGTAGAATGTTCAGTTAATGGTTACATACTGAGGAATAAAAATGTGTAATACCAAGCTCTGTGTGGTCATTTGCAAGTACCTGGGCTAGGGTAGGACGCTACAACTGGTGACGAGATAGAGGATCACATAAACCCTGCAACCTGCAGAATCGAGAGTTCTCTCCCGGAGAGTTTGCCATGGTCCAACAAACTTCTCATATGTGTCACGTGTGCCTCAGTTGAAGTGAAAATCTATGGTTGGCACATGTGCAGTCAAAGCTACACTCCAGACAGTGCAAGGTCTGTGAAGAAAGAGAAGGCCTTACAGAATGTTTGTTTGTCATCGTCTAGGAATTTGCTGATAAAGTCGTGACAAGGGATACTGCGCCACAACATGACACAGAGCTATCATTTATACAGTACAACAGCGCTAAAGGCAGCGACAACGAGGTACAGAGAAGAGCTAGAGGCTATGTAAGCCGAGTGCAAGGAAGCGCTAAAAGCAGAGACATTTCTGACATCACGAAACACTAAGGGCAGTGACAAACAGGTATGGAAAGTGCGACAACCCAGATGTCAGCATGCGGCTAGTGCATGATGAGGGTGCTGATACAAGTGGGCAGCAGATGCCGTCAGAGCAAGTTCTGCTCCCGGTAGCAGAAAGTTCCACAGGCTATGATGTTGCCACATTTCTAAAACAACCACTTCCCTTTGAGACTGCCGAGAGGCAAATTATTGGTGACAGATAGACTGCCTGAATCAAAACTATTGATGTTTTAGACCTGTCTATTCCACTGAATCGGTTATACTCACTGTTATGGATGAACTAAGAAGAGGAGCCGATAACGGCATCCCCCAGGCCCTGGTCCTCCTGGATTTGTCAGCAGCCTTCGACACGGTCGATCACAATATCTTGGTTGACCGTGTCAGAAGTGCCGGGATCCAGGGTCTGGCGCTGAGATGGCTCTCCTCCTTCCTTGGTAACCGCTTTCAAGCAGTTCGGTTGGCTAATTTTTCATCCAACAAGAGGGAACTAACCTGTGGGGTCCCTCAGGGCTCCTCTCTTTCCCCCCTCCTTTTTAATCTGTATCTTCTCGCTCTAATTCGATCTTTGAGAGAAAAAAGGGTTGGGACATTCAACTATGCTGACGACCTCCAATTGGTGTTTGAAATCAATTCGTCAGCATCGTCAGTTACTCACTTTCAATCTACCATGATATTTATTAGTGACTGGATGAATTGCAACCAACTCAAGTTGAACCCCGACAAAACTGAGCTGATTCTCACAGGTGGCCCCTCCAATCCATGGCATTCCAATTTCTGGCCATCTTCTCTAGGTAACCCCCCGAAGCCTGCAGCCTCTGCCAAAAGCTTAGGCGTCGTGATTTCTAGCGATCTATCAATGAATGCCCAAATAAGCTCAGTAGTTTCCGCAAGTTTCTTCCAATTACGGAGAATAAGGAAGATCAGCAGATTTCTTTCCAGGGAAGCCCTGACCTTGGTCATCTTAGCCTTGGTGATCTCCCGTTTGGATTATGCCAACTCCTTATACTGTGGCATTCCTGCTTACCAACTAAGACGTCTTCAGCTGGTTCAAAACCAAGCTGCCAGACTCATCTTTCATCAACCCAAATGGCAGTATGAGACTCCCATAATGAAAAATTTACACTGGCTTCCCGTGGCCAAAAGGTGTGCTTTCAAGCTGGGATGCACCATTTGTAAAGCTCTGCACGGTTGCAGCCCTGCTTTTATTTCGTCTAGGATCCAAAGATACATCCCCTCCCGGGATCTGCGTTCTTCTCACCAAAACTTGTTGACCATTCCCTCTTTTAAACGTAAAAAATTTGGAGGCCTTAGATTTGCTGTCCTAGGCCCACAGTTTTGGAACTCTCTCCCCGCGGAGATTAGACTGACTCCATCCTATGCACAGTTCAGAAAAATGCTTAAGACCCGTTTGTTTGTTCAATCATTTAACATCTAACCTCAGTTTTCTGCAACCTTCTTTCTGCCTATTCAGCGCCATGAAACCGCATGGTGTACGTGCGCTATACAAAAGCTTTTAACATAACATTAACATAACATAACATGTTTTAATTGATGTGCTGGAAGAAGTAAATGATGAAAAGATCATTAAATACCTGAAGAATTTAGTGGGTGACTCTTAAAAGAAACGATAAAGAAAATACCACAAGGTGATGAAGTGACGTACTGTCAAATCAAAGAAGCGTTAAAATCCAAGCTCAATCCAATGCAGAATGTCAACTATAAAAGGTACATTTGCAGTCAGGAAAGGCAGAGAGCTGGTGAAACGATGAATGGGTTTGTAGAAGACTTGATTCGCTCATAAAGCATCGCAAGCTCAATGAGTTCAACAATGAAGAGGCTATGCATCTCAAAGTAATAGATGGTTGCCTCTCCAATTCCATTAAACGAAGAATGCTGAGAGAGAGACTCAGCTTGGAGCGAGTACTCATGGCTGCTAGAGCGGAGGAGAGAGCTGACAGACAGGCAGCGAACATGGAGGCCGGAACAGGCCAAATGAATTAGCCCTGAGTGTGAAAAGCAAGTCAAAACACAAGGCAGAAGGCCATAAAGTAATGTTTCCAAAGAAAAAGAAGTTGCGTTTCTGATGTGGATTTTCCTTTCCACATGAGTGTAGATGTCCCTTCATTGGACAAGTATGAAAAGGCTGCATGAAAGAACCACTTTGTAACAGTCTGCAAAGCGAAGGAAAGATCAAGTGCATCACAACGAGAAAACAAAATGGATGTCAGAAAGTTCCAGACGCAAGGTTCTACGCCTGCCCACAAGGCCAAGGGCAACATCAGTTGAGGCAAGTAGAAACTGAACGATGCTGATTGTCATCAAATTCTTCATCAAAATGTTCGTCACCATCATTGTCAAGTGACAGTGAGGAAGATGACTGTGTGATGACAATGTTGACTGCTGGATGGCATGCACATGAAGGGTTAGCTTCTTGTGAAGAAGAATGCTGGCCAAAGCTAGGCCAACAAGTGAAAGTGTGAAATTTATTTAGACACTGTCCCAAGATCACACTACCCCGTTTAACTCTGTCAAACACCAAAGTGTATTTGTGGGCTGCTTAGATGTCACTGCAAAGTCAAGGTTCATTCATAGCCACTGTGAAGCATAAAAATACGAAAGTACAATTGCCAATTCATGTCTTGCCAGGCACTTCATTGAGCGCATGTTTACTCAGTTTCAGTACTGCTGCTGACATGGGGCTGATTTCTGTCAATTGCAATGTCAGTGCCTATCATGAGATAGTGGATCAATGTCCATCTTTGTTTCATGAATTAGGAAGACTTAAGACAATGAAAGTGCAACTTTACATTAATGAGGGCATTCATCCTGTTGCTCAATGACATCGTCGAATTGCATTTCATTTACAATAGGCTGTTGAGAAAGAACTTGGGGGCATATTATCAAGCACGGCGTTAAAATTATCGCCGGTTTAGCGGCAGAAAACTGACGCTAAAGCGGCGATAATGGGCTTGATAATATGCCCTGGAGAATTCCAATAGAAGCCCATGTTGACACCAGAACATGGGCTTGTATTGGAATTCTCTAGGGCATATTATCAAGCCCATTATCGCCGCTTTAGCGGCAGTTTTCTGCCGCTAAACCGGCGATAATTTTAACGCCGTTTCTTGATAATATGCCCCTTGATACCTTATTAAAGCATGACATCATTGAGCGATCCACTGGTCCGATGCCAGGGGCATCACTCATAGTGGTGCTGCTGAAAAAGGATTGCAGAGGAGCTGTGCACCTTTGCATTGATATGCACCAAGAAAACAAGGTGATTGAAAGAGAACAGCATCCAGGATGACACATTGCCGATATGATTATGCAGCTGAATCGAGCTAAATTATTTACCTTGATTTGAACAAAGAGTATCACCAGCTTGAACTGGGAAGAGAACTGCAGGTACATTACTACCTTTTCGACTCATGTTGTTTTAAAAAAAAATAAAAGTCAAGTTTCGGAGTGATATTAGCTGCCGAACATTTCCAGGATGTCATTCATCGCATAATACAGCCAGTCACAAATGATTTCAATTACAGTGAAGGCATACTAGTTTTTGGGGCCACACGAAAGGAAGACAACAAAGTGCTAATGCAAGTGTGTTGTATACTTGCCAATGCAGGTCTCACATTAAATGCGGCAAAGTGTGAGTTTCTTCAAACCAAACTCAAGTCCTTTGGCCATGTCTTTTTTGACGAAGGAATGACTCCAGACCCGAACAAAGTACAAGCCTCACAAGATGTAACTATGCTGAGATCCTTCCTTGGTATGGCCATTTGCTGTTCTAGGTATACAACTTGTCACTGTAGGGGACCCATTGGGAGACTTAATAAAACGAAATGTCCCATTTAAATGGACAAGTGAATGTGAACAAAGCTTCAAGAAAATCAAGCATGCAATTAAGAACACAGCTGAAATGGCATACTTTGATCCGAAAATGCAGACGGAGGTTGTTGTTGATGTGAGCTCAGTGAAGATGGGAGCCATCCTTGCCGAGCACACTGGACATCCCATTGCCCCAACACACATTGGGGGATATTCTCAAGAACGTGCGATAATCATCGCCAAAAAAGGCTAACGCACATTTTCATATCGCCGTCTATCGCGGGAAAATAACTCCGTGTTAACGTCGTATTCTCAACACGGCGGTAACATGCGATAGTCTCCCGAGAACGCGTCAAATGTCCGCGATACAACTACCATGATGGCGATAAAAAAGGAAACCCGAACATGAAAAAAGTTGCGATGGGCCCAACCGCGATAGAAAAATCGGCGACAAGCAGCGCCAGGCTTGCAATTCTCACGTCAGGCAGGAAAAATCACCATAAAAGCAGCAAAAAAAACAGAAATAAATTAAAAAAACATAACAACTGCAAAGCACAATGGAGGGAGCTGGAGCAAGTACAGAGGACAACCTGAACCCCACAAGCCCCACGGAGGACCAGCCTGGGACCTCGGGGCCAGGGAAGGGCAAGGAGAAGAAGAAGAGGAAGACGCGGTTCAGTCCGCAGGAAAACAGGATCCCGAGAACGGAGGTGACACTCCCACCATCCAATTGCCATTGGTGAAATTGTCAGCACTAAATGTTGCACATACACTTGTCAGAGCGATGTGCCAATGCAGAGGAGTGACATGCACACAGGGAATGTGTCTTGGAATGAATTCATTTGCACATGCTGTGCATGTGGTCATTTTGACATGTCCCATGGTTGCTAAAGACAGTCCCTATGTGACGTGCTTATGTGAAGAAATTGTGAATGATAGTGTCCCTTCGGGCTATTCCAGCTGCTGCTGCACTGGGGTGTGGTCCACCTGCCTCGTCCTCATCATCATCGTCCGGTGCATCTGGCACATGGATCCATGGGGCATTGGTGCGTACACATATGTTGTGCAACACACAACATGCAATGATCATCTTGCACAGTATTTGCGGGCTGTACAGGAGTCTTCCACCTGTGATGTCCAGACACCTGAAACGTGACTTCAACACGCCAAATGAGCGCTCAACAATGCCCCTGGTGCGTATGTGGGCCGCATTGTACTGCCTCTGGGCCTGGGTGTTCGGGGCTCGGAGGGGTGTCATCATCATATGCAGAGTGCATATCCTTGATCACCTGTGACAGGGGAGAGAGATGTGTCAATCAGTGGTTCAGCATTCTGTTCAGCATTCTGTGTTGGCAGGCTTATTAGTATATTGGTGTGTGATGTGTGGGACTTTGTGATACATGTCTGACATGTCTTGCATGTGGCAAATGAGCGGCATCCATGTGTAGTACGTTGCCTCACAGCTGCTCCTCACTCCCCCCGAGCCTATTTACTTGTGTGCGCTGCGCGGTTGCATCACTTGCACTCCTAGGACACACCATTGTCATGACTGTCTGCGCATGTCTACAAGCCTGACAACGACACTGTGATATTGGCCGTTGAAGGTGGTCGGCCACGTGTGTGTAGGCCTATGGTCAGGATATGGTGGAAACAGAGACACACGCAGTAGTTGCCTTGGTGGCCATCCCGGAAGTGAACCACGCCTTGAGCCCCGGGCTATTGATTCCCACTCCTACGCTGGCCCAGCCCACTCCACTTACGCTTAAAGGGGAGGACGACATAGCTACATGTCCAGGGTCTACCCCACTGCCTGAGGTAACATGGTTGCGCCCACTGTCTACGACACTACAAACACCAGCAGTATATGTCCACATGGACATGTCTGTGCTCTGCATACTTAAGTCTGTCCAGCACATCCCCGCCACACTTGGCATTGTGTACATTCTGATTCATGGGTCACTTGCCTCCCTCACACATACTTGGTTCCCGCCTCTCACCACATCCTGCTATTGTGTGGCAGAGGTGCCATGACGTGGATGGCTTGTCTACATGTCTGGCCCCTGTTACCACAGTTCCATGTGTTGTCATGTCTGGTAGGTGGGCATGTTGTTTGGCATGTCGTATGTGATGTTGTAACGTGTGCATTCCCACAGTTGCGAGTTGCATGATTGTGGATTAGAGGTGTGTGGTGTGTTCCGTTGGTACTTACCAACGAGCAGTGCATTTCCGTAGGTGCCATCCTCGAAGCGCTGGTTGATGATGGACTTTCGGAAGATGTAGGAATCATGCACACTGCCTGGGTAGTTGGCGACAACGTTGGTGAAGTGTCCCCGGTGGTCCACTATTGCCTGCACATTGATGGAATGCGTGTGCTTCCTGTTGCGGTAATTGTGTGCAGTGTCGGCAGGGGGCACAAGTAGGACATGTGTGCAGTCAATTGCCCCCAACACGTGCGGGAAGCCAGCTATGGCGTAGAAGCCTTGCTTGGTCTCCAGCTGTTCCTGCGCAGTGTGGGGGAAGTGAAGGTACTGGGGTACCAAGCTGATGATGGCATCCAAGACAGGTGTGAGGAACTTTGATAGGGGTGGCTGTGAGACTCCTCCGACTCTGGCAGTTGTTGGTTGGAAGGTACCAGAGGCAAACAGGTGCAGCCCAGCCAGCAGCTTTGTCTACGGAGGGATGTTGGTTGTCCACTGTGTTGGTACCGTCAGCCTGTGGGCAATGTGGATCAGGATGCGGAGGATGGTCGTCCTTTTGAGCCTGTAGTGGGCAATGACTTCCTCTGGCGTTAAGTCTCCGAGGCTGGTGCGTTTTCGGAAGGACCGCTGTCTTATTCTGCGCTGCCTCGGTGGTAGTCCATGGGGGGGTGGTCTGGGGGGGGGAGGTGGGTGGTCTTGGGGGGGGGTGGGTGGCCTGGGGGGGTGGCGGTGGGTGTTGTGGGCCTCTTGGGGCTCCGAGTTGCATGATCAGTAGCTCCATGACATGTGTTGGTCTGCCGATGTGGCTCTTGGCTGGGCTCCCTTTTATACTGCAGTTTCTCGTCCTGCTTAACACCAGTAGAAGGCAGGTGTTAAATCCCTGCTGCTAACGCGCCTTATCGCCTGTTTTTGGATCGCAGATCTGGCTGGTCGTTGTGAATATCGCGAAGTGGAGTTTTCGTGTGTTTTTGCACGGGAACGCCTACTCTGCATATCATGAGCGTTAGTTGTCTCTCTCATCCGTGGCGATGTTTTTTGCGGCAGCTATCGCTGTCATACTGGCGATTTGGGGAGTTTGAACCAGCTTGTGAATGGGGCGATAATTCTTTCGCCACTTTTGCTGCGCTAAAGTGCCGTTAACTCGGCGATGAGTCCTTGAGAATATGCCCCATTGTGTCTTATGCTAGCCCAAGTTTGTCAATGACAGAATGTGCTTATTCACAACCAGAAGAAAGCCTAGCTGTTGTGTGCCCTTGTGAACATTTTCTTTTGTTTTCTATAGTATTTTATTGATTTTCCACACCATACATCATATACTCTGTAACCCACTTATTCCTCTCTCTCTCGCCCGACCCTTCCCTCCCTACAAGGTCGCCGGCATCTCAAATAATTCACGTGCCACTTTTTTCCATCCTTTCCAAATCTTCTCAAATTTCTTAGGACACCCTCTCCCTTCATAGACTGTTTTTTCTGCGAATGACTTATATCCATTTCCCTTTCCCACTCCTGTTTCACTGAGGCCACTAGTGATCCCCATTTTCTCTTTTTGCAATGAGGCACCCTAGATTCATTAGTGTGCATTTATAGAAGATTGCGTCCAATTTGCTCCAAATCCCAAAGAGGGCAAGTGGGGCGCTCATCGATAGCCTCACTTCAGTTGCTGTCTCTAGTCTATGTGTCACTCCCTTCCAGAACGCACTTAGAGCAGGGGGCTTGTGAACATTTTCATGTGCTCCTGTATGGAAAACATTTAACAGTTGACACTGACCACCAAGCATTGCTCACCATTTTCGGCAATCCTAAAGCCAAGATACCCCCTCGCATTGAGGGGTGCTGCAGTTGCAGGAGTATGATTATACGATTGTCCGTCGTCCAGGTAAAGCTCAAAACCCTGCTGACTGCTTCTCAAGTGTAGCAATAGTGTCATGGCACTACTTCTAAAGCGGCTGATGCCTATGTTAACTTCATTGTGAAGTCTAGTACCCCTGATGCCATATCGGTAGAACAAATCATTGCTACCACGAATACCTACAGAGATTTGCTAATACTCAAAGACATTATTACACACCAGTTGTGGTGAACACATACTTGACCTCTTCATGATAACCTTGTGTAGTGTTAGAGGCACTCTTATGGTCTGACACCCTGTGATGACCTTTGACTACCATCATTTTAATTGACTTTGGTGTGTTATTTGACCCTAGCTTGAATCTACGACGTCCTTCATATGCCTTGTTTCTCTTGATAATTTCTTCTCGTAGTTTTGAAGTGGGAGCTGTCACAGTAGAACAGCCTTGCCAAGAACAGAACGTGTGGGATGTGCATTTGAAAGCAAGAGAGAGAGGTGTGGAATGTACTTTTTGGTCTTGAAGTGTAGTGTTATGAGCAGTGGTGCACAAATGTGCACTGTGTTGCACATAGAGAGATGAAGTATGTGATGCTATAGGCAGTGGTGCACAAATGTGCATTGTGTTGTACATCGGGAAGTATTATGAAGTTCTTACTATTTGACATGGCCTCATGTCATCCTGAATTCTGACTCTGCCTTGCTTGAGCTTTTCTGCACACACAGACAGGCCCCCAGAGTGTTTGCAAGTAGCTTGGGTTAATCGCGTTCAAGGTTTGTTTTGTGAGATATTGTTTAATGTAGCCTGGAAGGATTTCGTAAGCTTCATCAAGATAAAGGCTGGAACATGTGAGAATGTAGAGGGAACGTGGGAACTCCTTCTTGCCGTGGAATGCTTGCCTGGAAACTGGCCAGTTCAAGTAAGTTTCCTTGGCGCAAAGGGGAAGACTCTTGAATTTTCTAGTGTGTTTTGAGACTATAAAGCTGAGGGTTGTTGACAGCCAGCTTGTGAGTTCACTTGTGGAATAGACATATTGCCACAAGAATCTGGATTTGAGTCCTGATCGCGAGTCCATTGCCTGGCTGTAACGGGCTCCTCCAGCTTGAGTTGGCAAGGATGTCGAGTGAATGATCAGGTGAGGTGATTTGTTTCTGACTAGTGCCATTGTGATACGTGGTTCCAGTGGCTGTGGTCATTTGAGGTGTTTTCTTTGTGATGTGTGAGTGACTCAGAGTGCACATCCAAAGTAATCATTTGATGTATTTAGTGTATATATATATTTCTGATCTCTTGCAGGACGTCCAGTATTAGTTGCTTGAGTTTTATCTCATATTATTTGCTGCTTGCATTTCATATTATTATCCATGCATTTAACAGTTGCATTTACCAAGTGTGTTATTATTGCTTCCATATAAATTTATATCTCTATATACATTTGAATGTGGTTCATTTGGCATCTGGGAAAGCTTTTCTGTTACAGAGCATTGCATAAATAAAACCCCAAGCCTTACTCTAAAAGAGAGCCTTTGCATTTTGTAAAGTGAAACACTTTTCTAGGTATTGTTGTGTTTTATGTCTACTGTTCCGACCGTGTTTGAGCCACCGTGTGGGAGTGGAATTTGTGGAACTCTATATTATCTGAAAGACGAAGCAAGACATTTGGCGTTACTCGAGGATTTACGAAAAGTGCAATTTTAAAAGGGGAAGATGCTCTCTAAAATGCCCATGTTTTCAATTGCAGATTCCCAGATGCCACCTGAGGGGCCGATTCACACTACTAATCTGGGATAAAATCCTAAATTTACTACTTTTGGTATTCACAGAAGGCATTTAGTAGTAGTAAAGTTAGGACTCCTAACTTTACTACTACTAAACTGAGACAAAATCCTAACTTTACGACTTTCGGTATTCACAAAAGGCATTTAGTAGTAGTAAAGTTAGGAGTCCTAACTTTACTACTACTAAATGCCTTCTGTGAATACCAAAAGTAGTAAGTTTAGGATTTTATCTCAGTTTAGTAGTAGTAAAGTTAGGAGTCCTAACTTTACTACTACTAAATGCCTTCTGTGAATTTCAAAAGTAGTAAGTTTAGGATTTTATCTCAGATTAGTTCTGTGAATCGGCCCCTGAGTTATTTGAGTGGGAGATTGCCTCTAATGCATGTTTAAAATATGAGGGGCAAGCACAGATATTTAAATGTGTACATGATTTTTCTCTTAAAGAGGGATTACAACTTGGTATTTCAGACAGAAATATTGGTGTCATTTTAAATGCATTGCTTAGAATGTATCAAAAATGTGGACAGTTAGAAAAGGAACGTAATGAGCTGCAAAGGGAGTTAGTTGAAGCTAAAGAAGAGTTAGACCTTTTTACACGTGAAAATAAATCTTTGAAAAGAGAGTTGAAAATGTACCAAGCACCGAAGCCGTTTATTTTGCCAGGCTGTTTAGATAGCCAGAGTGATTCATTTGTGAAAAATGTGGATGCAGAGAAGCTGCAGGTTAATTTACGGTGCTCACAGGAGGTTTTAATTAATTCTTTTGAGGATGTTCCTCAGCCAGAAATGAATGTTATCTTGGTTGAATTTGAAGCTTCCGAAGCAATGTTGAACAGAGAAAATCTAAATGTGCAGGAAGATAAACAAACCAGCCTGTTAGAACTAGCGATCGTTGGTTGCAGTTATAAATCAGACATGTCAGTGAATGACAAACCTTGCTTTACATTGAGAGACGCTATTTTGAAAAAAGAAATGACAGAAAATGTGATTTTTAAACTTGATTTTTAAACCCCAAGCCTTATTGTAAAAGAGAGTCTTTGCATTTTGTAAAGTGAAACCCTTTTCTAGGTATTGTTGTGTTTTATGTCTCCTGTTTCGCCGTGTTTGAGCCACCGTGTGGGAGTGGAATTTGTGGAGCTCTGTATTATCTGAAAGGCGAAGCAAGACACCTTGAATATCAAAAATTAAAATATGTGCCAGAAGAATTTTCAGTTACTCCAAAAGGCAGCATCTTATCAGGGTCAAGAATCGTCATATTAAGAGTCTAGGACAACACGTTTTTGAACTGGTTCATGAAGGACACTGTGGGGTTGTTGCTATGAAACAAGCTTTTTGGGAGCAAATGTGGTTCCCCATTGTAGGAAAGTAGGATCTGCTTCTTATGGTTACCCCCACTTTTTGTTTGATGTGATACTGTTTTTGACAAGTCTGGCTGGGATCCTGCTAATCAGGACCCCAGTCTATATGCTTTCTCCCTAAACTGTTGTGCTCAGTACCTAGGTACATCCCAGATTGGATACTGGGGTACCCTTGTCAGTCCATAGTATATGTTACCCATGTACCCAGGGCATAGGTACTCCAGAGGTCTCCCATGGGCTGCAGCATGGATTATGCCACCCATAAGAGACCTTTCAAAATGGAACTACAGGCCTCCAATTGCAGCATGTGTAAGTTGGTGCATGCACCACTTACGAAAGATATAGGTTTACTATATCTAAGGGTCACTGCACTTAAAACCTATAAGTCACCCCTATAGCAGACCTTTACAATACTTAGGGCAGGGTGCTTGGTTCTAAGTGAGAGGGTGCCCCTGCATGACCAGGACACCCCTGCAGCCTACGGAGTCCATTCTCCCGGGTTACCAGTGAAGCAGACATACACTAACATAGAGGGACATTACGTGACCGCGCGATGACCATCTCGAAAACGGCTGCAACAAACCCTATCGTATTTGGTGTCAAACATGTTGGAATCATACCCCCACACCATCGGAGGTATGATTCCACCCACCGGTAGAGCCCTCCTTTAGGCTCTCAGTGTTCCGGGTACCAGCCTTCTAGTCCCAGACAGCACAAATGGTTGCTGCCGACCAGAGACATATTTCTGCCCTCCTGCTGCTGAGCCAAGCTCGAGCAGGGGAAGGCAGAACAATAGGCATCCTGTAACAGGGAGGTGTGACCAACTCCCACACAGGATTTAGTGTATTAGGGCTGGGTGGGTGCCCGTGCAAGCGCCTGAAAGTGTGCATGAGGGGCACATTTGGTGTCCCTGTGCATAGTCCAGTTCAAACCAGTTCTGAGAGCCATTGGCTCCCGCTCTGGTGCAAAACTGGACAAAGGACATTGTAGTAACCACCCCCCTGTCCAGATCCTCCCCTGAGAGGTTCCCCTGAATCTTCCCAACCCTCTCCTTAAGGTACTTAAGGGCTTTTCTGGGTGTTGGTCCCTAGATTCATCGTGGACAATATTCAGAACTGAAACCACTGCACTTCTACCGTCTGGGCACTCTGGACTTCGCTGGACTTAGTTTGGGCTTGACTTCGTCTCCTTTTCAGTCTGCTGCATTGTCTGTGCCTGTGCACCATACAGGATCCGTGCAGGACCTGTGGAGCATCCAAGACACTTGAAGATTATCTCCTTGAAGTGAAGGAGTCACTTCCCTGCATTCGCAGGCACCTCAACACTGCTGACTGGTCTGCTGATCCTGAGCTCCTGCGGCCTCTAAAGGGTTCAACAACACAGGTGTTGTTATCTATGTCTCCTAAGGCCTAAGCTGCCCTCTCACCAAGTCTAAGGTCAGAATCCCTCGTGGGGGCTGCATTAACCGAACCCCTGCTGCATCGTGTACTTTTGCAAGTGCATATGCTTGTTGGCAACTCTGCGACAAGTACCTTGGGCTCCAAGTAGCCCCAACCTTCGGCAACTTCTTGCACCAAGATCTTCAGCCACACCGCCTCGTGGGCACCGTGGTCTGCTCCTTTTGGTGAGCCGCTCGAGGTCCTCTCGCAATCCCTGTGCCTCGGGCCTGTGGGTCCATTTGAGGGTCATCTTTGTTTTCCTTGGGCTCTCCTGATTGCTTGGGGCCTGCCCTGACTCCCCTGCGTGTGGTGAGTCTCATGAACCTTGCTGGTCCCAACTGTGCACCTTCTTGACTTCCTGCATTGGTTGCATTTGCCAAGGCTTTTTGGTGCCACCGCCGGACACCGACCCCTCAGCACTTGACATCCTTTGCGGGACAGCTCGTATCCGGGTCCTGGTTGTCCTCAGCATCGCCTGGTCCTCACAGCTGCAGAGTCAAGGTCACGACATCCTTCCTGAAGCACCCGACATCGGAAGACATCCGTCTTCCAAGTCTCCTGGTCACTCCTGAGTGACATAGACACTGTCCCCTCTGTTTTAAGGTACTCCTCTACAAGAATCCACGTTTGGATTCCTCCGGACACTTACTCCTCTTCCAGCAGCGGCATTTTCCTGAAGTCCTCCATTGGGTTCGACGGCGGTTTCCGATGCCACTTCACACCTACGCACCCGGCTTCCCTGGGATAGGTAACTTGGATACCACGGTATCCACGGGTGGGGTGGCTCTCCAACCTTCTGTCTTCCGCAGGGTTTCTTCAGGGTCCACTGGGAAGGGTCCCTAATCTTTAAAAATTCCAACCGCGACTTGCACATGGACTTGTACGGAGCACGCGGTCATGTTCACACACTGCACACACTCTCCGTGGGGTCCCTATCTACTCACCTTGGGTGGTTCTGTGGGCCCCCAGCAATTCTCCGTCTTCTCGACATTGTCCTGACTCGAGTCTTGGTTCTTATACCACTTTCTTAGTATATGGTTTGGTCCCCCCCTGGGGCCCACCGTGTATTAGTGCTATTTACTCTGATTTCTTTGCTTAAGTATTGTGTGCTTCGTGTCTATCTCTGTGTAGGAGATACTGTAACGTACTAGAGAGTGTTCCATAATAAATACATATTTTTATACATACTTTGTGTGGTTCCTTTTCATTTAATCTATACTATAAGATTGCATTCTGGTAAAAACAAGCTGCTTTACACTCCTTCAAGACTAAGCCTGAAGGCTGCTCTCCGCAGCTACCACTTGGATAGCTTTCTAAGGTTGCCGGAGACCTGCTCAATCACCATAAGGGTTGTCTGTACTGGTGCAAGGTGCCCACTTACATTATTGGACATCATTTACCAGGCCAGCCTCTCACACCCATCTTGATGAAAGAGTTAAAAGCATTTCATTTGAGCAACTGTTTGTTATCTACAACAACCCCACATCCGTTAAGCATGTCTGATCTCCCAAAGCATGCATGAGAGAAAATTGTAATTGATTTCTTCAGATCCCTGCACAATGGACATCATTTACTAGTAATTGTTGATGAATATTCCTGGTTTCCTCTGGTGGAAGATCTGTCACCAACTATTCATGACAGAGTCATTGAGAGACTAGAAAGAATTTTTGCAACTTCGGGTGTTCCGTTGATTTTGAAATCTGACAATGGTCCGCCTTTAAATGTATGAGAATTTAAAGACTTTCTCACTCATTTTAATATCAAGCATCAGAAAAGCCCACCTCTCTGGCCACGGGTGAATGGTGTGGTCGAGAGATTTATGAGTACCCTCAAGAACACGGTTCAGTGCACTGGTGAGAGCCCTGCCACCTTAATGTTTGGGAGAACCATAGGAACTAAAGTGCCACAATGGACCACTGGGAGATCTATTGACCTTGATAAACTTCGAATCACTGATTCATCTCACAAATGCAAAATGAAAACCTATGAGGACAGACGTCACTGTGCTCGGAGCACTGTGTTCAACAGAGGAGACTAAATCATTATCAGGCAGAAACAGAAACCGAAGTTTGATGCTCTGTTTGATGCAGACCCACTGAGGGTTTTAACTAGTAAAGGACACATGGTGACTGCTCATAGTCCTGGAAAGTCCATTACACAAGATTCTTCGCATTTTAAGCACCTGCCTCAAACTTCACCAACTCCAGATGTCAGGAGTGATACTGTGGAAAATTAACTGCAATGGTTGTTAGCATCAGCTGAAGCCATTTTGTTTCTGGCAGCCATTTTAGTTAAGTGTGTTAGTCATCCAGTAGGTCGTAGTCGTAGGTCGTAGCACGCCCCGTCCCGCAGCGGGACGGGAAGACCCCATGATGAAGCATGACACCAAGGGCCCTTTTGGTGTGTGAGGGGTATTTAAACAAACGCTGTGTGCATCCACACCTGGATGACTAACACACTTTCCTTTATACTTCTAGTCCCATGTGGTGGATTCTTTTGATTTATTTACTAAGCATTAGAGGAGGATATATCCGCCACAGTGTCCGTGTGAGACACTACCTCTTCACTCCCTCCTTTTATTATATAAAGCCATTTTAGTTAGCCATGTGCTTTCTCCTCTTCACTGTTGCCTGCTCTTGTATTTCACTGGAGTCAGGAATTATAATTAACTCCTTCAGCATTGAGCCAGAGTACTGCACATGCTCAGAAAGGCCTAGCTTCCAGAATACACCTGTTCTTAGTGAATAACTGTCAGGCTATTTTAACTGATATCAGCAACTCTGTTACTCCTCCTACTTTGTCGACTAAGTATTTTCTGTTAGTCCTTATATGTAACTAAGCTATTCATGTGCACACTTGTACTGCCTCTTTTTGAGTCTCCCTGCATGCTCAGCGGTAAATACAGTATATAAGATGTGTAATGTTGGTATTCCTTAGACTGTCTCATACAGTGGCCTGCGGGTACTGTATTGACACAGTTTCCATCATGTGAGGTCAGTCTCCCTCATGTGAGGTTAATAATAGCATTGTTTTTAAATTCCAGCTTCCGTGCCAATCTCTTCTTTGTTGGTTTAAAGGACCAGGTGCATCAGTGAACCCCTAGAAAGGTTTTTCATTTTTACAAATTGGCGCCCAAACGTGGACCTCATCGGAGAAGCGGCTATCCAAGGGAGTGGTCTTGACGGGAGACAGGAATGTACTGAGGAGAACAGGACAGGAATCTACTGAGGAGGTACCCTGCACAAGGAGATTTTTTGTCTTTGCAGACCAAGGTATTTCAGCTCTCTCCGATCTGGCCATCCAGGTGTTAGCCGCTCCCGACTGAGATTTTCTTTGGCGTGAGTATTCTAAAACGACCGTTAGGTCACTCAGAACTTGGCAGTGGGAGGCTGGAGATTTGTGCTTGGTAAGGTCGTCGACATTTGTTTGCTTGTTTGGCCAAAAACGTGATTTACGTGATTTGTCTGGATATATATGAATTGCAATTTGTATAGGCAGGTAATGAGAAAACTGTGAAAACTTGAACGGCACACTTTGGGTTAAGTGCTACTTTGCGTATAATATTGTATATCTTACAATATTCTTGGCATGCCTGTTTCTAGCACACTTCGTAGAAAGTGTTGCTGTCTTGGAGGTACCAATGTGAATTCAGAAAGTACTCAGCTGATTTCCCTAGAGGGGATACCTAAATAGGTTTAGGTACATTAACAAGGTATTTCTTCCATGATGACTAGTACATCATGGAATAAAATATATACATAAAAGGATCCGGATCTGTGCACTTAGTAACATTCATAAGTGGTGATATGCAGAGCGTTTTTTTTTTAGTATTCTGTCAGCCAAACTGACAAATTTGGTGTATTTTGGCTTTTGAATATGGAACAGTCTTTGGGCTGTTTTGATGCAGTCTTTTGGACTACTTTTGAGAGCTCTTTTTGTAAATATGACTTACAATTAGTATTTACAAATGGTTTGGTTTAAGTGCAGTCTTTGGGCTGTCATTTGTTTTTGTCCTAAGTGTTGATTTGGGGTTACTTGTTTTTTTTTGGAGTGTCTGTGTGGTTACGGACTAACATACTTGTGAAGTATTTGTTTCAGTAAATAGTGCCTATGTTTTTTGTGTAAGGATGACTTGCTTTTAGCAAGCAGTGTTTTGTGTTCTGAGTGTATGACCCCCTCTTTGAAAATGTCTGGAATGAGCTCAATTTGTTTTTTTTTGTTGTCATTCTGTTATGCAAATGTCATTGAAAGAACTACCTTTTAAAATTCCAGAAATAAAGGGGCATATTATCAAGAACGGCGTTAAAATTATCGCCGCTTTAGCGGCAGAAAACAGCCGCTAAAGCGGCGATAATGGGCTTGATAATACGCCCTTGAGAATTCCAATAGAAGCCCATGTTGACACCAGAACATGGGCTTCTATTGGAATTCTCAAGGGCATATTATCAAGCCCATTATCGCCGCTTTAGCGGCAGTTTTCTGCCGCTAAAGCGGCGATAATTTTAATGCCGTTTCTTGATAATATCCCCCAAAGTATGTAACATATGCTAAATAGCTGCACGCTACCATTAAAAGTGAAAAAGTAAGAAACTATAGATGTGTGCAAATTGCCACAATGGTAAAAATAAATTAGAATTCACACTCAATAGGAATAAAATAGGCCTCATAGAAAGGAAGAAAAAACGAAATTGTGTGCTTTGCAATAACTAGGGCTAAAATACAAAATGTTACAGCATTCTCCTTAGATACATTGTATTAGATATTAAAAGGCATTCACATCATCTGAGTGAATTGGTTGTTGCTGAAATAAACACGACATTACAAAACGATAGATTTTGACTGGCTTGAAAAGCCTCAAGTTTTAAATAGACTGAACCGTGCTCGTTGACGCCTGCTGGTTAGAGCACAGCTGAGTAAACAACACATGGCTATTCCTGGCCACAAGCCACAGAGGAAAAATGCTGGGTCAATTAGATCTTAAGTTAGTGCAACATGTTATGAAGGCACGTGCATTAAAGACTGCTGATTTTAAAAGTTAGACAAGACAGTTTCATTATTTTGGATAAAATAGAAAGGATTAAAAGTGTACGACTTTCTTTCTTGTTGCTTTTTACATAAGCACATCTGTGGATCTGATGGTAAAATAATTACTGCCCTTTAAAAAAAAGTGGCGCAAGCTGTTTTATGTTTCAGTAAAGCTTCTGTGCTTAGTGTTATAAATAAATGCATTTAAAGGTGAAAGGAAAGGAATGAGGCTTGCTTTTTATATGTGGAAACATCAAAAGAGTTAGTGATCATTATTAAAAAATGGGACTACATGAAAAAATTATTATTAAAAATAATTGCACTAAAATCGTTTTTTGCATTTATAATGTCTAATAATCCTACTGTGAACAATATATAGCTCCTAGTATCAAAATTGAATTTGAGCAGCACTTTACTACAATGTGGGGAGTGGAATGTGAAATTTCACTTTACCCAGGCGTATAAAAATTCATTTTATAAAGGTGTACCTTATACATTTCTGATTCCCCACCCCTGGGATATCTAGGGAAGACCCTGGGGGTCCCTACTATGCGAAAACATTGTGGGTTATCCAATTTTAAGTGCCCCTACCACCAAAGTCGAATTTGGGCACACTTTACTTTTTAAAAAGCAGTTCTGCCACCCAGGGCAGTTTTCAAACTGATCTGAAGCTTCAGCAGTGCACACATGCAAATGTAGAACAAGCAGCTGGCATCTAAACTGCTAGAAAGCACACTACACACGAATAAAAATAAAACAGCAGAAGTTAGATCCTACCTTTAAAATTATTAAGCTCACAGGCACGGAACAGGACTGCTTTTCAGAAAGATCGCATGGAATAGTCTTACTGACAGGGGACAACAGGTTTAAGGGTCAAAGGTCGAGTTCTGCATTTAGCAACCTAGCAGGGCTAAAGTTCTGCGCAGTCATAGGAAGAGCAGGAAAGGGAGTGACGTATGTGGGCCCTGAGTAGAGCATAGCTCTGCCATGTATATAAAAATAATGGTTTTAGCTTAAAGATTACTGTGCAAGGGCTGAGATAAGGAGACAATGGGATTTAGTTTGCATTCATGCGCCCTCATGTTAAACTAGTACAATTGCTGAAGGAATTGGTAATTGGTTATTAACGTTTTCTAAGTTAACTCAATGTGCTTGTGTTAGGCTGAATAAGACAATAGCCACTTTCTAAGATATCTCCTACAAGTTTGTTTGTGTCCATCTGCTAAAAATAGGGGTAAATAGTGTCGACAGAAGGTTACCTGTTTCAGGTTTCCTTCTGTCAAAATGAGGAAAGGAGGCTAGCTCCTGGGCAAATTAAGGGTAAGAAAATTTATGTTTTCTCTCTCTTTTCTCACTCTCTCTTGAGCCTGTCTAAGCTGTCTAGGAACGGTCATGAGACATTTAATTGGCTATTCAGTAATACTGTTTTGAAATTGTTACAGTTAATAAAAAGAATAAAATAATACGTCATGTTACTGCTCATCCTGTCTGATGAAATTATGAAAAGATGATTAGTCTAGATTGCTGTTCCCTTATTTGACCTTTAAGGGGAACTATATGTTATTCTCATGCTACATACAGTTTTGCAAGGGCATTGCTAGTCTTTTATTAGTTAGTCTGTGTAAATAAATTGACAGCCCTTATTAGAGCTGGTGAATAGGGTTTTTTTCTTTGAAAATGATGTTGCATAGTCCAGATCGTGAAAAGTAGAATGCACAAGGTTCATAATGTCAGGAAGGACGCCCATGTGATCCTCAGCAAACATTTTTGAAGGAAAATATTGTTTTATAGGAGTTTGTTTGTCACAACATGTGCTAGAGAAATTTATGTATCCACTATGTTGAGTTTTTTTTAGTTCTTTATGTAATAAGAATCCCTGTTAAATTAGCAGTTTTAGATTTTCCCGCTGCGCCTATAACATGAGAGCATGGTCCTAAGCATAAAATGTAGGTGTCTTTACGTAAGAGAAATTATTTTAGAAGTGTCTGCAGTCCTGTACAAGTAGTGAAAGGTTATGACTTATGAAACACAAGCTTGTTAAGACAAGAAGCACAAAAGAATGCTTGTTCTAAGAATTCCCTTTCTTGAGGTTCTTCAGATGAATAATATAGGAATACCCAAATGTAAGGATCTAGAGTATGTCTGTATTGTTTTTCTTTTTTCCCTCAGAATTTAGTAAATAAACATAGACTTCCTTGGCTGCTTCAAATAGTGTAATAGGTCCAGGTTCATTTTACTCTCAGATAGATGAAGTGGTTCTTGGGTGCCTTGCTAATGTATGGGGCACCCCAACCCCAAGCCCAAGTCCCAAGCTAAAAAAAAAAGAAGATTGTTGATAGATTACTTATGTGCCTTGTCTAAAGATTTTTTGTTCTGTCCACCAATAGATGTCTGCTGCCCTACAACCATTGCCAGAGGGGCCCGGACATCAGATCCAGCCTGGGGAGTCAGCGCCAGTCCAGCTTGAAGCCAAGGTGAAGGGAACCAGCACAGGCATTGCTGGCAACTAGAACCTCAGTGAAGGTAGAAGGCCGGAAGCACTGGGACGTGAAGTGTGTACCCCTGCCACAGTCTTGGGCGAAAGACGGGGTCACAAATAAGAATGGAAAAGTAATTTTTTGTGGATCCAGTTTTTGATGCCCAGCTGAGAGAGTCCCAGACCGACAAGAGCGGCAAGGAGGCTTTGCTTGAGGTGACCCCTTTTGAAACAAGGGTTGCTTCAGGCCTCTGAGTCCTGGTCCCCAAAGTGAATGAAAATCTGCACCTCTGTTTGTTGATCAAGAGGTGCCTGAGCATACTGGGTATAACTTGTGACCCCGACAAATGAGCAGTGCGCCAGCGGAGCAACACAGGAGTTAGAGAAGGACTTGAGCTCAGGGTACAGGTGCTGTGCCTTTGGTGCCTGTTAGATTAAAGTGAAGAAAACTGGTGCACTGCCAGAGACACTGGACAGGATCGTTGAGGGCATTTGCCCCGGAAGGTGATTGCCCTATCCTGAAAGAAGAAACTTTTCCCTTAAAACTGGGCCGTGATTGTTTTCTTGAATTGCAAGTTGTGCAGCTCCACCGTTGGATGAACAATAGGAGCCTGCCTGTGAGGCTCAGACGGACACAGGGAGAAGACTCCCCTCTGGCTGGTTGTACAGCGGCTTCAATTCCCCAAGGACATTTTGTTAGCAATGTACCCCTTTGGTCGTCCCATTTTTGAGGAGGAGCAGCCCTTTGCGCCTCCTCGTCCTAATTCCTATGGCCCCGTTTGGTCCTCCTGGTCCCCTCAAGCAAAGATTGTTTTTGTAATGATTCTTGTATTTTCTTTAATATTTGCATTAGTAATGTTTATTCTGCAAGAGAAACGTTTTTTTTTTAACAGTTGACAAATGTTACATTGCCCTTTTCTTGAGTATATTAATTGGTACTCTAGCCCTCATGAAAAGAACACTGGAAAAGTCTATTGAAAATGTTTTTTTAGATATGTGCTGCTGGCTATTCTGAAATTGAAATAGATGGTCACTGAAATATATAGGAGCCCTGAAAACATAGAATTGGACTGGATGGTTTGGGGATTTGCTTTCTGCTTGGGGTTGGAAAATATGGATAGTTCAGTTTGTAGTAATAGCCATTATTTTCTCCTGCTATCTGTGTGTTCATTATGACCCAATGCTCTGTTCCCTTTGTGCTTCTGTTTATACCTTATATATGCCCGCTTAATGAAATGTTTTAGAATGTAAATGCCCACCTAGCAATGGATAGGATAAATGTGCAGGATAACTTCCATGCTTCTAGATCATAGCGGATGTCTTCAGCAGATGCTAAAGCGGCCGTCTGTGGAAAATTAACTGCAATGGTTGTTAGCATCAGCTGAAGCAATTTTGTTTCTGGCAGCCATTTTAGTTAGCCATGTGCTTTCTCCCGCTTCACTGTTGCCTGCTCTTGTATTTCACTGGAGTCAGGAATTATAATTAACTCCTTCAGCATTGAGCCAGAGTACTGCACATGCTCAGAAAGGCCTAGCTTCCAGAATACACCTGCTCTTAGTGAATAACTGTCAGGCTATTTTAACTGATATCAGCAACTCTGTTACTCCTCCTACTTTGTCGACTAAGTATTTTCTGTTAGTCCTTATATGTAACTAAGCTATTCATGTGCACACTTGTACTGCCTCTTTTTGAGTCTCCCGTCATGCTCAGCGGTAAATACAGTACATAAGATGTGTAATGTTGGTATTCCTTAGACTGTCTCATAAGTGGCCTGCGGGTACTGTATTGACACAGTTTCCCTCATGTGAGGTCAGTCTCCCTCATGTGAGGTTAATAAAAGCATTGTTTTTATATTCCAGCTTCCGTGCCAATATCTTCTTTGTTGGTTTAAAGGACCAGGTGCATCAGTGAACCCCTAGAAAGGTTTTTCATTTCTACAATACTTGCCCACCTGAGAATCCAGAGAGGCCAATGACTGTATCAATGTCTCCTTCACCAATTCCAGTCATGGACTTTTCTCCGGTATATTCACAGCCTCACATGACTAGATCTGGGCGAATGATTCGAGCACCAAACTGACTTGTTGAAGAGTTATAATGTATATATCTATAAATGATACATTTTATTTAACAAAGAGGGAGATGTAGTGTCTTGTGAGTTAGAGATGACGTGCCCTTTTGGTTCCTGGTGGATTCCGTAGAACAGTGACTTAAGTGCATGGTGATGGAATTCATGATGTAGAATGTTCAGTAAAAGGTTACACGCTGAGGAATAAAGACGTGTTATGCCAAGCTCTGTGTGTGGAATGTTAATTTGCAAGTACCCAGGCTGGGGTAGGCTGCTACAATTATGATAGTTACTAAATACAAAAAGCATAAATTTATACAAGGAATCAATCAACACAAATAAACCAAATAAAAATAAATAGTAAATAAATAAATACATAATAATAAAATGAGATACAGAGAGTGCCATTCATATCTGTTTTTTTCTTTCGACACAAGACCAATATATAAGGAGCAATGCAAAGAAAACAATAGCACAAAGAGAGACCTTTACTAAATAAAGAAATATCGGTAAGGAGAGGCAATATTGTAATGATTTGAAAATTGCTGTTTCAGAATTAGGGTTTGTTGGTACTGAGGTCCCCACCAGTAGAACCCCCGCTAGGTTCGTGTTCTCCTGGTGGATGCTGTTTTTGCCTTGTCTCCTGCTCCTCCCTTTGTCTGTTGTGAGCCCTCTCATCGGAGTTGCTCAAGTCTGCTGAAGACTCTGAGAAGGTAACTACACCTTGATTCTTGTATCTCCCCCATATTTTTTAAAATATTTTTCATGTGTAATTATTGTGGATTTTATTTGTGAGATTTTGTAAATAAAGTGCATTAATTGTAATTTGTTGTGCTTGGGTCATGAAATCTTTAACTGGGGTCATCAAATGGTTGAATTAAATCCCACTTTTAATTTATGTGTTAATATTGAAAAAGTCAATGTCAGTGTCAATAATGAGACATTCATATGTAAGAATGAAATCTCATCTCTATTATCGAATTCACCCATCATGATCTCTCTGTCAACCCCGACTCGGAAATATGTGGTGAGGCAGGCATGCTCTGAGACCTAGGCCTGAGGTGAGTGATTCAATGGTCGCAGGTGGGATGGCACATAGTTGGCAGACAAACATGTGAACAGGAATCTCAGATCAATCCAACTTATAGGTGCAGCGACACCATAATGGTTCAGGGAGATTAGCGCCAATAAAGCACACAAGGCCGGAGGGGTGTGCTCATTCCCAAAAACACCGTAAAGTCAGATGCCACATGAAGTTAAGAACACATAGCCAATCAGGACACAGCTCATACAGTACACACAGCGATCATGCACCCCTCATGCCGGACATCTGTACACGTTACCCACTGGCCCCCATTGAGTCCACTCAAGACCCACCTGCATTTGTTATCAGGGGCCTTATTTAGGACTCCAAAGACAAGGCCCGTATTCTTTACCAAAAAAGGATTGACGGAAGCATTTTATGATACCCCCAAAAATGTATAGAACCTTGCTCAAATCAATTGTACTTTGAGACAGTCCTCAGACCCGCTTCTGTAACTGTACTCCCGGCCGAAGCGTTTAATTAAAGTAGCTGTTCCTGTTTTGCCAAAGGCCTCTTGTCTTTTGTTTTTCATGGTAAATTCATATTTTAGCAACATTTGCAATCTCTGTGTATTATGGCTGCATCTACCAAATTACTGAGTAATGATATTTCAAATGAGTCTACAGTGAACCATTGTTGTTTGTTATATATTTTACTGTCCAGGTCTCTGGTCTAGCATATTGGGCATCCCCTTGTTTTTTCACATATAAAAGAGCATCCTTCGGACTGCAAAGTTCTTACTAGAATAATAACCCTGACCTATATCTGATATAGGTGTTCCCTACCCTTGTTTTCCCTTTTCGATTTCTCTATATATCATGATCATTAAGGAACTTCCCACATATACTAAGAAATAAACAGCAGGTGGTGTATTTATTTATTTTCAAACGTGAAAGAGTGAAAATGTGAATAAAGACTGAAAAGTGCATCATAATAAAAGACATACGACTCTTGACTCCTTAAATGATATGTAGAATTAGGGTCAGAAAAAGGGGAATCTATATAATGTCTGTAGTCCAGGGAGTTTCGACCTCTGGCAATAGTAGGTCATCATCAAGACAAGATTGAGCCCCCAATGTCAGCAGAACTGAAGCGGCATCTCTGAGGGGTATTAGTGCTGCATGGGAGATTATCACGATCTGTTCACGTTGTTTTTAAAATTATTTTCATTATTCCTTAATTATACTCTAAGGGCTGCTCTTTTATCTCCCGCATTGTGCACTTTACTTACCACGTTGTTCTTTGGCCGTGTTCAGTGCCTGGCCCGTGGTGAAACTATTTCTGATGCCATCTTGGTCAGCAGTCTAGTCTTTAAGCTCAGTTGATTACAAAAGGAGCCTGAGGACGTAGACGCACGCAGTGGGTGCGTCACTGGCGTGCAAAAGGCGTGCCTATGGTAAGCCCGTCTGCACCCGTCCGCATCCCTCTGGGCCCAGGGGCCAGGGATTCCACCCATGTCTTATCAGATAAGGTATTTTATTCCCCAGCCCAATTATTCACCCTAGGGCCTCACCACCTGAACCTTGTTGGAACTCTATTGACCCCAGCTCACTTGTCTGTTCCTGCAAACACTGTGAATGGTCTGCTCAGTCCAGAAAGAATCATTCTCGTATTTCTTCCCCCCGATCTCTCACCTGGTATTTTGGCCTGGTGAACTGTTGTTCTTTGGCTGCCCATAAACATGACCTTTTCTGTCTCTTAGCTGATTCTATGCTGGATGTTTTATTCCTCACCGAGACATGGTTAACAGGAGTCGGGAGACTGATGTGGTTGAAGCCCTATCCCCTGACTTTCGCATCATAAGGCGACACAGGCAGGGTAAAACTGGTGGTGGGATAGTGATTATATACAGGGAATCTCTAAAGAGTCAAACTACTGTGTTTAATATTCAGGTCTCTGAAAGTCTCCTTTTTCCATTAACTCCCTGTTCTACCTTTACATTTTGAGGCCTACTTTTGTATAGACCACCTGGCCCATATACCCAATTTCTGCAGGTCCTTCCTGAAGTGATTGTTGGATCAGCTATGGACAGGCTCAGATTTACCTTACTTGGTGACTCCAGTCTTCATATGGACATTACGAATGACTGTGCTTCCAAAACCCTCTTGCATGATATGGCCTCTCTGGAAGTAAGGCAGTTGGTGGAGAGCCCGATGCATGATAAGGGTCACATGATTGATCTTGTTTATAGTAATATTCACAAACTTCAAGTCAAGATCCCCCTAACCTGGATGGACCATTTTTTGATCCCATTTTGTCTTACCAAATCTCCTGTATATATATCTCCCCCACCAACCAGGTGGCTGGAGCGTCCCTGGTCCAAGCTCCATCTTGAAAACGGGCTTGAGGCTCTGGAAGCATCTGTACCGGAGCTCTCCGATCAAGCTGTAGCAGCCACTCTTCAGGTTAATGAGTGGATACGCAATTCTTTGGATGAGGTCCTTCCTGTTAGGTGGCAGAAAGACACCCAGCAGACCCATAAATCCCCTTGGTTTAATGACCATCTGTTGGCTCTAAAGAAGGAGTGTAAGTGCCTGGAGAGCAAATGGAGAAGGCCCTATGATGAGACTAGTAATGATGTATACAGGAAGTCTATTAGGTCCTACCATGCAGAAACAAAATTTGATAAAGCTGCTTTTTTTTGTTCTACAACTGCTAATTCCTCCCACTTTCTTAAAGAGATCTTTAGGATCCTTAAATATATTACTGAGTCTGCTATGTTCCATACAGGTACCCTAATATAAGCTTAGGTAGTCACCTAACCTTTCACCTATATTCTCCCTACCATTACACTGCATAACGGTTCTTAGTACTGACCTAGTTACGGTAATGTCCAAAGATGACATGGAGTTTTCTCCGAAAGCTTAAGCCTCATTCATTATGCATGAGGATTCTTGGAATCACAGCAGGACAGCAGGCCTACCATCTCCTGCATAATAAATATGTATAAGGGTCATTCCTTCCGTCATCCTAGTCCGACATGACACAGCAAGGAATATCCCCAGAGGGTACCACTTTGTGTAGATAAACACCATATCTTGCTGAAATAGTCAGAGGAGAAAAGGAATTCCATGCCGACACACTGACGCGAGACGGTGAGGCTCCTGCACGCAGGCACTCCAGCTCGCAGTGGTCTGACATCCCTTGCGGGGTGTCCATCTCGAGACCAAGGCGGGGTACCACAGTCTCTCACTTCAGGTAATGGGGTTGACTTTATCCTGGAGGGATTCTTGGCTTCTACACCTACATACATGCTAGGTACACTTAGGTACATCTAGTTAGGGTCGCATCGCAGGAGTACGCACTTTACTGTCATGTATTTTATATACTTGCCTGTATTCATTGTTTTAGCACGATGGTAGAAATCTACCTCCTTTTACTCTGTAAGTGCTTATAATCATTTATATCTGTTACTGTCTAGTGGTTGTTTTTGCACACCTATTTTACACTAGAATGAAGCTGGTTCAATAAATGCTTATTAAAAAACATCCCCACCGTTTATTCTGTGTATCTCTCTGAGACGAAGTGAGCACGAGTGACTAGGTGAAAAGTAGTTCACTGTTTCCACGATCCTGAGGGATCAGGGTTGTCATGTTCGATAGTTGCCAAGAACTATTCTCTCCTTGGTAAGAGGGGTTTCTAGTGGCACTGTGAGCTAGGTGGTATACAGGCTGACATATTCGGTACGGGTGTCCAGAATCAGTCTGACTCCAATCCTACAGTATATGTTGTCTAAACGCGCAGATCCTATATAGGTTTATAGGAACTACAGGACAAGTCTCCAACCGCCAGCTCTACTCAAGTTGCCTTTGAGGAGCATCGTAACGACTTGGCTCTTTTCTTTCAGAAGAAAATCTTGGATATCTATTGCTCTTTTTCGGACATGTCCAACTCGGTGGTGTCCAGCTGTACCGAACCTCCCTCTGTTTGTCCAGAGTGTGCTCTTACTGCATTTCCTATGCTCACTGTGAACCTGGTCAGCAATCTTCTAAATACACTAAAATCGGGTTCTCCTCTGGACTCTGCTCCCCCCCAGACTTTGAGGCAGGGCTCAAAATGTATTACCCCGGCACTTATAGAGTTGCTAAACCTTTCCCTCTTCTCTGGGCAGGTCCCCCAGCTGTGGAAGCATGCCATAGTTAAGTCACTGCTGAAAAAACGTAATGTGGATCCCCTTTGTTTGAGCAACCTTTAGGCCAATGTCCTTGCTTCCTAGAGTCTCCAAGCTTTTGGAAAAGCATGTCAATAGATCTTTGTCTGCTTTCCTCGAATCAAAGGATCTGGTCCATCCTACCCAAATGGTTTTCCAACTGAAACATAGTGCGGAAACTGCGTTGTTGGCTGTGGTCGAGGAGCTCAGGCGTCTCCTTGATCAAGGTGGATCGGCGGCCATTATTCTCTTAGACCTCAGTGTAGCCTTCAACACCGTTGATCATCTGACCCTCATTCAGAGAGTTTCAAGTGCCGGTGTCGGGGGCAGAGCTCTAGAATGCCCTCGCCTCTTTCTTGGAAAAGCGATCCTTCCAGGTCGTGGATCAGGCTTGCTATTCAGCCACTCTGCCTTTTAGCTGTGAGGTAGCTCAGGGCTCTTCCCTGAGTCCAACTTTGTTTAACCTTTACATGCTCTCTCTTGCTGAGATTGTTCAGGTATTTGGACTGTCATTGGTTTCATACGCTGATGACACCCAGCTGGTTGTCTCAGTTGCCCCTGACATTATTTCCAGACATCTTTCTTTGACTTCCTGCCTTCAAGAAGTAGCCAGGTGGATGGCTGGATGCAAATTTAAGCTTAATGAGGACAAAACGGAAGTGATGCTGCTTGGGCATTACTTCACTAGCAACCTTCCGAGTCCTCTATCTTATGTTTTAAGCAAGCTGCCAGCCCCAAAAAATGCAATAAAGGGTCTTGGGATGCGGTTAGACACCAGTCTCGCCATGGACCATCAAGCAAAGAAGTTTGCCGCCACGAGTTATGGCATTCTAAAACTTTTGACAAAGGTTCTCTCCTTTTCCCGTTTACAGCTAGGAAAGTGATCGTCCAGGCCCTTTTACTGTCCTGCCTCGACTATGGAAACGCCCTGTATCTCAGCTCACCCCGCTATGTCATTAGAAAGTTGCAGACTGTGCCGACTGACTTTTAATGAAAATTCCCAAACATCAGTCTGCCAGGACGGCTGTTAAGGATCCCCACTAGTTACCAGTGGAATGCTGAGTTAAATTTAAGGCACTCTGGGGTATAAGCACAAGAACATGTGATAACTACCGCAAGAGAAGCGTAATGCAACTTTCAATATCGCAGCCTAGTGCGGGAAAATAACCCCGTGTCAACGTGGAATTCACAACAAGGCGGTAGCATGCGATAGTCACCAGATAATGCGTCAAATGTCAGCGTGAAAATCAACGCCACGCCGAAAAAATGCGAAACGCGAATGCAAAAAAACATGCGATGAGGCCAATCGCGGTACAGAAATCAGCGAACACCAGCCACAGGCCTGCAAATCCCACGCGTCCAGCGGGAAAAAGCACCATAAAAGAAAGAAAAAAAAAAGCCCAAAAACAATTCAAACTGCGTAGCAACATGGATGCACCCGGACCGAGTGTAGAGGACAAGCCGAACACCACAAGCCCCACGGAGGACCAGCCAGGAACCCCGCGTTCGGGGAAGGGCAAGGACAAGAGGAAGAGAAGACGGGGTTGAGTCCGCAGGAAGACCGGATCATCGTCACGGAGGTGACCGAACACCATCAACAACTGTTCGGCACCTCCGCTGCGGCACTGGCAACCCAAACCGAAATATGGCAGGCCATCGTTACCAACGTCAATGCAGTCGGAGTGTCGAGGAGGTCACTGGAGGAGGTCAAGAGGCGCTGGCACGATCTGAAAAGGCAGACCAAACATAAGCTCGCCGCCAACAGGGAGGCAGCAACGGCGACTGGAGGTGGGAGTCCTGCAACACAGGAGGAGCTGGATGAGCTGGAGCAAATGGTGGCCACAGTCAGCAGTGAGGAGACGGTGGCAGGATTGGGGGGCCTGGACACAGCACGATACGACCTGACCCAACAGCAACAGGGTGAGTAACGACTAGGGACGGAGGGGACGGGGGGAGATGGGCACAATGGCACACATGCACAAATACGTGTAGCACACAGCACACCCACAATGACCGTGGAACATGTCCCTGATTGCCTTGGCACACTGCAGCACACATAGAAACGCCAAGTAGGCCCCCATCCACAATGTGCACAGAGGGGCTCCCCCCATCACCAATATCACAACCGACCCATGCACATGTGCTGAATCCAGCAAAGCAGCGGCTCTGTGACCCACACTGACTATGCAAGTAACACTGCATGTCCGATAGCATGGCAGCAGCCAAAAAAAAATGACATGGCCCACGAATCGACATGGAAGTAGCCCAGTGCGTATCACATCCGTAAAGGAGCAGGTCACACTCTGACATGTCCACGTGCACCCACAACCCATGCCGTACAATACACGCAGCAGACGAACAATGCACCAGGCTGCAAAATCTGTCCGAGAGCACATATGACCCAAGTCAAAAGCAAATCAGGCCCCGAAAAGCACACAATTCAAAGGCACCCCCCCTCAAAGGGAGAAGGCTACACGAAATCAGAGCTGCAGGGGCAACTCCCCCACAATGCAGCACACACACATAGCAATCACAGGACATCCGCAATGACGGCAATGTGGTACAATGTGCAACACCAGCACCACAGGACAGAGCTCACAACAGGTTCCGCACGTGCATAGTAACTGTCCACTCACATCTGGCATTGCCTGACTCTGTGTGATGATAATGAACGGGTACTACAACACATCCGTCATGTATTCGGAAAACACACTGACTGCCATCAAATAGCCAGCTCCCCCAAAACAGTCACAATGTACATTGGCATGCAGTCTGAATGTAAACATCTGCAAATCAACAACATACATGTGAAACTCTGTTAACCTGCATCTCCCCTTAACATTTCAGAGGGACAATCAACACTTACTGCAGAGCAGACCACAAACCCCATCATTGATGATGTAGAGGACAACCTGCACATATGTCAAGATACCCTCCAACGGATACTGGACAGCCTCTGCACCCCACCCCCAGGAGCAGGGCAGGCCAGCTGCCTCGAGGTGACCCCACCACCTGCACAGACCACACAGCAGGAAACACACACCACCACGGCTGCCTCCCAGGACCCCCCCGAACAATACATGGAGTACATACAACGTGTGTGGTCTTCCCAGGTGGAGTTGGCTGAACAGCTGCGGGTGGGTTTCGAGCTCATGGCAGCCAAACTCGATGCCATACGTGGGTGTCTGAGTCCCATCAGGGACCATGTACAGTCCCTATTGGACACCCCTGGTACGCACCATGCTCCGCCACAGACCTTGGCTGACCTCGCTGGTGCCATGAATCGTACACAAGAACTGTGTGGGCAGACAGGCACCAGCCATGACAGCACAGAGTTGGCACAGATGCGGAGGTCAATGGAGACCATGGAGTAGATGCAGGCTGGAAGGATGTCTGCCACGGATGGACACCAGCGAGTAGTAGCTGGGAACTTCAATGCCCTGCAGTACTTCATCTTGCCATTGATGCCACTGAGCCGTCCCCAGATGACTGTAGCGGGAACATCAACACACACAGCTCCGACCCCTGATGTGTCCGTGGCACGTAGTGATGCAGCCATCACCCCGCCACACACACCGGACACACCGGACACAGAACCCGTATCAGGGGAGTAAGAAGGGGATGGAACTACTGTTTGAGGAAGGAGGCAGTAGCATCCATCACCGCAGTATGGCCTGTCCCTGCCTGGTTTATGACCTATGCATCATGGCCTGGGAAACACCTCCTACTGACCCCCGGAACACTCTGCGACATTCACCCGGACCCCAACACGGACTCCCATTTCTTCACTGCAGGCCAATTACACAGCTATCCTGCTGCGGACTGCACTCTCCCTCTTCCCAATCACTGTGTAATCCCCAAAGGACTCTGGGTGGCCCACCACTGGGCTTCCATGTGATGTGGGCTTGGATGGCCATGTACAGCTCCAGCTCCGTCAATCACCTGAATGTGAATAAAACATACTAAATCACACAGATGTGTCATCACTATGTTCACACACGTATGGAAGTATAGCTGGATGTGGGGATGATGATTGCACATGAAGGTATACCCTTGTAACTGACATCTATGCGCATGTGTATCCCTGAGACACATGGCCAATTGGATGACTGTGAAGGTGAGTACTAGCTGTGTCCCCATTGCACATCAACAACAATCACACAACCCCCCAACGTAGGCACACGTCCATGTGTTGAATAGGGCTGTGTGTAGGACTGACCCAAATGAAAGCAGGCCAGGAGTGGTGTCCTACACCACATGTGACAACAGAACTTCACGTCGCATACCTACTCACACACATCAGTGTGGACACATTCTGTAGTGAGATATGACATTGCTCCACATGATCAGTGGTTGGACACCATACTCACATTGCTGACGTCACGTAAGTGCATATGTCGTTCAGCACATGTCCAAAAACAATGTCTGGCTCACAGAGGTGGAGCTTGCCAAAGGGACACACCCATATTGCACATGCGTCAGTCAGTTCCTCCCTGTGTAGGGACGATGCTCATTGTAGCACATAAGTGGACAATCTAAACAACACACCTCACAGTTAGACACCAGTGGAGCGGCATAGACTTTATTGGCATGTGCGTGTCAGTACGGACGAGGCAACGGCCACAGCAGGCAGGGACATGTTTAAGACACTTACACGCAGCATGGGTACATGTCGAGGTTCAGAAAATGTTGGGGCTAAAATGGACAACATTCATTACGGATGGCAACGCTCACAGCCCACCTTGCCTTGCTGGATGAGTCATGTGTTGTTTGGCGTCTGCCCATTGCCCCGTGTGAGGGGGCACGACTCACTGCACATGGGATCTGCATAGTGCTCTGCCTCCGGAGTGCGCCGATTGTCTGCTCTGCTGACAGTGATCAGGTGTGAGGGTCCGACAGGTTCACATGTCGTGCTACATTGCCATGTGTGTGCTCTCCCCCAGCAGTGTGTCCGAATTGGCAACGTTGCCAAACGACGCTGTGTTGCTCCGACCATGGACCTGCCTCACCTTGCACAGGTGTGTGTACACATGCGTTGTTCCACGCACATGCATCCAGAGCCCGAACGAAGGCAGACGTGTCCTCTATTGTGGTGGGATATGTGAGCAATCCCCATGATGCAACAAGTTGTTGGGCCATGTGCTGTGGGTGGCAATCGGATGTGGCTGCAGGAACGTAGTTACTCGTCCATGAATGCCCGTGCAGCTTCATGTGCAATGTGTTCCAATAGTACGTCGTTGTCGTGTTCAAGGAACACCAGGGTGAGCCAATCCATTAGGTGGTCCGGGCAGGTGTGCTCAGCCCACGCCGTCTCACCGATCCGCAACACAGCCCAATAGGGGAGCGCCTCGATGTGGTCACTGCCCATGAGAAATTGTGCAATCTCCCAGGCACAACTACCAATACATACGCAGTATGTCAAGGCAACCCATGCACGGCTGTCTCGGTTACACTCCTGTTAGTGATCCAACAGGGGGCGCAGACACAAGTCATAGTCCAATTCATCAACAGTTGTGTTGGATAGGCAGACATCCATGGGACACTCGAATGTGCATGTTCGGCAGTGGAACCAGGGCTGGACGCAGGTGACGTGGGCAATGCGGAAGCTGAGCCTGTAACTGATCCACAGCACTGCCAGTGGCAGTGCGCCCAGTAAATGCAGCATACGTGCACGGCACTGTTCCACGTGATGGGGGTTGTGCATGTGCCCGGTATGGCCTGCCAGTGCGTTGGTGCGTCTCGTGAACCAGCACTCTTCTGAACTGCGGCAGTTGTGTGGAGGATATGCCACAGCTCTGAGCAATGATTCGAATGTGTGTGCAACGTTGTGGGTAATGGGTTGCTGTTTCCGTGAGTGTCAAGGGCATCCCATGCGGGGGTACCACAGGCAGGGGCTTCTGTGTGTGGGCTGTGGATAAGTTGGATGGTTCATTTGCGGAATGCGTGGTGTGGGAGTCATCCCCATCTGCCATTGCATCTCTATCAGGGTGTTCCAGGCGCGTTCTGGACTAAGGTCAGAGGTGCAGGTGTCCTCCCACCTTCTGCATTGGGACAATGGTGCTTTCATCCCTGTTGTTTGTCTGACTACTACTTGCGTTTTCGGAATGTGATGTGGCTTTGGCGCTGAGATTTGGACACGGCCTTGGGCTCATGGTGTATGGATGGCGATGCACACACACATGTTGGCATGTGGAGCCAGGTGCCCGAGCGGCCTTGCACTGCTTGTGCTATCTCACTCTGTCTCTCTCCCTCGCTCTCTCCCTCTCTTTCCTTTGTTGGGCGCATGGCACACCTTCTTCTCTTGGATTTGGTCTTCCAGGCTGTGTGCTACAGATTGTCCAGTGAGGAGCCGCTAGGACTCATCCTAAGGGTTGTTTCTGCTTTTGTTTGTATGGTGTTTTGTGTTGGTGATTGCATTGCTGTATGACTGATTCTCCATGTTCTGGTCACGCATGTATGTTTATTTTCCTGCTTGTGCGACATCAGGTAAAATGTTTGTTTTGGGATTCGTGGTGTTGGTGTGCAGTTTCTTAGTCCGGGGTTGGGGGTGGTCCCGGGGGGGGGGGGTGTTGCGGGCCTGGGTGTGGTGTCGGTGGGTGTTGTGGCCCTCTTGGGTGTCCGTGCTGCATGTTCAGTTGCTCGTGGGCATCTGTTGTCCTTCATGTGTGGCTCTGGGCTGTGCTCCCTTTTGTGGTGCAGGCTGTGGTCAGACTTTACACCAGGTCAGGGCAGGTGTAGATTTCCTGGTGCTAACGCGGCTTATCGCCGGTTTTGTGTTTTTATCGCCGATGTGGCTGGTCGTTGTGAATGTTGAGGTGTGATGTTGTTGCGCCTTTTGGCACGGGAACGCCCACTGTGCATCTCATTAGTGATAGTTGCGCGGGTCCTCTGTGGCGATGTTTTTTGCGGCTGCTATCGCGGGTAAACTGGTGCTGTGGGCTGTTTACACCAGCTTGTGAATGGGGAGGTATATTTATCACGACTTTGGCTGCGATAAAGTGCCGTTAATTTGGCGATAGCTCCTTGTGAATATGCCCCTCTGCATTCTGCATAGGGCTTTCAACAGCAAAGGCCCCTCTCTGCTGAGACTGTTCCTCTCCATACGTGCCAGGTAGAACTCTTAGATCCTCTTCTGCTCGGACCTTGAGGGTTCCTAGGATCAAAAGATCCCGATGGGGCGGTCGCTCCACCTTGTTCTTGGCTGCCTCCTCAGCTGCGCTCAATGGAGCCCAAGCTCCCCTTTCATAAAGCACTGAAGACAGGCTTTTCGTGACTGATTCCTTTACAGCTCTATCATCTTCGGTGTCTGTTGCAGCGCTGGGAGGCCTTCAAGTAGCCATGCGCTATACAAAAACTCTAGACTAGACTAGACAGGAGAGTAAGGCGTGAGCACTTGATCCTGGAAAATGAGAAGTGTTAGGAAATCAATGAATTAGAGTTAAATGTAATTGAAGTTATAGGGGTTGGGCATGAACATGCACTTAATGACTTACAACAGTTAAGCCTCTTGGTCAGTAGGAGCAGAAAAGTGGGAACCAATCCATGAATATATAGGCAAAAGTAGAGACTCCTGCCATGTAGGAGTCAAAGGAAGTAAATCTGTGAAAAAAAAATATATTCAATGAGGGCAACAAATGTCCTGAAGGAAGAAGGTGGGGAGTGGGGAGGTTGGGATGGAAAAGGAGAAATAAAGTGACAGAATGGTAGTTCAGAACTATAGGACCTGCCACTGAAGTGTTCCAGAAGGTGCAAAAGGCTGGCAGGGTACGACTCGAGCAGAGCTAACCGTCACACAGACTAGTGGGACGGAGATGCTTGAACATCCAGGGAATAAATCAAAATGGTGCTCAATGAATGGCTAACTAATCCAGAGGTACAGTCGCTGATGACTAAAGTGCTGCTTTCAGTCATCCCATGCGCACTAAATGAATCACCTCAAGGAAGAGTAAAGCGCAGACTTGATTAAATGCGCTTTTACTTCTGAGAGTGTACAGGCCTGACATAGTAGGCACAGTCCGACACATGCGTCCTCGAGTCAGGGTGTTGTGTGAAGAAAGAGTCAGAACAAGTCAACAAGCGGAGAAATAGTATTCACACAAATTGAAAATTTAGAAAAACAAGCAATACATACGAGAGAGCCGAAGACAGAGAATGCATCGGTTTTGATAGTTACAAATTACGAAACCATAAATGTATACAAGGAATCAATCAACACAAATAAAACAAATACAAATAAACAATATATCGGCATGCAGAAAGTGTCACCCATATCTGCTTGTTATTTTTACATAAGACCAAGGGGCATATTAGCAAGACCCACGTTAAAATTATCGCCGTTTTAGCGGCAGGAAACTGCCGCTAAAACGGCGATAATGGGCTTGCTAATATGCGTTATGGAATTCCAATAGAAGCCCAGGTTAGATGTCCTGCACATCTAACCTGGGCTTCTGTTGGAATTCCATAACGCATATTAGCAAGCCCATTATCGCCGTTTTAGCGGCAGTTTCCTGCCGCTAAAACGGCGATAATTTTATCGCCGGTCTTGCTAATATGCCCCCAATATTTTAGGAAAGACCTCTATTCAAAAAGAAATCTCAGTCGAGAAAAGGCAATGCTGTGATAATTTAAAAATGTGTTTTTCAGAACAATGGTTTGTTAGTACTGGGGTCCCCATTGGTAGAACTTTCAGCAGGTGTGGCTCTCTTCCGGTGGGAAGCTCTTTTTGCCTCGTCTCATGCCCCTTCCCTTGTTTCCTTGTTGGGGCTGGGCCAAATATTGACTCTGTTGTAAATAAATTGCATTGATTCGAATTTTTTACGGTTGGGTCATGAAATTCTTAACCAGGTCATCAAATACTTCAATTATATACCACTTTTGACATACTTATTCTCTGTGGATAACAGCTGCATCCACCACATTATTGAGTAATGATATTTTGAGTGAACCTACAGTGAACCATTGTTGTTTGTTATTTAAGAATGGGCGAAGACTGCTTGAACTTCATCAATTAGTGAATCCATGGTGATGAATGAAGTGAGTTGGACATTGACTGCTCTCTCAGCAACATTGGCTTTAAAAGAAGCAGAGATAGCTCTATATTTAATCATAATAGAAGTGCCGCATGAAGGCTTTTTCAATAAAGAAACGACACAAGACGTTTTCCAAACCAAAGACATACATAAAGATTAATGTAATAAATTGCATAGCACGGCAGAGGTGCGTGAGGATGCCAACTGTGTAATCCATACAACGGATGGATCTCCAGGGGAGGCTGCAATGAGCCACTTTCTTAAGCAGGATGCTTTGCTTGGTGGACAAAAAGAAAACTCATTTAAAATGAAGAACAGCTCAGAGGTATGATGTCTGTTTGAGACAACATAACGTCAGGCATGTGGTATAGAGTGACCCCTCCTATACATTATTCCAGTGTTTGGAATGAGGATGAAAACCACGTATCAAACACAGGAATATGGTTGGTGGCCGGCAGCATGTCCTTTTTAGGTACAGTAGACGGTATTTCGTTCTTATAATGCAGGTCACACCATCACCTACCCACTCAAACCTCATATCTAACCTTGGCTTCTTACTTTTCCTAATGAAAGGAGTCATTAAATTGCTGATATTATATTAAAAATGTGGAATATGTAATATGAAAATAAACACATCAACAAGAATCTTGAAATGTCTTGCAAATGTATAGTCTTAAACATTTTAATGCAAGCTGCATTTGTTCACGCTTTAAAAGATAATTTGTGATTTAGAATGTGTTGGTAAGCGTACGCTAAAAAATATTGCCTCTCCCTGACGGCTTTCCATGGAATCTCTGGGGGATATTCTCAAGAACGTGTGATAATTATTGCAAAATTAGCTTAACGCAACTTTGCACATCGCAGTCTATCTCGGGAAAATAACGCAGTGTTAACGTTGTATTCCCAACACGGCGGTACCATGCGATAGTCACACGCAAACGCGTCAAATGACCGCGATAAAATTACCGTGACGGCAAAAAAAAGCGAAACACGAACGTGAAAAAAGTTGCGATGTGGCCAACCGCGATAAAAAAATCAGCGATAACCAGCGACAGGCCTGCAATTCCCACGCGTCATGCGGGAAAATGCACTATAAAAGCACCGAAAAACACGAACAAAATAATTCAAACTGCGTAGCACTCATGGAGGAAGCCGGAGCAAGTACAGAGGACGACCAGAACCCCACAAGCCCCCAGGAGGACCAGCCTGGGACCTCGGGGTCACGGAAGGGCAAGGAGAAGAAGACGAGGAAGACGAGGTTCAGTCCGCAGGAAAACAGGATCATCATCACGGAGGTGATAGAACACCACCAACAACTGTTCGTCACCTCCAACGTGTCATTGGCAAATAAAAATGCAATTTAGCAGTCCATCCTGGACAAGGTGAATGCAGTCGGAGTGAGGAGGAGGACAATTGGAGAGGTCAAGAGGCGTTAGAATGATGCGAAGCGCAAAACCAAGAAGAAACTCGCTGACAACCATCAGGCAGCAATGCAGACTGGAGGTGGCAGTCCAACGGAACACCAGGAGCTGGATGAGATGGAGGAAATGGTGGCCACAGTCATCAGTGGGGAGACGGTGGCAGGAGTTGGGGGTCCGGACACTGCTCGACATGACCTGACACAACAGCACCAGGGTGAGTACCTAACAGGGACTGGGGGGACGGGGGAAGATGGGCACAATGGCACACATGCACAATTAAGTAGAGCACACTGCACACCCACAATGACTCTGGATCATGTCCCTGATCCCCTTGGCACACTGCAGCACACATACAAACAGCAAGTAGGCCCCCGTCCACTATGGGCACAAAGGGGTCCCTCCCCACACAGCACCAATCTCACAACCAACCCATGCACACGTGTCAAAACCAGCAAAGCTGCGTGTCTGTGAGCCACACTGACAATGCAAGTGACACTGCATGACAAACAGCATGGCTGCAGTCCAATTAGCATGACATGGTGCATGCAACAACACTGAGGTGGCTGAGTGTGGAACACATCCGTAAAGGAGCAGGTCACACTCTGACACATCCACGTCCACAAACAACCCCTGACGTCAACAACACATCTGCGGATAAACCATGCCCAAGAGTCCAAAATCCGAACTAGAGCCAAAATTAGCCAAGTCTGCAACATCTCAGCACTGTAGAAGCACAGAAGTCAAAGGCACACCGCCTCAAAGGGATAAGGGGCAGCAAAATCACAGCTGCAGGGGCAACTCTCCCACAATGCAGCACACACACATAGCAATAACAGCACATCATCATTGACGACAATGTGGTACAAAGTGCAACACTCTCACTACAGAACAGAGGACACAACTGGTTCCGCTTGTGCGTAGAAACTGGACAATCACATCTGGCATAGCAGGAAACTGTGAGATGATAATGTATGTGTACAACCTCACATCCGTAATGTAGTTCAAATGTCCACTGTCCCGCATCAAATAGTCAGCTCCTCCCAAACAGTCACAATGTACATTGTCATGCAGTCTGTATGTAAACTTGAACAATGCGTCAACATACATGTCAACACAATGTTAAAATGCATCTCCCCTTCACATTGCAGAGGGACAATCAACACCTCCTGCAGAGCAGACCAGACAACTCATCAGTGATGATGAAGAGGACCTCCACACCTTCGACACCGACGCCCTACAACAGCTCATGGACAGCTACGGCAACCCACCTCCAGGAGCAGCGCAGCCCAGCTGCATCAAGGAGACCCCACCCCCTGCACAGACCACACAGCAGGAAGCACCCACCACCACGGCTGGCTCCCAGCACCTCACCGAAGAACACATCGCATTCCAAAGCCATGTGTTAGACTGCCAGAAGGAGGTGGCTGAACAGGTGCGGGTAAGGTTCGACCTCATGGCAGCCAAACTAGATGACATACGTGGGTGTCTAAGTCCCATCAGGGACCACTTACACTCCCTAACGGACACCCACAGTTCGCTCCATGATGTCCAACAATCCATGCCCGACATCGCTGGAGTCATGACTCTGAGAGGAGAACAACTGTCTAGTCAGAGTGGCCTCAGCGATGTCAGCCGAGAGTTGGCACAGATGCTGAGGATAATGGAGAACATGGAGCAGATGCATGCGGAAAGAATGGCTGCCACGGATGCACACCAGCGAAAGGTTGTTGGGATCTTCCATGCCCTGCAGATCCTCATCATTGCATTGCTGCCACTAAGGCAGTCGCTGATGAATGCTGCTGGTACTTCTACACACACATCTCTGGCCCCTAATGTGTCAGTGGCACACAGTGCTGCAGACCAAACATCAGCACCCACATCTCAGACAGATGGCATAGAGGACAAAGATGCGGGTGATTCCACCTTTGTAGTAAGAAGGAGCCAGTAGCATTCTTCTCCGCCATATGCCCTGTTTCAGCTTGGTTCTGCCCTCTGCATCATGCCCTGCAACAACACCTCCCACTGTCCCCCGAAACACTCTGCTACACTCACCTTGGACCTCAACATGGACTGCCATATTTTGTCTGCTTACCAATGACACAGCAATCAGACTGCGTACTGTACTCTTCCTCTTCCGATGTACATGTCAATCCCTAAATGACTCTGGCTGGCCCTCCACTGGGCTACAATGTAATGTGGGGTTTGAATGGCCATGTACTGCTCCAGCTCCGACACTCCACCGAATGTGAATAAATCATTCAAATTCACACAGATGTGTCATGTCCATAATCGATCAAGTATGAAAGTATGGATGAATGTAAGGACATTGATTGCCCAAAAAGGTACACCATGGGAAATGAAAGCAATGTGCATGTTTGACCGTGACAAACATAGGAAGTGAGATGACTGGGAATGTGTGCACTAGCTGTGGCCTCATTGCTCTGAAACAACAATCGCGCAATTCCTCGACTTTGCCCCACGCAATGTTAGAAATAGGGCTGGGTATGAAATGTCAAAGTCGTTGGCAGGCCTAAAGTAGTGTCCCCCATCACATTTGACAACAGAACATCTCTTCGCATACCTACTCACACTCAACTGGGTGGACACAGCCTGTAGTGATGGATCACATTAATCCACATGGCAAGAATATGGACACCATACTCACATTGCTGAGGACACGTAAGAGCACAGGTCTATCAGCAACTATCCCAACTACTATGTCTGGCTCACAGAGGTGGAGCTGGCAATAGGGACTCACCCCAAAGTGAAATGCGTCAGTCAGTCCCTCCCTGTGTACGGACAATGCTCATTGAGGCACACGATTTGCCATTCTAATCAACACTCATCACAGTTGAACACTAGTGAAGTTGCATGGACTTTATTGCCATGTGCGTGTCAGTACGGGCAAGACAAGGGCCACAACATGCAGACCATTGCATCAGACACTAACAGGCAGCATTCGGTCATGGTACAGCTCCACGTGACAGGCGTTGTGCATGCGCCCGGGATGTTCTGCCATTGCGTTGGTGGCTCTCGTAGAACCAGCACTCTTCTGACCTGCGGCAGTTATGTGGATGATATGCCACAGCTCGGAGCAATGAGTCGTATGTGTGTGCAACGTTTGGACGTATGGGTTGTTGTGTACGTAAGTGTCAAGGGCATTCCATGCAAGAGTACCTCGAGCAAGAACGTCTGTGTGTGGGGTGTGGATACGTTGGTCTTTCATTAGCGCTGTGCATAGTGTGGGAGTCGTCATCATCTGCTATGGTATCTCTCTCAGGGGGTGCCTGCCGCATGCAAGACCAAGGTCGGAGGTGCAGATGTCCTTCCACCTTATGTATTGAGACAAAGTAGCTTTCATCCCTAATGTTAGTCTGACTACTGCTTGCATTCTGGGAATGTGATGTGGCTTTCGCGCTGCAATTGAGGCTAGGCCTTAGGCTTATGGTGCACCAATAGCGATACACACACAACAGTTGGCATGCATGAGCCAAGAGCCCGAGCGGCCTTGCGCTCCTTCTACAATCCCTTCGTGCGCGGCCGCCCTCCGGGTGCATGCAACATTGCAACATTGTCGATTGCGGGCCGTGTGGCGCAGACACTGCAACAGAGACACACGCATCAGTTGGTTTCCTGTCCAGCCCAGAAATGAACCACGCCCAGAGCCCAGGGATAATTATTCACACCCCTACGCTGGCCTGGCGTACGCCAAGCCAGCCCACTCGGCTTGCGTATTAAGGCGGGGACGACGACGCTACGTGTCCCAGTTCTTCCACCCTGCCGGAGGTGACATGGCTGCGTCCGCCTGGCATATCACGAGACTCAATCATAAAGGGTCCATGACTTGCCTTGCACAGAGTTGGTGGCACCGGATACACTGCGGCCAGCACGGGCCTACCGCCACGGGACGGTGACTTTCGGTGCACTGAGGTAGGGGCACCTTAAGTGCTGAGCGGGTGTGCAGCCTGCGATGATGCGCCGTCCTGGCGGCCCGGACTGGTAAGGATTTGTGTGAGCCCTGCTGGACCGCAGTGTAGGCCTGAGCCAGCGGGCAGCGCGGGCCTACCGCCACGTGGCGTTGCCTCGCGGTTCACAGAATTAGTGGCACCTATAGAGCTGAGCGGGTGTGCAGCCTGCGATGATGCCGTGTGCACTGATATGATCTCTGCCATTGCGAAATCAAGACCCAGAATCACGTGTGTGACCTGGTGGCCCGCGGGGCTGCATGATGTGGAGGCTGCCAAGGTCACGGGCCCCGGGCTTGGAGCTTGCATCGGCACGTGGTGGGCCCTCTTGGAGACACGCTGGTGGCGGAAGGTGAGCAGTGAGGCCTGGGTGTGCAGGGGCGGGCAAACACCGCTGGGCGGCGGGAGGGGCTCGGGTGCAGCAGCCTGTGTGCGCAGGGGCGGCCAAGCGATGATGGCATGTGCAATTATATGAAGTCTGCCATTCATGAATCTGGACTCTGTTTCAGATAAGGGACCTGGTGGACTGCAGTGTATACGGCACGTTGTTGGAGACACACCGGTGGCAGCAGGTGAGCAGTGAGGCCTGGGTCCGCAGTGTCGGCACTCTCTCTCCCTCTCCCTCTCTTCCTTTCACTGTCTCTCTCTCTTCCTCTGTTACTCTCTCTCTCTCTCCTTCTCCCTCTCTTCCTTTCACTGTCTCTCTCTCTCTTCCTCTGTTTCTCTCTCTCTCTCCTTCTCCCTCTCTCCCCCTTTCTCTCTCTTTCTCTCTCTCCCTCTCTTTCACTCTCTCTCTCTCTCCCTTTCTTTCTTTCTTTCTCTCTTTCTTTCTCTCTCTCTCTGTCCTTTGATGAGCGCATGACACACCTTCTTATCTTGAATTTTGTCTTGCAGGCTGTGTCTTACAGATTGTCCAGAGAAGACCCACCATGACTCTTCCGAATAGTTGTTTTGAGTTAAATTTGAATAAAATAATTTGTTTGGAAATTCAAAGATGAATGTATGATTCTCCTTTTTCTGACCACACATGAATGTTAATTGTTGTACTTGTGCGACATCAGGCGAATTGTTTTGTTCAAGATTTCGTAAAGTTGATGTAAAATATCTTTGTCCGGGGTAGGGCCCCGGGGGGGAGGGGGAGGGGCGGTTCTGGAGGGGGTGGCAGTGGGTGTTGTGGCCCTCTTGGGTGTCCGGCTGCATGATCAGTAGCTCCATGGCATCTGTTGTTCTTCTGGTGTGGCTGTGGGCTGGGCTCCCATTTCTGGTGCAGGTTATCGGCCGACTTAATACCAGGAAAGAGCAGGTGTTAATTCCCTGCTGCTAACGTGCCTTATCGCATGTTTTGTGATCTTATCGCCGATCTGGCTGGTCGTTGAGAATGTTGCGAAGTGGTGTTGTCGCGGGTTTTTGCACGGGAACGCCTACTCTGCATCTCATTAGCGTTAGTTGCCGGTGTCATCCGTGGCGATGTTTTTTGCGGCTGCTATCGCAGAAAAACTGCTGATATCGGCTGTTAGCACCAGCTTGTGAATAGGGCGATAAATCTATCGCCACTTTGGCTGCAATAAAGTGCCGCTAACTCGGCGATAAGTCCTTGAGAATATGCCCCTCTGTTTTTCCTGCATCAACATAAGAAAAAAGTAGTGTAGCGCCATTTTTAATTACACAAAACCAATAAAATTGCTGAGCTTGCTGAGATTTTTATTGAGGTACATGACTTGTTTGCTCCTAATCTTTTGGGTTTACAGCGCCAGCCCAACCAATGATACAATTTTATCATTCACCTCATGAAACGCATTGTTAACTGTTTCTGACAGAAGAAGAAATTTCAGTCAGATGCTGCAGCAATTACTGGTGACTTCGGATGTTGCTGATTTGGAAACTTGTAACCACAGAAATAATTTACACATTTATTACTTGCCAGAAAACTCTCAAGCAGGTGAGCTCTATTTTTCACACAATTTCTACTTAGGGTCTTTTTCCAGAGAGAACTGACTGTAATATTCAGCAATCATCCTCATCACTTGGGATAAAAGCCTCCCTCTGCTGAGTTTCCTATTACACCCAGAGGTATATATATATATATATATAAAAAGCATTACTGCAGCAAGCAAAAACAACTCAATGGCTTGGTAGTAAACTTTTCTCTGCCCTCAGTTGTCAGAAAATTAACCCTTTTATCTCAAAGGAGGTTAAGCCTTAAATAGAAAAGCTGGTGCTATGATTTTATGTAATAAGGCTTTAGATGCCCAACAACTGTCTCAAGAAACTGATTCTATAGGAAGGTGGCTTAAGGTTGACTTAAGGATTAACAAAATTCCTGTTCCTATTTTTTTAACACGGTTGTCTCATTTTTCATAATATAGAAATTGCAGAGGAGAAACAATGATATATATGCAGTTGAATTATACAATATATGACTGCAAATTTAGACATAACATCTTTTTTACAAACGTTATTCAGTACACCTGTCATATCTTTCTTGTATCTTCCTCTATGAAGAAGTCCATGATGCTTGTCCAGTTCCTCCACAGGATCGCAAACAAGGAGCTGACCTCCGTAATCGAATGCACTGAGCCTGTGAGATCCTAAACTATAAAACACTCCCCACTACCCTATCCCCTATGATACCCTGCACCATATGATGTTTTTCTAGGATGTCTACAACTCCCCCCAGATCAACCATACAGCTTGGGTCAATCTTAAATAGACCCAGGGCAAGAATCTTGGGTGGAATTAATCATGCATGCGGCAATGGCAAGTAAATAACTACCTTTATTGAGTCAATTAATAAAATTGGTAAAATGGACGCTAGATAAAACAGAGGGGCATATTAGCAAGACCCACGTTAAAATTATCGCCGTTTTAGCGGCAGGAAACTGCCGCTAAAACGGCGATAATGGGCTTGCTAATTTGCGTTATGGAATTCCAATAGAAGCCCAGGTTAGATGTCCTGCACATCTAACCTGGGCTTCTATTGGAATTCTATAACGCATATTAGCAAGCCCATTATCGCCGTTTTAGCGGCAGTTTCCTGCCGCTAAAATGGCGATAATTTTAACGTGGGTCTTGCTAATATGCCCCCGAGTGTTGTATAATATACAAATAATCTAAATACTAGCAATACAAAATATAAAACCATGAAAAAGTCAAGCATATGGTTCTGATGTTATGTGCATGCCCAGTTTTTACGCTCGGTTTTCCAACTTCTTTATGGCAATGTGCAAGATGCTTACAAATTTGCTAAACCGTGTTAAGTAAATTGAACTGTTAGTGCTTGGGTAGTAGCTCCAAGCTTCTTGGCATGTTGAAATTCACTGAATTAGATTCATTGGCTTCAGTAAAGTGCGGTGTGCAGTTAACAACGTTGGACAGTAGCTTAAGAGATGAAGCACTGTTTCTCGCTTATAATCACAGAACATGCAACTCTGGAGATCGAGCTGGTTTGACCAGTTAGATCTATTCTCGTGGATCGGCAAAACCATTAATCTTGAACATCATATTAGATATCGACAGGTTCTACTTAAGGACTCCTTTAGCTATGGCTGCATCTTTGTCTTGTCAGAAGAGCTGAGGATTGGGTGGGCGTAAAGTGCATTCAGAATCCAAGTCTGCTTTTCAAGCCTTTTTTTTAAAAAGAGTTTTAAGAGTTGTTTTAATGGCCTAGGGTGTAGCAGACATGGGAGTTACTGTCTCCAGGTAAATAATTTGATTGTTAGCTGTGTTCGTTAGTGATCATTCCATGGGATTGTTTGGAATCCTGAAAATCTCGTTTAGGGCTTTCTTTAGGGTTCCTGAGTCGGCTGGGGCGAAAGAGTGGCAGTGGCGTAGCAAGGTCAGGTGGTACCCAGTGCGAAAGTTTTCTTGTCACCCCCGGCTTAACGTACAAATACAAACAAATAGCATGCATCATAACGTTTATGTTACTTACCAAACTCAATATCATAGAGAAGAGGATGATCATAATGAATCAATGAACTAAAAAATTTAACAAAAATAAATTCAGCACGGCACTTATAAGCTTCAGTAATAATGCACAACTAACTCAACAGAATGACGTGGGGTGACTGACCGGCACGGCAGCGGATAGGATTGGTTGCGGGTTGAGTTGAGTGATGATGAGTCACCAGTTGTTTACGTCTCGCTCGAGTACAAACTGCAGAGACAGACTTCGGTGGAAAGAAACACCCCCTCCCCTTCCTTATCCATACGCTCTCCACTACACAGCGTTGAGTTCAGCCGCATTTCGTTGCGTTTGTTGACTGCACTAAAACGTTTCTACGTACTATGTTGACTTGTTGAGGTTAATTAATTGTCAGACGAAGTTATTAAACTCGTTTTAAATCTTATTTTTTCAAAAAGTGTTGTGAGCCCCCCCAATTTTTTTATTTTAAAAACACATATTTTTGCCATTTTGTCACCCTCCTCAGTGATGACACCCGGGGCGGCCCGCACCCACCGCACCCCCCTTCCTACGCCACTGGAGAGTGGTAGTATTTGATGAATGTCGACTTGCATTCCAGACCTTGTCAGATCAACTCAAGACGTAGCTGTGATTGCCTTGTGTAGTTTGTTAAATTAAGATGTTGCCTATAGGAAACACACTGAAATTTGTCTAAAGTGACATGGGGGCATATTCCCAAGAATGTGTGATAACCATCGCAAAAGTTACTTAACGCAACCTTCAACATCGCAGTCCATCGCGGGAAATTTACGCCGTGTTAACCAAGTATTCACAACACGGCGGTACCATGCGATAGTCATCAGATAACCCGACAACTGACAGCGTTAAAACCAACGCCACGCCGCAAAAATGCGAAACACGAACGCAAAAAAACTGAGATGAGGCCAATCGCGATACGAAAATCAGCGAAACCCAGCTACAGGCCTGCAATTCACATGCGTCAGGCGGGAACAATCACCATAAAAATAGAAAAAAAACAGACAAACAAATGCCAAACAACAGCGAAGCACAATGGACATTGCCGGAGCAAGTACGGAGGAGAACCAGAACCCCACAAGCCCCCCGGAGGACCATCCTGGGACTTCGGGGTCAGGGAAGGGCAAGGACAAGAAGAGTAGGAAGAAGCGGTTCAGTCCACAGGAAAACAGGATCCTGATAACGGAGGTGACAGAACACCATCAACAACTGTTCGTCACCTCCACTGTGTCATTGGCAACAAAAAATTGAATATGGCAGTCCATCGTGGACAAGGTGAATGCAGTTGGAGTGCTGAAGAGGAGAATGGACGAGGTCAAGAGGCGCTGGAATGATGTCAAGCGCAAAACCAAGCTGAAACTCGCCAACAACCTGAAGGCAGCAATGCAGACTGGAGGTGGGAGCCCAGCGCCACAGGAGGAGCTGAACGACATGTAGTTAATGGTGTCCACAGTCATCAGTGGGGAGACGGTGGCAGGAGTTGGGGGCCCGTACACTGCTCAACAGGACCCGACACAACAGCAACAGGGTGAGTAACGACCAGGGCCTGGGGGGACGGGGGGAGATGGGCACAATGGCACACATGCACAATTAAGTTGAGCACATATGCGGACAAACCATGCCCCAGACCACCAACTCCCACCAAGAGAGCAATGTACCCAAGTATGCAACATGTCAGCACTGTACAAGCACAGAAGTCAAAGGCACACCTCATGAAAGGGATAAGGGGCAGCAAAATCTGAGCTGCAGGGGTGACTCCCCCAAAATGCAGCACACACATCACATGCATAGCACATCTACATTGACAACGATGTGACACAATCCGCAAAACACCTACAACAGAACACAGGACACAACTGGCGCCGCTTGGGTGCAGACACTGGCCAATCACATTTGGCATTGCAGGGAAATGTGCGTTGATAATGTACAAGTACAAACACACACACGTCTGTTGTCAAAATGTCCACTGTCCCCCATCAAATAGGCAGCTCCTCCCAAACAGCCACAATGTACCCAGTCATGCTGTCTGTATGAAAACATGTACAATGCGACAACATACATGTGGACACATTGTTAAACTGCATCTCCCCTTCACATTGCAGATGGAGATTCAACACCTCCTGCAGAGCAGCCCGACCCTCTCTTCTCTGAAGATGAAGAGGACCACCACAGCTTCGACTCTGACGCCCTCCAACTGCTCGTGGACAGCCTACGCAGCCCACTTCCAGGAGCTGGGCAGCCCAGCTGCTACGAGGAGACCCCACCCCCTGCACAGACCACACAGCAGGCAGCACCCAACACCACGGCTGGCTCCCAGGACCCCCACGAAGAACACATGGCCTTCCAATGCCGTGTTTTGGGGTGCCAGGAGAATCTGGCTGAACAGGTGCGAGTGGGCTTCAACCGCATGGCAGACAAACTAGATGCCATACGTGGGTGTCTAAGTCCCATCAGGGACCACTCACGGTCCCTAACGGACACCCACAGTCCGCTCCATGCTCTCCAACGGACCATGGCTGACATCGCTGGAGCCCTGACTCAGAGATTAGTACAACTGTCCAGTCCGAGTGGCTCTAGCGATGTCACACGGGAGTTGGGAAACATGCGGAGGTTAATGGAGACCATGGAGCGGGCGAATGCAAAACGAGCGGCTGCCACAGCTGCACACCAGCGAGAGGTAGCTGGGTTCCTCAATGACCTCAGGACCATCCTCATGGCATTGTTGCCACAAGGCCTGGTGCGGAAGCAGGCTGCTGCCACCACTCCATCCACATCTCCGCCCCCTGATGTGTCACTGCCACACAGTGCTGGAGACAGAACAACACCACCCACACGTGAGGCACATGAAACAGCAGAGGACGAAGATGCGGATGATTCTGCCCTCTTAGTAAGAAGGACGCAGCAGCATGCATCTCAGCCATAGGTCCGGCTTCAGCTTGGTACTGCCCTCTGCATCATCACCTTCCACTGTCCCCCGATGCACTCTGCGACACTCAGCCTGGACCTCGATATGGACTGCCATATGCTGTTTGATCGCCATTGACACAGCAATCAGACTGCGGACTGAACTCGTCCTCTTCCTTTGGACTTGTCATTCCCTAACGGCCCCCGGCTGGCCCTCCATGGGACACCATCGTCTGTGGGGTTTGCATGGCCCTGTACTGTTCCAGATGCAACACTCCACTGAATGTGCATTAAACAGTCATATTCACACAGATGTGTCATGTCTATGGTCTTTCAAGTGTGGAAGTATGGATGAATGTAGGCTCACTGGACTCCTCTTACATCCATGTGGCTCATGTCGTAGCACAGGGGTCACAGGGTGACACTTTGCCGAATGCGGTCCGGGTGGCGCTGACACAACAACAGGGACACACGCATGAGTTACTTCCTTGTCCAGCCCAGTAAGGAGCCACGCCCAGGGCCCCGGGGTCATTTACACACCCTTACGCTGGACTGGCATACGCCAGGCCAGCCCACTCCACTTACGCTCACAGGGGGGGACGGCAACGCTACATGTCCCATGTCTTTCCTGTAGTGCTCTGCTGCTCACAGGTCTAGTTGTCAGCATGCCACAGCCACTCCCTCACGGCTGGTGTACACCCACACCACACCCATCCAGCACACGCGTCACAGGACATGTGACCCTGCCAATAAAAAGGGCCGGGCGCACGTGCTCGATGCCATTTCCACTCTCTATCTGGGTAAATCCATGTGGTGTCAATGTAGGCATGAGGGCCTCAGGCCCTGCAACATCACATTCCCCAGGACCGGAGGTGACATGATGGCGTCCGCAACACGATACCCATTCATACAGGGTCCATGACTTTGGGACACAGACTTGGTGGCACCGGATACATTGCGGCCGGCACAGGCACACCGCCACGGGATGGTGACTTTGGGTGCACTGAGGTAGGGGCACCTTAACCGCTTAACCGCGGCGCGAATTCCGCCGCGGTGCGGCGGTTTGATTAAGTGGGCGGGGCCACGTCGGGCTACGGACGTGCGCAGCACTACGGAGGTAGTGCTCGCGACGGCCGTTGGCCGACGGGCGCAACGAAGGGGTTAAGTGCTGAGCGGGTGTGCAGCCTGCGATGATGCCCTGTCCCGGCGGTCCGGACTGCTCAGGATTTGTGTGCCCTGCTTGACCGCAGTGTAGGCCAGAGCCAGCGGGCAGTGCGGACTTACCGCCACATGGCGTCGCATCCTGGATCACAGAGTTAGTGGCACCTCAAGGGCTGAGCGGGTGTGCAGCCTGCGATTATGCCGTGTGCACTGATATGATCTCTGCCATGGCGAAATCAAGACCCAGAATCATATGCGAGACCTGGTGGCCTGCGGAGCGGGGCTGCATGATGTGGAGGGTGCCATGTCCGCGGGCCCCGGGCATGTGGCTTGCAGCGGCACGTGGTGGGCCCTCATTGCTACACACCAAGGGCGGAAGGTGAGCAGTGAGGCCTGGGTGCGCAGGGGCGGGCATGCACCGCTGGGCGGCAGGAGGGGCTGGGGTGCATCTGCCTGGGTGCGCAGGGGCGGACAGGCGATGTCTTGTGCAATTGTATGTACTTTACCATTCAGGTATCTGGACTCTGTTACAGATGACGGATCTGTTTCAGATGTGTGACCTGGTAAACTGCACTACATACCGGCACGTGGTTGGAGACACACCGGTGGCAGCAGGTGAGCAGTGTGGCCTGGGTGCGCATTGTCGGCACTCTCTCTCCCTGTCCATCTCTTCTGTTATCTGTGTCTCGCTCCCCCTCTCTGTCCGTCTTTCTCTGGCTCCCCCTCTCTGTCCGTCTTTCTCTGGCTCCCCCTCTCTGTCCGTCTTTCTCTGGCTCCCCCTCTCTGTCCGTCTTTCTCTGGCTCCCCTCTCTGTCCATCTTTCTCTGGCTCCCCCTTTCTGTCTGTATTCTCTCGCTCCCCCTCTCTGTCCGTCTTTCTCTGGCTCCCCCTCTCTGTCCGTCTTTCTCTGGCTCCCCCTCTCTGTCCGTCTTTCTCTGGCTCCCCCTCTCTGTCTGTCTTTCTCTCGCTCCCCCTCTCTGTCCGTCTTTCTCTCGCTCCCTCTCTTTCTCTCTCTCTCTCCTTCGCTCTCTCTCAGTCCTTTGATGTGTGCAAGACACACCTTCTCATCATGATTTTTGTCTTGCAGGCTGTGACCTACGGATTGTCCAGAGGGGAGCCGCCATATGTCTTCATTTCTGTTCTGTGTTTCTTTGAATACATTTTCATTTGTTACATCGAAGGTGTATATGTGATGCTCATTTTTGTGACGACACATGCATGTCACCAAATGTGGTTGTGCGACATCAGGCGGATTATTTGGTACATGATTCTGTGTGGTTGATGTGGCATGTCTTTGGCTGGGGGGGGCGGGGGTGCCCAGGGAGTGGGGGTCCTGGCGGTGGTGGAGGTGGTGGAGGTGGGTGTTGTGGCCCTGTTGGGGCTCCAAGCTGCATGATCAGTGGCTCCATGGCATCTGTTGCCCTTCAGGTGTGGCTCTGGGCTGGGCTCCATTTTGTGGTGCAGGCTGTGGTCCGACTTTGCACCAGGTCAGAGCAGGTGTTAGTTTCCTGCTGCTAACGCGCCTTATCGCCTGTTTTTTGGTCTTGTCGCCGATCTGGCTGGTCGTTGAGAATGTTGCGGAGTGGTGTTTTCGCGCCTTTTTGCACGGGAACGCCTACTCTGCATCTCATTAGCGATAGTTGCGGGGGTCACCTGTGGCGATGTTTTTTGCGGCTGCTATCGCGGGTAAACTGGTGTTATGGGCTGTTAACACCAGCTTGTGAATGGGGCGATAAATTTATCGCAACTTTGGCTGCGATAAAGTGCCGTTAACTCGACGATGGCTCCTTGAGAATATGCCCCATAGTTTCTCTGGGGAGGCTTGATGGCCATATGAAATAGTTGTCAGTAGCTTTTCACGTACGACTCTTATAATTGCTTCATCCCGAAGGACTATGTAAACGGGTGTTTAATTTACCAAGCGCAAATATGACTGCAGATGCTGTTCTTGTTAGATGCTGTAGTTGTGTATTAACCTTTCTATTTTCAGAGAACCAAACTCCCAAATAGTTGTATTTTAGCGAATGGCCATTCTTCAGTTTGCCAAGTCTCCATGACTATTTGAATTTGTTTTTGTAGTTTCCAAAAATAATAACCTTTGCCTTCCCAACGTTAACAATCAGCTTATTGCTTTCATTATATACTTTTAACTGATCTAGTGGTTGGTGCATGCCTATTCTAGTGTTATCCAGAATGATGAAATTGTCAGCATACTGAAGTACGGGTAGTCTGTGAGAACCGATCTGTGGAGGTACAGTTTAGCTTTAGATTTGGCTTGGCCAAGGTCGGCTGGGTAGAGATAGAACAACATGGGAGCTAACACACAGCCCTGTTTCAGGCTGTGATTTGTAGGTATTTCGGCTGTGGTCATGTTCTCATCGCCTAACTTAACACCAACCAATGTGTCTGAGTACAGGGAAATAATTGCCTTCAAAAGAGAGGAGGATATATCTTGTTTTGTGAGCTTTGACCAACCATAGATTGTTTTGGTCCACACCACTTAATACGCCGGGGTAATTGTTGCAAAGTCATCCTGTACCCTTGGCACCCCCCCCCCCAACTTTTTGCTGACTGGTACTGGTGTTAACTGACTCTGACTGATCCTGGACTCTGCTTAATCAGGCCCAGGGCCAGAGCTATGATGAGAGAGATGCTTAGAATACAATGAAAACACCTACATACAGTAGGGTACACTATGGGTTAGGGTACCCCTGTGATTGCCATGACTCCCCTATAAGGCCCTAGTACATAATAGAGCAGGGGGATTGAAACTACCTTTAAGTCTCTAGTATATAACAGGGCATGGCAGTTTAAAGGCCAGCAGCCTTTCTGCACTTGCATGTGTGCACTGCTGAAGCCTGAGGTCAGTTTAAAAGCAGCCCTCTGTTGCAGGACTGCTTTTAAACATGCAAATTGTGCCCAAACTCGGCTTTGGTGTTTGGGACACTTAAAAACGGATAACCTACAATGTTTGTGCCTATTAGGTACCCCCAGAGTCTCCCTTTGCTGTCCCAGGGGTGGGGGTCAGGTATTTATAAGGAGAACCCTTATAAAATGAGTTTTATATACCCTGGGTTAAGTGAAATTGAACATTTCACTCCCCACATTGTGATAAAGTGCTTCAGAAAATCGACGTTTGTGCTAGGAGCACTGTGGAGGGAGGATCTGCAATAGTTTTACATATTCAGAACCCCTAAAGAATCTACTAGGTGTTCCAGTGGAGGGGGGTCATGTAGATATAAGCAGGGTTCTTATAAAAGGTATTTTTATAAGCCATGGTGTTGGAAAAATAGCCAAAGTCATTTTTCCCATTGCAAATACTCTGACACATAGGTTAACATGGCAAGAAGTTATTAACTAATAAATCCAGCTAGGAGAAGTATACAAAATAGCATTCAAGGACTTCCCAGAATGGTATTGATAAATTCAACAATATGGTATTGTTGAATTTCTCCTAAAATGTACAGACAAGTAGTTATAAGACTTTCTTGTCTGTAAGCTAAAATTCATCCTTCCAGTGGTCTGTCCTGATTGGTCAGAGTTAAGTAGATTAGGAATGTTCCTTTAATGAGGTGTCAAGAGCCCCTGGGGCTATCCAGCTCTTCTGGGAGGGCAGTTTTCTGCTACACAGGAATGCCAGAGCAGGGGGAGGGGTCCTAACCAATTTATTTCAATGGAACGAGGAGACAGGTAGAAGACACCAGTTTCATTTACTCTTCGTCACTTTGAACCCAGCCAGATGCTAGGCTTAAGGAAGGAATGAGCAGATGCAATGGGGAGAAACTATGTAGATTAGCCATCCTGGAGGTGTGTTTAGCCAGCTCTTCTTTCCCTGCTTGAAAATCAGCCATGATGAATTTCGGGGAAATGGTGCTGTCTGGGAGGAAATAGTGCCACACTTTGGAGGATGTGGTCATACCCTGGAGTGTTGCCCTGTACCTCATTGGACAGGAGTGCCCTCCTGCTTGATCCAGAGAACTTGGAATAAGTATCTGAGAAGGGCAGAGCCTCTCAAATCTGCTGCTTGAAACCTAAGAGAGCAAGAAGGGTCCACGCTGAGGAGTTCGATGTGCATCAACCAGGCCCTGCACTCTGAAGTTTGCGCCTTCTGCACCATCCAGAACTACACCCCTGTGGACTACCTTGCTTTAAAAGGGTAAACATCGTTTACCACAAATCCTTTTCCCCGCAGGCAATTACAACGCGGTTGTTACAACGACCGCGTTGTAACAACGCATACCATTACTCTGCAAGTCAGAACAACGACTTGCGAAGGGGTGAGAAGGTGTTGGATTCCCTACTGTTGCACATACTGGAGTTGGAATCGTAAATTATACTATTCCAACATCCAGCGCCTCCCCCTAGAGCAAGTCGTTGTTATGACTTGCGGAGTAATGGTATGCGTTGTTACAATGCGGTCATTGTAACGACTGCGTTGTAATTGCATGCGGGAAAAAGAATGCGTAGTAAGGTGGCATATTCCTTTAAAAGGACTAAAGAGTGGACTCCCTGCAAGCTACAGGTTAACAGAGCTCACCTGGAACATCACCACCAAGAATCGTCAGCCTGGAGTACTACCAGTGGATTTGTAAGGGTTTTGTCCAAGTGGATTGTGGGAACTGAAGTCCCAAATTTTCAGGGACCATCTTGGAGCTTCCGGACTTTTTGAGTAAGTTCTGGACGCTTTTGGGACCCTTTGGGGAACTTCAGGAAGAAGTTCCAGAAGTTTGGAGACGTTTGGAGCAACCTTGGAAAAAAGCTTCTTAAGTGGACCGACTCGAACTGGCCAGTCAAGCCGGCAATCCTCAACCGCGAGCCGGCCTCCCGTCCAGGTTCGTCCCGCTGAAAAGCTCCAGAGGTCCAACTTCCAGAGTTTGACCGGTAGCAGGCTGAGCCCAAGCCAGCGAACCCTCACTGAATCCGGCCTGGTGAAGAGCATCGAGGAACCCTGCAAGAAAAAGCTCCATAAAAGTGAGTGGGACCAACCGCGAGAGCCAAGACGCCCACCTTCAACAGCGAGCCGGCCTGTATCCCTGGTTCGTCCCTGTGACTTCCATAAGTTTGACCGGGAGCTCGTCTCAAGGCAAGACAGCGAACCTGCACCGAATCCGGACTGGCTTAGAGCTTCGAAGGACCCCTTGAAGAAAAGCCCAGAAAATTTTCTAAGTCAGAAGGTAAAAACTTTGACCTAGACTTAAAGCAAGGGGTGGCCGCGCAGGGCTCCATCGTGGTCGGCCTGAAACTTTGACTTTGACCCTGTCTAGCACGACTAGATGTCCCAAAAGGCGCTATAGGTTTCTATGTGCTATAAAGTGCTAAATCTTTAATAATTCATATCTCCGGTTCCCTGCATTTTTTCTGTTTTGGTGTAATTTTAAAAACAAAAATATTTCCTATTTATATAAATTGGTGTTGGATTTTTATTGTGTGTTGTGTCTTTATTATTTACTGAATTGGTGTTTTTAAATGCTTTACATACCTTTCTTTGAAGTTAAGCCCGCCTGCTCGCAGCCAAGCTAACAAGGGTTGAGCATAGGAATAAGTTTCTAAGACCTATTCTGAGCCCTAGACTGTGTTACTGGCCTTATTGCCAGTGGCAGATATAAATTTGCCCCTACTAATAATCCACTTTCCAAAAGTAGTCTATAAAGCAGTTAAAAAGGGGAGGTCTAAAGGCCTGAGAGGTGCTCTGGACCAGGTGCGATACGGCAACCCTGCTATCTATTGTTGATGATTTTTGCCTACATTCAGTTTGATAGTAAGGCACTAACTAGGTTTTCTTCTATGGTCGATGCCTCATGTTACTGCAATAGGATTTTGGCATAGGCTTATGCCAGATTACATTTAACAAAGCAATGAGTTGGTAGTTCGATGGATCAGTGTTAGGGCCTTTTTTATGAATGTGGTGTAATATGGACCCTCTCCAGTGTACGGAATGTGGGTCGTTTGAACACAATGATGGTAATGCGCACTAAGGATGTTGGCCCCAAATTCTGTGTCCACCCTAAATATGGAGCCTGCTATGACGTTAGGCCCTGATGCCCCATTCTCTCGAATAGGTTTTAGAAACTTACCAACAGATATATCACTGAACATGGTTGCACTTTGTTTAAGACAGCTATTTTGCAGGTTATCCACGTTCTCACACATACCTGCTCCACTCAGAATCGCCAAAGAAGTGCTGCTTGATCCATAGGATGTGTTGTTGGCAGTGTTTAAGGTGCTATTGTCATCAGTTTTGAGCGGCTTATTTTGGTATACTCTCCTTTTTGTTTGTTATGTAAGCCCACTACGTGTGTAATACATTTTTCCAAGTAACACTCCATTCCCCATTATGCAGCCTTTATTATCTAAGTTATATTGCCAATCGTTTACTTGGTTGCACCGGCTTAACAGTGTGTACATGCGTCCTTTCAGCTTCTAGATGTTTAGCCTTGGCTGTCCATAGTAGCCTAGGTTGCAGATTCCTTAAAGCATATGCCCTTTGTTGCAGTACCTTAATATATCTTATTTTATTTTTATTTATTTAACATGACCCGTGCGGGTATCAGAGCGCTTTACATGAGTTGAGAGTAGGAAACAAAAGGAACACAGGAATACATAATTAAGACTTGTAATACAGTTCTCAGTTGCGTAGATGTATATGTACAATGTTTCATGAGAATTTCCTTAACAGTAGGGATTTTACTTCTTTTTTAAAAGAGGTAAAAGAAGGGTTCCGTCTGGTTTCAGGGGGCAGTGCGTTCCAAATCCTAGGAGCAATTCCAGGAAAGGCACGGTTGTATGTTTTCTTTTTGGCAAAGCGTTGTGGTTTCAGTAGAAGATTGCTGGTACTTCTGGAGGATCTGTTTCCACAGGAGAGCACCAATTTTTGGGCCAAGTATCTCGGAGTATTGTGATGTAGGGCTTGTAGGTTATGCAAGCGATTTTTAGTTGAATTCTGGCTTCGAAAGGAAGCCAGTTAAGAGCTCTAAGGTCGGGGTGATATGACAATTTCTTTTTGAGCCCATGATGAGCCTAGCCGCTGAATTGAGCGAGGCTCTTATAGGGGCCGTTGATGATCTGGGAAAACCGCAGAGCGTTGCACTCCCATAGTCTAGTCTTGGGATTACTAATGCTTGAACTGCCAGTTTGAAGTCATTTGCGGGAAGGTATGGTTTTAGTTTTCTCAGGCTGTTGATCTGACTATTTGCGCCTTTTGTTGCAGCACTGTTTCTGCATGTTAAGATTTCTGTCCAGTATTAGTCCTAGCGATTTTGCTGAGTCAACAATATGAGGTTGGCAGTTGAGCGCTGTGAGTTGTTTAAGCCATTCTTCGATATTGGTAGTTTTGTTGGGAGGAGCGATTAGGAGGAATTCAGTCTTGAGGGTCTTGAGGGTGTTTAGCTTTCGGTGGTTGTCCGCCAGCCAGGTCTGGGTTTGAATTGAGAGTTGTGATATCATCCAGAGAGGAGATCTTTAAGTATAGTTGTGTGTCGTCAGCGTACATATGATAATGGATGTTTGAGGAGCTGAGAATTTTGGTCACGGGTTCCATGAAAAGGTTGAGTGTAGGCGAGAGGGATGATCCCTGTGGAACTCCTAGAGTGACTGGGACGGCCGTAGACAGGGATTGATTGACCTTAAATCTTTGGGATCTATTTTGGAGGAAAGAGGTGAACCAATTTAGAACTGAACCTGATAGGCCCATTCTATATCTCAGAAGGTCTAGAAGATTATCATGTTTGACGGTGTCGAATGCCGAAGAGAGATCGAGAAGGATTAGTAGACAGGCTTCGTTTTGGTCAAGGATTTTTAGTGCGTCATCTATTATGTGAGTCATGGCCAATTCCGTACTGTGCCCTGCACGAAAGCCGGATTGGTATTGGTTGAGCAGGTTGAAATGGTCAATGTGGTTTCCCAGCTGGCTGTGTACACATTTTTCAAGGAGTTTGGCCAAAGTTGGGATGTTAGAGATCGGGCGGTAGTTATTTAGGTCTGTGTGGTCTGCCGTTGGTTTCTTTAGGATGAGTGATACCTGCCCAGATTTAAGGCTTTCAGGAATGATTCCTTGAAGCAGAGAAGTGTTGATAATCTTGGTCCATAAAAGCAAAAGCATCGGTATGAACTCTTTTAGGTAATTGGCAGGAAGAGGATCGGTGAAGTGGTTAGAGGGGTTGAGTGATGTGATCACTTTTAATATTGCATCTTCTGTGTAAAGGTTGAAGGAAGTCCATTCTGCATTATTTTTGAGGGCGAACTTTGGAGGGAGTAGGCTGGGGGAGGTTAGAGAGGGAGGAGGGGTGCTCTTGTCAGTGCCATTTAGAGTTGCTAGGGTCTTAAGTAGGTCAGTTTTTATGTTTTCTGTCTTCTCAGTAAAGAAGGAAGCAAAGTCTTCGCAGCTGGGTTGAGAGCTAGGACCAGCGTGTGGGGGTGAGGTAAGCCTTTAGATTGTGCTTTAATTAGTTCAAATAGTTTTTTGGGTCTATTTTTGGCTTGGTCTAATTGGTTCCTAAAAAAGGTAGCTTTTGATCTTCTGATATTTCTGTAATAAGAGTTTCTGGTAGCTCTTAGCAGCTTAAGGTGGTCAGGGGATGGGGATGATCTCCATTGGCGTTCAATTAGTCTTAGGGAACGTCTATCCTCATTGAGTCTGCCATCATACCAAGGTTTGGAATCTTTTGTGGATATCCTCTTCAATTGTAGCGGTGCGATTGTGTCTATTACCATGGTCATGGAGGTAAAGTAGTGGTTTGTCAACGCTTGGACATCTGATTGATCTGCAGGGGGCAGCAAGAGGTTGGCACTAGATGATAGGAGTAAGTCTGTGCTGGTAATCTTTAAGTTCCTTTTCCATATTTTGGGTTTCGTGGGTTGGGCTGTGTGTGTTTTTACTGAATAATTAATAAAGAATGTGATGCAATGGTGGTCGGACCAATCACAGAGGAGGATCGTGTGCAGTTGAATGGAGTCGGCATTGGAAATGACCAAGTCTAGGGTTGAGCCCTTGTCATGTGTGGGGCTGTTGCAGATTTGGGTGAGGTTTAAGTCCGTGAGGAAGTCTTTGAGGCTGTTGACTATGGGGTCATTGATGTCGTTCCAATGAAGATTGAGATCTCCAAGGAATATTTCGGCAGTCTGTGGACCGGTGTTTGTAGTTACGATATCCATGAATTGTTCGACGAAAATGAGGTTGTCGCCTGGGGGGTGGTAGAATGTGTGCAATGAGCAAACTGGTTTGTTGTTTTTTGTGATGTCCATGCAGAGGTATTCACATGATGATAGTAATGGAGAATGTGATCGGTTCACTGATAGACTGTTCCGGTGAATGCAGGCAATACCGCCTCCTGGTCTATCCGTTCTGTCTAGTCTGATGATGTTGTGATTGTGGGGGGACCAGAATGTCTAGGATAGGCGTAGATGATTCATTTAACCAAGTTTCGGTCAGTATTAAGAGGTCTGGTTCATGAGTAAGTATGAGGTCTGCTATGTCAGCTGCATGTCTTGAAGCTGATCTACAGTTGAGTAGAATGCATTTGAGATGTGGCTTGATGATAGTTTGATGTTCTTGTGTGAGGGGGACTCGCATAAGATTGTCTTTGGATATTCCTCTAGGGTTGTGTTTAGAAGCTCTGTGTGGATTAGAGGGGATGGTTTGGATTAGGGAGCGTTTATTTATGCTGTTGTTCGAACCTTCTGTACTCTGGGTGGGATAGGGGAGCTCGTGAGAGCGGAGTAGGGAGTGTATGTCATTGGATGATAAAGGGTCATTTCTACGTACCGGTCGGGATGTGGCATTGGGGTAAGGGACAGTTCTCCATTTTGGTGTCAGATACATCTTGGGGGGTGGATGCGTTTGGTGTGTTGGGTTCAGTTGGTGTGGATGTGGGGGGCGGTTACTATGGACGTATGTGGAAGAATCTCGAACCTGCCTTCTGATGTTCGGTGTATTGAGAATCAGGTCTTGTAGGAGTTGGAGGTCCTTTTTGACTTGTTGCAGTGAAAGGATAATTTCATCAAGTCTGGGGTCAAGAGTGGGTTGTGCGATTATTGTATGGTATGGGTGTAGGGGGGTGAGGGGGGGTCCGGAATGTGGCTAGGGGGGTTAAGATAGCCTAGGTTGGCGTAATGAGGTCCGAGTGGATGATTAAGGGGAGAATGAAGGGGAAGAGTGAGGGGAGGAGGAGGGGCATGTGGCGGGTGGATGTGAGGAGGGGTTGAGGCTGAGGTGATGTTCAGGGTAGTTGGGGTGAGGGTGGGAGGAAAGCTACCTGATTGGGTGTTAGGTGAGGAATGAGGGCTGTTGGGTTTAGGGGTGTGGTTATCGTATCCTAAGGTATCTGCTGGGACTGGACTGTGTGGATGTGAGAGATGAGTCGTCAGAGGAGTTTGTTTTGTAGGTGCTTTAGCACGGGTGTTCAGTGGCGTATTGGAATTGGGGGAGTCGGGGGAGCGGCAATAGGATCTTCCGACTTTTTCCTTAACTAGAGAAAAGATATTGTCAAATAGGAGTAAGTTTCGGTCTGAAGACTGTATGAGTATGATTCCATTGTGATAAATGGTGATAGTGGCTGCAGCTCTATAGAATAGAGATGAGATGATCGAGATCTTGAGATCGTGTGCTAGTTTCCTAGTGGATGAGAACGCGAATAGGGCGAGAAAGGCTTTTCTCCATTGGGCCCGTCTGTTCGTGTAAAAAATTAAATCGTTCGTTATAAGTCCTTTATTAGTTGAGAAGTAGGGGTCAGAGATAGGGGTCTCAAGTTTTGATTTTAACAAATTGTGTTTGAAAGTTTTGGCTGCTTTTTTTTTAGATGGTTGGGGGGGTACTTAATGGTAAAGGTGTGTTGTCCTGCAGGTTCCATCGTGTAGTCAATACTTATGGGGTAAGGTGATGAGGTGAGGGGAGTAACTGAGAAGGGTGTTATCTGTTTATGTTGTATTCTCTAAAAGCTGATTTTAGAGTCCTGCTGCTTTTCCGTACGTCGAACGAGTACTATGGACTTTTGGCAAAGGCAAGGTGTGTTTTATTTTGTGGAGTGATCGTCCATCTACCTTTTAGAGTGTGGTACAGCAATTCTGTGTTTCCGTCCCAGGCTGACAACAGAGTTGCAGAATCAGTCAGACTTTTAGGCCAGCAGATGAATGATTTCTAGTGGTTCAACTTGCTTAAACCAATCTTATACCATTTGAGCCCTCTTAATGCAAAGTTCTCTTCACCCTGCGTAGAGCCCACAGTCTTCGTCTGTGTGGCTACCCAGGCAGATAGCTGAAGGCACACGCTTTGTGGAAGGTGATCGATTTCCTATTGATTCCTAATTTCACAGTCCTTGTACAAGTCGCGTACTGCGTTACTTGCAGAGGCCGCCCACAAAGGGGGCCTCGAGGGCCGGCGCCATAACCGACGCCGAACCCTGGAAGGATCCGGTTCTAGGCGCCCTAAAGCGCCTAGAAGCGGAATTGGGGTATACCAGTGCACTCACATGTACCAGAGAGGCGCCAGGCCCCCCCGGCCAATGGGGGGGTCTGGCGAGATACAAACCCCCCAATGGGGGATCACCGCGATAGAGGCGGGAAAGTAGAGGGGGGAGGTATAAGGCACTGCTCAGCCTATACAGCTCCTATCATCGGGGAGCTGGGGAGTGGCGCCACAATGATTTTGACCCACCCACCCTCACCCAAAGAACAGCAGTGTCGCAGTGCTGGACAGCAGACAGATAGCGGAGAAGTAAGGGTACAATGGTTGGTTATGGAGACACACCGACAGGGCAGTGTGTAGGAGTAGGGATGTCTCACGGCAGGGTGAGTTGGCCTAACAAAAAGGGGGTAGCAAACGGAGACGGCACTCGCAGCCCAGACCCCGCCGGATGGTAGGGCACAAATGAGACTAACAAGGTAGCAAGTTGGGGCCTAACTCCGGGGAGAAGCTACCCCCCACACACAAAGAGCGTGGAAACCAACCAAACAATGGTATGACCCAAAAGGGACAAAAAAGGAGATAACCCTGTAAAAGAACTAACCAACGAACTGTTGGTGCGATTTACCAATTTGTGATGTACATACAATCTACGGCAAACAATATGTATGACAAGCAAAGTCTATATGATTTATGGCGCCATATATGACAGTTCACAAATGATGATTTATGACCAAGGGTCATGCAAATTATGACCAAAGTATATGCATGAATTCATAATAAAACTGCGGCCAACAATGACCTCTATAACCACAACGCATGTTGGCTGTTTATTCTAACGAGTACAAAAAGGGCAGAGTGCATGTATACTACTGGAGTGAGCACAGTGCGGGGGTTATTGCAAAGGTATAGTCCGGAGTCGAAATACCCTTAATGTAAGTGGGAATGATGTGTCGTGGCTTATTGAGAACTGTAGTGAGTGCATGGGGCTAGCTTATGAGTAAACGAAGGTCAGTCGTTTTTCCCGCTGGTTTGGCCTTCGGGATTGTTTTTGGGTCAAAGATTTGGCAGATTGTAGTCTCCAGTTAGAATAATCTCAAAAGTTGAGTATTTACAAAGGGGTCCATCCAGGGCGTCACAATAGTCACCAGTCTTGTTTTCCTGTTGATCCTGTGTATGTTTAAGTAAACGTTAATGAATAGAATATATCTTAGTCTGCCGCTGATATAACACACGTTAATTGTTATGGCTTGTAGTGCTGGGTTATTGGTATCGACTTCTCTCAGTTCGAAGTTTAAAGTTGTAGAGACTTATAAAAGGCAAGCCTCCTAATGGGCACCTGAAAAGTTTTGTCTTTGTTGCTAGTTACTGTATTTCGTTTAATCCTGCTAGCAGAACAGCGCCTACCACCCAAGTTTCCTGCAAGCATATTATGTCACCGCTGGATATAAACTGGTATGCCTCTGGCTAAGTGAGAATTCAATGAAGGCAGGCAACATTCCATGATATTCTTATGTTCTCAGATTTCTGAAGCTTAAGCCACCCTTGGAAGCAAGCAATAGTAGAGGACATTGTTGCCGTTGTTTCTCTGTGTTATAAAGAAGAGGCTAAGACTATCTCTTGGATGGTAAGTAGACATAATATCGCATTGGGCTTGTAAATCTGCCCTGAAGTGTCCAGTTGGTACAAAGTTAATTGCAGCTGCCTGTTGATTGCCGTTTTCCAGGCCGTATAGGAGACGGTATCAGATTTTGACACTGTTGCTTCAATTTGGAAAGAGGAAATCGCTTTTTGTAAATGCCAGTGCCATGGTTTCCCTGAGGTCCCAAATGTATCTTTCAGCCAGGCTTTGAATGGGTTGGCTGGCCCTTTCAGGACTGGAATGTACTATTTCAAAGTGTCGGACTCACAGGTTAAAGTTTGCCTTAACAGACCATATTCCAGGCGGAGTCTTGTCCCTGTGAATGTATCTGGGCATTTGAAATACTTTTTTATAGCCTGTGTATTGTGCTCGCTCTAAACTGGTAGCACAGGCCCTGGGAAAGGCCTTATCGCCATAATGCAGTGCAGGGAGGAGGGTCGCCTTCATGACCCTGAGTATAGGCACAGCAGAGGCACTTTTTAATTTTGTGTAAAGGCAATTTTGACTGTATGTAATGGATGCAGTTTTATTTTTCAGGAGACTATGTGGGCCATAGTTTTAGAGGTCTCTGTAAACCAAACACCCAGGCAATTATACTTCTTTGCAGATTTGATGGTTATACTCCCCATGCACCATGTAAGAAATGTCTTCTTCTTATAGTGGCCGAAATTCAAAATTGATTTATCATGAATTTATTTTTTTCATTGTATGTGTGAAGACTGCTCAGGGGCCCCTGTATGCCGACTTTGGTGTGGTCCATTACAACAATGTAATCAGCGTATTGCAGAATGGATCAATCTGACTAGCCTAGTCGTAGGGATACCAGACAGACACCCTCCAAGGATTTGCCCAAGTCTGCTGTATATACGTTAAAGAGGAGGTGTGCGAGGATGCACCCCTGCTTCAGGCTTCATTGGATGGTAATTTTACAGGTAGCGGTGTGTGGACCTCTTCTAACTCGGACTGATGTGCTGGAGTACAGAGAAATTGTAGCCCCGAATAGTTTTGAGGGGATGCCCCACGTGTTAAGTTTTCTACATAGCGTGGACGGTCAACCTTGTCGAAAGCGGCACTGCAGTCAATGAAACAGCAGAAGAGTGGTGGCTGATTTTTTTTTGACTGCCTGATGACTGAAAACTGCGAGTTCAGTGATGTTATCTATTGTTGAAACAGCTGCTTGAAACCCTGTCTGAAAGAAAGGCAAAGCATCATTGCCCATGACCCAGGCCTCTAGCTGTTTAAGAAGAAATTGAGCATAAGCTTTGGCCTCTAGATCTAGAAGGGCTATCAAACCGTAGTTTGAAGAATTTGTTGGGTCCACTTTCTTGAGTACTGGTCACAAGACAGATCCCCTTCATGCATCTGGAACTTGAGCAGAGAGGAAGGCATGGTTAAAGAGGGGAGATAACACCTTTTCCCAATCTTCCAAGACACAGTTAAATATACCAGCTGGAAGACTGTTAGGACCAGACGCTCCATCGTTTTTCATTGCCTTTATGTATTAACAGACCTGGGCCAGCGAGGTCAGTTCCTGCATGTTGCCTATAGACTGATCTGCAATCACCATTTGTCAGCATAATCAGGTGCAACTGAGTGATCAGTATATAGTGCCTTTACGTGTCTCACCCAGGATCCTTCCTGGACACTATTTTCCCTGGTAATATTTGGGGATTTTAATTTATTGATGTGTTTCCAAAAACGGGCTAAGCTTTTTTTCTAGAGTATTTGATATATTTTTAGCTATTCCTTTTGCTCTGAGGCTTTCTTTGCCTCCCACAATGATTTTTTATACTTTTTTGGCAGGATGGCGATATTCGTTGCAGTTTTTGCTATGGCATTGCTCTTGTGGGCATGTAAGGGCCTTCTTAGCACTCCTCATGTTGTAACAGTGGCCTTGTTGTGCTGCTGTTGGAAGTGCTCCTTCCTGTTGGCCCTTAGGTATTGCTGTCGATCCCGGGTTGCAAGTCCCTTAACTCGCTTGTGAGTCTGTCCCATTTATCATTTATGTCCCCTGCGGTGGGTGGGGTTGTCAGGCTCCTCAGTCACCTTTCCTAGCCACTTGACCACCTTTGAGGTGTCAGTCTCCCTCTATTTGATCCGCCTGACAAGCCTTGTTACTTCAACACCCATGGAAGAGCCCACTGCCCAACATTTAGCCACCATGGGAGCTCTTAATTCAAGAGCTAATGTCAGAGAATTGTGATCACTTTCTGACCTAATGAGAATCTCAAAATTAATGAGACAACTCGCTAGGAATTCTGACAGAAAGATATAGTCGATCATTGAGATTCCTTTAAAGGTAGAAGGAAATTGGCAGTTAGGGTCTTGAGCCTCAAATATTTGTTCAGTCGAAATTAATTTGTAGGTTGTCAGAAGGTCATTCATTTTTGCCTGTTCTTCGGCTGTGGGTGTGGAGTTGCTAGTACTTTCCAAACCCCTGATATTGAAATCCCTACTAGCAGAATGTCATGTGTAGCAAACGCCAAAAAGAGCTCCTCCAAACTGTCATAGAGATCTCAAATGCGGACAATCTTGATGGTTTGGTCGCATTGTGAATACAGTTTATCAATAACACTGTTTTTTTATGGCAAATTGTTGTGCCTGAAATTATTGCTACTTGAGGGGGTGAAGAGTTTTGGTTGAGTGGCAATACATCAGTCTTACAAGAGTGCTTAATAAAAAATGAGAGACCTCCCAATGGCCGGCCAAATAGATAGGTGCATTTTTCTGGCTTACAAAGTTTATAGAGTCCATGTGAAACTGATGTAGTTAACGCCAAGGTCTCCTGCAGGCAGAGTATGTTGCTTCTGTCCAAGTAGGCCAGTGCAAACTTGCTTGTCAAAATTGTGTTAAGGCCCACCACGTTCCAAGATGTAATTGTAAAATTGGGCTCTGTCTTGGACTACTTAGATTGAAAGCGACTTGAAGGGAAGTGGGTAGGAATAGTTTTCCAGGCTGCCACTATGGAGGTTGCCCAACTGGCTCCACCTGTCATAGTTGTTGATTCTTCTCATACATCTTACACTTCTTTGATTTTAAGCGTATGATACTTTAAAAAAGATTGCAGCTTGTGACACAATTGAAAGCTAGTCGTGAGTAGCACCCACGCACCCCTCAACACCCTCCTATGTGGCCTGGGGTGCTCCTGCTGCAATAGCATGTACGGGTATTTCGGTGGATGTACTATTAAGAGCTCAATTCCCCATTCCTAAAAGATCCTCTCTTCTTCCAAAATTATGTCTCTGAGGGCCTCTCTCGACCATGTAGTAATGGTGGCTTCTCAGGTTTCTCTTTCTGAGATTTGAGTGAACTTTCCAGATGGTACGTCATTGGAGGTCAGCTCTTTCGTTGTTGAAATGTGTTGTAATAGATGTAAAATGTTACCACTATTAAGTAAAAGGTGCCCGCCCTTGGGAGTTTAATGTGGGTTGTATGCCAATTGAAACTGTTTGATGGCGCTTGCATAAGTAACTATCCCCACCCTGGGATAGTGCTCCAGAGCTCGTGAAGGTTGAGAAGGTAGGGGCCTAAGTTCAGCTGGAAAGCGAGTTATATAGTCTGGTGAAGGCTTAATTATCGAGTCATTTTGCTCTCTGCCATTGGCAGTAGGTCGTGGTGATATTTGTAGTTGACTGTCATGGTCAGTGCTGTCGCTGAGTTTAAAGTGTGCCGACTGGTTACTTGTACCCATTGCAGGTTGTCGTTTAGGCCATACTGTCATTGGACCAGAGAGCGTTTTGACTGCTGATGGCGGAACTAAGAGGGTTTTTAGTGAGCGAGTTTGGAATAATTACATTGGGGCCCTGAATGAGGGGTGGTCTGTTGATTGAGTCAATATAAGAAAGGATTGTGTTGATACTTATCTCTGCCATTTGTTTCTCAGAAACAATTGTGGTTATTGGAACCCCGAATCCCTGCACGTTGGCCTTCAATGGCTGAATGCTATTGATCCCTTGTGTGGCCACTGTTAGATTATTTGATGCACAAGTTAAAGAGCTCGTGGCCACATCCTCTGTGAGGAATCCCACCTGCATTGTATCCGGAGGGGCATAATTTCTCATTGTTTCTTGCACACTGCTCGATGTACACGTACCTTCCGGGCTCTTCTTAGATAGTTCAGAGATGGTTGTATATATATTAGAACATCCTCCAATGTCTGTTTGTTGACCTTTAATGGCTGGTGTCGTTGATCCCTTTTGTAGCCACTATTGGCTTATTTAGTGCATGATTTACAGAACTCTTGGCTACATCCTCTGCTGGCGATCCTGCCAGCGATATGTATGGAGGGGCGTGATTTCTCGTTGTTTCTTGCAAACAGCTCAATGTACGTATATCTTCCGAAGTCTCCATGCTTGACTTAGGTACCAACTCGAATATGGGAAAAAGATTTGTGGGCCCCTGCCCTTGGTGCGCCTCATAAGTACTGGCTGCTCCCGCGGTCAAAGATCTCCTTTTTGCAAGACGTTGTCTTTACCTTTTTTTCAGTCTCTTTTTCCACCTTTCTCGAGAGGATAGAATTTTTTGAGTAGGATAATGGCATTGGAGTCCCCAGTGTTTGGGCTACTTTACCCTCTTTGATCAGGCTCGGGGGAGTGTCCATTGTAATGCGTAGTGAGTGAGCAGTGTAATGGGGGAGTGGGGCCCTATTTCAGTTTCTGGGGGAGCCGTTGATGCCTTGACTGAAGAAGGTCAGCAGTGATTGTTAGTTGAATTGACTTATTCTATTAGAGAGCGATTCGTTTGTGATTCTTCCAGGACAGCAAGCCTTGCTCTCGATGCTTTCCACAAGGGACCAAAGTATTTCAGGCAAAGTGCTTAGTTTGTCAATCATAGGGGAGAATAAACAAGCTTTTTCCACCTCGTGCCTCCAATAAGATTTTACAATGAGCTTATTCTAAGCCCCAGGTCCACTAAGTTCGAGGGGATGGATTGGATTTAATCTTTCTGAGTTCTATCTTTTGAGATTGCCATTAAAGTGCCCTGGTGTGATGCAAGTGGAGGCCAAAGTGGTGCTGGGAGAGCCAGTAAGGAGAGACGCGTGTGCCCGTGTCTGTATGGGGCTGATGGGCCTACATGAGTGCTCTCTCCCAAATATTGGTATTTGTGCTGGCGATGCTTCAATATGGACTTCCAGTGTAGCGATAAATCGGTCCGATAAGTTGCCCAGTTCCTGGTCAGATATGCTTTCCCTCCCAGGGCTTCTTTGGGGGCAAATGAGTGGGATAATCCACTGATGTGTTGTTTTTTTTTACTCCTTTTCCATTGACATTGCCTGACATGGAAAGGCAGTCACCCTTGCGTGCACTTGGGCGGTCACTGTTACAGTTCACAAGCACTGTTTGCTATGCAGATCTTCAATTTCCTAAGACTCTATGCTCGGCTGGCTGAATAGGTGGTTATTGCCCTCGTTGCTGATCACTCGGGCAATCTCTAAATCTCCACCTCCTTATGACCTGATAAGAGAATAGGGTAGAGTTGTCTCCTCGCTGCATTGGTACTCTCAGTGTATCACTGGGCAGGGGTGCGACCTGTGGGATTTTGGCCCAGTAGCAGGCAATACCTCTTGACCTCTACTGTGTATGGTTGTTGAAGACTTGTAAGATTCCCATGGACCCAATGGAGATGGTGATTGAGTTCCTTGGAGATGGATCTTGTAAAAATATTTGCTGATCAGCCCTGAGACAGATTTGGGTCAGGTATTGTGGCCATCGATGTGGGTGTAGATGTACCTCCTTGGCTGATCTTCTTCACTCCTTGGTTTCTCAGCGTATTAAGGGAAGAGGCACAAAACACAGGTTTCTGAGGGGCGGGTCTGGGTATGACAGTGTCATCTAAGAGAGCGCTTACTTTTTTCTGAGGCATGACTTTTCTTTCGGGCATTTTGCCAGATCTTTACCAGAAGCTTTAGGTTGTGCTAAGACTGTGCCCTGGCACAGAATGCAACTACACAGTTTCCCTTTTGCTCAGAAAGTGCCTCTTCTAGTATATGCTCTAGGCACCCCTGCTATTGGGCGGTATACTGTTATCAGTAATGAATAGAATGAATAGTAGTGAGTACCATAGGTGAGCAGTCTGTAGGGTGAGTTAGTGTTTGTCTGCGGAGTTGAGGGGGCCGAATAGATGGCCTTTGGGACCTCCTGGATATCCTGGGCTTTTTGTATGCGATGCGGCCGAGACGGGGGAGCACGCATGGCCCCCAAGCCAAGACCTAGTTGGACTGTTTCCGTAGATCAGGCCTCTACCCGCTCTGTGGGATCTAAACCCACTGGTACCGTCCTGTCCTACAGCCCCCTCGCAGCTTCTTGTAGCTTCTGCCATGCTCCTCAGTTGTCCTCTCCTGCATACAACACACCCGAGGGTTCCTGTTACTTGGGAAGCCAATTAATAAGGTTTCAACAAAGTTTAATGGGGAAAAAATACAGTAGCACCGCCTTGCTTCCCTATCAGAAACTGTGCCCAGCGAAACACCAACAGGGCTGAGGGGAAAGGCACGGGCACGCGACATGCAGGAAGACTTCCCACGACTGTCTGCTGAGAACTCTACGATAACTGGGGAGACATGGTTGTAATAATTGGATGCTGGGCAGTGGGCAGGTGATTACAGTCAGTTATAGTCACTAGCACTCAACAGCTGTGTGAGAGTTAGGCTCTGCCTAAAGAGCTCACAGGGTCATCCAAGTCACTCACTAGTTATGGTGCAGTTGTTACAATTGTTACTGGTAGTGGTTGCTGCTGGTACAGTCCCTGATGTTGGTTGTTGGTCGTTGGAACAGCACTGGTGAGCACTTGAGAGCAGCCCCTAAATAATGAAATAGCCTGACCAGGTGCAGGGGAGCACACTGTGGAGAGCAAGCCACACAACGGATCTAGCCAGGCACCTTCTGCCCTCTACAGGCACCACCCTAGGGGGGGCGCTAGCTCCCTCCCACACCCCCTGGGCCTAGTTGGTAGCTGCCAGCACCTATCTGCAACTGCAGCATTGTGGACTCCCTCCGACCCATCCAACACCGACGACGCTGCCGGCAACCTCAGACGATGGATAGACGACTGTGCCAACACCCTCGCCCCGCTGAAAAAACTCACCTACAGCGACACCACCAAAAGAGCCAGCTGGTTCACCCCGGAACTCCTAGCTTCCAAGCGTACCTGCCAGAAACTAGAGAAGAAATGGCACAGTGATAAGACACCGGACAGCCACGCAGCCCACAAAGACGCCATCCGTAACCACCACCACCTCATCAGGTCCGCCAAGAGAATCTCCTTCAAAGACCGCCTCGACAACAACGCACACAACAGCAAGGAGCTCTTCAACATCGTGAAGGAACTCTCCAACCCCAGTTCCAACACCAACGACATCCCGCCGTCGCAAGCCCTGTGCGATTCCCTCGCCACCTTCTTCCACCGCAAGATCGCCGACATCCACGACAGCTTCAACACCCAGACAGCCCCTACTAAGATAGATACACCAGACCCGCCACACACCATCGACCATGACCCCTTGCCAGCCTGGGCCAGCGTGAACATCGATGACACCATCAAGACCATGAGCACAATACACTCCGGCTCCCCGTCAGACCCTTTCCCGCACCACATCTTCAACAAAGCCAGCAGCTCCATCGCACCCCACCTGTGCAACGTTATCAATCTCTCCTTCGAGACCGCGACCTTCCCAGAGAGCTGGAAACACGCAGAGATCAACGCCCTACTCAAAAAACCCAAGGCGGACCCGAGAGACCTCAAGAACTTCCGGCCCATCTCCCTGCTTCCGTTCCCAGCCAAGGTCATCGAGAAGATCGTCAACAAACAGCTAACCCGATACCTCGAAGAAAACAGCATCCTGGACCCATCCCAATCAGGGTTCCGCAGCAACCACAGCACTGAGACTGCCCTCATCGCCGCCACCGACGACATCAGGACCCTGCTGGACAACGGTGAGACCGCAGCCCTCATCCTGCTGGACCTCTCCGCCGCCTTCGACACTGTCTGCCACCGCACTCTACGCGCACGCCTCCACGACGCAGGGATCCGAGACAAGGCCCTGGAATGGACCACCTCCTTCCTCGACGGCAGAACCCAGAGAGTCCGCCTCCCACCTTTCCGATCCGAAGCCTCCGAGATCATCTGCGGCGTACCCAAGGATCTTCCCTCAGCCCAACACTGTTCAACATCTACATGGCCCCGCTCGCACGCATCGCCAGACAGCACGACCTCAACATTATCTCCTACGCCGACGACACTCAACTGATCCTCTCCCTCACCAAGGACCCCCTCGCCGCCAAATCCAATCTCCATGAAGGAATGAAGGCCGTCGCCGATTGGATGAAGATCAGCCGACTAAAGCTGAACACGGCCAAGACAGAGGTCCTCATCCTCGGCTCCAACCCTCAGCCTGGGACGACTCCTGGTGGCCAACGACGCTGGGAGCAGCCCCGACACCCACCGACCACGCACGCAACCTGGGAGTCATCCTTGACTCAACGCTCTCCATGGCCAAGCAAGTCAACGCAGTCTCCTCCTCCTGCTTCAACACCCTCTGCATGCTTCGCAAGATCTACAGGTGGATCCTGACAGATACAAGAAGAACAGTCACCCAGGCCCTCTTCAGTAGCAGACTTGACTATGGGAACGCCCTCTACGCGGGAGCCCCGGCCAAGCTCATCAAGCGACTGCAACGCATACAAAACGCCTCCGCACGCCTGATCCTCGACGTACCATGCCACAGCCACATCACCCTCCACCTGAGGAACCTGCACTGGCTCCCCATCGACAGGAGAATCTCCTTCAAACTCCTCATCCACGCACACAAGGCACTCCACAAGACTGGCCCAGCCTACCTCAACAGATGACTCTTCTTCTACGTCCCCAACCGCCAGCTCCGCTCCGCCGACCTCTCCCTCGCCACCGTCCCTCGCATTCGAAGAACAACCACCGGCGGCAGATCCTTCTCACACCTCGCCGCCAAGACCTGGAACACCCTTCCACTAAGCCTGCGACAGACCCAAGACCTGCTGACCTTCAGGAGGCTACTCAAGACCTAGCTGTTCGACCAGTAGCAGCACCCCCCCCCTTTTCTCTCCCCAGCGCCTTGAGACCCTCGCGGGTAAGTAGGGCGCTCTACAAATTCTGTGATTGATTGATTGATTGATTGACTACAGCCTGGTTCAAACTGGGTCAGGCCGAAGTCAAGGCAAGAGGCATGAGACAAGAGGCAGGATGCCTCCCACTACAGGGCCCCCGCTGGGCTGGTTCACGCACTCGCACCCCTCGCTCCAGTTTCCACCTCGCCTCACCTGCTTGGTGTCAAGGGCCAGGCAAACCCCTACTGCCATTGAGATTGGGCGCGCCAAAGGTAACGCCGGACTGCTAGCCAACAGCCATCATGTACCGGAAAGGGGCTCGCAGAACTCGGGCTCAAATTCGGGTATTCACGCTGGTGGGTGCTGGCTCCGACGGCAAGTGGGCATAGACTCTCCATGTAGAGCCGCAGCCTCCCAGTAGTCGAGGTAACAAGACTTGTGGGTGGAGCTGCATTGAGCATCACACAGCAGTCCTACTTTCTGGCAGAGTATCCACAGGTTCAGAAGTGTACTGAAGTGGTGGTGTTTGAGGTCCAGTACTTATATCAGTTGTGCCTCTGAAGTTGGGAGAAGCTTCTCGAGGCATGCCTTTGAAGTGCAAAGGTGCCCTGTCTTCCTGGCCCTGGCTCCAGACTACCTACACGGGTATGCAGCCCTTTGTGTGGAGACTGGACACAGCCTGTTCAAGTTTAAGTGGGCCTATGTCTAGCTCCTCTCACCCATCCTGCCAGTGATGGCCCATCCAGTCACGTAAGCTCCCCATTGTGTTGCTGTCTAGGAAGAGTACACAAAGCCCAACTGTTTCCCCAAACCAGTCATGTGACTCAGACAGGCTGCAGGCACCAAATGCCTAAGGCAAAAAAATGCCAACTTCCTAAAAGTGGCATTTTCAAATTTGTAATTTAAAATCCAACTTCACCATCAGTCAGGATTTAAAATTACAATTCCAGAGACATCAAACATGAACCAAATACCTGTTTCCATTTGAAAATTACACTTATAAAATGTAATAAGGCAACTCCAATGCTCTCCTATGGAAGAGGCAAGCCTTGCAGTAGTGAAAAACAAATGTAAGAGTTTTTCACCAGGTCATCTAAAACTTTAAAAGTACATGTTCTGCTTTTTAAATACATTGCACCCTGCCCTCTGCGCTGTCCAGGGCCTACCCTAAGGGTGACATATGTATTAAAAAGGAAGGTTTGGGCCTGGCAACAGGTTTACTTCGCCAGGTCAAATGTATTTTTGAGACTGCACACACAGGCTCTGCAATGGCAGGCTTGAGACACGTTTAAAGTGCTACGTAAGTGGGTGGCACAATCAGTGCTGCAGGCTCGCTAGTTGACAGCAGACCGCTGTTCTAAGAAGGTATGTGTTTAGACGACCACTACGCTTAGGGCGTTCAACCCATTTTTCACTGCCTGACATGGAACCTCCCTCCCTAGCATAGTTGCTCCCGTCAACTAGACCCGCTATTTAATGATAATTGTGCCGCGGACACACTCGCACATGCTGCGGTATCCACTCCACACCGGGCCCCTCATAAAGACACGCATGTGGGGAGCTATCCTTTTCTGTGCTCACTGTACTCAGGGAAGCCGCCTGATACGCCACTAATATAAAAGCTATCCTGGCTGATGAGGGCTGAAAGCCCGAAACCGGTCCTAGGATGCTTGTTTCCAGTCCAGGGAGGACCTGGCCTGGCAGTTCGGGCTGGACTGTTCCCATTGGGCGCAGGGTCAAGACTGATTTGCATATGGCTGGGTCCAAACTGGAATGGCATGGTGAGCAAAACGATGGATTTAGGCCCAGATCTCTGTACTGGGGTGAATGTACGACATTGTTCTGCATTCTGTCCATCAATTGTTGTTTTTGCATTTGTCACCCCGAGTGGGACGGGTATGCCCAGACGTGGGTCCCGTGCTTTCCATGCCGCTGGAGTCAAGCTATCCTGGCTGATGAGGGCTGAAAGCCCGAAACCGGTCCTAGGATGCTTGTTTCCAGTCCAGGGAGGACCTGGCCTGGCAGTTCGGGCTGGACTGTTCCCATTGGGCGCAGGGTCAAGACTGATTTGCATATGGCTGGGTCCAAACTGGAATGGCATGGTGAGCAAAAACGATGGATTTAGGCCCAGATTTCTGTACTGGGATGAATGTACGACATTGTTCTGCATTCTGTCCATCAATTGTTGTTTTTGCATTTGTCACCCGAGTGGGACGGGTATGCCCAGACGTGGGTCCCGTGCTTTCCATGCCGCTGGAGTCAAGCTATCCTGGCTGATGAGGGCTGAAAGCCCGAAACCGGTCCTAGGATGCTTGTTTCCAGTCCAGGGAGGACCTGGCCTGGCAGTTCGGGCTGGACTGTTCCCATTGGGCGCAGGGTCAAGACTGATTTGCATATGGCTGGGTCCAAACTGGAATGGCATGGTGAGCAAAAACGATGGATTTAGGCCCAGATCTCTGTACTGGGGTGAATGTACGACATTGTTCTGCATTCTGTCCATCAATTGTTGTTTTTGCATTTGTCACCCCGAGTGGGACGGGTATGCCCAGACGTGGGTCCCGTGCTTTCCATGCCGCTGGAGTCAAGCTATCCTGGCTGATGAGGGCTGAAAGCCCGAAACCGGTCCTAGGATGCTTGTTTCCAGTCCAGGGAGGACCTGGCCTGGCAGTTCGGGCTGGACTGTTCCCATTGGGCGCAGGGTCAAGACTGATTTGCATATGGCTGGGTCCAAACTGGAATGGCATGGTGAGCAAAAACGATGGATTTAGGCCCAGATCTCTGTACTGGGGTGAATGTACGACATTGTTCTGCATTCTGTCCATCAATTGTTGTTTTTGCATTTGTCACCCCGAGTGGGACGGGTATGCCCAGACGTGGGTCCCGTGCTTTCCATGCCGCTGGAGTCAAGCTATCCTGGCTGATGAGGGCTGAAAGCCCGAAACCGGTCCTAGGATGCTTGTTTCCAGTCCAGGGAGGACTTGGCCTGGCAGTTCGGGCTGGACTGTTCCCATTGGGCGCAGGGTCAAGACTGATTTGCATATGGCTGGGTCCAAACTGGAATGGCATGGTGAGCAAAAAACGATGGATTTAGGCCCAGATCTCTGTACTGGGGTGAATGTACGACATTGTTCTGCATTCTGTCCATCAATTGTTGTTTTTGCATTTGTCACCCCGAGTGGGACGGGTATGCCCAGACGTGGGTCCCGTGCTTTCCATGCCGCTGGAGTCAAGCTATCCTGGCTGATGAGGGCTGAAACCCCGAAACCGGTCCTAGGATGCTTGTTTCCAGTCCAGGGAGGACCTGGCCTGGCAGTTCGGGCTGGACTGTTCCCATTGGGCGCAGGGTCAAGACTGATTTGCATATGGCTGGGTCCAAACTGGAATGGCATGGTGAGCAAAAACGATGGATTTAGGCCCAGATCTCTGTACTGGGGTGAATGTACGACATTGTTCTGCATTCTGTCCATCAATTGTTGTTTTTGCATTTGTCACCCGAGTGGGACGGGTATGCCCAGACGTGGGTCCCGTGCTTTCCATGCCGCTGGAGTCAAGCTATCCTGGCTGATGAGGGCTGAAAGCCCGAAACCGGTCCTAGGATGCTTGTTTCCAGTCCAGGGAGGGCCTGGCCTGGCAGTTCGGGCTGGACTGTTCCCATTGGGCCCAGGGTCAAGACTGATTTGCATATGGCTGGGTCCAAACTGGAATGGCATGGTGAGCAAAAAACGATGGATTTAGGCCCAGATCTCTGTACTGGGGTGAATGTACGACATTGTTCTGCATTCTGTCCATCAATTGTTGTTTTTGCATTTGTCACCCCGAGTGGGACGGGTATGCCCAGACGTGGGTCCCGTGCTTTCCATGCCGCTGGAGTCAAGCTATCCTGGCTGATGAGGGCTGAAAGCCCGAAACCGGTCCTAGGATGCTTGTTTCCAGTCCAGGGAGGACCTGGCCTGGCAGTTCGGGCTGGACTGTTCCCATTGGGCGCAGGGTCAAGACTGATTTGCATATGGCTGGGTCCAAACTGGAATGGCATGGTGAGCAAAAACGATGGATTTAGGCCCAGATCTCTGTACTGGGGTGAATGTACGACATTGTTCTGCATTCTGTCCATCAATTGTTGTTTTTGCATTTGTCACCCCGAGTGGGACGGGTATGCCCAGACGTGGGTCCCGTGCTTTCCATGCCGCTGGAGTCAAGCTATCCTGGCTGATGAGGGCTGAAAGCCCGAAACCGGTCCTAGGATGCTTGTTTCCAGTCCAGGGAGGACCTGGCCTGGCAGTTCGGGCTGGACTGTTCCCATTGGGCGCAGGGTCAAGACTGATTTGCATATGGCTGGGTCCAAACTGGAATGGCATGGTGAGCAAAAAACGATGGATTTAGGCCCAGATCTCTGTACTGGGGTGAATGTACGACATTGTTCTGCATTCTGTCCATCAATTGTTGTTTTTGCATTTGTCACCCCGAGTGGGACGGGTATGCCCAGACGTGGGTCCCGTGCATTCCATGCTGCTGGAGTCAAGCTATGCTGGCTGATGAGGGCTGAAAGCCCGAAACCGGTCCTAGGATGCTTGTTTCCAGTCCAGGGAGGACTTGGCCTGGCAGTTCGGGCTGGACTGTTCCCATTGGGCGCAGGGTCAAGACTGATTTGCATATGGCTGGGTCCAAACTGGAATGGCATGGTGAGCAAAAACGATGGATTTAGGCCCAGATCTCTGTACTGGGGTGAATGTACGACATTGTTCTGCATTCTGTCCATCAATTGTTGTTTTTGCATTTGTCACCCCGAGTGGGACGGGTATGCCCAGACGTGGGTCCCGTGCTTTCCATGCCGCTGGAGTCAAGCTATCCTGGCTGATGAGGGCTGAAAGCCCGAAACCGGTCCTAGGATGCTTGTTTCCAGTCCAGGGAGGACCTGGCCTGGCAGTTCGGGCTGGACTGTTCCCATTGGGCGCAGGGTCAAGACTGATTTGCATATGGCTGGGTCCAAACTGGAATGGCATGGTGAGCAAAAAACGATGGATTTAGGCCCAGATCTCTGTACTGGGGTGAATGTACGACATTGTTCTGCATTCTGTCCATCAATTGTTGTTTTTGCATTTGTCACCCCGAGTGGGACGGGTATGCCCAGACGTGGGTCCCGTGCTTTCCATGCCGCTGGAGTCAAGCTATCCTGGCTGATGAGGGCTGAAAGCACGAAACCGGTCCTAGGATGCTTGTTTCCAGTCCAGGGAGGACCTGGCCTGGCAGTTCGGGCTGGACTGTTCCCATTGGGCGCAGGGTCAAGACTGATTTGCATATGGCTGGGTCCAAACTGGAATGGCATGGTGAGCAAAAACGATGGATTTAGGCCCAGATCTCTGTACTGGGGTGAATGTACGACATTGTTCTGCATTCTGTCCATCAATTGTTGTTTTTGCATTTGTCACCCCGAGTGGGACGGGTATGCCCAGACGTGGGTCCCGTGCTTTCCATGCCGCTGGAGTCAAGCTATCCTGGCTGATGAGGGCTGAAACCCCGAAACCGGTCCTAGGATGCTTGTTTCCAGTCCAGGGAGGACCTGGCCTGGCAGTTCGGGCTGGACTGTTCCCATTGGGCGCAGGGTCAAGACTGATTTGCATATGGCTGGGTCCAAACTGGAATGGCATGGTGAGCAAAAAACGATGGATTTAGGCCCAGATCTCTGTACTGGGGTGAATGTACGACATTGTTCTGCATTCTGTCCATCAATTGTTGTTTTTGCACTAATATAAAAGCTGGCCCGCTGTCAAACCCATCAGAGATTAACCCTAACAAACAGGGTGGTCTCTCCCCCAAATGTTTCCAGCCGTCACGGGGCACAGGTATTTGGCCTCACACTGAGGGCCTGATTCACAGAACTAACTTACGTCAAAAACGTAAAGTTAGTACTTTTTGGTATTCACAGAATACACTTACTCATTTTGGTATTCACAGAATGAACTTACTCATTTCGGTATTCACAGAAGTTAGTAGTCCTAACTTTAGGACTCCTAAATGCCTTCTGTGAATACCGAAAGTCTTAAGTTAGGATTTTCTCAGTTTAGGAGTAGTAAAGTTAGGAGTCCTAACTTTACTACTCCTAAACTGAGAAAATCCTAACTTCAAGACTTTCGGTAGTCACAGAAGGCATTTAGGAGTCCTAAAGTTAGGAGTCCTAACTTTACGACTCCTAAACTGAGAAAAATCCTAACTTCAAGACTTTTGGTATTCACAGAAGGCATTTAGGAGTCCTGAAGTTAGGAGTCCTAACTTTACTACTCCTAAACTGGAGAAAAATCCTAACTTCAAGGCTTTCGGTATTCACAGAAGGCATTTAGGAGTCCTAAAGTTAGGAGTCCTAACTTTACGACTCCTAAACTGAGAAAAATCCTAACTTCAAGACTTTTGGTATTCACAGAAGGCATTTAGGAGTCCTGAAGTTAGGAGTCCTAACTTTACTACTCCTAAACTGAGAAAAATCCTAACTTCAAGACTTTCGGTATTCACAGAAGGCATTTAGGAGTCCTAAAGTTAGGAGTCCTAACTTTACGACTCCTAAACTGAGAAAAATCCTAACTTCAAGACTTTTGGTATTCACAGAAGGCATTTAGGAGTCCTGAAGTTAGGAGTCCTAACTTTACTACTCCTAAACTGAGAAAAATCCTAACTTCAAGGCTTTCGGTATTCACAGAAGGCATTTAGGAGTCCTAAAGTTAGGAGTCCTAACTTTACGACTCCTAAACTGAGAAAAATCCTAACTTCAAGACTTTTGATATTCACAGAAGGCATTTAGGAGTCCTGAAGTTAGGAGTCCTAACTTTACTACTCCTAAACTGAGAAAAATCCTAACTTCAAGACTTTCGGTATTCACAGAAGGCATTTAGGAGTCCTAAAGTTAGGAGTCCTAACTTTACGACTCCTAAACTGAGAAAAATCCTAACTTCAAGACTTTTGGTATTCACAGAAGGCATTTAGGAGTCCTGAAGTTAGGAGTCCTAACTTTACTACTCCTAAACTGAGAAAAATCCTAACTTTAAGACTTTCGGTATTCACAGAAGGCATTTAGGAGTCCTAAAGTTAGGACTACTAACTTCTGTGAATACCGAAATGAGTAAGTTCATTCTGTGAATACCAAAAAGTACTAACTTTACGTTTTTGACGTAAGTTAGTTCTGTGAATCAGGCCCTGAGTGTGTTCTAGCCTGGGGTTAGCACAGAGATGGGATACCAGGAGTTATGCTGCTAGTTGCATGCAGCATTCCATCATGCCCGAGTGATTACACAGAGTGAAAGGCACAGATAACATGCAATGACACGATGAATTGCTTTTTTTAAAATACTGCAAGAGCATGCTCACAAATAGGTGGCGTCGCAACCATTGTTTGATGCATTTCCCCCCATGCAAGTCACTTCCCATCTACTTTTTTAGGAGGTGGCCTCTCTACATGACTTTACCTTTCACCTCAAACAAAGGAATTTCTAAAAATCAGCAGGTATGCTTTACCACTATGATACATCTATAAGATTAAACCATGAATGCAGTATATAACTTAACACCAGGCGCCTCTTTAATTTTTTTCCATTTATTTAACAAGATGT